>CM030372.1:21891683-22491683 GCA_003604175.2 Clonorchis sinensis
GGCAACCCGGCAGTATCTCAGCCCTCAGGCGTGGTATGGAAGCTGGGTACCGAAAAGATGTTACAACTGTACGATTATTATTATTAGTATTATTATTATTGATATCATTACTGTGAGGGCACACCAATTCAGATGCACTTTTTGTGTGCAGGTCGTGGGCATTTCATTATTATTTCGTATGGTTAATGTCAAATCTTATACCACAGTTTTTCTTCGTTTAGCTTCGGATGAATCCGTCGACGTCTTCGGTCCATTCACCATAGATGAACTTCAACAGTATCGTCGTGGTAAGTTGGCGTGTTTATCGCACTGCACTTAGTCATGATGTTTATTATTATGCCTAAGTTTTAACAAACCCTCTCAGGATGAATCAGTCCAGTATAGTAACGACTGTCAATGATTTACCGTTTTACTGTTCACGGCTTTTGCAGAGTGGCACAAGTGTGATTAATGTGTGGACGGGGTGTATCAGTTTGCTGAACGGTGCGCCGTTTGTCCCAAGTGTTTTAACCAATGAAGACAAACTCGATAATGTGGCGGTTGTTTCGGCGTTCGTGACTTTGTCGCTTCCTATCCGGGTTAGCAGACTGTCTAGACTGCACTTTGTACTTTTGTAGTATTCACTCCCGACGACGTCTTGAATTCGACAATGCCACTTGGCCTTCTATCTCCGTATTTTAATAACTTAAATGTTCTGTCCTATTGATTTTTGGTATCGTGTCCGAACAACGTTCAGCAGTCTGTGTTTCTTATCGGAGAAGTTTCAGCACCAAACTATAAAATGCTTCGTGATATTTTCTAATCAAGGTCGCTCACATACGGTTGCTCTACCGGTACTCTTGAGCACAGCCCATCCCATGTGCTGTTTGTGACCCGGCGTTACTCAGTTGCTTGTAGTTTCCACTGCATGTTATATTCACAGCTTTCAATGCTTGCTTCACTAGACGCTTTACCATCCAGTTCTACTGTCTTGGCTTTGCACTCTACACGTTCGGAGTCGTTTTTCGATTCACGGGACGTGAATTTACAGGAGCGACCCTGGAGCCCCAGCGATTGTCTTTAAAGATGTAATCTGTGACTTGACCATCTAGACTTCCCTGTATTTTTCGATAAAATTCTCATGCTGTCGTCGTGAAGCATCAAACTGCAATGCAATTGATAGTAGGCCTGCAGGCAAATTATTATGTGAACTTTGATCATTCTCACTGGTTGAGGCATGAAACAACGATGTGATTGATAGTAGACAGACAGGCTGCAGACAAATTGCTATGTGAACTTTCATCATTCTCACTGGTTGGGATACAATAGAATTTTCCTCTGAGAGGCAACACTCAGAGGATATCACTTGGAATCCCTGATTTCCCATTTGACATGGTCTCTTAAGGAAATTCGGCTATCTCATAGTGAGGCTTTCAAGTTACCACATGACTTGTTTCGCTGGATTGTATCTGTGAATTATTTGCTCCTGACGAGACAGTTCCACATTGTTCGCTTAAATAGTTAACCTGTACATGTGAGCCGATCTTGCTGAATCGCTACAGCAAATCCCAGTCGTTATTTCGACTGACTTCAATTTCATGGTACTCAGTAGGTGGGCTCAGCTATTTCACTAGTTGAGGCGCCTAGTTTGGTTTCGAAAGCTTTTTAGTTTGTTTTAATTCACGCTACTTTTTGCCTATACTCCTTTATCCATTGATGTGCAGCGACCGACTGTTTCGCTATGCGCCGTAGTCTGTCCTTACAGATGTGGTGGGGTGAGCGCCCCTGTCCTGCCTACACGATTTGTCTCTCGACTGACTCACCATCCACGTGACCGGGCTCGACCATGCACATCATCACACCCGATCGGATTTTTGTATTAATGCGGACTATGGTTACGCGTGTGTGCGTGCGTGAGCACATCCTCCTATGGGTGTGCTGCTTATCAGCTGATCAGTTTTTGCCACACTTCGACAGGCGATTTTCACTTACCACGAGCATGCGCGTACGTATGCATGCCTTGTTTTCGCTCTCCGGTTCATGTACTCACTGCGCCTGTATACAGGCATGCGTGTTGTGGTACTCCACTCATCAAGGGAAGCTTCATACGCATTCATACCCATGAATAACCCCACTCTCACTATGGTTTCAGCTGGGTTGTATGTTCTACTAACGAGGTGATTTTCTCCTAAAGTTTGGAAATCCACTCAGTCTCCGATTTCAAACCACTCACAGACTCACTTACCAATGTTACGTTTGACGTAATTTAATGGTAGGATTTTTCCGACAGGAGGTAAGCGAATTGAAAGTTACTGGTTGACCCTGTATGGATGGGCCTCTGCTCCACACAGGAAACTCTAGTTGGCCACGATGTTCTTGCTTTGTCAGGACATACCGTGTTTTAGTCAAATTAGCGAGTTACGTACTTGACCATTTGGTCAACCAAGACCTTTTTCTGATTGTCTCTTAGTCTATTTGTCCCGGAAGTTGTAATTAAACCGATTTTTGTTGTCATTAGCGTTTTCGGTTCTGATGTCCTGTCCCTCGTGGCTCATATTTTTCTCTTTTTAATCGCCGCGGTCACATTTGGCCTAGTAGTCGTAGTTTTTGGCTGTTGATTTATCAGTCAAAGGCACTCTGGAACCCATATAATTGTGTGCGTTGTCGGCTGGTACAGCAAGTGAGGAGTTCCGGCTTCGAGTCCTCTCCAAAAGTGAATTGCATGCGAGAAAACTTGCGCCAGTATCATATTCGTGATCTGTTTGAACTAAAAGACTGCCGGATTGGCTACAGACTTACTCATTCAGCTATTCTTCATCAGCAGCAACTGCATCTTAACTTGGGGACCAACTTTTCTGAGTCTCTCCCCGAATTTAGTAGTTTAGTCACTTTCTCTCTTCTGTCTTCTAGTCAGGATATTTTAGCTCTGAGAATTATTCCAATAAGTAGTTCTTCACCTCCGGGATTCTTCGGCCTCATTTTCATTCGATAACTCCTCGGCGTGTTTGAAGACTAATCTCTAGCTCTCTATCTCTGTCGGTGACTTGTGTTATCCACAGCTTTTTTCTTCTCATCTTTATAGTGTCCTTAACGGACCTGTAAAGAATTCATATGATTTTTTCATACCTAGTTGGGCTCTTTTGACAATTTCACGTGCACAGTTGTTTAGATTTCATATCCACTGAAGTTCGTGTCGTTCGAATCTATATTTAAAACAAAAATCACCTGATAAGCGTGCCATATCGCACACTAGATCTTGCGTTATGATCACGTCTGATCGCCTACGACATAGAGTCGCTTTGGTTCAGTGTATATGCGATTTGTTTACCGTTACACGCAGATTACGCTTTACGGTGTCTCACCATTTCGTTGCCGGTAAAAGGAGAATTCAAAACTCCACCGGAGACTGCTTGTTCACCTCATTCCCAATCGCGTCTCTCCAGGTCTAATATGCTTTTCACTCTAATATACGAAGCCGTTTGAAGCTGTTTTTCATTAATAATCGATTGACTGGTGAGTGAAATTTTGACGTAGTCTCGTCTGTCCCGGCTAGGCTTTTATCCATGGATTCGGTTGACTTGGTGCAAGGCGGCAAGGCTGCCATCTCAGGCACTCTACTGTCGTGCACGTCGTTCCGGTTTCCGGCCCCCGTTGGTTTCCTTTCATCTGGCGCCTGCGAACGCCTGTTGGACTGCTTTTAGAAGATTCAGCGGGCATCGCTAACTATATTTTGGACAGGTGAAATATTCACGTTCCTTTGACTGGTTCATTGCCGCCGAACTAATGCTGACACAAGGGGATGTCGCTCTCTAGAAATGTGTTCTCTTTGTACATTAAATGCAAATCTGAATTTACTCAACGGACAAATCTTCAGTAGGACTGTAGGGGCGCTTTATGGAAACGGCATCTGTAGCGTGGAAAAAGCTACACAGATTCGTTTCCCTATTAATGGAGCGATCGTTTTTTTATTGCCGGATTTAGTTCAAACTCTGTCAGTGTCTACCCATCGTGCTTGATTATGAAATAGGGCATTACACATTGCAGCGGTCCATTATTTCGACTCAATTCGGAGTGAATCGGGCATCTAATAGAGAATTCATCCTGTCAGTGAAGGCAGTCTATGCTGGAAAGCCCGAAAGCACTGTACAGCTGTTCCATTCTTATTGGGAATCATCAGCAATACGCATTTTACGAAACTCAGGGAGAGAGAGTTTTGGACCTGTGGCCTTCCGACCAGTGGTTGAACAATTAAGCGTTTCGCCACGACTGGCTGATCAGCAGTGTAATTAGCTTTCACGTGGACAGGACAGCGCCACACATCCTTCACTAAAGGAAAACACATCACGTGGTCACGTATTGACTGGCTCCTCGAGTGATGGCTTTGAAGCTTCTTGAGATGTGCACTGCTGATGATTCCTAATGAGAACGAAACAGCTGTACTGCGCTTATTGATTTTTCAGCATAGATTGGTTTAACAGACAGACTGGAGTCTCCGTTGAAAATTACCAGATCTCTCCCTCAGTTTATAAGTAGTTCATGGAAAGAATGATTTCACAAGGCGATTGAAACATCTTTCTGAGAAGTCGTCACTCGAGGAACCAGTTGGTACGTGATCACGTGGTGTGTTTTCCGTGATTGAAGGATGAGTGTGGCTATGTCCTGTCTAAGTGGGAACTAATCGCACTGGTGTTCAACTGCTTGTGGCGAAACGGTCAAGTGTCCAGGCACTGGTCGAAAGCTCACATGTTCGAAACTCTCAGTGTTTTGTAACATGCGCATTGCCAATGATGCCCGACTAGGACGAAACAGTTGTACAGTACCTCGGCTTTTCAGCATAGAATGCCCCGTTGTTACTAAATCTCCTCACATTACGATGAATCAGGTGTCGTGATGTGAGTAAACTGAACACTGCCTTTGTTTTCCCCTGTTACTTGTGACCAGAAAACCGAAGGCGGTTTGTGTGGGCCAGTTCCTTTTGTAGTTCACCGATATTGCGTGAACAGTTCTCTCCTTCTAAAGTTTTACGCGGGTTTCCTTGGGGGGGGGGGGGGCTTTTAAGCGAATGCTGCCTATTCCCGTGACTTCTGACGCAGACTTGTCTGATCGTCACTGGCGCATGCCAGACTATTGTTACAAACTCACGAGTCCTTTCACTCATTCGGGTATCTTTGAAGCCAAGATGGTTCCGTAAATTGATAAGCAATAATGGGACTGGTAGAAATCATCAAGCTAGCGAAAAGGGCACGTGACTGGTACTGATCTACTAAGACCTGAGAGAGCGACGAGTGAATGCGCATCCGGGGACATGCTTATGGGTCTAGCGCAAATCCTGGAAATTAGAAATAGTTGTTCTCTCTACGACCACTGTGACTAGTACTGAAACTGGAAAGACGAAAATTTGAGTATCAAATGAGATACCTGTATTTTGAAATTGATAGGCCGATGCTAACCCAAATCATTCAGTCTTTTCAGCAGCCTTAGTACCAAACAATCCCGTCCCGTATAAATGTCTACGCTTGTCGGATGCGCATTCTTCTGGAGATATATCGCATGCGGTCTTTGGTCCTGTTTTCAGAGTTCCCGACTGTCCTGCTGACTTATTTATCGTGACTGCGTGCTCATCCGATCTTACTGAATCATCCACTCCTTTTCCCACGTGGTTGGTTTTGTTTATGGGTCTCGCTTGCCTGTTAGCACCAAAGGTTCTGGAACGGACATCCATAGTCACAACTGTGTTTCTGACACGCAGTGTACATCATAACGAAATGAGGCGCACTTTAACCGACAACCTAGTCAAGCCAACTGGTATCTTTTTCAGTCCTGGATACATGTTAACCACAATGATTTTTGGTTCCATTCACTTGACACTATGTACGGTTGCTGCCTCAGCAGATTGCCACCTCACCCTGTCTTGCAACCCTCCATTCACCCTCTTTGGCTCACAAAGACGATCCCCTCCATCAGCTGATCACCATGCGCGAGACATTCTACAATTTCCTCCACTTTTCTTCATCAGAGGAAGAAAAAACAATTCCTCATTTGGCTTCCAAATGACATCTGCACCTGTTCCCTTTTTTCAATCGTAGGATTCAGCAGATGTTCGGTTGCTTTCAATGGTCTTTTTTCTTCTTTGGCCAGCAACCTGAGATGTCACGTTCATAAAATAGGGAACGCTGGGGTGTGTGTGTGTGTGAGTGAGAGACAGGGAGAGCACTTTCCATTATTCCTGCACTCGGTGACGCCTCACAGTCGGTTGATTGCTTCTCGTTTCGGGAGTATCTTGTGACAAATGCATGCAGTTACATATGTTCTGTTGGTCGTAATTCGGGTTCATTACGTGTATGCTTTTTTTTATTGTTCACATAGCTACGCGGTGTGTGCAGGAGGTGCAACCGTTCCCCAAATATTTGTGGGAACGAACCTCATGTGAAACACACTCTTCTGCCGACATCTTATAGGTTGCAGTATCGGAACCGGTGTATAACAGTTTTCCGCAGACAAACGCCTGATCGGCGGGAAACCTCATGAACATCACGGACGGTAATGCACTGATAGTCAGTACGGATGCTTTTCTATCTTATGGAGATAGAGGAGGGAGGTCATAAAATTGAATGTGAGGAAAGTAGAGGGTTAGATACGGTTCACAAAAGGCCCTATATCGGTGGGTCAAGTGATTTGAAGGTGTCTACACGTCCAGTAAGCATCCTTCGTGAACCTCATTTAACGCAAGTCCTACATGAAATTTAGCAAACCAGTCCGCGTGAGAAGTGACATCACGCTCGCTAGTGTGATGTTCTCCACTGTGCGGGCTGGGCCAATCACATGAACCCCTGACAGAAGGGAGTGAAAATCCACAGAGCTGAGCTCAACAGTGGTCACTGTCATTCCACATTGCCATCTTGTGGATTATCCCCCACGAGCCTTTCATCATCATCATCGACAGCATGACATCAGTGTACAACACCGATACTTCACTACCGTACAACCATGATTTATTTGAAAGCCTTATTGTAAAGAAAAGAATAAAGATGGATGGGGAAGGGACTTCGTGCTAGCTTACTACAATCAATCCGAGATGCCTACACCTCCAAACATTCACTCAAGCAATCTGGATAGAAACTGACAACAAGAACGCCACTGACGTCGGTTGGCAGCCATATCTTGTAGTGTCTCCAACCAGGCGCAGTGAGGATCACGCGGTCCCCATCCTGGAAGACGAGTAGCACGAGCCTTTGGTCAACAGGCATTTGGGTTCTGGTCGTCCATTGTTTGGATGTTCTCAAAACGTTTCACATGACGATCAGTGTAAATCACTTATAGTGTTTCCATCAGTTTTCGATACTTCGGTGGCTTCATTCGTTGTGACAGGGATGCATTTTGCTGGACGGTCACTTTATTCCTTTTTAACGGTTTTCTAGCAAGGCGGTGTTGTTTTGAATCGTGGCTCGCGGTTTTCTTGAAATTTAGTTGACTGGTCAACCTGAATGTCGCTTATCAGAGAACTATCTTGGAGGATGAGATTCCCCTCAGACTAATGGGTCTTCTAAGATGGCTGCCGCGTTTGCAAGAAGCAGTGGTAACGTCGGGGAGATCTCTGAAAAGACGGAACTCTACGTGATGCTCAGCTTTGTGCATATGAGCACAAGTCCGGTGGGGTATGCGGTCGGCTGGTTGACTGACCATGCTGAAGGCTTTGTCTAGTGGCGTTTCATATCTTTTTGTTGCCATGTAAGGCCGATTTAATTTAGCGATGTCTGAACTCATCCACGAAAGTCAAGTGTCCAAATTTCAATACAATGAAAGTTTTTTTTACGTGTTTACTGTTAAAACACTGTTTTGTCCAAATGGAGATCAGCAGCCCATTTTACAAGGGGTTGGATCGATCTGTGGACCGATCCCATCTGCCACGTGAACTTTTAACACAGTCGGCTCGACTGAAATAAGCGACCAAACGCAAGTAGATACTTAGGTTCTGTTCGTTGCTGTTTCTGAAAGGTGTGGACTAAGCTGGAATTTTCGGTGGATTTATTGTGCAAACGGTGTATGGCAACAATCTTCAACGGGTAGAACAAAGGATCCGAACAACTTTCACGAAGAATCTTGCTTTATGGAGCGAAACGTTCAGTCTTCCTCACGTTTTGGAAGTCGTGAGCACTAGCTGTTTCCGTCCCGATCAGAATGATGTGAACTACTGGCAATTTTTACTGGGAATTGTTCGAGAACTTGGAGTTTGTTTGTCTACTGCATTAGGCCTAGTCGTAAAAAGAGAGATTACGTGGTGTATGCCACGTGAACTACTGTCACATTTTTCATTTGCCTCACACTGGTCTTTATGCTAAGGCTATGAAAGATAATGGAAGATAACTTATGGGAGGTTCTGCTCCGTCGTTCGCAACAGCTCAATCTATATTAAAACCTATTCAGGGGTATCGTTTGACTAAGTGTTGTCCCAGCCTCTTCAAAAAGCTAGATAAAATTCATCCGAAATCCGATTTACTCTCTTCTCACTTTCTCTGATTCTCATTTTAAAAGCTTCGTTTCGTTATGTTTGTTAACAGAAAACCTCAACCCTGCCGAAGAGTCGATTAGCAAACTATCACTGAGTGCTGCCGATCGTGAGTTTGCAGAAACTGTCCCGGTACTTCGAACGATCTTACAAGGCCATCGTATCGCTGACACCGGGGAGTCTGGCTCAGTCGGCAATCCAGTTGTGGTACGTTGCTTGTCGGGAAAACGTGTTTTAAAAAGCGTTCTGATGTGCATTGAGCTGTCATTAGATCTGCTCTAGTAGAATGCTAACAACTGTGTTCGATCGGCATACTTTATAGTCTAGAGTTGAAATCCATTCTAAAGAGTAGTTGTCTAAGGTTGGTTCTTGTGCGATTTCGAAATTCATTGCGTTTCTAGTGCAGTAGAGTATAGACGAATTGGTTACTCCAGTAGATCAGAGTTCGAATAAATGTCAAATGTGTTACCTGTTGATGATTTGATTTGAGGTTACTTTCACCTTCAATGACGATGTGCTCGTTTTCGAATGGAACTGAATATGAACTGCCAAATTATCGAAACTTTGCACCCTAATTTTGATGATTTTGAGGTTTAATCAAACCCATCTCATTTGCATAGCGTGTGAACTTTCTTGCAAAATTGGGGGATATATTGGCGAGATGCAGTGTGCTCCTCAATACAATTAGCCCTGGTGAAATAGTGAGCCTTGTTCTGTGTCGCTCGAGTAGGCACAGATAACCGGTAATTTTGATATCGAAGTGGGAGAATACCTGCTAGGGTCCAATTTCTTCTGGAAGTCATCTTGAAAGAAGTCAAGGGTAGGTACCGAACCAAGCTCCTGGAGAACTATGGGGGTCATTTGTTTCATTCTATGGGACAAAAAATCTTCAGAGCGGGTAATCTTCGCCTACCCCGATCGTGTGGTCATCCGAACAAGAACAGCTGACCAGTATGACTCAACCTCGACTACGTCTGTTTTCTGGTCACTCCGAAACGGTTTTGGTTCTAGACGGAACACTACCCTCTATGGTTGCTGAAAACTCCTTCACAGCCCACAATTTGTTTCGTCCTTCATGGGTCTTACCTGTTAAACGCAGTCCGTCAACCTTATGTTTAAATTGGACGAACTTCGTGAATTACACTCATTTGCACACCAATTTGGTTTTACTGGAAGACTCAGCTGAATCTTTCATTTATGGCATTCTTCAATTGAAGTTTGACTCCTGCGATCCCATCCCATGTTCGATGTCGTTTCGATCCTGGTCGAGCATGAAAGTTTCTGTGAGATCGTTGGGCACATCTGCAGTTATATCTTAGAGGTTTCCATCGTCCAGATAGAGTTAACCTCAGCCGACAAGTCGGGGATTTTTAGCACGAATCACTTGGAGGGCACGAACCCACGGTTTTCTGCTCACTAGTCGAACACGCAATGCGACATTGTGATGAACTTGCGCAGAATACTGCCCTACTCTTCTCCAGTCAGGCAATTCCCGTCATGCAGTCATACTACTCTGGTGAAAATTCTCAGACGCAAGACCCGTGTGAGTTTAGTGGTGTTTTATTTTCTCATTCTCTTCATAGATCCTTGAGGTGCGCGCTGCTGGTGATTCCAACCATACTGACTTCTTCCGGGTGCGAAATATAAAAATATCCTCATCACTCGAAATATAGTAGGATGGAACATCTGTGGAGTGCTTTTCTCCCGTATATGTATTGTCGAATGCTGCCACTGGATACAGCCCACCCATACGCTGCTTCCATACAGATGGCTTCCTTTTTTGCTGTTCCTGACCGTTCATAGTCCATTCGGTGTTGGTTAAAGGTTGCTTGCGTCATTATTGAGTATAGTAACCATGGTTATCATATTGATTCTGAACTCGACATCCGTTTACTGAGTTCTCGGTGAACACCACAGCAACCTAGTGATTTAGGTTAGAGAGCTAGGCTATTTTAAGGATAAAACACTTGTCTAAACGAATGAACAAGAATCGCTTTCTTCACTTTTGGAATGGCCCTTCTGTCCACATTAACCACTCATCCTCAAAGAGAGACAACCTCTCCTGTAGAGTAAGTACCAGGTCATGGCTTGTGGCAGATGTTTTTGTGGAATGGTTTCCTATCGCGGGTAACTCTGAGGTAAGCACCTTGCTTTGCCAACAGAGAAACACTGATCAACAGATAGACGCTTCAATCAGGTGAGTTCTCAATTGACAAATATGTTGGTGTGAGAGCCAGTGACAGTCTAGTTTGCGCGTAGATCTCAGTTGCTCCTTCGAGGATATCAGTGAGATACCAGTCTACGAGTTTTATTGCACTGTTCCTCGATCAGAATAGTTCATCCGTCATAGTTATGTTCCTGTTTCTTCTGTGTCGTGTGATTTTTCCGGACTATTTGCCGTCTTTCATGCTGCTGTGGTTTGGCTTTATGCCAGTTGATATATGCGCTCGCGCACACACTATTCCCGCTCGCTTGTTTGAGGCCCCCTTTTGTGTGGTGTTCTTGGACTGGAGATGGGAGAGCGGTTATTCCACAATGGCAGATGTGCAACGTCACAGCACGTGCAATACGCACATCCACCAAATCCAGGTGCGTGTTAACCCAGTTCCGTCCAACCGTCCATCTGTTGCTCCGCTTCTGATTGTGGGTGGTTAGGCATTTCTCTGCAATGCCCGGATTCTGGCCTTGGTGACCATGGGAATGTGACAGTCGAAGGGTCTTTTTGTCTCTTTTGTCTCTTCTGACTGCGGTTCGAAAAAACAGACTCAGAAGGGATTTGCAGCAATTTTTCCACTTCAAACAGTAGACAGTAGCTGTAGACAGTATAAGCAGCCTTGCTTACTTAACTTAGGGTGTCCAAACACCTTGATAATGCTCTAGAAGACGGACGACCTCCTCCTTACCACGATTATACATGCATGATTTAGCTCTCCGTCCAATGTTGCTGGATGAACTCGGATATCCTGCCGGGCTCTAGGTTTTCCATTTCATGTTCACCATTTCGATTACCATTACTATTATTATTATTATTACTATTATTATTACTGGCCATTCTGTCTTGGAAACCTCGAAGGAACACACCAACCTTTGTTGAGGTTCATGAGACTAAAGTACATTGGTTTCGTCCTGAAGACGCTTTTCGACTCATTGATTGGCTCAGATTGGAAGCATGATGCTGAACTGTACATATTATTCGTCGCAGTATAGGATTTCATTTCCCATAGGATCGGTATTTGACCAGTTTGTTCATAAGACCTATGTGTATCCAGATTTGGAGATCCCGTGACTTACACCTAGCTGATTCCACGAGTACAAATCATATGTAAATCGATTATAATTTCCGGATAGCTCAGTGATTAGAGCGCGAATTTACTGACCGGAAGGTCCGTGGTTCGAACCCAACCTCTGCCTCTCGACTTCCCCTGTCTAGGATTGGGCAACCTGGCAGTATCCCAGTTATCGTGCTTTCTTCGAGTGGCATGGCAGTTAGACACCGACAGGGTGCCACATCTGGACGATTTTAGTGATTCTTTGATCCTATTGCTGCTCTACAAGGGCCGCAGAAATGTTTCATTGAATGTCCCTCCACTCGCACTCAGGGGATTTTACGTGTAATTCGTGTTGCAATACAGAAGGTCTGACTAGGTCGGTTTTTTGTGGGACTTTCTTGGCGGACTTGGCCTTTTGCTTAAATTCCAGGCCTGTTTGTCATGAGATTCAGTAGTCATCCAGCTGTGAGGACTCAGTATATAAACTTATTCAGCATGAATTACAGTATCCCAATTGGCACGAGACCGTTGGATGATCCGTTTTCTCTTGTGCATTTCCAGCGGGATGATTTGCAGTGGAAGATCACACAAACATATAAGCCGCTGCATTTCATTGGGGAGGTATAGCAGCGAGGTATTTCCACATTGGCTGCCTGGCGAGCGGCCCGTTCTCGGATAGAGTTTTAGCAAAACAATGTAGCAGAATTCTAGTAATCACAAACACTTTTTGTATGCCAGTTATACTGAAACTGTCTTTTTCTTAACACCTAATGCTAGCAAATAATTGAACACCTTGATATCTGGGTTCCTTGGACAGCTATCTTCAGCGGCTTGGGTAGAGACGGGAAAGTGGTGTTCGGAATTTGTGCGGAGAATCAGTGTAAACGTGACGGAGCGAAACCTCGGAGACCGACATTGATGTGGCTGTCGATGCAGATGATGGCGATTCAATGCTCAATGAGCACGGCTCCTGTTGTAGTGGGCTTGCATCAAAGTATATTAAATCCAGCACCGTCTACCCCTGACCTGGTTGAATCAAGCAAACCAGATCTCCCCACCCCGTTTCACCGAAAAGAACATCTAGGCCGTCAGCCCTTGAAGATTGTATGGGTTGTAAGTTGGTTCGAGAGATCTGGACCGCTTTCTCGCTATGACTCATATGTGGCCGCTTCATTGAACGTCTGCTACTACCTTGTCACACCAAACAACGTACACTTTTAACCTACAGTTCTTGGTGCTCACTAGGACAGGTTGCTATACCTTGTCTAATTGTTCTGCCTAACTGTGCCTCTCTCCTCATGACACGTGAGACTAAATCCGCACGGTTTATAACACAATGTAGTCATTTACGGGTTTTCGAACCGCCCAGTTTGTGTCTGTATGGTGTTGGTATTCATCGCTTGTTTGCTTTTGTTTCACGAAACATAAACCTTTCACACGTAACGTGACCGTTAGTGGATCGAAAAAAGACTATTTTTGGCAATCGTCATTTAGGTAACATCTGAGTGGAAATGCGGATGCTTACACTCATCTACGATACATCTCGTAGACACCTTTGTGTGCATTCAGCAAGTGAATATACCTAAATCCACCAGTTGAATGTCTGTTCCGGTCTCAGGTGGTTTGCAGGCTTTCAGATTTCTCAGTGAGTTTCGTTAAATGCAGGAGGTTTGTGCATGGGCGTAACGACGAATCGTTTAAATGCTTGGCAGCGTTAGATGTGTGTTGTGTCAGTTCATAAACCGAACTTGTTCTCGGTACCTGTGTTGACTAAACAGCGGGATAGCCAAACTTATTTAAGCAGATTATGGGGAAACGTGTGCACTACAACCTGAACTAATCCGCCTTCGTATTGTGATGTGTCAGCAAACATTGAACGATATGACAGATATGCTCATCATAACTGGGACAACATCTGTGAGAGAATCTAGAGGAAATGAGGTCCATCGCACCTTGTTTATTGTGTCTGCTTACGCCCCAACTGACTGTAGCTCTGAATCTGCCAAGGTCAGTTTCTATGACGCTCTAGGTGCCCTTCTACAGCGGGCTAAAACCCCAGATATAGTTGTGGTTGCTGGTGATATGAACGCCCAGGTAGGTAGACTGAGCGCTGCTGAGGCCCGATTGGGTGGTCGTCTTGGTTTGGACATGAGACGCACGGACAACGGAGACCGCTTACTTCAGATGTGTGCCGACCACAGAATGTTCCTTTGCAGTACGAATTTCCGGAACAGCGGAAATCGCTTGACAACGTGGTGCCCACCAACAAACCAGCGACGAACCCAAATAGACCACATCGCCGTCAGTTATCGGTGGCGAGGGTCGATCACCGCTTGCCGCTCCTTCTGGAACACCAGCGTGGACTCCGACCATGCACTTGTACGCTGCTGCTTTTCATTGCGCTTTTCAGGTGTACGCAAAACGCGCACACCTCGCTTAGCCATTGAGAAGCTAGTGGATCCAGAAGTCAAACGAAACTATCAGAACCAACTCCTCGAATGCCTGCCGGACGGTACGGTGTCGGATATAAACGGCCACTGGGAAAAGATATCCAAAGCGCTACTCAAGGTTGGAACGTCTGTTTGCGGTACAACCCAGCCAACCTCTTTCAAACACTGGATCTCTGATAGGACCGTGTCTTTGCTGGAGACCCGGCGACAGATTCCCCCTGGCCGCCACCACAACTCCACCCGACGCATCATCCGACGCCAAGTGAAACTGAGTGTCCGTGCAGACCGAGAAGCGTGGTGGACCCGAAAGGCCCAAGAAATGGAAGATGCAAAGAATGCTGGAAATGTGCGCAGGCTGTTCCATTTGATTCGTTCGACTGGTCCTCGAAAACCTCTTGTCAGCGAAACAATCAGAGACCAAAATGGCTCCCTGATATGCAATAAAGCAGAACGTCTGGACCGCTGGGCACAGTACTTTGAACAGCAATTCAGCTGGCCACCTGCTACCTCCAATCCAGGATCCTGGCCTTCAACACAAAGGTGGACCGTAAATATGGAGCCGTCTTCGGTCTCAGAAGTGTCCGAGTGTATTTCCCTACTCAAGCGTTATCGTGCTGCTGGTCCTGACAGCCTTCCACCTGCTCTATTCAGATGTATTCATTGAGGTTTTTCAATTTCTCCGGGTCACAGAATAATCAGAGCCGAGTTCTCGGCTTGTTCTTTTGTTTACAAAATGCACTGTTTCTTCAATAGACTCTCCTAAAAGCAGCCCCCGCCAACACATTATCCTCGTCTGCTGAATTGGTCAGTTATTTAAAAAGATATCGGAATATTTAAGCTTGTTGCCTAAAAACTCCGGCGATGGTAGTTAGCTTCTTTGCGGTTGACGATTCAGGGCGACTATTAGCTACGTCAGTATTTACCAAGTACGTCCGATGCGCATTCTTGGTGCATTCCTAGACCTCTAAAGAAACTGTGACTCCCGAGAGAACGACGAATATCAACCCTCCATCAGTTTTTCGGAGAAGTACCACCACACGAGGGTTTACTTGATATCTCCCTGTGATTCTTTGACCACCCAGCTGAGGACAACCCGGGTCTTCCTTGACATCACAAGGGGCAAACTTTGTGCGCCACACGCATACAATGTCCACATCTGGTCAGTGTACCAACCAGATAATGCTAAATGTTGGTCTTTACCTGCCACTGTAGACATATGGCCGTCTGTCCTGTACACTCAGGCTTATATTTGCTAGTTTGTATGCTTGCCTTACCTGAGCATTCTCACGTTCACATCTTATGCGCAAAAGTGAAAATAGAAATTATTCCGTTATCGCACTACCTTCGTTTGAAAGGGGGGATTTAATTCACGAGCCCGGTGAGAAATGAAACCCTGATCAACAGGCGCTTGTAAGCCGGTGCAACGGCCGACTGCTATCAAAAGCTGGGCAATATCTTCACAGTGGATTCTCTCAAACAAATGAACTTGCTTAGTTGTGTGTTAACAAAGCTCTGAGCTCAGAAAGAGCCTCGGAGACAAGTGGCTTCCCTTTGTTACAAACTGGGGACTCGGTTGATCCCTCTACCCCCCGAAGAAGAAACTTCTCTGGTTGAATTCTGCAGTTGGATTGAGGTACTGTACGGTTCTTCGTTCACCGAATCGTGACGACCTTTAATGGAATAAAGTTGAAGTACGAAAGTAACACTGAAGCAACTCCGGATGTTGGATCACTGATTGAGGAAAGGGGGACTAAACAAACGGAGAGGACAGAAAATTTATCGGAGCCGTATATTTGCTCATCCTTTGAGAGAACGAAGAGGAATGGTTTATCTGAACCAGACGAGCGAACAATGCAGGCAAGCTCGAAAGAACGCCTGCCGTACAACTAGCGTCTCGTCGATCTGCTTACCGTGTGTTACCAAGTTACTTCATAGCTTAACACAGTCCACGATAACTCCGTAACTTTGGTCCATCTGACCAGAATTTATCATAACTTTATAGCCGACTTCAAAACCGACGATCCCGTTTCTACTACAGTTAAGCTTGACAGGCTCGTGGATTCACCCAACTGTTTGTCGTCCGTCCATCCTGGACAAAATTGTCCCGTTATATCCCTTTATCGAAAAATATCGGTCTTTTCAGTAACACATGCGTGGTTGTCAAATTTGTTCGGAGTCATAACAGCAGATGCCGCGTTGAATCATGAGGAAAAAGACCACTTACGTTTATTATCGTGATAAGACGCACCGAACGCCGTGTTGTGTGTGTGTGTGTGTGTTTGATTGGAGAAACCAACCTGGGGTGATTGATGAAAATCGATTGGTTAACCCTAGAATGAAGGGCATAGTGGATCGGTCGTGAGTGAAAGCCAAGGGACGATAAAAATTACGAGTAGACCGTGCTGTTTCCCGTATTTCTCATTGGGTTATCTTCAGGATTGCGCTGTGAAGACTCCCGACTCTGGTAACATTTTTGCGAATCCTTTTATGTAGGATTTTATTGGATCACTTATTACATCACGTGACCACTGCATGCAAATTTGAATTACGTGGAATGCTTTCTTTTTAAGCGGTTTACTTGGTTGTACTCCATATCTTGGTCTATCCCCAATCTATTTGCAGAATGGCTATCACTCGTACCCAACTTCGTTCGATGGTGAGACCAGTCGTTCCCATCCCAGCTCCCATATGTCAGTCAACAAACATGAAAAATTCTCTTCCAGCACATCCTCAGTCAGCCTGGATCTTCATCAGACAAATCGAATAGTTTACCAAACCGCGAAACACCAATTTGGTGAAGATATGTCGTCGGACATCAAACCATCAGTGTTCCCCCTGTGTCGTTCGTCTTCCCCCAGTCGAGGTCCCGCTTCGCTCGCAGTTGCTGGTCATCGACTCGAGCGAAGAAGCCTCAAACGTCCAGCTCCAACAGATTCGCCCTGTTCCTTCCCTTCTTCACCCATCAGGCCAACATCTTATGTCGCACCTTCAAGCAGCAGTCCACCCCTCCTTATGCCTGACAGCTCTTCTCCCAACTCCCATCATCCTACTAATCAACATCGATCCATTCCCAACTCATACGTACATCGTGATAACCAACTATCCAACGCCATCATTCGACAGCAAAATCGCACTCAGCTTTCTAGCCTCCTTCCTGCCGGTGATAGCTCTTTATCTTCCTCAGCTTCTTCTTCTCTCTGTTCCACAAATCTCAACCCAACCAAGTCTATCGCACTGCATGTTTTGGCCTGTGAACCGCCTGCTGATGAACTGGTCTCGACTACCGCTTCTTCGACTGTAACCTCATCTGCCTCTGGTGCTTCCGCCTGTGTTGATTCCGTACAGCAACAGCAGTATGAGGCCCAATCTCAACACCGTTCTAAAACCTTCGTCTCCTCAAGGACTTCAAACTCCCCTAGTAGTGGCAATATTATTCACCAACCTTTCGCCATGCACCAGTCCTCACATGCACATTTGTTGCACAACCAGTGCGCCACCAGCGTTTCCGGCGGCGGTGGTGGTGGCTATGTGCCGACGACAGGTGGGCCACTCAATGCTAATTCCGTGGCTTTGAATTCTACTCTGAATGCCTCTAACAGCGGATCCAACAGCGGTAAGAATACGCCTAGACAACCAGCGAAAAAACGCCTTGAGGCACGAACTCCTACGATTGAAGGGACAGCTGACGATCCTACTGCCCCTGTGACTGCCACAGGTGTATGCACTAACAGGGGCGGTACGCCAACTGTGGACGATCCCAGTTTGCTTGTGATGAACAGCAGTGTGGTGAATGTGGGAACTGTCAGTGGCACTGCTTCTGGAGTCGGCACAAACGTCTTCCGGGTTCATCAAAATACCCCTTTCGGTGAGTATCAGATTGTTGTCTTTGTCAAACTTTATACTATGTCCATGGAAGAGGTATGGGGATGAGGGGTATACGAGCTTTTCCTTGAAGTGTTCCCATTTTGACTGTATAACAGATTTTTACATGTTTGTGTTTGAAAAATCTCACGAAGGCTTCCGAATTGTCCTGCACTACGCCCACCAAATCCACACTTTTTTTGATATGCTCTTGGTCAGCAAGGTCATCAGGATCTGTTTGCCTTTACCATTTGGGAAACTACTTCGATGTTCTGAAAATCCGTCTAACCGCTTACGCTGTACTTTTGATCATTTGACCATCGTAAGCTAGGGGTTTGTGTCAGTTTGATGTAGATACCACCGTTTGCTTTTACGAGAGAATATTCAACTCAAATCAGGTCAAATCAAGTTGAGTTTTACTCATCTCTGTCAGCTTTCACCAAATGACCTTAAGTTGTGCTACCCGCAACCGCTAAAATTAGCAGTTTCCTGTGTCACCATAATTGACCAGTTTTCTACAGCCCAGTCTACGATTCACCTCAAAAGCAGTTCATCTTCACGATTTGTTATCTATGTATTTCTGTTCCTGCTTGATTGCTACCCGTACGCTGTGTCCGCTGCTTATCGTCTATATGGTACACATGGGAGATGTCTGCTCTTGCTTGTGCGCGTATGCATCCCCTAATTGCATTCTTCGTGATCGATTTTGTTTGTGTGCTGTTTCGTCGGTCGATGTTCCGCACTTCGGCCTTGGCTGAACGGGTGTGTACCTTTTCAACAATAACTGCAACCAGACAAACACCCGTTGGCCGTTTCTCTCGTGGCTACCATTCATGTCCCTCGCATTTATGCGACCTCTCAGCATACCTTTGTTTTCTTGTATGTATGTTTCATTCGGCGGCTTGTCATTATCCATCGGTCAATGCGCTTTCCACTACCCTACTGAGTTGTTGTGGCCTCGTGTCTCATCTTATCCACTCTGCGGGCGGTTCGTTTGGCTCCGTTTCTCTCCTCAAGATGTCCAGACTATGCAGAGTAAACTTTCATTTGCAATCCTTTTGAACCGTATCGGATGCCTAGTTTCCTTCTGCCCTGGCTGTCACTTAGTTGACAACGGCTGTTTCTGTTGGTTGCTCACTATGGTGACGAACCGTGCCGTATTTCAACAGATGCTGAATTCTACTCACCAGAATGTGAACGTGTTTATGCTGGGGTACTCAGTCGGGACATTGGCGGAACCCACTTTCGAAACTGCTCCTTCTTAATGGTCTAGGTATTTTCGCTGTGCCCCTTCACGAAGGAACCCCAATTGATGTAGAGGACACCCTATTTCTTGCAGCCTTGAAGGTCACACTCGGTTGTGGAAAATTGGGTTTGGAGCCCCCCCTACAAGTATGGCGTTCCATCGTCACTTCACGGGAATGTCTGATAACTCGCTTCATACCAATGCATTCATCGCATACAATGCTTAGTCTCTCCGATTGCTGGTTGAGTATCACATGCCTTTTACTGACCAGACGTCCAAACTCGGACATCTTAGGACACAACAGTTCACTGGACAATTCGGGGGTGCACTTTTGCTTTGAGTAGCCATCCACACAGCACACCCATCATGGAGCCCAGTCTCGTTCAGAAACGCTCCAAAATTATTGCGTTGGATTTACCTGTAGTTGCCGTCTAACCACCCACCTCTTCAACGATTTTTACCGCTAAGAAGAATGTTTCCGATCTGCTGCAAAACGTAGTCAATGGTTGTCATACGTCATCAATTACAGAAGGCTAGGATACCCGCGCTGGCCGATCAGACTAAAATAGTGGCCGAATCATGGGCAAGTTCTGTCTAGGACAACTGTGTGCCAATTTACCGCGTCGAATCAGTTAATCATCAATACGTACTTCCAGCACCCCAAACGACGTAATAATGATAATAGTAATAATAAAAACCGTTCAACTGTGACACCCTTTCGCTGCTTAGCTGTCATATCTCTAGAACGATGCACGAAAACGAGATACTTCCAGGTCGCCCAGGCCTAGACAGGAGCATTCGTGATATTGAGGTTGGATTCGAAACGCGGACCTTCTTGTCAGTAAGTTGGCGCCTTAACCACTGAGCTATCCCGCCATGGACTAACATGTCATTCGATCGTATCTTGGAGGTTGTATTACATCTGACTGTAATGTGACAGATGAGGTCAATGCACGAATCTGCAAGGCTCGGGTCGCGTTTCCTAATTTGAGACACCTATGGCGTCAAAGTGATGTATCCCTGAATCTCAAGGGACGTGTGTATCAAGCTACAGTGCGGGCTACTTCGTTGTTTGGCTGTGAGACTTCGCCTGTTTGAGCAGCGACAATCGTCTCAGAACCATAGCTCGTGTGTGTTGGTGCCGGCGTATTCGTAACGAGGCAATTAGAAAGCGAGTTTTGGGTTGTGCAACGAGTACTTCCATTGAAGAATGTGTCCAGCACCAGAAGGTGCTTTGGTTGGGACATGTGTTGCGCATACCGATTGTCGGTTGTTTCGAGATGCGGCGGTGGGGAATACCCTCGTCCCAGGGAAAGCAAAATATCTTTTGACGAGACAGACATAGGCCCTTCAGAATTACCAGTATTTTTCGATCTGGAGGCCCAAACAGGCCTCTGTAACTGCACAACAGCGCAGTTGACAACAAGCCCCTTTCACCACTCCGAAGACCATTGACCCGGATTCGAGCAGCTACTCAACAGTCGCGGCGGGCCCCAGCGCAGCGATTTCAAGATTAGATATCAGAGAATGTGGCCTTTTAATGTGGCGTTGAACAGGCGTCCCAATGACGCTCCAAATTAATCGGTAGTTCATTGCATTTGTGAGAAGTGTCCCTGTTTCATGTTGGTCGAATATGGACGCAACTATGAGGTACAAATGTCCGAGTTTCCGTCAACCTTATGTTCCATTTGAACGCAAATTGTACGTCAGTTTCCTTTTGACTGGATTCCAGCCAAATCTCTTATGATATTTTTCTGCTGCATGTGTCGCACAGCAGCCGCCGCATGTTTAAGCTGGTTCAAGTGAGTGTATTTTGCGACGAATCCACCTGCCTTCTCTGCCACCGTTTTACAGGTTCTTGTGGGCAGTTTTTCTTGCTGATGGCTTACCTACCAAATTCGTGGTTCTCTTCGAGACTTAATGCTTGTTAACGGCAACTCAGGTTCGAATCAGTGACGATAGGATGTCTGGATTTGATCCCTCTCCCAACGTGTTATCCAACTTCGTAATTGATTGGACGATCTTCTGGTATCCAGCTGCATCCGGGCATGGGGGTTGTGGTTCTGAAATGGTCACTTGGCGAAAACTTAGATCCAGGGACCGTTTCGACTGAGTTACCAGTCATGTAGGCCTCAGTGAATTTCGCGATTACTGAACTTCAGGTAGATAATTTTCGACGCAGTCCTTGGCTATGCGAAGATCTTATTTGACCTTGTCATTAGCTATCATATTTGCTCTCTCTCTCTCTGCCTACACATTCCTGACCAATCTGTATTGTATGTGATGTCACGGAAGCAATGAAGCAGATGTTCTCTTGCACAAATGACCCGGTCAGTTTTCCGACACACACACACATTCGTACATCCACACACGGTTACTTACGCCGATGCGTGTGTGCATGTGTGTGTGTGTGTGTGCTGTCCGATCGAGATTTTCACTATTGTCAGCATCAACCGTGCGCAGTCCTTCACCATGCAACCACACTGCAACAGTAGCAACAACAATAACCTTGTCAATAACATTCGCAAAACACTGCGCAAACCACATCTCTCTATGGGGTCATTCATGGTTATTAGTGAATCCGTTTTCGCTTGTTCGGTTTCCACATCATCAGGTTACTACCATAGCTGATCTGTACTGCAACCAGGCACGTGGGTGAAAGCGAACTTGTGGGGTTCGGTTAGCAGAGGGCGACTGTGGTGTAAATCAGCAACCCCGTACACCTACTAGGTTCTAGTTCGCACGCATTTGCAGGTCGTTTCTCATCGCGCGCTTTCACAATTATCGATCGATGTTTTGTCGTTAATGTAACCTTTTCTTGGTATCCTCCACGAAAGGTGTTAATACCGAAAAATTGGCGTAAGCAATCTCACTGATTGTGGTTTTGTCATAGATACCTGCGCACTGCGAAGTGTTGCGTTAATTCGAACACCAAAGATTTCCGGTCTATGGTTTGTTCACTATCATCTCGGAGTAGTTTGGGTTCCGAGTGTGGAGTAGCAGGCTTTCAAAATTCACAAAGACAGCATGTCCTTTTGGTTCCAGTGGCAGCAATGTTGCTCTGCTGTAGCTGTAGCTTAGGGCAGAATCCAGCATGTTTGCTGAGTTCTATAGTCTCGCAGGTGCGCACACCCGAATGATCATCCACGGAACACAACTCTGATGTGCCTATCCGACAATGCAGACCTGAGACGAAGAGAGTCGATTTGAAGCATGGTTGGTGTTCACTTAGTCGTCCGCTTTTATAATTTGTTGGCAAGACAGAATGTTGTAGCAGGACATTAGCAGGTTTACAAATAAGAACTATGAAGGAACGATACTAGATAAAAGAGTCTGCCACTAGGTAGGCCATTGCCCTTTCGAAAAGCGTTTTCAAATCCCGTTCGATCCTCCCGAAAGACTTGAAAATCACCAACCTATTCTGCTTATCATTTGTTCGCGCACAGATGCGGCCTGACTGTAGAAAACTCAACTCATTACAAAAATGCATCAATGTTCTCAAGAGCAGATTTGGGGTCACTCTTTGGGGTAACCCCTTATCAGGGCATAGATTAAGGGGGAACGTTATTGTTAACTCTTCATGGGGACTCCATAAAGATTTCTTTTGGCAGGATTACTGCTGTTGGGACAGAGGCATTGTAGTACCAAAATTCCACGCTTCGCATCGATAACTATTGAGTGATGCCCATAAATGGCTAGAGTTTGGCGGTCCAATCTCTCCATCGCTGTGAGTGGAATGATCCCCCTTAATAACATACCGCTTCTGTTCCCCTATTTATTATAGTCCCTGTTCGAAGCCGCTCTGGACGTCCCAGTTCTTCAGGATCTTCGTCCAGTGCCAGTGGATTTCTGTCCAACAGCACAGGAATCAACAGCTCGGCTACTACGCGCAAACTTAGTGGTTTTGAAACAATCGACACTGAAGTGGGCGGGCTAGGATCGTCGAACCGGTCAGGTGGTGGTCCTTCCATCGCGGCCAGTCAATCAGATGACGAGGAAGAGGAACTTAGAGACATAATGGTTGGTCGGTCTGGAGCTTCGATACTACACACTCCAGCGGCCGATGCTAGTGGACAAAACATCACTCATTCAAACGATCAAAGTAATACTGGCAGCGTTCCTCAGACATCATCGACTGGAGCAACAGCGGGGGCGTTTCCTCAGTTAGGTCGCAGTCCTACACACGATCGACGGATGGTTGAAATGATTGGTATGATATTGGCCAACGCTCACGGATCTCCGGCCTTAGGGAAGTAAGTCACACTGTTTTTCCATTCTTAGCGGGTTTACCCCCTCGACAAGGACTTCCCTACTTTCACCCCATCATGAAATTTCGTAGTAGTTGTCAGCTGTAAACAGTGGACGGTGGTTTCGCCGATATTCCCTGCTTTCTTAAACAAGTCATTTGATTTGGTCGGGCTCTTTTTTCGTGTTTGCAGCCTGTGTATGAATTCAGCCACCATAGGTCACCTGGTTGGATCGACACTCTGTCAAGTTTAGCCGCTAGGGTGCTGTCTTTCTTTGTGTTTTGATTCAGTAGGACCTGAGTGGGTGCCCTTGAAACGTGGATCGTTTCATAACGGAATTATAGCCCCAATTTAGTTCAATTTATTCAGCCAACTAGCCCTTGAAAACATCTGTAAAAAAAGGATGGACCAGCTATTTAACAGGCCTCTTCACCGCAAAACCTCGAGGGAGCACGTGAATCCGAATTCAATATAAACATCATCTGGACATCGATAACTCTAACAAAACGCGAAATACCGTTGCTTTGACGTAATACAACACCTGGTGTGGACAGTTCGCATATTGCACTTTTCAACACTTGTGGTGAAATGCTGGTGTTTAGCACAGCACGTATAAGGCCAGTCGTATGGAACGAACACCAACCGAGCGCCGCACTTTCGTTTTAATCCAACTAGCCAAAAAGTTTGCGATAAGTCCACCTGAGAAGCAGTTCGTCGAAAGTGCTTTTTGGCATTGGTATCTACGGATTAATTACTATTGGAATTAATGTCAGTGGGAATCTCAATCATGAGCGACGACACTTTTACTATAACCCTCTTTGGTACAGATATTCCTTTCCCCCCATATAAGGCTACCCAAGCCACCGTCAATCGCCCGAAGCGACGGGAACGGAGACTGAAGTTGTCCTGAAATCTGGGCATACTGGGGAGCTATACTGCGGAGTGCACATGTGACACTCACAGAACTTTTCATACCAGGTCGGTAAATGGTTAGAGGTCAGACTAGCACAATCTCCAGATTGGGGGGTGGGAACATGTGTGCCCACTTTATCCTTAAAAATGTGGTCTGCTTTGACAGTCTTACGCCAACCACCGCTGACTTGTGGTTAAGCTGTATCACTATTTGTGATGGGTGGCGCGGGTGAATTACTGGCTGTCGCTCACTCTGGGACACGTAGACGGATTCGGATCACGCTGCTTTGGTTTGCGTTTTTCAGAGGCACGTAAGACGCGCACACCTGGCTTAGCCATTGAGGAACTCTCGAACCCTGATGTGAAACTTACTGAGGTTTTTTCTTGGGAAAACACTTTTTCTGATGTTGACCCCTACTAGAAGGGGTACTCTGCGCAACCCTGCAAGATACTGGGCGCTCCGCCAACGGCTTAGCCAACGAGACAACGCTCTGAGATTGCTCGAAGCTTGGATATTTATACCTCCTGGTCGAGAGTAGAATACCGCTGGACAAACTGCCGGACTTTAGGTGAAAAAAATCATCTGCGCTGATCGAGAAGCTCAGAAGATGGAAGAGGTGAAAAGCTCTGGGAATGCGCGTAAACTATTCCATCTGATGCGCGCACCAGGTTCTGAGAAGCCCCTGACGATAACGACGGCTGGCCCACCTCTAAAACAGAAGAGCGTCTGAATCGTTGGGTTACTAACTCTCAAAAACAGTTCAATTGGCCGCTCGCAATTGCTCAGCCGGATTGCCGACCCCAAACACAGCCCTAGACAGTGAGTTTGAGACCCCAGACAGCTTCAGAAATAGGCGGATGCCTTTTCTCCCTCAAGCGTCACCGAGCTGCTTGTCCTGACGAAATCCCACCCGGTCTGTTCGAAGATGGTGGAGAAATCCTCAGTCGGAGCTTCCCCAACTTATTCGGCAAAAGAGATCGTCCCAACTAACTGAGATGCATCGGTACTAGTACCCATTTTCAGAGAGGGTGCTCGCAGTGGGATTGGCGATCACAAAGGAATTACTTGGACCCCGTTGTAATCAGACTCTTGACGTCGCTTATTTTACGTAGTCTTACGAAGGCGCGTGAAATGAGGACCTTGAGAGGGGCTGTGTGGACCACATCTTTGCACTCCATGAAGTGCTAGAGCAAGACTGAGTTCAATTTTGTCGATCGACTCGTTCTTTTCACCGCGCTTGCGCAACAGGGTATGCTTTAGAAGCTCGTGAATATCATGCACTGTCTTCATTCAAATACCTGTGGGCATGTGAGAGTGTATGAGAAACTCTTCAAAAGCTTTCCTACAAACCGTGGTCCCCGACGAGAGTGTCCACCCTCCATTTCCGTTTAAATTCGTTGCTGATGAGATAATGTGGCGAACACTGGAACATCTGTCGGGCGAAAACCTTGCAGACGACAATGTTCCCATTTTTGAGAAGGAGCTGGCAAAGGTCATCTAGTCTTTCGGTATGTGTTTCGCTTCAGATCTTTGGCGACTGACGTCTCAGAAGTACATCTGGACCCGGCGAATTCGAAGTAATGTGATGAGGAGACGCGTTTTTGATGAAGCCAAGCGTATTTCATCCAACTCTGCGAGCTAAGTTGGTTGATTTGGCCATTTGCTACAAATTCCGGGTGTAGGTATCTCAAATGTTTGTAGTATTTTAGTGCTAGGTTCACCCAACTTCTCCATCTCTTTCTTCATTCGATTATAAGACTTTGAGGAAATGAATTAACATTTCCATACGTCAGTGGAGCATCATCAGCTGGTGTTGCTGTTGATGATGTTCAAAATGAAATCTGGGTTCCTTCAAAGATGTCGCACACCAGCTTTTACGTGCCCGTCCATCGCTACCTCTGCCTGATGACAGGAAAGTCTGTCCTCTTTCACCCCCTGTCTTCCTCTTCACGTTTATCCAAGATGAAGGTGTTTCTCCCTTACTTTTCCGGTGGAAATGGTTCTGAGGCATTCGGGCACGCCAACCGCATTGTTTTTCTAGGATCACCTCTGTTATCTAATTCGGCCGCACAAGGTCTCGGGTACTTTGCACGTACAATGTTTGGGTTTAATCAAGCCCAAACCTCATGCTTGTAGGTGATACGCTAAACGAACTCAGCTGCTTGGTTGGCTGTGTAATTGGACTGTCGAACTTTTCAGTAACCTTGTGAGTAGAGTCGCTTATTAAAACTTCTAGTCTACTTGGAAAAGAGGAAGTCATTTCCGGTATTTGTAAAGCTGCAACCACTCTTGTCAATCCCTGTGATTCATATCGATTTACGTATCTGGCACACCTTTGCTCACGTGCAACCACCTTGGGTATTCAATCCGGACAATGATATGGTGGGAAATTCAGTACATCAGATGGTTTCTTGTGTAAATAGACGCAGTTCCAATTAGTAACCATAGCCAAGCCATCGTTAGAGGATCTATTGCCCTATGACGCACAAACACAAGCGACCAGAATCCTGTCAGTCTGTGAATTGGCGTCGAACTATGAAAACCGCCAGCCACAAAGTTTGTCACATTTACAATACTGTCGGACTGATTTGGGGGCTCTTCAATGCCTGACTGTCCCAGTTTTCTGTCCATGAGAAAACTTACTAGTGAACTGGCTACATCTTTGTTTCCCATGTGTGTGACTGTTCTCCATAATTTCCCCTACTGAATTAACCTAACTGTAGCTAATGTTGACCGTGTACCTGCCGTACGCAGTTTTAAGCTGACAAACTGAACTGGATTGCACGTCCCCCAGAGATGCAAGAAAACCATTCGAAGAATGGATCCGAGTAAAAGGGGTGTTACTCTTTGCTAACTGGTCCTCACGAACCGTTTAGTCTTCAACTACTGGCGGGTTACCAACTCCTTGGAGTTTTCTGTGCTACTCACTTGTGGTGTTTCTCAATAAGGATTTCCAGCATGGATTAACTTTACCCAAAGGATGAAGTCTTCATTGGACATAAGTCGATAGCAGGGTATGAGGCGCTTTTTTCAGTGGCGCACGTAATCATGCCATGAACATTGGAATCCGTAAGCACATCCAACTGGTTCTCCAGACCTGATTAGAATGTCACGTGGTTACTATGGTGGTTTGACATTTTTAACAGTCTGTGCATTCGCGTTCTTTCTGTGTATGTGTCAAGCGGCATTCAGAATTCTGATATTATTGGATTGCATTCGCTGGGGCATAAAAAGTGAGAAAACGCCACGACACTGGTATGCCATATTCCACCAGCTTCAAATTCAAGCGATACTTGGGTCGCAAGTATTTTTCTAAATTGGCTTTAGGAATCCATTGAATGATGGGTTGGAACCGATTGAAAAGTAGGTAGAAATCTTGGAGTACATGCTGGCCGAGAAAGCACTATTGTATCGGTGTCGTTTAGCTTTATAACAATGACCTTTCATTGGGATTTTCCACCTATACTTGTCGATAGTCTTCCTTGTTCCGGTCACCATCACACTTATGTGATGTGACTACCACATCACTTGGGAATCAAATGATATGACCGAGGTCTCCCGTCACACTCTACGTCTGCCTGACTGCATTCCTGCAAACAGATTCCTGACCGCTGTGTGCACAGTTCAATCAAGGCAAGTACCTGTGAAACAATACAGAGTCCGTAAGAATCCGTATCCAACGAAACTGTGATGGGACGCTATTGCCAAATTTGACAGAAAATAGCGGCGCAATCCTATCTACTCCGCTCTCCTTTGAGCACGCCGGTTCCTGTCTTGGCAGTTGCATGACTGTATTTACTACTAGCGTTTTGCAGTAGATTTTGATGGTGCCATCTTGACGGGTTTATTTGGATCTCATGAGAACAATGAAGGTAGCGAACAAAGCTTGTTTTCTCTGATTGTTCCTCTTGACTAATACATCACAAATTTATATGGTACCAGAAGTCACGTGAGAAAGGTTAAAATCGGGGATACATACACTTTAGAGGAATGGAAATCAAAGGAAGGGGGTTTGAATGAGGAGTAGGTCAATGGGTCACGGAATCAGGTAAGTGACATCACTGTCAGACAGGATTTTTCGCAGGTCAGTTCAAGTTCAGAGGTCGCACAAGTTTCTTTTGGACGCAAAGTTGTGGATCCAGCAGTCGGATTCCAATCGCCTCTGCGATCGATAGTAGTCTGGATCGTACCAGTCGTGATCGGTTGAGAGGTACTCGGTATATGATAGTGTCGGGTTTGCTCTTTGTCGATGACATGAGTGGTTTGGGCCAAATGTGATGCCTGTTTCTTCTAACTTCTCGCATTCTGTCCCACAAATGCCTTGTCGTACGACCAACGTATGATGCTCGGCACGAGCATACGAATGAGTACACACAAAAGCTGGTGGTATAACGTGGCAGAAACTGATAATGGGGGTTGGAGTTGAAGCTCAACCACAGATTAGCAGCCAAGTATGTCGTATCAACAAAGTTTCTAAGCATTCTGGTAATTAGTTCAGCCACCGAGTCACCTTTGAATGGGATCCTCATGTAGATGGGCTTCTTCCCAATAGAACACTGGTTATAAAGGGGCTTAATTGATTCCAGAGTCTTGAGTACGAACATTTCAGGATATCCGTTCTGCAGGAATGTGCGACCCGAAAACTTTAGTTCCTCTTCTAAACAGTCGGGGGAGCATATCTTCATTACTCTCTCAGTCAGGCATACAATTATTTGCAACAAAGGCTGTCTAAGAGTTTTCAGCAACCTTGTGAGTAGTTTCCTTGTCAATATCGTGCCAACTGAAACATCAGGCGGCTTGTGTGCAGCACATTCAGTTGAAGAATATCATAAACGAGAGATTCAGTTGAGTCGAAATCAGTCCAGTTTGGGTTCAAGTAGAACATAGGATTGACGGGAACTCGGGGAGTGCGCCTACCTGACAAGCCCCAAGAAGAGCGAAACCGGTCGTGGACTGTCCAGGAGTTTCCAGCAAACTTGTGAGTAGTTTCCTTTATAACCAGTGTTCTATTGGGAAGAAGCCCATCTACATGAGGATCCCATTCAAAGGTGACTCGGTGGCTGAACTAATTACCAGAATGCTTAGAAACTTTGTTGATACGACATACTTGGCTGCTAATCTGTGGTTGAGCTTCAACTCCAACCCCCATTATCAGTTTCTGCCACGTTATACCACCAGCTTTTGTGTGTACTCATTCGTATGCTCGTGCCGAGCATCATACGTTGGTCGTACGACAAGGCATTTGTGGGACAGAATGCGAGAAGTTAGAAGAAACAGGCATCACATTTGGCCCAAACCACTCATGTCATCGACAAAGAGCAAACCCGACACTATCATATACCGAGTACCTCTCAACCGATCACGACTGGTACGATCCAGACTACTATCGATCGCAGAGGCGATTGGAATCCGACTGCTGGGTCCACAACTTTGCGTCCAAAAGAAACTTGTGCGACCTCTGAACTTGAACTGACCTGCGAAAAATCCTGTCTGACAGTGATGTCACTTACCTGATTCCGTGACCCATTGACCTACTCCTCATTCAAACCCCCTTCCTTTGATTTCCATTCCTCTAAAGTGTATGTATCCCCGATTTTAACCTTTCTCACGTGACTTCTGGTACCATATAAATTTGTGATGTATTAGTCAAGAGGAACAATCAGAGAAAACAAGCTTTGTTCGCTACCTTCATTGTTCTCATGACTTCCACGGGTATAATCAGCCACCTGTTTGGATCTGTTCACTCACTAGACTTGAGTTTCGTTCTTACTAAGGCTTATAGGCAGCGTATCTCATTGACTGCCCCCAGATACTAACAGCATTCTTTCACCAACTCATCTGTTGAATCACGAGTAACAATGAAAAATGGAAGTCTGTTTTTTTTGTGCACGAGCGCAAGCAGGGGTTATTAAACTGTTCAACATGCGTGCACATGACTTCTTCAAAACACGCTCACGTATGCTCATCAGTGAACATCATAGTTCCATAAACAGAACCAATCTCGCGGATGGTTCCATCAACCATGTTACTCTCCTATGTGACCTTGGACGACCGCTCCGTTAACTGAATCCGAGCCGTCTTACTTTCCTGGTAACTTTTACTCAACAGTTAAATCCTTTTCCAAATCCTCGGTCTTTTGAAAAATAGCAGATAAGAGGGCACTTATTGATGAAGAAAATTCGTGAAATGTTAAATTAGCAACGTGTGGATGACGACGGTTCATCGTGATTACTAATGGGACTTTCAGCTTTGAGAAGTATCGTGAGAATTTCTTCGTAACGGGGAATGGTGTTTAGAAAGTACATCTTACTGACAATTTGGAGAATAAAAGTCCCAGGTCAAATCCTTTCACGGTTGTCCTGAAACGCTTTGTACCGGTAGGTTGTTTTCTCCAACAGTTGGGTGCTTTTGTGTGAGCCCGTTTCATTCTGTTTTTTTTTTGACATGATGTAACGATTTCATGTTCGATCAACAGACGGGATGTCCGTGTTGCAATGTTTTGTACCTTGTGGATTAGCTTCGGATTAAAATTTACAATGACATTTCGACTTTTAGCCTGCGCAACGCGAATCTCTTTACGGAGGGATACAAAGATTAGTGATTAATGCGTTCGTCATGTGTATCATACCGATTTATTCTTTTTGTCGGAGATACATGGGGTCTTTGGTTTTGACTGCACGGAGCTCCATCTTATTTTGGATGGCGTGGACCTGGTTGGTCATTTCGGATTTGACAGTTCTTTGGAGTCCTCCGGTCCGATTGATCAATTAGATGCATATTTTTAGACACTTTTCACACTATTTTAAAATACCCGTGTTCTGCTTTTCGCGTGGCGGCTCTTTTTTTCTTTGTTCCATGTCCCGCAACACAGTTTTTGAGGATACCCACAGGGCTTTTCGCGGCGTCAGCAGAGGTCAGCACCTCCAATGAATTGGGACCATGATGACTTTGTGTAGGCCTTAGGTTCGTTATCTATGTGGCACTTGAATCTAAACCTTTATCCCATTTTTGTTCCACTGAAGTATTCTCCCAGTTTTCTCCCTAGTACTTTTCACTGATGTTTGATCATTCTATATCAACCCTCTTACTCACAACTTATTTCAGTTCAACTCCACTTAATGCTCGTCGAAGTGCCTCAGCTTGCAGTCTCCCTCGAATCGGCGCCAGCCCGAACGAAAACACTCCGGAGCTTCATTTCCCTTCTTACTCTCATGCATTCCCCAACCCGATCAATGGTCACCACAACACTTCGGTCCAACTGTTTCCTCATCGTTCCTCCTTCGGTCAGTCGCTGCTCACCAAAACTCCGTCGCAGCCGATCGCTACTCATCCTTCGGATCAATTGGACCGGAAGTCCACCTTGCCGAACGGTGGTTCCACACCCCCACCATATCTTGCCCCGTCATCCAGAGACTCAGACGATCGCTCGGACTGTGCCCACAACACAACGACTCCACCTCATCTTTCCGCTTTGCAGCCCCTCAATTTGAACACCGACCTTGGTAGTTCCGGTCGCGAATCGGTGCATGAGATTGCCAGGTGGATCCGCGACTCTCCGGCTTCTGGCGTAAGCCTTGAATCGCATGCATGTCGTTGATTACGTTTAGGTTTGAAGTGATCTCACTGCTTGTGCACTCATACCGATGATATGCGATGGATTAGCTGTTCGGGATTTTTATATCACTCCACTGTTTAATCTGCCCACAGAGCTCCACTTTGTCGTCAACCGTCTGGTGAATAGTGATGGATATACTCCACTCCACCATCGCCACTTTTGAAGTCGTGTGTGAGGTCGTTAGCTTGTAACCGGTGTCCTATTCATATCTCATAGAAACCTGCTGACCGTCTGGATGGTAGTTTGGTTAATGTCCCGAAAAACACGTATCGCTCTGTTGTTTAATGTGACCGGATTCAAAATTGCCTTGCACGACACAAATTTCTTGACCATTTGATTGAAATAGAAGAGAATATTGGTAGGTGAGGTAGTGTGGTTGATGGTTGAGTTTGCTTCATGCCGGTCGTCACCAGTCATAGTTGTTGCGCAGTAGCGGTGCGTGGTATTCAAATGGTGAGTCACTGCTGGCGCATTGATCAATGCTGCACTTATGTTTACCTATGTTTTGTTCACAGAATGTGACTTTTGAGTACGACGAGATATTTGGATAATGGGTTCTGTGGATGAGTTTATCAGGTCGGATGATTGTTACTCGAAGTGCAGATAACCAGTCTGCCAACGCTTATCATCAAAGTCCCCTATAGTAGCATTCCGTCTAAACGATATTTACCGGTATCCAATTGCCAGTCGATGGCGCCACCTTGTCATACAACTTTTCCACGCACAAAACAATCCAAACTGAGAAAGCAAATTAATTATTAGCTCTTGACGATGTTAGTGTCGGTTGACGTCCGCACAACCATTTTGTCAGACTTGAATCACAACTGTTTCTGCTCCCCACGCCATCCTTATGTTGGTCAACATAGCAGTCATCGGTTTCCTCAAAAACTGAACGACGTTAGGATTGGGGCTTACCAGATGAATATAGAGGGACCAGTCACGTGAATGTTTTGACCGTAATCTAGCTGTTAACGCGCGGGGCAGGTTTGATCGAAAGCGAAGCATTTTTCAAGTCCGCGGTTGGCTAGGTATCAAATCCTTCGCCAAGAATAATAAACCAACTGGATCTGAGTGAGATAGACTCATCGCGTACTGAAAATCTGAGGAGCGTTGTTTAGCTGTTTTTCCTTGTCAGGAATTGTAAGCTGGGACATCTCGTGTATCTCGTGAAAGGCTTGCTCTAGCCTAACCACACCACTATTCAGCTGTGGACGGCTGTTCAGAAGTGTGGCCGGTTTGTGATTGGAAATCACTAGGCGTCGTTCATCCTTCAAGCGCGATATTTGTGTCCGAAGTTGACTGGCTTCTTGAGTGGCAAATCCTCAAAGGAGGACTCATGTGCCTATTTGAATGTTTTCTTTTCTGGATGGCTCACGTAATTGTTTTACTGATGTGAAAATATTGAAGTTCAATTCAAGTTTTCATCTTTGTTAGGGCTTCATTTCTAACCCCGAGGTAACTTGGTGTGTGAACTTACTGACCGGAAGGTCCATGGTTCGAACCCAACCTCGGCATCTCGACTGCTAATGTCTAAACCTGGCAGTATCTCATCCATCGTGCTTCCTTCGGGTGGCATAGTAGCTATCCACCGAAAGGATGCTACAGTTGAATGATTGTTGTTCGTTGTTTCTTTGTTGGGAGGCACTAGCAATGCGTGTCTGATTAATGCGGAAGTGGGTTCAAACTCCGAGGACTTGTGAACTAAAATCCAAATTGAAACTTCGAAATTCTCTCAGTTTACTTCAGTTACCTAACCTAGTCAGCTGCTGCCTTAAACAAATCATCCTGTACCGCGATCTGCTCAACGGTGACTCCGTGTATGTGACGCATCGGTTACATCGTTTCGATTGATGATGAAGCCAATTACTCAACTCAGCGAACAAAGTAACAGCCAAGTGTGCAAATTGACTCGTTAACACCCTCCTCAGCAGCAGATTCTCGTCATTTTCCCCACACCGCAGACAAAGGCTCCTACTGCTTTGAGGTCTTTCCATCAGCAACTCGGATGCCACCGCTTTAAGCTTAGTGGTACACACACACTGGCTACGACACCATCCATCCGTTTTAGCTCCCCACAACCAGAAAGCAGGGATGAGATCAACCCAGGTGCAAGCATAATTCTCCACCAGCGAGCCGCTTGTCTCAGCCTTTTTGCACAATCTCCTCGCTGCTTTCTGTCTAGACATGGTAATATGGCAGTATTTTGGCTAAATTACCATTGCAATTTTGGACGATTTGCGTTCTCCTTGGTATTCGAGTCATCACCTAGTGTACGTGTCCTTAAACCGGTTTGCGGATACCAGCCAGTGTCTGGCCTACTTCCTCTTATCATCTTCACGTGTTTTTACCACTGTTTTGAGATACGTGCGTTTACGTGTGTGCCACCTACACGTAAACGCATTGTGGTGCATTTCACCTGCTCACTTGATCGATGACGCGGATGACTGTCGCGGTGGTGGTGGTGGTGGTGGTGAAGACGTCATGACACAGTGTATTTCGGTTCCGTGTAGACGACTGAATAGGTAGGTGCAGACCTGTCGCAGATGTGCACATATCCACCCCCCTGGAACGAACGTGCGTACGTAGGCCTACCTGCTGGGCAGGTTCAATCGTGTTAGAAAAATCTTGATAGGAAAATCACGGTTTGTGCTGTGCATCTTTCAAAATTCACATTCACAAATTTTGTTTAATATGACCTACTAATTGTAGGATTGACGAAATTCTGTCGAACTTGTAAGTGGTTAATTAGGTAGAGAAGAAACTCCTAAGCCAACTGAGTCCCGATGTGGTCTTTGTGCTCGGTTGAGTTGGATAGTGTGTTTCTATCCAAGTGCATATCACTCACTCTGTTTGGTGTTTAGACTGCAATCCGGAAGTTTAGGAGCCTGTTGTGTTTGGCCATTAAACAACCGTACGTTGCTTCTCCGCCCTGTTTTGTATGTTGGTCACATTGGTTGGCTTAGATCCGAATTTGAACGTGTGGGGTAGCTTATCTATCGTGAGTGTCACTCCCAGTTCTGGTTGTTTGCGGTAAAAACTTTTAGCCACTTCCTTCGCATCAAGGTCTTCAGGTGGTTTAGCTCGAATTGTTCCAATTTAGCGTCGTCGATTCAATGGTGTAGTCTCCGTGAACCTAATCTCCCTAGATAGGCTATTTTTGCACACGGTACAATCCATTTTCACCCCGAATTACCTAATTACTCTCGAGCTAACAACTCGCCTTCCTGCATGCATTCCTAAGCTCGTACATGTGACGTTCTTTGTAAATGAGCAAAAGTTGTGCGGCGTGGCAAGCACCACAAACCGTGCGTCACAACAGTGCTACACTCAAGTGTGTGATAGAGTATTGCTGTGAGCTCTTTGTGAACTGCTTATCTGTTTTCTGAAGCCAATGACTGAAGTTCTAAGCTCATGTAAGAACAGGGCTGAAGCGGGAGTTTGAGAGGTGTGGTACTTCGCACAGAAATCGATCAGTAAACATTGACATCGACCCAGTGTATCAGCCGCCACGAACAAAATTTACACAGTTACGGTACTCCGAACCACATGGGAAACCATCCAGCATGCGAATCGGATCAGAGAAAGAACGCTGCTAAAAAGAGGTTATTCAATCAAACAATCAAGTGGAATGACACTCGAACACAAAGCAACGGAGGATTAGAGCGGTTGAATTGAAGGCACCCAACGAACCAACCAGATACAAGGAGATGAAACCAAAACGCAACTCAGGTCCTAAGCTGACCGACCAAATTACTCGAAGGCCACCCGGGAGACCAATCAATCACTTTAGAGATATTAGATACTGTTTAGAAACTATAAGCGCAGGCAGGAGAGGAATTTGCCCACCCAAACCCGCACTGATTTTACCTCAATTGGTTATGAAGCATTTGCGATCCAACGATCAAGCTCGGCAAACAGACCAGCAACCAAGCAGCTACCAATATTCCGCAACATCGATAGTTTCATTCGTGTCCTTCCTACTCCTCAACGGAGCAATGGAACAATGTTAGCCGGAGGGGTGGGGTGGTGCGGGGACGATAGAACTGTTTCCTGTCGTTGGTAATTGTGACCAATCAGCATGGTTCTTCGGTCGACTGAAATACCGACTTGACTTGTTCGCACACCATTCAGGTCGCCGCCTTTTCACTTCCGTTGAGAACACCGTCCACACACATCTTTGCTTACTGCGATAGATCTGCGGGTTTTGAACCGCCTTTCTTTTCCTTCTAAAAGGGCAGGGACGATACAACATGGTGGACATGAGTGGTCGATAAGAGGTAACGTAAACATGTTTACAATCGTGAATATCTGTGATCAATTCTCACGTTTCTTACGGTTTTCTTTGTTCCCTTTCGATTCCCGCCAAAGCGATTGCATCTCTGCTTCGTCTAATCGATCAATAGGCCGAGCGTCCACACAAACAGGAATAGTTCAAGCCTAGCAAACGAGTTAGTGCTGTTGTCAAAATGTACCATTTTTTGCATCCAGTTAAGCCATCCAACTAATGGCAGTTTCCTAGAGTACAAGACTTGCTTGCTCGAAATGGGCCTGTGTGAAACCTTTACAGGCGTCGTGTACCAATAGAGCAAGTCTGGTCAACAACAGCTGACAGTTCGTAGTACGTTGATAGCACAGTCAGCGAAAACGTCAGTGGTCAAGACGCGAACTTACTGACCAGAGGGTCCGCTGTTCGAATCCAACCTTAACATCTCGACTGCTCCTCTCTAGGCTTGGGCAACCCAACAGTATCACAGTCTTCGTGCTTGCCTCCTTCCATGTTCAAAAGGGCGTATTCCAGCCTTCGGCGGCACAAATGAGCATGTGAACACTACCATGACTTTTCGTGTACAACAGGCTTCTGCTAACTAGATCTCGAAAACCGTGTCCAGCGGGCAGCGCTTCAGTTTGCCGTCATTAGTAGGACAGCTCGTAAACTTCCCAACATGAGGACCGTATTCCCCTGCTGATCAAACTTCAGCCAAATATTTGTGACTTAAAATCCACTCAGTTAACCCACGCATTGTACGATTCGTGGCTTGTGTGTACGTACCACTCCCTAAAGACAGGGTGTGTTACGAGGTAAGATGGTACTAGTGTTGGCTTCTGTTCGCAAGAATCATGCCTAATCTCGTCAGACAGTCGTGTATTCTTCGGGAAGATAGCTTCTCCTCAGAGAGACATCCCTGCCGAGGTTATATCCTTTATCGTTCACGCATTTCACCTAAGGGGAAGAACAATTACGTGGGTCTGTTAGCAGACCATACATCAAATTTAGTATGGAGATAGAGTCAACTTCGGGTACACTGGCATTTTTAGACTGCATGACACACAAGGTCGGGGGGAAACTAAAGACCACAGTATACGAGAAGCCAACTGACACGGGAGCAGTTTTGAACTACTCGTCTGCCCATCCGAAGTCGGTATTCGCTAGTATTGCCTCATCAATGTTTGAACGTGTAAGGGCCCTGTGCACAGAAGAAGTTGATCGGACAGCGCCCCAAATTGAAATAATGAACAAACTTCGGGGTAGTGGATATCCAGTTAGCTTGATTAGGCGTCAATTGTGAAGGGTGCTGATACCGGTGGCGGAACCCAAACGAGAATGGCTTGGGACGGCTGTTACTCCATATAAACCAGGGATATCGGAGATCATTCGAAGGATTTTAAACACGGCCAACATAAGATTAGGTTTCCAGAGAGGGAACAGTCTGCGCTCTGCACTGGTGCAATTGAAGGATCACATCCAGGCAAACAGAACCAGGGATTGTGTCTACAAAAATTAGTGTAACAACTGCACTAAGGTCTATATAGGACAGAGGCCAGAGAACTTCACACCAGCGTCGGAGAGCGTAAGAGAAAAATAAACAGGCCGCCGAGAAACGCAGATGAATATCGAGCGTTACTAAAAGACTCGGCAATTGCAGAACATGCACTGGACACGGAGCACAAAATAGATTTAGAAAATGTTGAAGTTTTGAGGCGAGGACTACGGTCCACGTCACAGAGACTGATGGCCGAGGCAGCAGAAATTGCCAAACATCCCAGTGTTAATAGAATAGAAGGCGTGGAACTGGCAAGAGTGTGCAGAACGGTCTCGGATCAGTCGAGCTGGCACGTGTTGGTGTGGTCATCAGAAGGAGGAGTAGTCATCATCTGAATTCCACTTGAACTCACCCCAGCCACCCTCCCCCAACTAAATTGTCGCAGTACTCACAAGCCAACGAAGACCGGGGAAAATCTACCAGTGGCACTCGAGGCGAATCATCAATCGAAGCACCCTGAATTGGAAGATTAAGGAACAAGAACCGATCGGAACTAATTTGAAACTCCTCCAACCCATCAATTCAAGATTTTGACAACCACACCTAGCCGACAAGAGCCGTTGATTGACACTCAACACTGACCTAGTATGATAATCCGAAGAGAACTTACTGATTAGTTCCCCGTCTGTCTTATAACCTGGCCAACTTGGTGACCTGTTCACTTGGCCTGATAAAGCTTTTGTGTCAAAAGCGAAACGTTGCCCAATTAAAAACTACCGATTTTTTACCAAGCCTTTCTGAAACTCTCCATGTACTAGTTGTGACGTTTTCGTAGCAATTGATCCAACCTCTGGTTGCATCAGTGAACGACACCGTAGTGCAAAACCTAACCATCGACTGTTGACACGGTCTCTCCATGTACTACGGCAAATGACCGCATTTTGAAAGTGATCGGACTGGTAGAGAGAATGCTTCTTCTTGAAAGAGCGAAAGATGATATTTCCATCCGAATTGGGAAGGCCAGAGCAGCTTCTGTGAACCTGCGTCACCTGTGGCGTAGGCGTGACATCAGCTTATCCGTCAAGGGTCGAGTTTACAATGCTGCTGTGCGCCCTGTATTGCTATACGGATCAAAAACCTGGCCGCTGCGCGCCGAGGACGTCAAAAGACTTTCAGTGTTTGACCGTCGATGTCTTCGGGGCATTGCCCGAACACCGGATCAGCAATTCGGAAGTACCTTGAATGGTATTCGGGAGGAATGACTCATCCTCGATAGATGAACTGATCACACTGCATAGGATGCGCTGGCTTGGCCACGTGCTGCGCATGCCAGTCGACCGACTTCCTCGAAGGGCGCTCTTCGCACAACCACATGAAGGGTGGAAACGAGCCAGAGGCGGTCAAACAATGACTTGACAGCGAAGTATAAAAGCCATAGCCAGCAAACTCAGCTGCGCTGGTCACTGCCGTCTTCCTGGATGGGGACCCCGAGACGGGCCACATCAATGGTTAGAGACATTGTCAGACATGGCCAAGTCGCGCCCTCAATGGCGCTCGTTCATCCAAGCAATTGCCTTCAATGCTCCCTTCCCTATCCCCCCACTTAACAGTCCACTAACAGTGGTGTATTTATGCACCAATTTATCAGCTCCCGCCTCCAGTCCGCCTCCCACCTCCTCCTACCTCACCTCCCCAACTCATGGGCGAACGAAACTGTGGCAGCTACAACCATTGTACGACAAGTACACGGCTCTTACAGCTGACGATGATGATGATGATGAGCTTTCTCCCGCTGCGAGTTTGCAACGTGTACACTAGCAGCCACGACGTACGCTGTGTTTCTCACATTTCTTCCTTCCTTGAGTTGATCACTGTTTACGCTGTAGAGACGACGCTGTTGATTTATCCTGCATCGGTGGCGAGGATGACCGCTACTCTTTACGAACCCCTTTTCCACTCATCGATTCCTGGCGAGCAAATACAAAAGTCTAAAGCCTACAACATCATTGGGGATTAGTTTGCCCTAAATTGCCATACGAACTTATGTTGCCGAATTATGAAACCTCAAAGATGTGTTGATACGTTCCCAGTAGTTTGTGGATCCGACGTTTATCGGAGAAAGATCCTTGCATCGTCGCTTTGCATCTGATTTGTTAACCATTAGTGCATTAGTAGCGTCTCCGAGAAAAGTTCGGATTTGTGTCGTTTTAGCCCGTTCCAATTGTTGTCTTACTTTGATTCCACAATCATTGATTAAGTAATAGGTTAACTGCACTGTTGGTGAAGGTTTTCCGCAATGATACCACCAACACGGGTGTCGAAACAGCTATTGGTCCTGGCAGGTTGATGCATGCGTTCAGCCATATTTCACTCTCGGTTAGTACGGTACACACGTATGCAACTGGTATAGACGTGTGTGAATATCATGTGGTTTTCAACTTGAACATTTGCCTATGTCCCTAGATAGTCCACAAAATCCATGCTGATGAGTTACTTGTGTTTTCTTCCGACCGATTTGACGATGATGAAAGGTCTATGAGCTGTGTCTGTCAGTGTAAACTCATCATGGCGACTGTTTGATTAACAGCTTCAACTCGGACCCCCGTCGCCAATGAACATTAATGAGCTGTTTTGAGACTGCTTTGCAGAAACTGTGTAAACTCGAGCGCTTTTGATCGAAATCGCTCTGATCAAGAATGGGTCACCTATTTGTTACCCTTTTTCGTTCACACGATGCTTTACTTGGCCTCCAGCTATATCCAGCTGACTAGGTTACCTTGGGACATCATGTTTCTGCCCTGGGTGAGAAGACGGGTTTCTACGAAGCTTTGCTGTGGAAAATGGTTGGCTGGTTAGATTTATCTTACTTCTATTTTAAGAAGACGAAGAGCATCAGAGCATTTGAGACGGGTTAATGATGTTTGTTTACAGTCCAATTTAACCCCCTCTCGTTTCCGTGTGTTCTGTTCACTTTTCAGATCACACCAGAGTTGATTGATGTGCTGTACAATATGGCACAACAATACGGTATGTATTCCTCCCGTTCTGAAAGTCGAACTAGCCGTGAGTGTCGTTCCTGTGTTCCCAATCTATTTGTTGGTGTTTGTCCTCAAACTCATCTTTCATCATGGTCCTGTTCGGAGTATATCTATCATCGTGCATGTTTTCATACCATCCGGTTTTTTTTAACACATGGGGTTGTCGAAAGTTGTTTTGCTTGATTATCTGCTGAGGAATTCGGATGACCTGGTATTTAAGTTCCCTGTTATACAGTCTAGCATCAATGCGCCGGAATATAGGTAGCTCGAGTGTGTTTACTGGTGGCTGGTCAGATGGTCGCTGAGTTTGGCAATTAGCTCGCAAACGTTTCGTCCCCAATCGAGGAGACATCGTCAGTGCACAGTTGAGTGGGTGCTTCCTCCGTGCCTGGCCGCATTTATATCGTTTCTGAAGAGTATCTAGTATCCTGTCATGTGATTGGTTAGTTGGTATATGCCTTATTTGTAGTATTATTGGCCCGGTCGTGAAAGTTGGCAAGCCAATTGCCAAGCTCGGCGAACAGATCAGCGACCATCTGATCAACCAACGGTTCAGCATTGTTATACTGGTACTATCCGTTTTCTGCGTGTGTGTTATTAAACGACGAGGGCAATGGTTATCCTAGAGAACTCAAGAAGTATTAAGTTGTCCTACATCGCTTTATCCTGGGCTTCAATCGATATTTCGACTGTGAAATGTTCCACTGAACGGTGCTTTGTGCTTATTTCAAATTATTTCCAAATTATCAGCCAAATCAGAAAGCTTTTTTATCCATCCCGTGAGCAAAAACAGAAAGCCTATCGTTTTTACTCTCCTCATCCACGAAACGTAGACTTTTAGATTAAATATGGGACGACCTTAGCAAAAACGTGGTGCGAACAGATAGTCGACTTGGAAATGAAATCAAAACTATCCCTGCATTTAGCGCGGCCTGGTAAATTCTGACGCGTAAGGCCTCACAAACTGGCGGTAACACGCAGCAACACGAAGTGAGTTATTCAGAGCTTTTTGATGGCTTGTCTGAAGAAGTCGCCCTCAGATAGAAGCTAACTGGTCACCATTTGACCTCCTACCTCTTGAAGTCAGCCGTGCTACCACTCTTTGGACGAACACTAGTGTGTTCGGCCGTGCGCTGCAGCACTCGTCGGTTTCGGTGTGACTGCAAGAGAGCTGGTTGATTACGTGAGTCGTAGCAAGTGTACCGAATTGGGCTCACAATGTCGTAGTACACACTGTGGTAATTCTGTACGGTCTTGTATGGTCGTCTCAAATCTGACTTGAGTTTCAACAGCGCTGGTTATCTGCTCCCATGAGCATTTACCATTGGGACGTCCACACACACACACACACTTTATCCCCTTTAACTACCCTCTCGTTCATCCGCAGCACCTTTTTGGTGCCTAACTGCCACGCCACCAGAAGGGAGCGCAAGGGCTGGGATACTGTCAGGTTGCCCAAGCCTAGACAGGGGAAGTCGAGAGGCAGAGGTCAGGTTCGATCCGCAGCCCTTCCGACCAGCAAATTCGCGCTCTAACCACTGAGCCATCTGGTCCCCTTTACCAGATATTGAACAAAGCTCCGAAGTTGCTTTGTGGTGGCCTATGCTGCGGCCGTTTTTGTGACTAAAAAACCCCGTAGCATGGACTGTTTGAAGCCCTGAGGATGGTTGGGACCGGGTACTAACTCCGGACAGCGAGAGAGGTGTGGTATAGTGGGGGGTTTGTTTGTGATAGTATCTACCTAGGACTCATGTTTCTTGTGTTACAGACAAATTCTAATCAATCGGAATTAGGTTGTGCACTGTTGGGTTGATTATTGGCCAGCAACAAAGGTTATTAAAAACTCTGCCCTTAACATTGTGTTTTCCCATCAATCATCCCAGAATTAGGTTACTTTGCTTCTCGACAAAAGTGCGTACATTGGTTGTGAAGAAAAGAACAATACATCTTTTGGGGCCCTTCTTTGTTTTTCGCACTGCACTGCATTGCACGATACTCATAAAATATTATCCACTGCATAAGACTATTCAAGGTGGAGGGCATGGAAGAATAGAATAGACCCTTTTCTTTGTGCTGTGTTGTATGTCCATTTGTGTTTTAAAGTCCCCAAGCACTTGTTCTTTTGTAGACCAAGTTCCATTCTAAACAGTTCCTTTTTTCTCCGCTTTCAGGTTCTCCCAGTCAGGTAGCACAAAACTTCTACCGTAGCCTGGTGAACGGTTCAATGTGCCGGTCTCCTCTCCTGAGTAACGGACCTACTCAAAGTGGTAGTAGTGGTAATACCTTCGGCCCTCTGGCTATACCTGGATCCGGAACAATGACGGCAGGCAGTGCGGATATTCTTCCTGTCTCAGCCTGTAGTAATGCAAATAGCAACAATTGTAACGGACACAAAACCTCCGGGTCTTCCTTACAATCGCCGATATCGTGTTGCAGCGTAACCGGTGCTCCCGTATACCATATCCACCCAGTTCATCAACTTCGTGGCCTTAGTTTCACACCATTGTCGGTAGATCCGGAACCCTCCTCGTCAGCATCCGCACCAGCAACAGCAGGGAATTCAGAATGGCAACCCAGATCTTCCGTTGCTCCTCCCTCCCCCCATACATTGTCTCCAAGCCAGCTTGCACGATCCAGTCGTTATGGTTCGTCTGTATCTGCCACTGTGACCAGTACTCCTTCACCCACTATAGCCGCAACCCAGTACCCGAGTGATTCCATTGTGCACGAATTCCGTTCACAGTGTCGTCCGGTGAGACGTTGATTTGTTTATTCTGTTTTTCGGTCTTCGCACATGAATTTGTTCTGATCTAGCATTTGTGCCCCAACCCAGTGGACGTAAAGAACTTCATCTTGTGCTTCATTCCCACCGCTTTCAACTGTTTTGAACCTACTCAAAGGCCTGTGGAATTTTTTTCCTTGGTTCTTTATCGAAAATCTAGACGAGAAGATTCGTGCCTTTTGCATGCACGTCCTATGCGACTCCAAGCTGTTCCCATCGTTTCTGCTGTATTGGATAAAGACCGCTTTGTACACAACATGTGTTGTGTCATGCTATACACATACAAATATTTTATGCTGATCTCTTTTTGACTTTGTTATCTGTATTTTTCCATCAGAACTAACTTATCTCACCCACCTGCCCCGGTACTGTCTCCGTTTCATCGCTTTTTGTACATTGATTCTTCCGATTTTACCAAACTGACCTGCCATTATGACTGTCTACTAGCTCTCTGTCAAGTTCATGGCCACATGCCTTCCCGACTTCGCTCCGCTCCGCATACATAGCCTTTGCTTTGCCTTTCTGGCCGCAATCGTGGTCGTGCCCCGCCTTCTAATCACTCTGGCGCCATGAGATATTTTAATTTTATTTTTATACTACTTATCAAATTTCGAGTAGGTAACAGCAAACTGCGACTGTCCACTCCAAGGATAGTTTATGATCCCTGCTTGTTTTCGCCACTGAGTCCGAAAACTTCTCCCAGTGTTTTACACATGGGTTTATCGGATTTAATTCGACAGGCGCCAATTGTTTAGGTTCTGTTTATCATCTCTGCTCCGTCAGTTCTACGGAGCCGACAAGTGAAAACGACATGATCAGTTGTTTTGTTTGATTCCTTAAATATCCAGTTGTTTCCCATCGACGAATTTGATGCCCAGTTTGACCAAGAGTCCTATTTGTGTGTTTGTTCGTTCTTGTGTAATATATTTTCTCTTCCATTTCGTGGCCTACGCGTCCTCCCTCCTTGTACCACAACGACGACTTCTGGTGTACATTTGTTTTTTATACGAAAGAATACAACCACTACTTCTCTCTTGTGCAATGTTCTTGTACGAATAAATGGTGGTTTGCGCACATTCAGCACATACTCTCAGAGCCATTGATCCCTTGGACCCAACAGGAGTTTGACCCTTTCTAGACAACCGACCTGTATCGTAAAATACAACATCAGCAGCTGAAAAGTTTGGTACTAAAGACCCGATTGCATGAAGTGAGGTTTTTCGCAGTTTGGAACGATGTGGGTCGTGTATGTAAGCCCCGATGATGAAGATGTCTTCAAAAGTGCGACTATGTTAACCCTGAGGAAATTATGTCGAAGAGTTGATCATTGGTCAATGGCCAATGATTGGGGGACGACGACTCATTGGTTTTCGTTGTGTCTGAAACTTGACGATACAAACAGGTCATCTAGTTCACTGAGTCCCGAAATATATGGATTGGGCGGAGTAATAAGACTACCCCGAAGTGCTTCTGGTCACTCCAGTATGCGAAAAAGTCGCTCTGTCATGAAGCGAGCCTTTTGCGTAGGGGTACCATCCCAGCCGAAGTAACCCTACTCCATTTTTTTAAATTTTTGAATATTGCTTGACCGTCGTGGAACGGGTTATCAAATCTCCCTCGTTTCACACTCAATCAACTGGCAATGCAATAGTTGCGCTTAGGCTGCTCAGCTTTTAATTTAGTCTTTGAATACTACTGGTGGTGGAAAGTCCTCTGACCTAACAGCCTTCCAAAGAATTGGGAGCAGTTCGTCTACGTATTTTTCAAAAACCACATCCGAATAAACAGTTCCAATCATAAATACATGGGAATTTCGCTCATCGTCGGCTACTGGCTTCACTTGTAATGTCGACAGTGTCGCTTATACCAGGCTTTTCATGAGCTAAAGATCTGACTAGCACAAACTCCTGGCCCTTCTCTTAAAGAATTAAAATACGTATGTTGACGCCTCCCTCCGTTCTGTTTCACGTTTTCTTTTTTCCTCGTCCATATATTCATCCATATGATCTGGTAGTTTCGTCTTGCACCGCCACTGTCCGAAACGTCCACGCGTCTAGTAACAGCCACAGCCTTAAGAACCATGGAGCTGGTGTTGAAACCGCGGCGCCCAGTCCATCGGTTGCTTTAGAAGCAGAACACCATTTCCGCTAGGCTTTATTCCCACTGATGTGAAGTGTCACTTTTCTGAAACGAGAATTCAAGACTCGTGTGTGCTTGTCCGGGTGTATGCCATGTCGATTTCTTGCTCATGGCTGTGCACCTGTGCTGTTTCAGAAGTTGCCCTAACGGGCTATATTGAGGTCGGTACTGCTTTTAGGGTCATCGAGTGAAAGGAGGTCCGTTTGACTGCGGACTAGTTTGTCGTTGTCTGTGAATTCCTCTCGGAACCCGGTTGATGGTCGTTGGTTTCCCATCATATCTACTTATGCCACAACAGAAATAGCTCTGAATGACAGACTTGAGCACAAGCTAGATCTCAGATTTAACAGGCTTTTCTAGATATCCCTCATTTTAAAAACAGCTCGGGCCACTTAACTACATGGTTTCCTACAAATACGAACCAGTATAAACGCAAGTCGCTATTGACTATCGATGACCCTAGTTTGTCTCTATCTGTCGCTCTTTTTAGAACACTTTTATGGACTCATATCATCATCATCATCATGTTCAGCTGTAACACCCTCCCGGTGCCTAGCTACCATGCCGCCCGAAGGAAGCACGGGGGCTGAGATACTGCCAGGTTGCCCAAGCCTAGACAGGGGAAGTCGAGAGGCAGAGGTGGGGTTCGAACCACGGACCTTCTGGTCGGCAAATTCGCGCTCTAACCAATTGAGCCATCTCGCCAAAGGATTCGAGTTGATACGGTCATCAAAAACGGATGTTCGGTGACTTGACAGGTACCTTACCTCACGACCACATCCAGCGCCACGAATCGACTTGTACACTCATCAGCAAACCAATTTGGTTTTGACGCGAGATTCATCTTGAACCTAGGTGAATCTTTCATATATGGTGTTCTTAAGCAGCTGAATGTGCTGCATGAGGTCGCCTCATGTTTCACTTGGTACGATATTCGAAATATCGTAATACACTTCATAGACGTAATACACTACTCATAGGCTTACTGAAATCTCCTAGACAGCCCACGACCGGTTTTGCCCTTCTTGGAGCTCACCAGGTAGGCGCAGTCTCCGAGTTTCCACCTTCAACCCTATGTTCTGCATGAAAATCACATAAATGAGAGATTCAGCTGGGTTCCCGTTGAGCTTTCCATCGAAACCAAATCGATATACAGATGAGTCGAATTTCGTGCAATTTGAGTCAGTCCAACCCGCAGCATCCCAGTCCTATGTGGTGCTCAGGTGTGTTTGTTTTATCTGTTGTCCAGGGGTGTAGACGTCTTGCTTCGTTTGTATTCCCCAAAGCCGTTTCTCTCCAGTATCCCAGCATCCCCACGTATGAGTAACTTTTACAAATGCGAAGCAACGTGGCCTCAATTTGTAGAAAGTTCATTTTTTGGTCCATAGCTCTAAAAAGAATGTACCTCACCAGCACACGGGCCAGCGGTTAATCCGAAACACTGTTGCGGTGATCAAACCATGGCTATCGAAATAGTGTGGTTCCAAGCGATCCGCAAACAACGCGTTTTAAACTCCATGGATTGAGAATTTAGGAAGAAATTTCAGCAACCTTATGAGTAGTGTATTACATCTATATATGTGTCGCGATATCTCGAATATCGTACAAACTGAACCATGAGGTAGCCTGGTGCCGCGCATTCAGTTAACATTAATGAGGGATTCAGCTGGTTTCCAGGTGAGTCTCCCGTCAAAACGAAATTGGTATGCAAATGAGTGTATTTCACTCATTTAGAAGTAACTTTAGATACTTTGCGTTCGAAGCATTTGAACCATCCAAAGTAGCTGATATTCATATGACTTATGGTTTCCGCTGTCTGATGAATTCCTCTGCATAATTCCTCTTTAAGATAGCTGAGGCATTAGGTTAGTACTCCACGTTTGTCTCTATAGATTAACTGCTATGGAATTTTTTCGAAATACTAAGGATCATCTCACCATCATCATCAACGGCGTGACATCAGTGTTCAACGCTGATGTTTCGCTGCCGTACAACCGTGATTTAGTTGAAAGTCTTATTGTAAAGAAAAGAATAAAGGTGGAGAGGGAAAGGACTTAGTCCTGGCTTACTACAATCATTCCGAGGTGCCTACACCTCCAGCCATTCATTCAGGCAATCTGGATAGAAACTGACAAGAAGAACGCCACTGACATCGGTTGGCAGCCATATCTTGTAATGTTTCCAACCGGGCACAGTGGGGATCACGCGGTCCCCATCCTGGAAGGCGTGTCTCACCGACAGCACCCAGACTCGTTCATAACCCTCTACCAGGTCAAGGGTTGACCACCTGTCCGCTTTCGCCACTCTGAATTGGGTACCGAAAACAGCACTGTCTTCGGCAAGCGACGTTTCGGGACGCGCAATACATGGTCTAACCAACACAGCTTCCGGTGCTGGACACATTCTTCAATGGAAGTCTCCCTTGCGCAACTGAAAACTGGCTTTCTAACTGTTTCGTTACGAACTCGGCGGCACCAACTGGTTCTGAGACAACGATTGTCGAACACCAGAAGACACTTCAGTTCCGCTGGTCGAACAGGCCAAATCTTACAGCCACAAAGCAAGACGACCCTTAGTGTAAACTGATACTGACACTGCGTATCATCTAAGAGGAAAGTGATTCCTAGTGACTTAAAAGCTACGGGCGTTTATAGGCCAACTACTTTGCGTCGGTATCTTTTTTGTGCAGGTCATTAATTGTCACGTCTGGAAACTGACTGAAGAAATGGATTCCTGTGTAAGCCGTGGTTTTATGTTACTAACAGATGTTCAGTAGGTAACTTTATCTACCGTCTGTGATGTCAGCTTCAGCTACCTGACTCCGGAGAGCCATTGATAAAAGTAGTGTCTAACGAGACTACCAACAATCACTCAAAGGTAATTGAATCTTTCTTGACAGACATTTCCGTGAACTGGTAATGTCTTGCAACCGGGCGTTACTTGGCATTAAGTTGGTACCACTAGCACCACCCTCCGAAGGTAGACTGCACCAAGGACTGTCCACAGCTGGCCAATACGCACCGTTCTGCTCCAATCTGCTTCCCATCATTTGCCTGCCATGTCCCTCGAGGGCCAAGTGGCTACAATCTCGTTTACTAGTAGATAAGTTCGATCTATTTCCCCCTTGAGTGCAATCAACCTGGCTTCCAACGCGCTTACAAGCCGACTGCTTTGAAGTAAATAGGTTTTGCTAGACGCTTGTCACCCCACCTTCAGCGCACTTATGAATCTTCTTCCCTGAAGGAAAGCCATCGACATAGTAGTTTTTATCTTTTTGCTCACCAGGAATTCAAGAAGCTAACAAAGAATTGTCTGTTCAATTTCTACTTTTTACCAAGCAGACACGTATGCATATTTGGAGTCATAAAGTCACGCGATCATCCGGTCTTCAAACGACACCGATCGATAAATCCATTTCCTTGCCTGTCCCTCCTCATTTGTTACCTAATTTGTGTGCCGCATTTTTTTGCCTACGGTATTTAGAATGGTAAGTGTGAATGGTCTGAGTGTAGTCGAGTTGAATTCATTCACTTTAGAGGGAGGTCATTATCCTTAGTTTTGGACAAGCGGGCACACAGCTTTCCAATGCAGCCTGGGAATTATTGTGTCTCGAACATGGGATAAAGCCAGATGGCTTACTTTTCGATTCGTTGAACCCAGAAGACTGCTTGAATAACCAAACTTTTTTTGAAGATACCCCGACCGGACAACAAGTACCACGAGCTGTGATTATGGATTTGGAGCCCACGGTTATAGGTAGGTGAGTGGTGCCACATTTGTGACTTTCGCAACTGCCTACATCCCGTTCGAACCAAAGACGCTTGCTTCGCTACGATAACCGCTTTGCCTATAACCGACAATAACCCCGTATGAGGAAGGATTTTATCAAACCGAAGAAATTCTTTCATACGATAGCCCCGAAAGACACTAGAGATATCGATGAACGTAACTATCTCCAGAACAGTTTGTATGCTATAAACTGAATTCCCCTCCTGATTTATTATTCATTTGTCAGTCATTTTAGTGGTAATGATTCTCCACTTTGAAATCCATCTGCGAATTCCTGTCGAGAGTATGTGGGTGAGATCTGGGATGTTGTTCAAAAACCGCAGTTGTCCTAGTAGGTAGGAATCATCACTGTAGAAAGTCCGGTAAATTTCAGCCACCCGATGTTGAACAGTTGTGTCTCATTAACTGGATGTTACGGGTTCTTTAGTGGAAGTTCCCGTTTTGGAGTTAGCACATTACCTATCCAGTTAATTAATAGCTAAGGTACTGTAAAAAAACACCTACCGTACAACAACCAAAGTCTTGTAGGGAACCCATATTCCCAAAAGAATGCTTTTTAAGTTACCTGTCTCATCTCATCAGTATTTGGTGAGTGGATCTCAAGTCCAGGCAGCTGTCTAGGCAGGTGACCGTCAGGGTAAAGACGAAGCATGCTACTGAGAGGTAGTAAACTGATCAGTGCCTACTGCCCTACCGAGCGGAGTCAACTAAGCAAGCTCAGGTAATAAGTTCAGTCGTGTCCCATGAATAACAAAGACATACTCAGCCTGAACAGTGAAAGTCAATAGGGTTCATTGGACAGGGGTATTTCTGAAGCCGACTGGTTTATCTCCAGGACAGAGTCGTAATCAAGTTGAACTTTCAGAGTGGTGGTTAATTTAATCGATTATTTCGGGAACCTAGTTGACTCATTATTTAAGGGACTGGAATATCATACCATGATGTCTCTGTAGTGGATCATTTGGAGGGCGTGTTCAATCGCCGGGACCAAGCTTTGGCTGGATGCACAAACCCTATAACTTCATCACCCAGTTTTTGTAATACTTAGAGGTTGTGTTGCGCCAACGGTCAATATGTCAATTCTTGGTGCTGATTTAACCAAAATGTAAATCATTACAGTGAAAACTTACAGTCTGGTGATGAGCGATCAGATTCCAAGTCCACTACCTATTTCAATGTCTAATACATATAGAGTGATCCCCACGAAGTGAGTATCCAGAAAACCGGGTTGACACATCAGGTTTTGTTCCAATCATTTCAGAACCGTACTGCGCATACTTACTGGCCGGAAGCTCCGTGGTTCGACCCAAAACCCTGAAGCTCGGCTGCCCTTTTCTAGGCTTAGGCAACGTGGCAGTAGCTTATACCTCGTGCGTACTTCGGGTGGCATGGCAGCTAGCTACCGGAAGAGTGTTACAGCTGAACGATTATTTTTTTACTATTATCAATATAAATTATTTATAAAATCTCTGAAAGACCCTTACTTGGGTACTTTGCGCAAGAGATTACACGGTGAGGAACGGTCAAATGCGTGTTCCTGTCGTTGAACAATACAGACTGAGTGGTTATGAATGATGTATGTTCACATAACCAGGAACACAGTGTTTTTCCGCCTAAGGCTGAAGCGTGCCACCCGAAGGGAAAAAACAGTGGGCTTATTCCTCATCTAGCCCCTGAGCTGTCGTCATTTTGTACTTTCTGATTCCTGTCACCGGTTCACCTTACTCAAGAAACTTTTATAACCAGTTCCTGTCAGTTCTGCAAGCATGAACACCTTTTCTAGGCCTATTTCATTCAATGAATAGGTGATTCAAGCAGCCGTAAAACTCTTTCGGTGCCTAGCTGCCGTGCCACCCGAAGGGAGTACGAGGGCCGAGATACTTCTAGGTTGCCCAAGCCTAGACAAGAGCAATCTGGATTGGGTTCGAACCACTGACCTTCTGGTCAGTAGGTTCGTACCTTAACCCGTGAACTCTCTCGACTTTAACTAGGTCAGGTCACCTTAGACCGGTGCATCATACACACACACATAGGAACAAATTTAGCCGATAGCTAATTCACCAAGGTTTACGTTACTGTTTCAGTCATCGTAAGACAAATGATTATTTTAGGTTTGAGGATGGAACCTTCGTGTTTGCGTTTAATTACGTTGCATGTAACACGAGAGTTAACTCTATTTATGGGCTTGAGGTAGCTCAGTGATTAAGACGCATGCTTACTGACCGGAATGTCTGTGATTCGAACTCAAGCTTTGCATCTCGACTGCTCCTGTCTAGGCTTGGGAAACCTGACAGTATCTAACCCGGGTGCTCCTTTCGGGCGCCATGTCAGCAAGGCGCCGGGAGGATGTTACAGCTGAACGACTATTTTCAAAACATAGTTTTGCCCCGTTACAAGTGAATCACCAACCAGGGTGTGCTATCTACAATCTTTCAGTGCGTATCTTCATTATCATAAAGTGCCGAGCATTGCAGACTGACGAGAAGAATTAGTACCTCACTTCACCACGCCAAAGCAAAACATTTCATGATTTCATAGCTTTTGTGTCTTGCATATGGTCCGATTACTGAAAGAACACTAAGTCATGCGTCACACGGTTCAGGTTTGACGATAGTCTGTAACGGAAACCAGTTTTTCTCGCTTACCGTTACTTGAATGCAGTTATCTAGCGGTCCTAGAGCTCAAACAGGCAAGTTTTCCGACCATCGTAGACAGTTAACACAGTTCAGCAGTACCGGCGTTGTATTTAGGCGCTATGCTACATCCGCTATACTACATATGTCTTCGAGATCTTGTATGACTGAGGAATAATTGGCCCCGTCCCGAAAAGATCCATTTGCTATGGGCCAGGACATCCGATAGTGTGGATTGGAAGCCAGTATTAGAGCGTCATCAAAGACGACAAATTCTCTTGCATCGTCCATGTTACCCACGAATTTGGACTGACCGGAATGCTCCACGGAAACACTATGAGTGTCCGTTTCATCAGCAGACGCGCCATTATCCAGGGCCACGGAGAATAAACCGCGAATATCCGACCAGAGCGAGGTTTTGGTAACTTCCTCCCCGAACGGGACTTTTTGACCAGTAATTGGAGGAGCATTTTCGGCCTTTCTTTTGACAGAGGGAGACGACGGGCAATACAATGATGTGGCTTTTTGGGAGGAGGCCCACAAAATCTTTCAATCCTCAAATAGTATGAACCCGGTTCAACGATAATGGTATTTTCTGCTGTATTGAGTGGGCAAGGTATGACGGTTTCCTGGTTCCATGCACTGACATACACGGCAGAGAGCCGTATAGGTTTGCCGGGGGGCAAACAGTCCGACAAACCCGTTCGTTTGGGGAAACCTTACCAGCCTTGTGAGCAAAGCATCAAACACTTGTGATGCGTCTTCCTTTGTTTGGTTCGAATAAGTCATTTTGACCCGGTTGGCCAAAGAAGCAGCAGGTCCGTATTCCACAGCAGACGCAAGAGTGTGTCTTATCATTTTGACAGCGATGGAAGAGTTACTGGTTAGTAATGTTTGAGTTGATTCTCACTTTTGAAAATTCACATCACGGTAGCCCTGAGTTGCCGCTAGCTCTCAGTATTTTATGGCTAATTTTCCACCAACTTTGTTCCCGAAATACGGTGTTTCCTCTGTTAACGCTGGTATTTTTCTTGCATATGAGCTTCGCCCAACGCACCTCACCACAAAGTCCCGCTATATATATATATATATCCTTGTTTTCCGCCGACTGAAGTAGAAGAATGCGCAAAACTGTTGGTAGCATTAGGTTCCCCAATGTTCGTCTGTAGCTTTGAATCAAAATGTGCGAAACTTATAGAAAAATGCAATCAAATTCGTTGACAGTTCGGTCATTGTCTTCATTGAGTCACAGTTGGTGATTTTGAACGAAGCAACGTTTGATATTTTCACTTCAGTGAGGTTTGGTGGCTCACCAGTTATTTCCGCCTTTTGGCTAATTCAACCCTTTTCATTCTCTCCACTCCACAATTGTCGCACAATTCCAATAGGCGGTCGCGGACAAAGACTGATCCAACCGGCTGACTGGATCTTGTGAGAGCTCACTGCCTAGATCGTTTGATGGTTTGAGTCTTGCGATGATTTGCTAGTAAATGGTCTGTTCTTGCCGCGTTTCGTTCTACGCACGGAACTCAGCTCAAACTTGAAAGATCGTTGCAGTGTGGAGAGTATACTGATCAATCTGTTGTTGAGCACAAACAGCGTACTTCACCGAATTCATATACCAGGAAATTGTTGGGTGCCTCAGTGAATTGTGGTCAAGCAAAAAGTTGTCCCAATACTAGGAACGGATTTAGCCTTATTTGATGTATCCTTCTCCTCTCATCATCGACAGCATGACATCAGTGTTCAACACCGATGCTTCGCTGCCGTACAACAATGATTTATTTGAAAGCCTTATTGTGAAGAAAAGAATAAAGGTGGATGGGAAAGGGACTTAGTGCTAGCTTACTACATTCATTCCGAAGTGCCTACACGTCCAGACACTCACTCAGGCAATCTGGATAGAAACTGAAAGCAAGATCGCCACTGACATCGGTGGACAGCCATATCTTGCATCGTTTCCAACCAGGCGCAGTGAGGATCACGCGGTCCCCATGCTGGAAGGCGAGTAGCACCGACAGCATCCAAACATTTCGTGATTTCTTTCACACCCTTCTGCCAGGTCAAGGGCTGGTCACCTCTCTGCTTCCGCCACTCTGAGTAGGGCACGAAAAACAGCACTTTCTGAAAACGATGGTTAGGCATGCGCAAGAACAGCACAGAGTTTGTGTGGCACACCATGGACAAGTATCGTTTTGCAATAACTCGAGTGTTGTCTCTAACATTCCTTGTTCCAAAGCCTCCGGTTCTGGAGTGTCAATTTTTCGGGTGTATTACTCATTGCACAGTCTGACCAACGGAAACCGGAGCATTCGTTCTGAAGTTTATCACGGTTGGTTTTACAGCAGTCACTTCAAGTAACATTCAGGTGGTAAATATTGACGAGGCGTCCAACTGACTCTCAGCTGACTCTCGTTTGTGATGTTCTTCATCTGCTTCATATATCGTTTGTATGATATCCAGGACATTGTAGTATGTTTACTGACGGAGCACTAGTCATAAGCTTGCCGACTACTGTGACGGTCTACAACCGGTGTGACCTTCTCCGGGCTCATCAGGTAGGCGTCAACCTTGTGTTCTGTTTGAACATCAAACTGTACACAGCTGGAGAAATACATTCATTTGCAAATTAAATCGGTTTGACTCTTCGCTAGTACAACGCCCGGTTGTCAAGGTTTATTTATGGAGTGCCGCACACTGAAAAGGTGCCAGTGGAATTTAACCATCGCCTGTTGACGTTGTGTAGAAGCCTATATCCAAGGGTAGTCCTCTTATGGGATCGGATTTTCCGGCCTTTTTTACACAAGCCGAGTCGGCCATCCTCACAGCGCCATCACCTTGGCTCCTAGCCAGGTCGCAACGGAATAATTTATGTGTTCGTTTTAGGTGTTCTGACGATTGATTGCTTCTCAGGGAACTGCGCCTACCTGAAGAGTTAGGATTCAGTTGAGTCTACGGGTAACATTACCCTCAATTACAACTAGGTGCATTTCGCTGATTGCTTGCGATTTGGTGTTCAATCAGAACCCAAAGTTGAGGGAGACCCGATGGCTGTGCCTACTTGGAAAACCTTAAGAAAAGCGGTGTGCTATTGAGAATGTTGGTGTTGATGTTCCCGATACGGAACTTTGAGTGACGCGTAGGTTCGACAATCCCGAATATCAAAAGGAAGAATTGGGTTCGTAATTCTACGGTACTATTTACACAAGGGTAAGCAAATGTGTACAACAAACCTCAATTGTTCACGTTCGCAGCGTCAACAAGTTCACAGGTCTGTCACTGACCAGCACAGTGCAGTGTCAACGTCCGCACACCAAAAAACGGCGAGCGGAATAGTGAGTTGCGGTCGTCCCTTCCGACGGCAGTCTCGTGATTCTCATTGGACGTGCGATCGCACGGAACTCATGAGAAAGCAAGTCAAGGCAACCTCAGCGAACGGGACATGAACGCGCATGGGTATGTAGGTCAGCTGTGCACATTCAAACACAGACACACATGCCCATACACAACTGTCGGGCAGGACGGCCTCTGTGTCAAAGTGAGTGGCGGGTACGGGTAAGCAAAACAACTGGAGATCAAAAGTACATAGGCGGAGTAAGCAAATGAATGGGGGAATTGTCATAAGGCCAAATTGGATACAACAGTTGGTACCTCAGGTAGCGTAGATGCTTGTTGGTTTGTTCACTGAGCTGGGTAGTTTGATTGCAAACGTTTCATCACGAATCGAGGTGACATCATCAGTGCGTTGTTAGGTCGGTTAATGGGGCGTGGCGATGGGTCAATAGTTGAGCAGTTTACCCATTAGGAAAAAAGCAGCTGATAGGTCCACTGATGATTCCACTAAATGTCAAGAGGTCAGGCGATTTTCCAAAGACGGGTTGAGCGGGGCACAGCCAAAATAATCGTACGATCAGTGTATCTGTATTACCTTATTCGGTAAACACACAACATTAGCTGCAGAAATTTACACCAGTTCCGTTGTTTGTTTACTGAACCTTGCTGGTCCAACATATCGCTTACTCAAACCCGGAATCTGAAGGTGTCCTAACTGCGTGGTCAACTTCCTCTTAGCGAGATCTTTCGCGTAGTGGATTGTGTTTTGGGGTCAGAGTTGGGTTTAGGAAATTGTCTCTGAGACCATACTGTTAGCGCATAAGGTGGCAACAGTCGGACAAGACTCACAAATGGTTTGCCTTCACTAAATTTGGGAACTACCCACACACCGTCTCACCACAATTATTATAAGCCGAACAACAAGCAAACCAAGATGTGATTCTTAGGCTATGTGCTATGAACTGGATATGATCACCTCTCAGCAGTTTTCTAATTCAAATCCTTTGTGTTACTAGATGAAATCCGAACGGGTGTCTACCGTGGGCTATTTCATCCGGACCAGTTGATCACCAGCATAGAAGATGCCTCGAATAACTATGCACGCGGGTTTTACAGTGTTGGTCGTCGTGTTGTCAAACGTTACATGTCACAAGTTCGGCGTGCTACAGAAGCCTGTGATATGTTCCAAGGGTTTTTCGTCATCAACAGTTTCGGTGGCGGTACCGGTTCCGGGTTCACTTCTCTGGCACTGATTTTTCGTCATCAACAGTTTCGGTGGAGGCACCGGTTCCGGGTTCACTTCTCTGGCACTGAACCATTTGGATACGGAATTTGCGAAACGCTCAAAAATTCAAGTCGGTATCTATCCAGGACCGCGACTCTCAACAGGGATTGTGGAGCCGTATAATTCTGTTCTGACCTTTAATTCCTCAATGGAACAGACCGAATTGAGCATTCTATTAGACAACGAATCTCTGTACGACCTCTGTGATACTGGCCTTGGAGTGCCACGACCAACTTACACCGATGTGAACAGAATTGTTGCAATCCTATTCAGTTGCATGACGGTCTCGTTACGTTTCGAGTCGTCTTTGAATGCTGACCTGACACAACTCGAAACCAATTTGGTCCCATATCCTCGGATTCACTTTCCGATCGTCAGTCATGCCCCAATAACATCCTCAGAACGATCTGAACATGAGGTGTTCAATACCAGCGACCTAACTCGCCTATTGTTCGAACCGACAAATCAAATGCTCAATGTGGACCTGTCACAAGGTCGGATCATGAGTTGCTGCATTCAGTATCGTGGTGACATAGCCATACAAGATGTGGCGAAAGCTGTTATGGATATGAAATGCCGACAAACCCTCCGATTTGTGGATTGGTGTCCAACTGGATTCAAGCTTGGCGTTGCGAGTCAACCGCCAACAATTCCCTCCTATTCGCCAATGGCCAAAACCACACGTTCGGCAACTCTGCTGATGAACACGTCTGCAGTGAATCAAGCCATTCAAAAGGTGGATCAAAAATTTGACATGCTTTTTCACAAGCGTGCGTTTGTGCACTGGTACGTTTCAGAGGGTATGGAAGAGGGAGAATTTCCTGAGGCCAGGGAGGCATTGTCCACATTGGAACAAGACTATCTAGGTGTCACACAAGAACCAAGTCAAAAAGAACCACAACCCAATCCTAGAACGATGCACATCAGTACTCAGGAAGAACTGGAGCAACCGGAAGATATGATGTCAAACAGTGAACGAGGCAGGCAGACATCTAGCAATCATGCAGTTCGGTGGAGCGATATCGCACGCGATGAGGAACCTAGTTATGTTCGATCACGCAGTGCAACTCCAACGTCTTCCTCGTCCTGCTCATCGTCCCAGCCGACCTCCTCGCATAATGCCTATGACATGGGTAGCCTTGATCCCATAGACCATTATGTGCAATAATTTTGTACTCAAGACTTATTGATTCATTCATTTTCCGGGCCGAACATCTTCATTCTCTATCATCCATCGTGTTTTGTTACTGACCAGTGTGTCAGTAATTAGGAAATGTTATCCATTTTCTGTTTGGCCTTGAATGCATTCCGTCCATCGCTTGGAAAGAACAACTTTCCGTTCAGTAGTAAAATACCCTTGCTTTGAAAGCATATGTCTTCTGTTTCCACCCACATTAGAAGGTGAAAATGAAAGTGGAAAAGCCGTGACACTCGTACATTCCCCGTCCACGAAACCCGTGAAGAAGGAATTATTGACTTCGCGATCAAAGATGCGAAACCGGTCCAGTAAATTACTTTTTCACGTCCGCTGGAAGACGAAGCAGACGCGGACTGCGTTAGTGCTTTAACGCAGCGAAAGCTCTTAATCCAAAATGCCCACGATCTTGCTTCTTCCGCCTGCTGTCTCTTACTCGGGACCAAACAAATTACTCACTGTCCTTCAGGACTGACCACATCCTGCACGTTCCCATCCAAGCCTCACCTGTTTGTCGTTTATCAACTACCCCAAGCGGAATTTGAAAACTGACAATTTCCTACACGATTCCATAACTGATATCTGCCCACGCTCAACTGAACTAGGGATGACGGCGACTGGAAGGGGAAAGATACGGAACTTTGAGTGACGCGTAGGTTCGACAATCCCGAGTATTAAAAGGAAGAATTGGGTTCGTAATTCTACGGTACTATTTACATAAGGTTAAGTAAATGTGTACAACAAACCTCAATTGTTCACACTCGTAGCTTCAACAAGTTCACAGGTCTGCCACCGACCGGGACAGTGCAGTGTCAACGTCCGCACACCAAACAACGGCGAGCGGAATGATGGCTCAGTAGCCTGGGTTGCGGTCGTCCCTTCCGACGATAGTCTCGTGATTCTCATTGGACGTGTGATCACACGGAATTCATGAGAAAACGAGTCAAGGCAGGCTCGGCAAACGGGACATGAACGCGCATGGATAAGTAGGTCAGCTGCGCGCATACACACAGACACGCATGTCAATACACAAGTGTCGGACGAGAGGGCCCCTGCGGCAAGGTGAGTGGCGGGTACGAATAAGCAAAACAACTGGAGATCAAAAGTACATAGGCGGAGTAAGCAAATGAATGGGGGAATTATCATGAGGTTAAGTTGGACTCAACAAAAGAGGATGCAGAATTGAGAATGTCTTCACTGCCCATGAATGCGGATCTCGTTTTGTTAGTAAAACCAAATCAAGGTGAAAAGCTGAGAAGCACTGTACAGCTTTTTCTAACTCTGTCTAAATGCGAGTTTATCACATTGCTGATCAGCCGCTCGTTGTCGAACGGTTAGAGGTTCAAACTACGAAGTTGCGGGCTCGAGACTCTGAGGATTTTCATGGGAGACGCACTGCTGATGATTCCCAATAAGGAAGAAACAGCTGTTCAGTGCTTCTCGGTATTTCAGCGTAGATTGGTTTCACAGGTTTTACAGGTTGAAATCTCCATCCAAATTGCTCAAATCCCCTCACACTAGAAAAAAATGTCATATTTTCGCACTCAGCACACTAGCTATGACCCAGTCGCTGGAGGATTTGATTAGTCATGATGTTAGTTTATTCCCACAGGATGTAATCTCTCTGCACTATACTTAGCTCTTCGTAGAGTGTTTGGTTAGCTCTTACATGAACCCGTCATGTTTTCACAACAGAAGGCACGCTCTAACAGGATGGTTATAATATCTGTCTGGTCTTTCCAACAGTAAAATGTTCCACTGGATTCCCAATGTGTTTTACTGCATGTGTTCTTTCAACGCCAATGGACTGTTAATAAACGACTAACGGAAGGCAGAACATCAGTGGATTTATGTTTGCTCACAGGGTCAGAAAACAATTGTGAAGTTAACGCACATTCATCGTCATCACCGGCAGCATAACACTGCTTATCCGCTGCCGTACCAAGTGTGGAGTACTTGGTTGTACATGGGTCGGGATAGAGCCAGGTTGCCCATACATAGACGGAAGGTTCTTAGGGTTATCGATCAAAGCTTTTGACCAGAAAGCCTGGCCGCAATGTGGGAAATATCAGTGCATCCACTTTTCAAAGACTAATTTGCCACAAATGCTCCAGTCCTCAACCTTGAGGACCACGAATTTGTGTTAATCAGACCTCTAGCTCTTGGAATATTGACTCTGTGAGTGTCGTAGAGACATCCCCCTTTAGCTCAATGGGGCAATAAGGCACACAAACCATCACACCGCGCCAAGGTCCAGTCTCTTTTTACCGGATAAAGTACATTAGTGTATAATAAAGGACTGTCAAGGGACAGTGTCTCCGGACGATTTCTAAATGAATTCCGTGGGATCAGAGGTGGGTATTCACTTATGCCACGTCATACCACAGCTAGTTAGTCCAAGACAAGTTGTTAGGAGAGGAATTCACTATCCTGTATATCCAAGCGGGCGAGATGGCTCAAGTGGTTAGAGCGTGAATTTACCGGAAGGTCCGTGGTTCGAACCCGACCCCTACTTCTCGACTTCCCTTGCCTGGGCTTGGGCAACCTGACATTATCCCAGCCCTCGTGCTTCCTTCAGGTAGCATGGCAACTAGGTAACGGAAGGGTGCTACAGCTGAGCGATTTTTTTTGTCGATCCAAACTTTTTTGTTCCAGGTACCGCTGCTCAGATTGTGCACTTCCCTCAGCGTGATGGGTTTGCATTTCAAAAAATCCAGTCGCTTATTGAAACAGGGGCATTCAGTAGTTGGACCCATGGTAATTTGCCCTGGGATTCTGTGATCGGGTTCGAGCTAAGTGCGACTCTCATTCAACTGATGAAATAGAGCTTCCGGTTTATCCACTAATAAGTAAAACTGAGACATCGGGTAAGCAATCTGACGATGCATTTTTATCAAAAACGAACAACGATTAATAGTGACACACAGCGGACCTTCTTCGAAACTTTCCTCAATTCTTGTCGTTTTTTTCTTATTCATTTGCTGCAAGCTGTTGGAGTTTGAGGTGCTCAGCACATCAAGTAAAGACGAAATAGTCAGTCTGGGGCATTCCTGCCTGTCAGAGTACCACAGTTTAGTCGGAAATTCTGAACCTCGAAAGAAAATCGTAACCTGAAAACTTACTCCTACGAGCACACTGATGTTCCCAACGGATGAATGTAACGCATTTAGCCTTCGGAGACATATTTCATAGTTTCAAAACTTTGCAAGGTAATTTTCATCAGTTGTTCGTATAAAGGGCTGAAGGGTATGGCCTGAGAGGTACAGGTCACTTACGTGGGCATACCTTGCAGTAAAAGATGGACAAGAAGGTGACCTCCTGCACTCCTTAGAACCCGACTTCGGCAAGCATCAACGTTGAAAGAATTTTAGACAAACCTGCACCGGAGGAGGAAAACTGTTTAAATGCGGTCATTCGGTCCGACCACAAATTAGCGTAGGGATACGGCATGCGACGTCAGTCTTAATGCTGTATACATTACGTTGGCTGAATAGCTAGACGACTGAACCTTGAAAAACGCTGATATTGTTTTGCTCGACGATTCTTTCCACAAATTTCTTCGGTGAGGGTCATATTTCATGGATTTTTTGTGTTTACGAACATACGGTCACTTTACTGGAAAATATCTCAGACACTTGGGAAATGTTGGCGTGAAAGCTCACTGCGCATAAATTTGTCAATTCCAACTCACCACGTTAAAGTACGAATCCGTGACCACGTTTACTAGTGGATTTTTTCGAACCATTCTTTTCGTGAACAAAGACTGTCCGTTTTCACGGGCGTCAAAATTCGGTAGACTGTAAGTTGACTTACCAGGTCTTCACGGAATGACTATGATTGAAACCTGATAGCTGGATTCGACGAGCTAGCTGCCACAGACGTGTTGAAAACACTAGAGTTTGTATTTGTCCAATTAGCCCCAATGCGTTGTTCTCTAAACACACTTCCCCTAAAAGCAGTTGACAACTTCTATTGCTGCTGTCATGGTAGCTTGCAGAACTGCATAGACTTCCACTCCGACTCTCAGCCTTCCAGTTCCAATTAGGTGCCAGATACGCTCACTAGGTCTGGTCCATTTGATCAGCCCAACTCCGACAATTAGACCAGTGGCACAATTAAAATGATGCCACATCACCGCTCGCTTCAGGCCATTATGTAGAACGGTTTTTCAATGCAAGCTTATGGTCTTCACTGAAGATTGCATGAGTCCAGGACATGCTCCTTCGAGTAGAGGCTGGTGCCGAAAAGTTCGGAAGAAAGGTATAAATCTCAGTGATGAAGTATCTGTATCCCATTCACATGTAGTCATAATATATTGCGGCCAGCTGATGACTAAGTGAGGATAAATCGTTAGCCTTAATGATCCTCAATGAAGCCTTGGTTATTTCCGTTATCCCAGCTTTCCGCCAGAACTCTCGGACCCAACGTATTTGTTCAGTATACAGACGACTGTGTAGACCGAAATGGGGCATCCAAATGGGCATCCAAAATCCTTCGCCAAAACGAGCTGTCATGATAGTACTACGCCTAAACGTTACGCTGGGAAACCTCTCGACACGGTGCACCCAAAGACTGCTGAATACGAGCAGATATTTTACCATACCTCAGATGAACTTAAAGATGGCTTGAAAACAGACTTCTTGGTCTACGTAAATCGCAACTGCAAATCACGATAAGAGAAGAAAATATGGTTGCTTGGTGAAGGATAGAGATTCTATTTATGGGTTCGACTTTTGTCTGGTGATCAGTTACACCATGAATTTCAGTCGGACGACCTGTTGAATCTAACTCGCGTGATGTTAGTGCTTGTGCTGGCTAGAAACAAAGGATGCTCATCACATAATTGCAGAAGTCGTTTTCCATTATCTACGCGGCGAGCGTCAATCCCGGATCGGCCACCCAAATGGGCTTCATCAAGACTTAGTCGACCGATTTTGACAGAATCACATCTGCACTTCTCACTGACTGAAGCAACCTTGATATGAGCTCTTTCTCAGCCTCAGAGCCGCCATCTGTCGGAGCGTATACTGACACAACAAATGGAAACCAGTTACAGAGTCCAGATGCGTTGACCATAATGGAACAAGTCAACCAGACAACGCAAAGACGCTTATTCACTGCAATCCACTCCTGTAGAGACCATACATCCCCACTACTAAGCACAACTTCCACGCCGTAGAGCCATTACATCGGGGCCACCAGACATCAGAAGATTATGGGTTCATCCCGAGTAGCTTGAAATGGATGACCGAAAGGGGATTTTGTTTCGGAGACACAAAAGAAAGAAGACTTGTGCGAGACTGGCCTGCGTAAACACACTCAAGGTTTTGCAGTGGGGTCCCCGTTTGTTCTATTGCTTTCAAGCATTTTATGGCAATGCTAGGAACAAGACAACTGAAAATATTCCACCATAGCTTAAGACACTACCACTGATACGCTACCCTCGGGCACCGACTGCTGGCTATCCGTCACGAGTGTTGAGTATCCGCGCGGAAGGATTGGTTTTCGAACACTCATTTCTTTCATTGCAATTGAGGCTTTTCTGACCTCCGCTATTTTTTGTCGGGCACCTCGTTAGCCTGTTTTTAAAAATCACCATGGCGGATGGTGTTGGCTTGATGACAACTTTGAGAAGCATCCATTTCTCTGCTATATTTGCATCAGACAACCACCGATGATTGATAAAAAAGCAACCTACAAAGGCAGTTACAGTTAGGATTTGACGTTACATGGGACAGAATGGCCCCCATACACTGTGAATAAGTAAAAAACATGAGAGTTTCATCGCGTGATACGAAGGGTATTTGCACCAACCAGCACAAGTGCGAACCATCCAGGGGCATTTTCGGCTAAAAATACAAGCCGGTTTACCTAAATTTATGTCACCGTGTTAGTTCCAATACGGTGTTATTGGAGCCTTGTGGTTCTTGGCCCAGCTTTCTCAAAACAAAACAAAATATATTCGTGGCCATTCGGAAGATCATCACCATCCAGCATCTTTTTTTGATCATACTGGCATCATGTATGCAAAAGCGATTCAGGGCATCGGACTCCTTTATGGTCTACTAAAATTGTCAACAGTGCACCAGTTTTTGTAAGAGGGCCACACTGTCAACCTGAGCCATTCCGTATTGTGCACTGACAGCCCATCTGTGAACGCTGCACAACGATTGGGTTTTGATGGAGAAGACAGGTTTTTAAACCATGCGGGCAGTGTGACGAATGTTATGTACAACTATTGTAATAAAAAGGAAACCTACTGTGCGGCACTATCCAAACGAGTGACACGCTGAACTAGATGTTGACTATTGGCAGTGTCTACACTGAAACCGCACAGATGTTATGTTCTAAGTATATGTTTTTTATAGGTCGAAGAACATGAAAATAGCACGGTGCGATGTCACAGCCGAACGCAACTCTAGCCACCATTTTATCCAGCACGACGGTTCAGACCAGATAGTGCCCCACAATCAGCTTCCTAAACAAGCTAAACAGTCTATGCACATAGGCTGACTGCTCGTATACTACAAAGGTCTGCTTGACCGAACGCCTGGCAACCATGCCATCTGTCATCACAAAAGTGCGGTTCTTGTACATGCGCGCCATAGATGAGCTGCTTTAGAAGAAACTCCCAAAAACGGTTAATTAGGTGAATCCTATAGAAAATCACGATGTCTAAGAAACGTTTGAATAACGAGATATGACGCGTTCTGGTGAACCACGCTTGGCTTAGTGCGCATCGCCCTCACCCTTGTAAAGTTTGGCTAGAACGAGAAACCAGTTATCTGCCAAGGTGAAATCGAACTATTCGACACTTGGCAGAGCAGGCTGGTACTTCCAGCAGGAGCTTTCACATGCAGTGAATAAAAGGTAGCCTTCCGAATCGGTACTTCAAGCGACGACTTCTTTTGTTTCAGTAAGGCATTGCCGATGCTCAACTCCTTCACGGTGGGCCGTCGACTAACATACATTCATTGGTGAAAAATTCCGATCTTCTCATAGTTATGAACCAAATGGAAAACGGTGGCTGAAAGATGAGTTTTGCGCCCCACCAAGTAGATACAAGCTGAGTAACTGGGGCCCCACCTACCGCTTGAGATAAGAAACCGCGCCCAACTTGTTAGCGCAGACTTATTCTTGACTTTTGCTTGGTTTTAGGAGAAGTCTGTTACATCTGCACTACAACCCCATAACGCAAAAAACCGCAATTTTTCCGCTGTACGCATGAACATCACATACCACACTTCCAATGCCTTTTCTAAAAGCTATCAAAACCGCTCTGGATGATATTTCGAAATCGAACTGCGCTCCAAACATTACGGTTCACGATCATTTCAAACAAAATTCAAAATTACTCCAGACTGTGAACCCCCTTTTGCCAGAGAAGAAGTAAACAGGTGTGCCACACCTCGGCGCAGAAGTTTTCTTCATTTAGCATCCCGGTTTTACTGAAAATTACACAAGCCGAGTAAAGGTAAAGGTCAGCATTTTATTGACAGGCGTCCACTCGCCTTATATTTCGAGGTGATTTGGAAGAGCTGTCGCCTTGAAACAAAGGAACGTATAGTCCGACGAAATTATTCTGCTGTACTATTTACGACGTTAAGAGAACAATAGTTTCGGTGAAATTAGCCAGGACTTACGGCGCCACAATAAAACCCAACTACCCGACACTTACAACATAGATGGCCGAGATCTCCTGCGGCAGCTGTCCTGAGTGGTAAGGTCCTGCCGAATTCACCAGCGACAAACCGCTGCACCTTGCACGACGGCGTTCCATACTTCAACAGGGCTCTAAGGTGCCTAAATCCTCTTCGGTTAGCCTTTGATCTATCGGTAGTTGACTGTACGAAAACTTGGTCACCTTATGATTATGTTCAAGATAATGAGAACTGACTCCATAGCACAACCGTACTGGACACTCGGTGCTTCGTGTACTGTTTACTACTATAAACGCGCTCATCTTACTAGCTGTTTCAGGTTCCTCGACTTTCCATTGGTGTTTGCTGGCCACCTGTTTTATTTGTGGTACTCTCACTCGTAAAGCAAAACACCGTTTGTGCTTCTATTACCAATTGCACGCACAAATACCACATGGTTATCCCTCGTATTCATTTAATGCCCTCGTAAATGCCGCGGGGGAAAGGAACCGGACAGCCGCTTATATTTTTCAAAAAACATCTCAAACCATTGCAGCGCAACTGTAAGACTGAATGCGCCCGAAGTTTAGAATAGAGAATAATTTAAACAAATTCCATCAAAAGCAAGGCAAATTATATTGATTTTGAGCTTGGGTATACAGACAACAAAATGCAAGCCTTTTATGGGAGATTCTTATGCGGCACAAACGTTTTGGAGAAAGGTGCATCTGCCTGATAAGGATCGGCAACTGAGCTCCGATCCTCATATTTCTCTGAAACGGTGGTTTGAATGAAGGAAATTGTAACATAAAGTTTTCGTATCTAATGGTATTCATTCAACACTTAACGTCTCTCCATGCGGCCTCAGTTTTGTTGGAAGTTTTTTAAGCGTACTCAAAGCCCACTAGGGGCGCGGAATTCATATTCAAATGCTGTCAAAGGCTTAGAATGATGTCTTCTTGAAAGCGATGGTAAGGTTCTCATGGAAAAATACATTTCTCTACGTTTTTTCTGTAGTGGATTTGAAAATAATCTTAAGACTACATGAACAATAATTGCGCCCTCTATGTCCGCGCGATCTCGAAATGGAGCAGCGATTCCAGACCTGTACAGGAAAGATTTTTCCATCGCTGCGGCAGGTGTTCCATCAGACAAATCAAAGGAATTCGTCATAGCTGGTAGGTATTTTATGATAGTCAGCACATGCCACATCAGATGACCGGAGGTTTCTACCTTCACCGGTATACTGACACCTTGATGGAAGTCATGGATTTATTGGAGGAAGGAGCAGACATAAAATGGGACGACCAATGTTTTGAAGTTATGGCGAAAATTCAGCGGATTGAAGCGGTCTTGAGGGCCCATGTAACATCCTCTGTCGGGAATGAATTTTTCCGTTAATGAAAGGATATTCCGAGACTTATGCTACAACCAGGGCAAGCTGAGGCCAGTAGAACGGGCGTCCGTTAGAAGTTGCTTCCATTATAGTTTTCTCATCCCTTTACTGCAGAAGGTGGAGTAAATGGTTCAACATAGGGCACGAATGCCTTGGGATTGAGGGCACGCCGTCGAAATTAAAGATGTCAACCGTGCAGTCTCTCGTATAGTCACGACGATTAGGCGCGGAAGGGGCAGGCATGGTACGGAGAGATCTGGTGGTTTTTAGGGGCTGCACGATCCGTCCGGTGCTAATACTACGCCATACTTACAACCGACCCACAGCTGTAGTTTTCCTGGACTTCCAAGGCGCATTAAACCCGGTTGATCGGTTCGTTCGCATACACGGTTGCCAGTCAAGCAATGCTCCTAAAGTCTATGAGAATAATAGGTTCTTTGAATTTTCAGACTTCTGCACGTTAGAAAGTATACAGAGAGCTCTTCAAGAGCTTCAGCAGACAAAGCGGTGTCCGTCAGGGACGCCTGTTCTCTCCATTCTTATTTGATCTCATGAGTGACGAGATAATGAGACGAAAGCTGGAAGTTCTTCAAGACCACAGTTTTCAAATAGCCTCTGACGGAAACCTACGCATATAGAATATGCAGACGATATCTTTATCTTCTTCGGAAAAGAGGAGCAGGTGCAGGTGTGTTTGGCTCGTGTATCGTGCTCGTGGACATACTGTCTCTGAACACGGCACCTACAATCCAGGGGAAGGCACTCGAGATTATGGAAAGTTTTCTATACCTTGGAATTTGTATTAGTTCTGGTTGTAGTTTGACAGCTGAAATCAACGCACAAATCTGCCAGGCTCGGGTCGCGTTCGCTGATTTGAGACGCCTGTGGCGTAAAAGCGGTATATCCGTGAATCTCCAGGGACGTGTGTATCAGGTTGCAATACGGATTGTTTTGTATTGCGTATTCTGAATCGTTTGCCGAATAGAGTGCTGTTTTCCACTCGAGTTAGAGTGTCAGAAACAGAGGAGTGGCCAACAATTAACCTGGCAGGAGAGTATAAAGGAGATTACGAAACATGTGGGTACTGTCGGGGGAACTTGCCCTCCTAAATGGAGACTGCCTCATATCCACAGAGCCCGGTTGGAGACGTTGCTAGATATGACTGCTAATTGATATCAGTGGTGTTATTTGTTGTCACCTTCTGTCCACATTGCTTGCTATGCTTTCGTTTCGTCCAATAATGCGTGTGACCACTGAATCCCGCTATCGGGTCATCGGTGTACATACGGTTCCCTCAGTACCGCCAGTGGGACTAATTGAGCAAAGTAGCGAGTATGCTTTTGTAACAGTTTAAACTCCAGCTTCAGTGCAGATACCGATCGGGAATCGTGGACAACGGGATGTATGAAGCATTTGGTGAGTTCATCACTAAAACTTCGCTCGATTATATACTTCGAACAATATTGCAGAAGACGTACACGAGTTGTAACTGAGTTCAATTTTTTTCCCTTCAGAAACGTTGTTGAGTAAAAGCGGCTACCTGAAAAACGATAACTGAATTGACTACACATTATGCTTTTGTGGACGAAATCAATAAATAGAAACATGATTCACCAAGGGTGGTTGTGTATTTTTTAGACATGGGCTTGGAAGACGGACGGCGTGAATGGATTTGAAGGGCTTTTGTTGGTCTTTGGATCAGGCTATTATTCGTAGTTGAGGCTTTATAATTAGCTGCATGCATGGCTATGGGACCGAGAGTTCCTATAACTAGCCAAGGTGAGCGATAACGGGGACATGCATGAGTATGAAGGAGCGTCGTTGGCCGTTTTGATTAGGTTACCGTGCGTACCCTAGGCTCGATAACCAGCGTCGCACATAGACACGGGTCTAGAATTTACGATAAGTAGTTGAGGTGAGCGACAACGAGTACAGTTATGCTTATGACGACAGTCGTTGGTTTTTGGATTGTGCTATCACAATTCACTTCTTGGTGATTGTGCGTTGCATTCATCGGCCTGCATAGATGGCGGCCTGTTGTTTACCGTGGGTAGCAAAGATAAGCGACAACGCGTAAATTTATGACGGACCGGACGTTGGCCAGCGGATTAGGTTACCGTGCAAGCTGCGGCCTCATAATCAGCTTCGAACGTAGACACGGGCCTAGTAGTTACGGTAAGTAGACAAGGCGGACGACCACACCTGCTTTTACCATGATGACCGGCATTGAGTTGCCTTATTTTCCGCCGACGTAGTTAGGTTTGATGGAGTAGTTCAACTAAGGAGTGCGATTATTCCAAATAGGAGAGATGTTGGTTTGTTAATTAAAGTGCATTTATTTCAAAACACCGTAAAATCTACTGACTAGTTGTGCATAACAGAGAATGCAGATTATTCACAGAGGTAAATACTGTTATTAAAAAAGCACAGTGCATCACACTACCTTTCACCATTATACTGAAGGTGATGCGAGCTTACAAAAAACTGTTTTACCGAAGTTGGGTGAACAAATTCATTTAAGTTGTTTGGTTTGAGGGATTTCACGCAAGAAGACTTTAACCCACTATTTTCTGAGTGGATTTTGCAATGGATATTAGGTGGATGTTGTCTCACCCGTAAAGGACATCGCTGAACGTTATGCTGAGCTCCGTTGAACTTTGTTTTCGGGCTTTATCTTGTATCTCGTGCGAAAAGGTGACGGTCAATGACCTTGAAATCCTACTCCCTTAAACAAATGCCATGGGCAACATGCCACCGAAGCGTGCAGACGGATTAAACTAAATGCCATGGGCTACATACCACCGAAGCGTGCAGACGGATTAAACTAACTCGTCCTGAAAATCACAACCTCGAAAATCCCATAGTTTTGCCCAAAATAATTTCGGTTTACTTCCGGTGGGAGGCGAATTGAGCAGCCAAGCCTTAGATGCACACCCAAAATTTTTCCGAAACCATAGCTCGGAGGAAGAAAATTTTAACATGATGTTTCAACATTTGATGGTATTTTTTCGGTCCCTTAAGATCTTCCTATGCAGCCTCAGCTTTGTTAAAAGTTGTTTAAACGTACTCGAGGTCCACCATGTGCGCGGAATTCGTATTTTAATGGCTGCCAGTCGCTTCGTGTGATGTCTCCCTGATGGCGGGGGGTTTGTGGTTTCTTCACGTGTTTTCCTTTGTATTGCATTTGGAAATAATCTCAAACGGTAAGAACAATAATTGCGCCCTCTATGTCGCCGCAAACTCGAAACTGAGCAGCTTTTCACGACGCGTACATGAAAAAGTCTCTTATCGGTGTGGCAGGTGTCCTGATAAACCAAGCCAAGGAATTCGTCATAGCTAGTAAGTTGTTTGTTTTTACGGTGGTCAGTACACGCTATATCGGGCGCGAGGCCATACCGAAACATCGAGGGTGACGTTGGGAGAATTGGGGTTTATGGTCAGAACAATCAGATGGAACAATAAGGTGGCCAGTGCTTTCAAGTCCTGGCACAAATTTAACGGATTGAGGCGGTCTTGTGGGTGCATGCAACACACTCATCCGCTAAATATTATGGACATGGTGAACTACGGGCAAGTCATCAGACTGGGTATGGTAGTCGCGGTACCGTTATCGCGACGCCGCACTTGGGGTCGTGGACAGCCCCGTACATGAACACATGGAACGGCTCTGATGGGGTGCAGGTTCTGGGCTGCTTTCAGAGCCTTTTGCACCCAAATGAAGTTATTTACGTTAAAGCTGTGTGCATTCCTGGCTATGTAGCCCAATTAATCCACCTAAAGGACAAGTTTTCCTCTATTTCCCTTTATCCAAGATAATAGCTATCAAATACTCGGTACAAACCGATAGTGATTCTACAATGTCGGGTTTCATGTTAAAATAGACTCTTGGCGCCAGTCGCGGAAATTCAGGGTAAACAACACGTACGCCGCTCAGTATTTGCACAATGGAATTGATTTCTCAAAGCTGCGACGTTTTCAGAGTTGCCACTTCATAGTGTAGACTCTATGTATAAGGTATATGTTCGTGTATTATTTGCAAAATCTCTGCATTGGTGATTTGTTTAAGTGAGCGAATCTTCAAGGTTAGTAAACACCACCGACTGTGAATATGCTGCCTAATGTAATAAGAAATCGCGAATTGCACAAAAGGTCACTCACTTACAATGCATGGAAGTTTCAGTTAGTTTTGCAGCTGAAATAATTCTCTGAACACTAGAATGTGCATGGTCCTTGTGGATGCAAAATATGCGGTGTTGCCATTCCTGTAAACAATTTTGCTCGATAATTGCTGTTACAAGTTAAAATTGCGTAGGCTGCGTTCATTATTGGCGAAAAATCGTGCAATTTTGTTGTTAAACGACAGGTCTTCCGTTCTAGCCTGCGAATTATGCTAGGAAGACCATGATGTTGATCGATAAGCTGACGCACACGACTAACATGCGGCTAGTGGTCCACGATGCCTAATCAACTAGCCACATGAACCTACGTCGATCATAGCGGACAGCCGAACGAACCTAGCTGACGCACACGACCAACATGCGGCTAGTGGTCCACGATGCCTAATCAACTGACCACATGAACCTACGTCGATCATAGCGGACAGCCGAACGAACCTAGCTGACTCGGAAGCGTTTGAGCGCGCACGTCCGTTTCCACCGGGAAAAAGATCCAGAAGAGACAACATAAAAGTTGTATTTGTCGTTTAGATGAGTACATATGTTCTGCCAGGACACGCATAGACTTTCCTTGAAGAGCGTTCACTTGACCATTGGTGACCTGAATTGAGAGCAAGATATGCTGTTATCGATATATATGATCATGAGCAGACGGCTGACAAACTGGGAGAAATGCTTACCCCAAAATTGAGGCACTTTAGCGGCTATGATATCGTAGAGGTTGCTTACATAACGTCATCTTCAGCGGCTAGTTCACATGCCTTGGACCCGAAAACACGGACACACACAGACTTCGGGACACACTGTGCTGGGATTCTGCGCTTCGGTCCAAGTCAACATCATAAGACGCCCTCTTTGCGGACCGGGTGGCAAGCACACCTTTGCGTTTTTGGACGGGCCGGAAGCTAAGAAGCAAGAGTAGATTATTATTCTGTGGACTCACCTTTAGGACAAGCCTGAAGAGCATCACCGCACAGCGGGCAAGGTTCACCATCATAACAGTCGGCGTGATATGATACGCGATCCGTTGCACACCAGCGGTCACTGGTAGTAGCTGGTCGGTCACAGACACACAAAAGCCCAAGTCTGTGTCCCTAGACCGCCATCTGGGTTGGGGTGCAGTATCCTCGACCAGACGGCAGGCCACCAGTTGCAGAATTTGAGCCTTGACGAAGCAGGATTTGCCCATGAGCAATCAGTTGCTTAAAGCTGGCTGTGGCCTTTCTGGGTTCCATCCTGAAGCTTATCCATCAGTCGGTTCATTTGTTTACGGAGGGCGTCACAAGCTGTCGGCGGTGGCCTCGGAACAAGTGTAAGAGGTACACCTTTTCCGGTAGGTTGTAATCCGACAGCCATCGTTGGTGGATTGGGAAGCAAGCTAAGAAAAGTTTATGAAGAACTGTTCTTACTGCTTGGAACCGCTTGATCTCTAAGAACAGAAAACAAATGTACGCACGGCAGCCACATCGCCTGATAGAACGGGCATGTGCATTCCCCAGCACAGGTGTCAACCGTCTGGGAGGATCTGGTGTGTTCGGACCACAAACTGTAAGTTAGTTAACGTAGCTTGACCTCACCTTGTTTGTGCCAACACTGTCATAGGGCAGCCTTGGTGGTCGCGGCCCCAAGTGCCTCAAAACGAGAGAGCATGCATACGTAGTCATTCGACATACCACGTTCAGAACGTAGCCGTCGCCTTCGATGATTTGCCGCCTATCGCAATGGTACGATGTATGCATCTCAAATTCCCGCATGAGCCACTCGGCGTGCCGGGACACCTTTTGTATGGCATGCTCCAGTGTGTCGGCGTGGTGCACCCGGTCTTTAAGGCGGCCGTTTGCATTCTCCAGACGATTGTTGGTCACATTGCCAAAGTGAACCATCCCGGACTGTGCGTACGGCCCATTTTCGGGTGATGTACAACCAGCGGGCCGTCAGGTAAGAAACAAATCTTGGGTCCGTTCGGCGAAGCAGCTGCAGATCTTGTCGGAATCTGTGTGTATGTAATACGATAGGCAAAAACCTACTGTACGGCGTTGTCTAGTCGAGCCATGCGGTGGAAGATGTGTCGGCTGTTCGCAGAGTGTGTCTATGACCAAAAATACATGGATACTAAATGATACATACGTGCTTCCTGATGGCTTTCCTGATATGAAAGTAGCAAAGCATTACATCGCACCCAAACACGACTCTTGCCGCCCGCATTTGCGCCGCCAACTTATCCATAACAAAAGTCCTGACTGGATACTGCTCGCCCATCATCTCCTTGAACAAGCCGAACAGTCTACGCATAGGAGCAAACTGTTCGCTCTCCACGAACGCATACATAACCGGGCGCCCGGTACCCATGCCGTCCGTTATCAAGAAGGTATAGAGCTTGTATCTACAGGCCGAATATTAGGTGCTTTAAAAATTACCCAAAACGGTTTGTGGCGTGCGTTCCGTCCACATTCACGACATCCGGAAAGCGTCGGAACAACGCTATCTGCTGCCATCGGGAGAAGCATATGTGGCTATAGTGACCTTCCTCTGACTGCCACACAAGCACCCGTCCCGTCTCCCGAAGTTTTGCCAGCACCGAAGGCATATCATCTGCCACAATAAAATCCAACTATGCGGCACCTACTCAACAGAGCCGGTCGACACTTCCGGCGGTAGTTGTATATATCCTGAGTTGTGAGGATCTTACCGAATTCATCGGCCACAAACTGCCGCACCTCACACGATGGCGTTCCGTATTTCAGAAGGGCCCTGCAGGTGCCCAACTCGTCTTCCGTTAGCCGTCGATTAACTGGAAGCCGATCGTACAAAAATTTTGACAACTTATGGTTGTGTTCAAGAAAATAAGAGGTGACTGCCAAGTGGTTCCTTTGCCTCCGTAAACAGAACCGCACTGGGCAGCCGGTGCTTCGCGTACTGTTTTTTATTAGCGAACACGCTCAGCTTACTAGCTTCTTCGGATTCCTCGACTTTTCGGTTGGCCTTGGAGGTCGCCTGCTGCATTTGTAGTACACCCATTCGTAACGCAAAACGGCGTTGGTGCTTCGATTACTGGATGAACGCACAAATACCACATAGTTCTCCTTCATGTACTGAGTTAAAGCATCCTCAAATGCTGTGAAGGATGAAAAAGATACAGCCTCAAATTTCTCAGCAACTGCCTGTGCAGCCACTTCCGATGCCATTGTACAGCAAGTTCAAAGTGGGATTTGCGCCAAAAATTTCCAAAGGAGAGTAATTAAAACAAATCGCAAAAAATGACTGCCGATGGGGGTGATTTTTGGACTGAGCACATATGCAAAGAAATACGAGGTTTTGACGTAAAATTTTTTATTTCGCTCGCAAGGGTTTTGCAGAAAAATGCATTGTGCATCCAAGGCGCGGCAACACGTAAGGTGGGAGAGAAAATTAATCTTCACTACTTATAAAACAGATCCACTATCGACAAAAATGTTGTAGCCCGCGGTAGCTCGGCCTCCGGGTTCTGGCTTCGCACCGTCTGCTCGGACGAGTTGGCTTTTCGTACGGCAGCATGGAATGACCAAAATTTCCAGAATATACGCTCACAGAAGCGACATAATTGTGTATCATGCACGGTTTCAAACTTTGACACAAAATAGTTCGGTGAGAAAAGCCTTGAGAAAATAGGCTTTTCGACGAACTTTTCCTCCACAGAGACAGAAAGAACAGACCGGTAGCCTCGAGTGAAAATCAAATTTGGCGCCAAAAGTTGTGGCTCTCGTAAGTTTAGACCACTCAAAACAAACAGGTAGCCTTTCAGTGACAGCCTCAGAATTGTGCTAACTACCATCAGACTCGAGGACTTTGTATTGATGTAGTCCAAGTCCCAGTCGCTCTGCTTGATGACTTGATGTAGGACTCAGAAGCGGTGTTGTTACTATATTTCAAAATATCTCATTTCCAGCACGATTTGGCGATATTACGGGACCAAATCGATCACCAAAAAGCTTTGCACCGAATTGGAGCCTTCAAAAACCCTTTGACCCATAAAATTGCTATTCCGGTCTCCCCACCAGCAAAAGTTTTTTAGGGCAGCTCTTCCTTTTGCTCTCAGCTAATAACCCCGGAACAGAATGCATTATCCAACACGCTTTGACCTGTTTCTACGAGTCGTCGGATTCTTGCTCATGTATAAACCCGCTGTGCCCACTAAACCTACAAGTATGATTTTGAATCTGCTGCGCTGAGCAGTTACTTTTAATGCAGCGAAAAGGTTTAACATTTTGGGGTGGTGTTTCAATTTTTCGACGGCATTTTCCACTCGGGATTCTTCCTGGCTATTCGTTCGAGCAATGTTTTCAGTATGAAGTCGACAACAGTGTCGTTCAGTTTCACATCACAGTTGGCAAACCTGAAGGTAGTGACAGTCATATTTATTACTGATCCTTTCCAAGAACACACTTGCGCTGTGGGAGGACGTCATATCCAAAACTGCCAAATTGAGCGTTGCACTCAGGTGAGAGATACCATGTGTTTTAACAGAAAACTATGTGCCAAGGATCTTCTAACTGTTTTATATATGAGGCCAGGCTGCTTTAAGATACTATTGACAACATTCAGGATGTCTTTTTAAGTAATATCCCAGCGAAGCAGCAGAAGCCAGTATCTTTAGCACGACGAATGACACCTGCTGCAAACTGCGCGCTTTTCTTCGTAATGAATGTCTTAGCTGTCTCCAATAAAACAGGCGGGCGACGACGGAACATACGGTCACTGCCGGGAGGAATTTGGTACAAGTACACAACCCAACGCGATTGTTGCGGTGTGTTTTGGAGTTACATCTGGTTCAAATTGCATGTACGTACTGTGCACTAATTGAATGATAGAAAAATGGGCGCATCCCTGAGCCCAAAAGTCTGAATCCAGCAAGGTCTATGATGTTGCCTGTATTTCTTACCGCGCGTGTTCGTTTCCGTCTCATTTTTTCACTCTAGAAGCCTCAACAATTCGGAATTATCGGATCTTTTTGTTATTATGATATCATCGCCCTCAGATAGCCGAAGATCTGCTGAACAACTGAGTATCACCCTCGTTGCTGAAAGTGTAGTGGTTAACGGCCCTAAGGAGTCTCTAGTGAACAGAATAAATTAACAATGTAAGCCAGATACAAAGTCACAAGGAGAAAAATCCAAGTAAATCTTGACTCACAGTTCAAAATAGGAGATTCCGTAGTTCCGTATTCCGTTGAACCACCACACCAAGAGAAGTTCCACCTTCCAGGTATTCCAGATCTCCGGTGATCGCAATATTAATCCACAGGTGTGAACAGATTAGTCCAGCGTTTGTAGCTAAAATTTTTGTTCACGTTTAGAGTTAGCAGCAGCTAATTATAGCCAACCGGCAGTCACAACAACAGTCACTCAGCAAAAGTCTCAAAGTCACGTTGGACCCCAAAAGCGGGAGGTAGCGGTTGTATTGTAGTAAAACAAACTTTTGTACAGTGATGTGACTGATGTTGATGGGGAAAAGGAAGATGATACTGAGCATGAAAAATAGCAGATTATAAGGGCCACAAAGTCATCCCTATCACCAGATGAAGCCAGGTAATGGACATGCGACATGTCCCATCACACTGTAGAACTAGGGATCAGCTAGAACTAGCTCGCACACCTCCATCATAAACATTGCCACACTCATGATTGGAGCATACTAGATGAGCTCAGTAAAGCACTGTTCCCACTGTTGCTTAATTTCTTTTTGGAGGTATCTGGAAGTGGGGCCTCAACAACCTTATCGGTGTGCAATTCAATAGGATTACTACCCGGTGTGTAAAGCCCTCAGGGCAAAACTCAAGGCCTCGTTCTTTCCTTTGAACAGTCCTCTCGGCTCTCTTTTCCAAGTCTTTACTAATTTACCCATGGCGATCTTTGTCGAAAGTCTTCGAGTCTTACACCGAGTCTCACTTTTCGATTAGGCATGATGAACAGTTAATTTGCTTGAAGAACTGCGTGGCGAATATTCGCATTGTGACTTTCCTGGTCGTCAAGAGGCCTCTTCCAAACTAGTGGGTCCCATGGTCCGTCACGAAGAGACTGGACCTTGCCGTGGTGCGACGGTTTATGTATCCCGGTGACCCATTGAGTTATACTGGGGGATGTCCCCGCGACACTCGCATAGTCTCATACCAGGTTGGCCAATGGTTATAGGTATGACGAACACGGTCTCCTGATCATCCAGGTTGGTGGGTTGGAACATGTGTGGCGACAGGTTTCGTAAAAATGGTAATGTACTTGCATATCCAGCCAAACACCGCTGCCTTGAAGTCCGGCTTTTGAGCCAAAGTCTTTGGTTGTGTACCCTAATCGTCCTGTCTGCCCTGGCACTATCCCAGCCCACGTACAAACATGAACTGCACATATACAACTATCAACAACTGTTGAAAGGATCGACATGTGGCGGAGGAGCAGTGCGCCCATCCTGGGTGACCTCCAGATTTCTGGACTCGGCTGGCAAAATGTTGTCCGCACGACTACGAAATCATTCTCCGACCGGCGCTGTAGAGAGCCTGGTGACCGTAAATTTGACCGCACGCATCTCAGAACTTTACCCACAGACACCCCCAGGCGACTTTGCGACACACTACACCTTCGTTTTACCTCGCAGCTACCAGATATTAGATTTATCACTCTCGCATCTCCTATAGGTCCAAGGGACCACGCTACTTATGTTCGAATGTTTCCTTTGTTTCTCTAATATTCCCGCTCATTCTCGTTCTGTTTGGAGGATCGTTTAGGTGGGCCATTCTCAGCCTCCGCTCACTGGCCGAACTGTTGGGCTGGCTTCGAACTCTGGAAACTGCTGAGGAAACGCAAGAACCTATGAAATAGATTCCAGTAAAAGGCCCTTCGGAGTACCATGGTGTTGACAAGAATTGCTACCATTGTAGGCCTCTGAAAAGAGCCGCGTTAGAGGTTTACGAGAGGAACGTGGAACTCCCTACACGTGTGTATACATACCTCGAAAGCAGGTCCAAATCAGGATTTGAAATTCCAACTACTACTGATTTATGGTATCGAATTAACATTGGATGATGCATCTGCATCTACAGCTCGTGCTGCGCACTATGGCTGGGTCTCCCTGAGTGGTTCATTACCATTACATCCGGTTACTACCACCTAGTGTAAAATAATTAGGAAAGGTGTGATTTGATCAATGTTTAAACCAGCTGGGTCAGCGGTGGCAAGAAGCTTTAGACACAATGGACCGTTGAAGGAATTGACAATCCAGGGACTGACCATCGACGAAGATTAATTGTGTGGGCCGAAGCGCTCTATTTCATTGGTGTTCTGTTCCAAATATCCCTTTGTAATTTCGTCAGGCACCTTTGAAAAATGCGGGGTGCAAATTACGCGGTTTGACTGCTTTATCGCTTTGGTTTACTGTTGCTGGTATCGATTTTCTAGCCAATCTCTTTGGGTTATTCTAGAGACCATGTTGAGGAAGGCCAGCCGAATTGTCTTTGAATTGTTCAGCTTGTAGTTTGAGACGACGATTATGCGGAAGAACTCTCACTCCTTTGCAGACGGTTTTGCGCACGTTCTTTGCAGCTGACCGGTTCAGTTGGATTGTGGTGGGACTGTTTCCTGCAGCGGAAGTTTCTCCGTTGCTTAGGCCTTTGAAGCCCCTCCGGAGGTCTCCGTCATTTTTAAGCTTCTTGAATTGCAGAAATCTGAGGAATTTGCGTGCGCCATCATGGTCGCTAGTTGCTGGTATGGCTTTTCTGGAATCAGTGAAATCTGCTATTGTACGAATTGAACAGACACTCTTAAAAACTAATTAGATAGCCCCTTTCACTCTCTTCCCCTCATCCCTCAAACACGGTCATCAGCCAGACAAACCCGGTAGTGAAAGGAATTACTATGTTTTGGCATGCGAGTTGATATTCGTGCGTGATTGGAGTCACGTTTTGTGTCCAAGATCGGACAGCAATTTTTAATTGAGGCTCTCCACCAGTAACTGATGACCACATGATGCAGCTGGGTTCATGACTGGCTTGCGCGCGATTGCCCCCAAATAAACCGGTGTGAGCGCATGTGCTGAAAATTCATTCCTGCCAAAACAAAGGATGTTCAGCACACAACTGAAGAACTGTTCCCATTGTCCATATGCTGAAGATCGTTGGTGATCGTACCACTCAAATGTGGTCTTTCCGGCCTTAATCGTCCGTTTTGGATGTCCATATCGCTTTCCAGGATGACAGTATCTGCTACCCTTTCTGACTAAAGGAGTCTTGATGGACATCGAGAAAAAACTATTCGAAGTTTCAGACTTGCAGTCTGCCGGGTCTGATGCTGCCACCAAAAATAGACTCTGTCTACCGCATCGACCTTCATTGATTTTGATTGAACTAGACAGTCTTACGGCTCAAACTTAGCATTTTCGGCCCTGGGGCTGAGTGAGACTCCGACGCCGTAGATATCAGGAGCCATTGCATCAGGATCAGCTGATAACTAAATAACCAATTACGGAATATCTGCATTCGTCCTGAGCAGCATGAGTTGCACAACCGAATTTGGGTCTGGTCTGCGCGTTTCGGAGTCACGACCTTTTGGAAGGAAGGGGCAGCGAAGTTCCAGTAATGAGATACCTGTTGCCCAATTTCAAAGAGAGTGCGGACGCTTAGAGTTGCGATGTGGATCAAACCCTTTGGGTTTGGTATGGAATTGTTTTCGTTTATTTTACTGGACATGGAACAATAATAAGGGGACTGTTAGTGGATTGGACGCAGTGGCCAGTTAAAGGGTGGAGAGGATTCTCTAATCGGGCTGGTGGACTGTTGTGAAGCCAGGCCGCTATTCATTGAAGATGACAGAAGACTGCTCGTTTGATCATCGCTGTCCTCGAAGCATTTCACAGTTATCATGGGAAAATCGAATCGTCACTCGAAGCGTGGCGAATGGTTTTTGGAAACAAATCAACTGTCTGTCCAACTGATGAGTTGGTTTGGCTGCACAAACTGCGCCGGCTTGGCCATGTACTCATCATGCTACGTTATCAGTTGCCTAGCTTCCTGGTGAAAGATACCACGAGGTGAACACCTCGTGGTCTGGAGTCAGTATAAAAAAGAACAAAGGCTCTTGGTCCTTGTCGTCTGCCAGGTTGGTTTATCTAGGGTCTAACACATCCGATGGATAGAGATACCAACTGACATGCTGATATCTCGCAACCAGGGGCGAATTCGTATTTACTCGTTCTTACTCGTCAATTCACCGTTCTTTTTTATTGATTTTCCTATAACCCAACTGTCATAGACTACCCGCTACCATAGGCTACGGCGACCCGAACCACGTACATACGCGATTCATCGTTCTCAAGCCGAACTCAACTGAGCCATAAAAAATTAAGTTTTTTTAGATGCGGTGTGAGACTTGCAGCATTCTTAAGGTTGTTTCTTGTCTTTCCAGTTTGTCCTTAGTCTTGAGGTTGGACTGAAATATAACGCGGTCCCCATCCTGGAAATCGAGTAGCACCCAAACGTTTTATAATCTCTTGCATACCCCTTCACCAGTTCAAAGATTGACCGAACCTCTCTATATGCCACTCTAAACTTGGCACCGTAAGCAGCACGTTATTCGGCAAACGACATTTCGGCATATGTAATACCGCCTAACCAAAGCAGCTTCTGGTGCTGGACATTTTTTGATTGAAATCCCTGTTGCACAACCGAACGCTCGTTTCTAATTGTTTCGTTGCGAATTCGCCGGCATCAACCTAAACGAGCAATGGTTTTGAGACAACGGTTGTCGAACACCTAAAGACAACTTCCAGTGCCTCCTAGGATCAAGTAGCATGTGAATTGTCCAGCTTACACTTTGTGAGTGCAAAGCGCATGTCAAATGACGGGATGACCTATTAAAATAGGTCATTTAGAAGAACCTACGCCTTCCCTTTGAAGACGAAAATGGCGTATTCTGCGAATTCCGATGTTAAGGCGAACAAAACGGTTAGCCGAGTCAAATGCGCCTTGGACATCCAGGAATACTAAAAATAGAGGTCATTTGTACAAATGGTGTTGCCCTAGCACCTGACGAGTGTGAAGATTTCCTCAATGCAACCCTTACCAGGCCGATATCCCGCTTGCTGCTCTCGATTCAGTGTTTCATGAGCCACCATTAGTGACGCCAGTAGTCTCGTTATAACTGGGGTTAAGCTGACCCCCCTGTGGTTACCGCACTCACTACGAGCCTATTTTTTTAAAAATGGGCAGTATCACCGACTCCCCCAGTTATCTGGGACAGTCCCCTTTTCTCAAATGCAGGCAAACAGATCAGATAAGCGCTGACTGAGGACTTCACCCCATCTTTGAACAATGGGTGGGGGAGGTCAGTCGGATCAGAACCTTAGTTGCGCTTGGGAGAACATATGTAGTCGTAAATATCCGATGCCTTAGAGCTTCCAGGTTCACCGTCCAGGATTGTGCGTTAGTTGTGGGCCCCAGATGAGTGGCAGTTAATGGCCATGATAATAATTGTTTGAAGTATTCGGCCAACCGGTCGAGGCGTTCTTGTTTATTGAATATGGCCACTCCCATGTGATCTTTGGAGGTTTTGCTCACAGATTGTTTCCGGGGCCCATTCGCACGAATCAAGTGAAATAATCATAGGTCATTCCCGGCTTTATAGGCCTCTTCCATATCCTTAACCTTCCGAGTCCACCAAACTTGACGGTCGGCACGCACGCTCACTTCCACCTGACGTCTGATAGTTCATCGGGCCAAGTCATGGACGTTGATTCCAATATCCTAAAGGTCTACGAAAATAGTGTGCGCTGGAGCGCCAGTCTAATATTCATAGCTTCTGAGGTGTTCTCTGGTATTATTCTACACAGGCCGATTCATCATCGAGAGAGTCACATTCGCGAGAATCACTCTTGGTCTCGCCCTGGTGTAAATGGGTTCGCTCCACTCTCTCCGGCGGTCGACAACGGTCGTTTATCTTGGTACGAGGGCTTTTAGCCTACATTGACCTTCGGAAGCCACGACGCTGTTTAGCAATGAAGAGTTCGTTCGCATTGGTAACTACCGTCTGCCGGGCGGAGACCCCGAAACGGGACAAACAAATGGTTATGAACCGTGACACTGGCTGTGTCACACAGCCGATGGTGATCCTGAATGAAACCTATCGCCTTCACAGGCTCTTACTCCATGCCATAACGTCCATGAACGGATTTGACTGCTGCCTCAAATACGTGGCTCTCATTCCCTTATTTACCTTATCCTCGGTGAATGAGACTGTAACACCAGGAACCACCTTATTTAGGATACACAGTTTGTGCTTGAAAAACTAAGCTTACGTTCCCCTGTCGAAGATGGAATGCCATCAATTGAATTGAGTTCACAGAGTTGCCGTGAGAACGATTGTGGTTCTCAGGTACTACTACTACTACTACTACTACTACTACTACTACTACTACTACTACTACTACTACTACTACTACTACTACTACTACTACTACTACTACTACTACTACTACTACTACTACTACTACTACTACTACTACTACTACTACTACTACTACTACTACTGAAGTCGGGTCCGGACTGCCAACCTTTCGGTCAGTAAGTTAGTGCCTTAATCAGCTGTCTGACACTACTTTGAATAGTATCTATAACTAGAAAGTGTTCACCAGAATACCCAAGTGGAGTTCATCTCTTGTTCCAAAGTCTTGCTTCAGAACTGCTCTGAATTTGAAGCACGCATGTCAAGGCGCCAGGTTCTGTAGCCCTCTAAACTGGAAAAGTCACGTTTTCTAGTGTCACTTACCACATCGTGTCTTTTTCCCACACCTGTTAGCCTTTAGTACAACCCTCCACAAGCAGTCCTAGTCATATTTTCGCTGGAGGCTTTAGTTGTGAAGTTGAGTGATCATCATGCAACAACCAGGGGCCGGAATGTGTGGTCCTACACTGGGGAAGTAGTACTCCCATATACCCGTTCATCTTCACCTTGAGAATTATTTCTGGTACACTGATACTTCTCAGGTAGAGGTGACAGAATGCAGGTCTTCTGATTGTCGTTTCTGCCATTCCCTTCTACATCGTGGGTGACAGAGGACAGTGGCTGGCGACAAAGATATGTTATCTCCGGTCGTTCATTTTCAAAGCCAAGTCTTATCCAAGGTGTAGATCTGATTGTGCGAACCTGCATACTTCAATTTGCAGATTACGGGAAGATAGTATACTTGGGTTCAAGTAGAACATAAGGTTGACGGAAACTCGGGGACTGCGCCTACCTGATGAGCCCCAAGAAGGGCGAAACCGGTCGTGGGCTGTCGAAGAGTTTTCAGCGACCTTATGAGTAGTCCATTACGAATATACAAAGATAGTATACTGTTACGCAAGATCCACCGAGCTTTATCCAAATCTGATGTATGTTTCAACTTATGGCTGAGGATAGCTTTTCAAGTTTTGGGCTTCTGCGTGCAGGCGATCCATCATCCGAATACACCACCAGAACCGATGATGCAAGCGGATCTTTTAGTTTCTTTCAAATCGCGGGTCCACAGGTATCTGCTACGTGACTGCTAGGAACTTATTCGTTATCACTGTGGAACCTACACCGTTAAGGTAGTCTGTTGAAATTTTTTCGGTTCTGCATTTGTACGATTGTCAATGATCCTACGGACCTTCATAATGTCGGTGAAAGCAGCTGTAGCGGGCGTAACTAACTTAGTAAAGTATGAGTAAAATTTCTGAACGACCTCGAACCTCCGGATAATCCACTTAGGTACTTCGTTCCTTGTAAGACACTTCATTGGCCGAATTTCTACCGACACTGGTAGATGAAGACCAGCATGTAATAGCTCAGCACTCCACTTCTGCAAATTCATGGAGTTCCTTAAACACAAGGGTGAGGTTGGCACAGTCGATTTCCTTGTCGAAGTCAACACTGCTACTATGCGCTTTCTGTTTGTCTTTTTCATGCCTCTATGATGACAGACTGCTAGTTTTGCATGCGCTACGAATTAGTATTGGGTTCGTAACCTTTGAAGGCTCAACTATTTACTACACGGAGCTGGGTGCATGATCTCTTGGGTATGTACATTATTCCTGAACGTCGTCTGAATGATACTTTCCAGTATCTTCAGAACAAATAATGTGAAGTACTTGTTTTGTGGTCGTTCGGTATACTACAGTTATCGCGTTTTGAGAACTGTCAGGTAATTCGCGACTCCTGTACTACCTGTTTAAGGGCTGAGCGATAGCTAGTGCCTTAAGTACCAGGCGATATAAGCTCTCCAGCTTGAGAGGTGGGACATGCACGGTTACTTGTTCTGCAAAAATGGTAGTGCACTCGCATTTTCCGCCAAACGCCGCTGCCTTGTGGCCAGACTTTTGGGCCAAAGGCTTTAGTCAAAGTTTCTAGTCGTCCTCCTGTCCAGGTCTGGGCGCTCTGGCAGTATCTTGGCCCTGATACAACCTACGGCAATGAAGCATCCGTGTAAACACCGATGTCGCTGTCTCTGATGACGATGATGATCTAAGTCATCCACCCAAGTTTTCCCGAAGTGGCCGAAACGTTGAGCAAGAAATCCCGATCAGAACGTTGCAATTCTTAGCTGCTGCACTAATCGCCGTAATACACACGACCCCAGAAAATCTGACTGCATTCATGTTGAATTCGGTACGGATAATTTCAGACTGGTCGAATCGCCGTGGCCAAAGTACATGTCTATTGGCAGTGTGTCAAGTTGATTGATCGCAGGTCTTACAACTTGCGTTTGTTGAAAAAACGATATCACGCTTCTTTTTAAACCACCTGGCAAAGTAGACTTTGTGGCTTGGCGCCAAAAGTAACCATTGCGTGGCTTTTGAGACCCGTCAGGTAGAAAACATGGTGTGGTGGTTTGGTTACCTCCGCAACCCATTGAGCTATACTGGGAGTTGTTCGTGTGACACTCACACTCTCATACTAGATTGGTCACTGGTTGGATGTCTGATCAACCTGGTTCTCCAGGGTTGGGTTGAAACATGTGTGGCGACTTGTTCCTGTCAAACTCCGCCTCCCTGCTGTCATAGTTCTCAGCCAAAGCCTTTTGTTTAAGACCCTAATCGTCCTCGTCTGGGTTTGGGCGGTTTGGCAACATCCCGGCCTATGTACAACGACGAATTGCCGGGTTGGCCTTCGCGTGCTGCCATCAGCCGGATCGTCTTACTTGCTACATACAGCAGGGTAGGTAGGCGAAAATGCTTTGTCTGATGCCTCCCTTCTTCACCTTTCTTATGCTTTCTCCCACTCCCACCACCCCATTAAGAACACCCTCGTAGGTCAATCCTTTAGGACTGATGATCCCGTTCGTCTTACATCGGTCTTGGCTGAATATCTGCGCGTCAGCTTGCGTAGGCAGCCTCAGACATCTGGAAGTTAATATTCAAGTATCGACGCCCGGTCTATCTGGCTGCTTTCAATGTCCGCATTCTGAAGCAAGCGTGACAACAAGGTGCTCTTGCTCACACTTTGGACTCTCTTGACACTGAAACTTGCGGTGTACTCGAAACAAGAATTCAAGATGTTAGTACGGTGAATGAGCCAACTACCCCATCACTCTCCAATTGCTTCCGACTGCGCACCTCTGGCGACCCAGAAGTGGTACTACAAGATGTGCGGAGGTCGGGGAGGAAGATCCTTGCTCAACTGGATACCCGTTGAAAGTCGCCTAACTGCGGTCCGTGCAACGTCCGTGAAGGATTCTCACAAGCGAGAGGTTGATCGTTGTCTGTCTACTCCCCAACCAAATGTAGTCCTGACATCATCAAAGGCAAGTTTTATGACGCATCAAATGCCATCTTACGGCGGACCAAGAGAGCAGATATCGTCGTGGTTTCCGGAGATCAGAATGCCCAAGTGGGCAGACTTAGCGTATCTGAGATTCATTTGGATGGTCGACTTGGATTGAACTCGTTACGCACAGACAACGCCGAATGACTGCCTCATCCGTGTGCTGGCCGCAGGTCGTTTTTATGCGGCATTAACTTCCGAAGTGACTGAAGTTGTCTGGCCAGCACGAAACCAGGTTGATGCCATTACTGCAGTTATCAGTGGCGCGGATCAGCAAGTGACTGCAGCCCGTTTTGGAAACCTGTGTGGGTTCTAGCCATGCGCTGGTCTTGAGTCGCCTCTCTCCTCGCTTTCCGGGTCCGCGTAAGGGGCAGAAAAATCGTTTAGCAACCGAGAGACTAGCGGATCCCGAAGTTAAACGAACTTGCATAGCAGTCCTATGGACTCTTCCAATTGCTCCACCGTCGGATGTGAATTCGTGCTGAACCGAGGTCGCCACATCTTTGCACGGAGTTTTACCTCTGATACGGCACCACCAGGTCCATTCAAGCACTGGATATTAGACGTAATAGTGACACTGCTTGGGTCTCGGAGAACTGTTCCTGACGGTCACAAACGCAATTCAGCCTGACGAATCGTTAGACGTCATGCGAAACTCAGCTTGGGCGAATCTGAAGCTGCCCACCATGAAGCCTGGTGGACACAGAAATCCAAGAAAATGGGAGAGGCAAGGAAAGCCAAGAATACCCGAAGTTTACTTCGATTGATCCGCGCTACCGGTCTCTGGAAGCCACCGGTGAGCAAAACATTTAACGATCAAACTAACTGGACCGTCTCAATAAAAAAGGACACCTCGAAAGCTGGGTCGAGCACTTTGAAAAGCAATTATATTGGTCATCTGATGCCACTTAGTCGGATTGCCGAACTTCACTAGAGCCTCGGATAGTGAAACTGGAACCCCTACAACCTTGAAGACCCATGACTGCGCACTTACTCAGACGTCACCGAGCTACTGGTCCGAACGGCATCCCATCCGCATTGTTCAAGAATGAGGATGAAATCCTCAGTAAGCTTTTGCCTGGTCTATTCGCCTCCATCTAGGGAGGGGGACTTCTCAGAACAACCGGGAGAATCAGTAATATTACCCATTAAAAAACGTCGGTTATCACAGACGGATAACCTTGATTCGAGTCGTAGCAGGAATCTTGGCGTCGCTTATGCTTCGTCGCTTTAGGGTGGCTCGTGATACACTGACGCAAGAGCAGCAAGCGGGGTTCCGGCCTGGTAGGGGTTCCGTCGACCAAATGTCCACACTCTGCTCAGGTGTTAGAACAATGCCATATGTAGAAGCTATGCTTATTGGATTTTAAGGCGCATTCGACTCGGTAGACCGGTCTGCTCACCTCAACACACTTGCTCAGCTAGAAATGTCTCAGAAGTTTGTCAGTATAGTGTTCTTTGTATTCTCAGGATTATGGGCGCGTGAGAATATACCGAAAACTTACTTTCACAAAGCGGTGCTCGTTAGGGGCACCCACTATCTCTATTTCTGTTTAATTTTATTATCGTTGAAATAATGAGACAAGGGCTGAATGGTCTTCAAAACCCTGACGTTCAACTAGCTGCTGACAAAAGTTTTATCGACCTAGAATATGCAGATGAAGTCATTTTCGTCTTCGAAGGGACTGACCAAGGTCATCTCGTCATTTGGCATGCGCTTTGCACTCACAAAGTGTAAGGTTATACACCTGAACACTGCACATGCTGCTTAATCGTACGAAGTTGTGGAGCGCTTTACATATCTTGAAAGTTGTATTGGTTCCGTTTGTAGTGTGACAGAGGAGGTCAGTGCACGATTCTGTCGGGCTCGGGTCGCGTTTTCTAATTTGAGACACCTATGGATGCAAGGGACGGGTAACTAAGCTACAGTGCGGACTGTGTTGTCGTATGGCTGTGAGATATGGTTTGTTGGAGCAGCGGGTGTTCGTCAACCGTTGTCTCAAAACCACTGCTCGTTTAGGTTGATGCCGGCAAATTCGCAGCGAAACAATTAGAAACGAGCGTTCGGTTGTGCAACAGGGATTTCAATCAGAAAATGTGTCCGGCACTAGAAGCTGCGGTGGTTTGGTCATGCAGTGCACATACCAACTTATCGTTTGTCAAATAACGTGCTGTTTACGGTGTCCAGTTCAGAGTGGCACATGTAGAGGTTTGGTCACTCTTTGAACTGGTAGAGTGGTATGCAAGAGAGTAGTGTTTTCAGTGCTACTCCAGGAATGGGTCTGCATGTGCGGTGTTCGCACTGTTGGTGACGCTGCAAGATTTGGCTGCCAGTGAATTCCAATAGCTTTCCTGTTGTCACAGTGCTCTGCAATGTCTGAAAGAGCGTCTGATTGTGCCAGCCTATCACCAAGTCCCTTCCCGACCTACTTTCATTCTCTTCTTGAAAATAAGGTAGTTTTTGTCGGGCAATTTTTGGAAATGGTTCTGACTGAATACACTGAAGTTCTATGAAGAAGGTTTTTGTCGGGCAATTTTTAGAAATGGTTTTGACTGAATACACTGAAGTTCTATGAAGAAAAAGAGTGGTCGTGTTTGCAAACAGCTATCGGACGCCATGGATGGTCTCTAATTATCTAGACAGTTCAGTACAGAAAGAATTCTTCTAGATAACAGCATCGAACTTCTGCTTCAGAGGGAGTTGGATTTCAATTAAAATGATGTAATACCAACAATAATAAAATGATAATAGTCATTCAGCTGCATTTCTGTCATGCCGCCCGAAGTAATCACGACGGCTGATATACACCTAGGTTGCCCAAATCTAGACGGGAGCAGTCGAGATGGCAGGGTTGGATTCCAACCAATAGACATTCCATTCATTAAGCTCGCACCTTAACCACTGTGCTATCTTGTGACCAGCCCTTTATGCATTATCCGGTGATGGAGCAATTACCATTCGGGGACATTTGGAATCGAAGGTTGGTGGATTAGTTGAATGGTCACCGTGCGTCTGGTGAAGGTACACGGGTGTTACTTTTGTTGAGGACTTTGTAATGACCCTTTCCTCAACATCCTGTTCAATAGTGTATCATTCACATTCCAACGAAGACTGGTTAAGGCTCACGGTCAACAACTTTTTGTATCGAAGGCCGACTCACTCCGATCGGTAAGTGGATTGTCCTGTATGTCCTCCCATCGGGGACTGATAAAACTGTCGATTAACTGAACGAACAAAAGTCTGGCTGGGCCTAGGCCTAAGCAATGAAACTGAGCGCATGCATAAAGTGCTGGGATAAACTGGCCACCCTACTTTATTCGTTGAAACCAATAGGGCGAAATAACGTCAGTCAACTGAAGACGTGCAAACGGTTCAGAAGGCTGTACAGACATCGTTTACAAAAGGCACGCAGGGTTTTCCAACTGAAAAACAAGAAGGAAAGGCAGTTAGAGCATCCAACTGACACCGTGCAAGATGTTCATATATATTGCGGAGATTGACGCCAGATACACAGGAGGAGCTGCGCAGTTGCGAGTCACGCCCTGGCGGAGAGCAGCAATGTTCCAGAACAAACTACCATGGTATGCTGAACGTCTCTGTGCAGAAACTCCAGCGATTAACACTCATCCGGCATGTCTTAGTCGAATTGGCGTTCAACAGACATCTGCCATGCGGACAGGACTGATCAACAGTAGAGAACAAGAACATGCATTTGTAGCCGTCGCAGCCCTTTGGACAATTCACACGTCTAAACGTGAATTTGACCTAGCAGAGTGGCGCATAGAATGTCTACCGTTTCAGTGTTGACACGTGTTGTCTTGTCTATCTGATTTAATTATTTCGCTCCTGGTGTGCTTTACCCAAGATGGCCGATACGTTAAACCGTAAGATTCCGGTCAACACACAACGCTACATTCGTATTGAATCTGGTATGGATCCCAAGGTTGTTTGCAGCTACCGAAGTGTCTGAAGAGGAGCCACACCTCAGCTGGTGTCGTCGTTTTTTAGGCTTTTTAGGCCGCCTGAACTTGAATGTTAAACCCAACGTCGGCGTCTCAACTGCTCCCATCTAGACCTGGGTAACCTGACAGTATCTCCGGCCTCATGCTTCCTTTGAGTGGCCTGGCGGCTAGGCACCGAAAGGTTGAACGACTAGACTACCATTGCTTGTAAATTTCGCTTACTTCAGCCAATTCATTTCATATTGAACCAGAAAATTTTTGGTTAATCAAGCACCACCTGACGGGTGTACGGGTTCGGGTGTGTGCGGAACTGACCTCCCAAAGTTTAGTCAGCCATAAATCTAACCGCCCAAAGATGTTTCTCCCCAAAAAGCGCTTGATAGCTATTTGAATCAGTTGTTCAATCACTGCTGACGGGCCGATACGATTCGGAAACCAGCCATCTACTAGAGTCTTTGGAGCAGGGTTAGGACGAGGTCGGTGTACTTCGTGTGGCCTCGATTCGTTTGGCCGAGAGTCACAAACTTTTCTAGTCCTTTTACACCCTTTTGAACCGAGATGTTAAAGTCAGTGCATCCTATCGGGGGTGACTGGTTGAACGTCAGAATAACCGTACTGAGCAACAAACTTAGCTGAACCATGTACTACGAGGATATAGGCTAGCACCATTTCGTTGGCAAACTCTTCTTCATGCACAAGAAGAGCCTCCGGTAAGAGGCCACTTCTCTTTAACGAAAAACTCCATTTCATATCATTCATAAGCTTTCGAGGAGGAACTATGCCCATTGGGGACGGCGCCTTCTATAGAGAGATTGCATCCCGATCGTTAAATCCAACGTCTCGCTAAACGCATTGGCCGCATTGATTTAGGTCGGTACAAGATGCGGCAAACACGTCATCCTGTAGATCTGTGACTACTTGCCTAAAAACGCAAAAAAGTTGGGATAATGGTGACACGCATCTCAGATATCGTGAGCTCAAAGCCTGGCACAGTCAAGGATGTACACTGCTGATGAGCTTTCTTAACAGCGAAACTTGAGTCCAGTACTTTCCCCATTTTGTGTAGACTCACCAGAATAATTGCTCCAGGACAGCATGAGGACTGTTCAAATACGAGTGACGTGAACACGAATTCTACAAAGAGGACGCGCGAGTTTACTAACCGGAAGATCCGCGGTTCGAACCCGACCTCTGCCTCTCGAATTCCCCTGTCTAGGCTTGGGCAACCTGGCAGTAACTCAGTCCTCGTGCTTCCTTCGGGTGGCATGGCATCTAGGCACCGAAAGAGTGCTACAGCTGAACGACAAAGAGGACAGTGAGTCTACGAAAGGATAGACCAGTCCACCTATGCAACATCATACTTGCGTCCTGAGTAGTGAAACCTAGTAACCCGAAGCGAAATCTTGGTGCTGGTACTACGCAACTCAATCCGAGGCACAATTTACTGGGTGATGGATCCTGAAGCTGGTAGCAGATGTCGAGTTCCGTTTAGCTTGATTCAGTTTCCTACAATTTTTTTGGTTGTCTGTTATAGTCTCCTTCACTGGGAAGGAGGATCACCGCGCTTCGGCTGCGACGACCTAACTAAAAAAAACTCTTCAGCTGTAACGCCCTTCCGGTGCCTAGCTGCCATGCCACCCGAGGGAAGCATGAGGTCTGGGATACTTCCAGGTCGCCCAAGCCTAGACAGGGGAAGTTGAGAGGCAAAGGTCGGGTTCGAACCAAGGACCTTTCGGTTAGTAAATTCGCGCTCTAACCACTTGAACCATCTCGGGATGTTTTCTCGTTGAGTGGATGCTTCGGTAGATGCGTATCATACTTGCTGTGAATAGCCATGACTTCTATTCTCAGCATTTCCGTTCAGAATCCGGCGTTGATCGGTTCGTTAACCTCTTGTTTCGGAGATCGACATGTAAGAAAGCACGGTTTTGACCTCATCTAGTTCCTAATCTAGAAACCTGTGCGCTGTTTCTTCAGCTTGGCTGGCAACTAAATGTAGTGGATACAGGTGACCTTGTGCGTGCAGTGTGCATATGCATAGACTGCTTTGCGAGTTTCCGTGTTCATAAGGATACCCTTTACCTGATCTTCCATAAACGTAGGTATTATCATTTCCGATAGTGATCCCCGATAAGAGTGTAGGTTGTCGCTTTATACTAATCCAGCGGACGGTCCCTGTAAATCACGATGTAAGTTACCGGTTAGGTTATTCGTGTGTTCTAGGCTTCCACCTCAATAGATGTTGTACTGAACTGCTGGGTTTCCGAGTTTGGTGTGACCTACCCACTTCGTGTATAATTTTACGATCTTGTGCCCAAATCACTTTCATATATACTGTGCTCTGAGCAGAACACTGTCGCACAGTATTATCCACATCACTTTGCCCACTGTCTTACAGGACCGTCATTCAATGTATTGCCAGCTTTTTCGAAGCATTTCAAAAGGTGGCCGATTCGGCGTACAGTAGTAACTGTGGCCTTCGGGAGTTGGGCAGTTCCATGACACGTTTTTGTCTACGCGAACGTGGACTGGAATCCAGGCTACGGACATTCAACAGGTGAGCTCTATCGGTTCTAGGCTATGGGTTTTTGTAGGTTTGCTCATTGACGCCAATTAGTCGCTTTTCTGCCGAACTCAACTGTTTCATGAAACCATCTCGAACATCAGTGTATACAACATCCAGGGGAATGCCGTAACCTCTTCCCCCTCCTGCTGCCTATGTACACCACCGTACTACTACCAGCTGCGGACGAATTAGACCGTAGTTTTTAATTGGCTGGCACTGCGCAAGCGCCTCCGTGGGCCGAGCCGACGATAATAAGACTGCTGTCAGGCTTTGACACCACCTTCACAAGCACGAGGCCAACTGGTCTGACAACACAGTGCTATCGCATTGCATTGTTGGAGTGTCACGCAATTGTGTGGGCGTCCATAGGAGTCATAGGTGTGATCTACTGTGCTGTTTGGATGAGGGATTCATCGTGATTTGGGTGGCTACGCGAGCGGATGACCCGCACTCGACAGGAGTTGTTCTACCGTCCTAATAACACTGGAGCCGGAGATAGGCGTTAGTGTTTCACCCGTGAGTGAACTGTTCTGTAGGCGATTCCAACATATTTACATAGCGGTGATAGGGCTACCAAATGGTCACCATTGATTATAATTCTGGGAGCCTAGAAATACAGTGGATGGTCAGGTGGAAGGTGTGCTTTGCAAGCGGATAAACACCACACTATACAATCCAATCACGTCGATGCGTTTTTCGATTCTGTGCACTTGCACGGTGACAGCTTTCACTGAAGGAGAGGAGTAAACAGAAGGATACTGGTAAAGATAAACAACGCCACTGGCTTACATTTCGCCATGCGTTATGGCTGCCTCACGTAGAGTGAAGCCCGCTAACGATCTTTTTCGCGGCTTGTTTAGATTTCAAATTTACACGTTTGGTTTTTTCCACTATGGAGAGTTGCTGCTCACGCTTGCTATCAGATTTGACCAATTTGAGGGTTCTAAACCCTTCTCAACCCAAATAGTCCGGTTTGTGATTCAAATGTGCGTCTTTAACTCAATCATACACTTTCAGGAACCTAATTGTCTGTTTTTCATATGAATTGTGCCGCTAATTTGCATGAAACCAGCATATGCGTAATGGATGCATCTGTACACCTCTTTTGTGGAGGGCAATTTAGGGTTAGAACAGCAAAAATTTTAATGACTGAATAAGCGTCGAACTTCACGTCATTACCGAGATTAATAAACTAAATTTCGGCCACAGTCAAATTAGTGAGACTACTCCCATATGCAGTCCAAAAGATGCGCTTTCCGTCAGCTGGTATTCGACATCCTCGATGTGATCTCGTCAAAAGAGGCTGATTCCCCTTCTCCATGTGTTAGTGAAGGATCGTTAGTCATCCGGGAGTGCACAGAACCCATGGATTTGTAATAAAGGTTTTACAGAACTGTGCAACAGCCTAGACATTGAGGCGATAGACGGAGATTCGTCTCTGCGATTTGAAGGACCCGAAGAACCCATTTAATAATGAAATAAGCTATGCAGCCGCTGCAATTCGAGCTGTTCAGGAGTCCGGCTTATCCTAACGCAGCAGGTGGCCGAAGTACGTAAGTTCCATCATTACCTCGTCTACAGGGACCGCCAATACAACCGTGCATTCGCAGAATTTCTTGAGTAGATGTGCACATCTAGGTCCGTTGTTCTAGCCCACCTGCTGCATCTTGACTGCTCCTGTCTAGGCTTAGGCAACCTGGTAATATCGGAGCCCTAGGGATTCCTTTGGGATGCACGGCATCTAGGCATGGGAAGAGTATTACAGCCAAATGGCCATGTTTATTATTATTATTATTATTATCATCGTTGTTGTCGTTCCCGGGTCAAGTGATCCAATCGTAATTGCTCATGTTGGAAAAGGTGGTATTATAATGGTTCAAGAAGCGATGTGTTTCGCGAAAGCAATCAATAGCATTGCTAAAAGAAGTATGTGGCCTCTCTTTGAAGGCCGAAGAAACCGCCCTAGTGGGGCTTTAGTGGATTGGCCTTCCTTCTGAGCGTTCTTTCTTGTTGTTTCCTCATTCTCATTTCAAAATTAATCACAACATCATGATTTTGTCAACACACTGGAGGCTGATTGAGGAATTAGTTTTGGTTGGCTTCGCCACTGAGTTTTCCATTTAGACCAAATTCAAGTTGATTCAATTTCATACTTCAGGCAGATTTTTCTTAGGATCATTAGTCAGTCATTAGTTATTCAAGTAATACTGGTTATGTGGGAGGTATTGTTCGAGGTAAAACCTATTATGAGAATAACCGCTTCTTCATGTGGCGTCTCCCTCTCTGACCATTTTCACTTCTTTATACTATTCCTGCAGTCAGCTGCTTGAATGCCTAGCAGCGCCTCTCACCGATCGATTGGAAGAATGGCGCCGAACTGTGATACAGCTGGACCGCGAGAATAACAAGGAGTGGCGACGGGCTCGAAACGAACTCCAGCGAGTCACCTGTGAATTTGATAAACTGAATAAACGGTTCCGTCGGAAGGTGAGAACGCTGCATAACGGATTCCGTATTTCGATGTTTTTGCGGGATAACTCACTGACTGTCAGTTCCGTCGGGCTAGTTGTTTACTTCTATTCATAGTGCTGCCTGTAAGCAGTACAGCTAATGAACCAACGAGAAATGACGGCAAGTTATGATGCGTAACCTGCTCTGAAGTCGCAAAATACCAATATTCACACTCACATCACTTTCGTTTGAACAGTCGTCCTCTTTTCCTTGCGCAATCATTCTGCACACACCAAACAGAGGAAGCACTGGACTCGAGTTTCGTTCCTGTTAGAGCTCATCCGCAGGGCAAATCCTTGGCCGTACCCGGTTTCTAAGGGTCCATGGTGCTACCTGAATGGGAAGTCCTTACAGACAGGTCAATCGATCCACACAACTAGAACAGTTACTGTGTCGTCTTTCGAGGCGTTGGGTCAGCCAAACAGATGTCACTCAAGCATGGGCATATTTGCCTATTCAGAATAAAAAATGATAATAATCGTTCAGCTGCAGCATCCTTTAGGTGCCTATCTGCCATGCCACCCGAAGGAAGCACTAAGGCTGGGATACTGTCAGGTTGCTCAATCCTAGACAGGAGAAATCGAGATCCATAGGTCGGGTTCGAACCACAGACCTTCCGGTCAGTTCAGTAAATTCGTGCTCTAACCACTAAGTTATCTCACACTCGCCTGTTCAGAAGTGAAAATCCAGACGCGCCCAGCGTGCACCGTTGGAGTAGCAGTGGTGACACAGTCGCCTCGCATCTAAGATTTGTGGAGTTCGAACCCTGGCACAATCAAGTGTCCACTGCTACTGAGCTCTAGTAATAACGAAACTCGAGTCCAGTGCCTTCCCCTTTTTTCGCACCAGGAAAGTAGAACAACTGTTCAGATGAGTGATGTGAGTGTGAATGCTACAGACGCCGTGACCAATACAACCACGCTGAGGTGAAAGCATTTCAGTTGGAACGATAAACTCTGCTGAGGCTAGAATCCTCATTGATCCGGTACTGCCTAACTCAGGGTCCTTGGCAAACACAACCCTTTGAGAAGGTTTCTCTGGATTGCGAAGGTACATCCGGTCTGACCAGAGAGAAGAGTGAGTTTAAGGCATAGGAGGCTCATTTGTGTTGAATGTATTTTTGAAGACTTTACAATAAATTGTGGATTTGTTAAATAGGTCCTACGATGCCTTAAAGGTTGCCGTCGGTTGAGGATTCTCGTTCCAGTATACCAGATCAAAAGCATTATTTGGCCCAAGTGGTTAGAGCGCGAATTTACTGACTGGAAGGTTCGTGGTTCGAACCCGACCTCTGCCTCTCGACTTCCCCTGTCTAGGACTGGGCATCCTGGCAGTATCCCAGCCCTCGTGCAACCTTCGGGTGGCATGGCAGCTAAGCACCGAAAGGGTGCTACACATGAACGACTTGGCCTACTTGGACGTTAGCAACGAGGAATTCTAGTCTCTATGAGATTGTTGTAAAAACCACAATTGAATATACTATAAATTTACTTCACTTAAATATACACGAATTCATGGCTGTTATTAAAATAGGCGCGTTGTCTGAATCTAGCGGAAAAACCTACTTTTCTACGTGGTGCACTGTTTCGACCTCGACTACCCCCCGAAATAAATTAACTCAAACGGCAATAAATAGAAAACTAGAGATTATGCTTTCTCAAATGCGATTTACCTTATTGCTTTGTCTTTTTAAGCTCTGAGTAGCTCGGTGTTAGGACCCTGAATTCATCATCATCATCACTCAGCTGTAACACCCTTCCGGTGCCTAGCTGCTACGCCACCCGAGGGAAGCATGGGGGCTGGGATACTGCCAGGTTGCCCAAGCCTAGACGAGGGAAGTCGAGATGCAGAGGTCGGGTTCGAACCACGGACCTTGCGGTCAGTAAATTCGCGCTCTAACCACTGGGCTATCTCGCCCCTTTTCTCCAGGTGCGCCGGGAAACAATCGTAATATCGGAAGCCGTATCAAGTTGCAATTGAATTGTGCTTCCGTTTGCTCTGATACTTGCGACGAACATCGTTCTGGTTATGTGGCAAGTATTGCGTTAAACCGGGGTTCTGACTGGCTGGTTCTGACCTCCGGGTTTGACCCGGGACCCTGAACTCGTGACCGGGAGGTCCATGGTTCGAATCCAACTCTAGAATTTTGACTGTCTAAACTTTAAAACATGGATATTTCCTGCCCCTCGTACGTCGCCCGAGTTGCACTTCAGCTATGCACTGAAAGGATGGCAAAACTGAATAATTATTTTATTTGATTATTGGGTTCAGGAATTTTCGGCTAGCAGTCAGAAAGCTTACTTTTGTACGAAATTTTTCAGAACTCCACGTATTAAGTGTTCCTACGCGCTTCTTCTTTGGAGGAATCTTGAGAGTGTCAGGGTGGCTGATTTGCGTTGCCCATTCACTGCAACAAGAAAACTTAGTTGAGAAACGGCTGTGTATCCCTGTAGCCGATCCGACCCCCATTAGTGCCAAAAGGATGCCACATCTGAACGGGGTTCACCATCGGGAAGTAGGACGTCCTGGCATAACTGTATTTACACTGATTATGTCCACATTCACAGGCGAAACTTGTTTCACTTGTCCGGATACACACCTGTTCACCGATTTTCCCGAGCGATTTTGTCCCGTTTTGTCTCTTCGAATAGGTATGGTCGGTCTTTTTTTCTACAGCTAATTGTTCAGTCTGGTGTTAACATTTAGGACTGAAGGATTTGAAAACTCTCTATTGCAGAATACTTTTTTGGACACCATTGCTACGACATTCCAGGCCTTCGGTCTGGAATACTAGTCTTTCATGATCTGTTGTTTGATACAATCTAGCCGATATTTCTCGCTAGAGTGATCGCGTTTTGACCAGAAACCCTTGTCCACCCGCACGTCCTACCATGGTCTTTGACATGGTAGCTTCGATACACCGAGCGTGGTCACTTTTTTTCAACCTACTATACCATACGTTTACTTTTCGCTGGTCCACAGTCAAGCCACCCAGACGCTTTGCTTTCCTAAACACCACTATGCACGCACCTTCGCACGCACACACACACACACACATGCATCTCTTCGTGACGATGTCGTTGCTGCATACACTGCTTCCGGTTCCTCGGTTGTTTATCGTAGCCGTTCTCTTGTTTCTGTCCTATCTTCTGGGAGCACTTGTGTCTGTATATGTGCGTTTGCTCGGTTCTGCCTTTTTGGACTGTTACCTCGCCAGTACGTGTGCCTTGTTATAAACGTGGTATACAAGTCCCATCCGTTTTTGGACCGTGTTGTACCCCTGCTGTGCACCTCTGTCTGCCACCAAAAGGACGCGGTCATCGACTAATGGACGCAAACTTTTCAGACACATAAACGTATGCCCCGCAAGCACACGTTTTTGGGGTAGCACCAATGTCGTGATTTCATGCATGGTTTATAACCCACTAGGCGGCCGAGAGATTGTTCGGTTGGTTGATTTGTTGCACGGTCTGCAACTGTCTTGTGAATCATTGGGATTTCTAATTATTATACGGGCGGTTTCCCACGGTTTGTGAGAACTGCATTCGGCAAACCATGTGTTAACACAGCGTGCCCCAACCTGAACTTCTCTCCCTCCTATAGGTTGTCAGTTTGATAGTCATCATCATGTGCACAGTGTTTGAGGGTTGTCACAGCTGCGACAGTTTCATTCAATAATCTGCTCACCAGCGATAAAACTACCTGTCCTCGTTGAGGCACAAAAACGGCCCATAATATAATGGCTCTACGTGAGTTGCGACAGTGAGTGTGAAGCGTCAGGTGTAACTCGGCGGTGAGACAAAAAAGTACCGTTTTAACTATATACGCAATGCACTACTCATAAGGTTGTTGAAAATTCTTCGACAGCCCACGACCGGTTTCGCCCTTCTTCGGGCTCATGGTAGGCGCAGTCCGAGTTTCCGTCAACCTTATGTTCTACTTGAACCCAAACTGGACTGATTTCGATAAATACACTCATTTGGAAATCAATTTGATTTTTGCGAGAGACTCACCTAGAACCCAGCTGAATCTCCCGTTTTTGATGTTTCCATGAGCAGGCCTTGTGCAGCACATTCAGTTGCCTGGAAACATCACAAACGGGCGATTCAGCTGGGTTCCAGGTGAGTCTCTCGCAAACCAAATTTGTTTGCAAATGAGTGTAGTTCGCCAATTTCGTGCAATTTGGTTTCAAGTTGAACATAAGATTGACCTCGGGGACTGCGCCTACCTGATGAGCCCGAATGGAAGGGCGAAACCAGTCGTGGGCTGTCGAAGACAGCAACCTTATGAGTAGTGCATTACGTATATACATGTATCGCGATATCTCGAATATCGTAGCAACTGCAAAATAAGGCGGCCTGGTGCAGCACATTCAATTGCCTGAAAACATCACAAACGGGAGATTCAGCTGGGTTCCAGGTGAGTCTCTCGCAAAACCAAATTGATTTGCAAATGAGTGTATTTATCGATACCGTTTTAATTCTTTTGTTTTTCGACCAACATATGTGCACAATTTTCAAGACGAGGCATATAGTCAAACTGAAGGCGCCTAAGCAGGGACCGTCGAAACAGAAGTCTGCGATGTTAACCGTCCGAGGTAGGGCCCGAACTCTTCTCAGGTTTTCTATCTCTGTTGTCCCAATAGTTTAAGGTAAGTGTTGCGTTGCGCGCAGAATGAGCTTCGCTTGTGGGACACTTTCAACCCATAAACCATGAGGACATGATCATATGCTATCTGGTTTCTTGTCTACCGAAATGCGTGTTGTTGTTTTGCTCCGGAGTGAGTGTTTGCTAGTCCCTACGCGAGACATGTTACAAGAGGACGTCACAAACGGATTTTACATCACCTGTTATGTCGGTTTCTGGCATCCGCTTTTGAACAAGTGATTGAAGCTCATGACGAACATAACTCTTGCTGGGCGACATGAGTGAGAACCTTACTTCTGAAGGTGTTCCGTCAGGTTGGGTTAGCTTTGGATACACCTAAACGAACCACCTGCTCCCTTGCAAAAGTGGACACCATTGGATCTTGGAAAAAGCTTTGCTGTCCGCAGCGCAGACGAAATGATACCAGCGCCATCCATTAACTTGGGATAGTTTGCTCATCACAGTTGTGTTAATTAAACTATCGTTCCCGTTCACCTCATCTGCATGGGGATACCCACTTCTTCGTTCGGGTTCGCTTCTCACACCAGTTGTTGAATCAAGGGAACTTTCAGAAAGTCCATTCAGGTCTTACTAGTAGGGGATTATCCTATCGTAGAAAGTCCCGCGTTCGTTAATATCTAACTTGCTGCCAGGGTTATCCCATATTGGGAAGCTGCTTACTATATATATATATATATATATACGGTTAAGGACCATAACCGCATACTTCTCAAGTTTTCTCTGTTGGCGAACATTACTCACCTAGTACTGCTCTTTTGTACAAACATTTTGAATGCGCAACAGATATTTTGTACGTCAAGATCGTTTTTCGTGCTTCTTTATGCTCAGTCTAGTTTGCGGGAGGGGGAATGTGTTAGGCGTGTTGTTTTGTGGTATGAGACGTAGCTGAAAGTATCTGATATGAGCGAAGAACTGATAACCCACAGATAACTGTCCCGTTTTTGCATACACTCTCAGCATACACACACGTGTGCGTATTGTACTGGAGTCAGCTATTGCTGACGAAAAATCGATGCAAACAAGGACAGCAGGTCGTTCGTGTACAGGTGACGATGACTAGTCCTGTTGTCGCATGCTGACAGTACGTGATTGGCTCTCAAACGGGTCAGCTGCCTGACTCACCGCTTCGCTACTGTCGGGACGACTGTTTTTGCTCAGAAGTGTCCGGCCTAGACTAAATAAATCCAAATCACTTGGTTGTCAGTGCCTAAGCCCACGTATGAGTTGCTCAGCCCAATCTGTTTTTGCTCGCCAGTTGGTGAATCTCGATCTGGACAGCTCGTATGCGACAACCAATGCTGTTCTGCAAGCGACGATACAGTTTGAGAACCGACTACTAATTTCACCCTAGACTGCGTTCGAATAAGTCAGTGAGATGTGGTTTTCGATTTGAAAGGCGGCCTGCAGACAAGTGTTTTCAGCGGTCTTAGCTGAATATGTAGTCAAAACGAGCTTGATCAGAGCCGTGTGATTCATCAGTGACACATCACTTCATACGTACGAGGTGTGAACTGTCTTCCGCGAACGTCCCTTATTTTGCCTCTGTGTCGAGGTTTGCCGTGCATAGAGTGTTACAAGTGGACTGTCCAGTGGAGCGCGCTTTCAGGGAAACGGGCGTATGGATCATGAGGGCGGGCGACAGCTAAATATGAGGTGCCCATGTGCGGTTCGAACTCGGGTTGTTGAGATGATACTACTTGCTATTACCTGTTCAGCCACCCCGACTCTTCAGACTGGTACGTGAACACCTACAAAATCTTGGTATGAAGAACAACTTCGGTCGAATGCTACCTTGTTCATTTTCCAACGTTGCGACGAGGTCTCAGCTCACCCACCACATCCGATCTGGTCCAGATTGTGAACACTTAGTTCTCAATGGTACTACACCTTTCCACTGTAACAGAATTGGGATAAATGGGCAACAAAGTTAAGATGATTCCTAATTCCAACAACTAACACCATCACCCAGAGCACCGTAGCCAGCCTGGCAGTAAATGTCTAAACACCTGTTATATTCCTTAGAATATCTTTTTGTTTAGGTTGCGTGAATTGTGTGTGCAATTGTTTTTGTCACTTTAAATGAACTTGTGACACAATGTTTTTTTGAATTCTCGTTAGCTGATGTTTTGATAACAGTCTAGCGAGGACTGGATATATCGTTCAAGTTACAGCACAAAACAACGAATGAAAGTAGATAAACACACCACGCTCTTTGATAAACAGCCCTGGATCATTCAGTCTTCGATCTACCGGTATTTGTGCTCTGAAGGTATTGGAAACACAGTAGCCTTTCTACAGAGAACAATTTCGGGAGATGCCGAAATGGTTCCTCAACAGGGTGTTTCCTCGTGTATCGCAAGTCTTCTGCATGACAAAGTTTTATTCATACGCGGCTGTTTGCTACAGCTTTCTCGGGAGTTTGGAATAGGATTTTTCATTTCATCTTGCCTATCAGTGACTCACATATACTAAACTTATCAACAAATTCAAGAGCCTTCGGATTTTTTTTATCTACCTAGGTTTGAATAAGAACCACTAAACACACTGGGTTCATTTGAAGACGTACTTTTGTGCAACGACAGAAGCAGGACAGATAGGAATCCGACAGATAGGTGTCTCGAATTAGTGATCGCGAATCGACCCTTGCAGATTCGTGCGCTGACCTCTTATCTGTCTCACTACAATCGGAAGCTTTTGTAGGATATACGGAATGCTCTCCAAAAGCTTCCATACACAAAGCGGTGCCCGTCACCGATACCCACATTCTCCATTCTGTTTAATTTCGTGACCGGCGAGATAATGAGACGAACGCTAGGTCTTCAAAACCCTTGTGTTCAACTAGCTGCTGACGAAAACTTTGTCGGTCTGTAATATGCGGACGACATCGTTCTCGTCTTCGAAAAAGGATTAACTGACCAAAATCCCGTCCGTTGATATGCGCTTTGCACCCACAAACAGTAAGGCCATGCTGCTGTACATGCAGTCACTGAACACGCCACTTACAATCCACGGAGAGCCACCAGAAGTTGTGGAGTGTTTGACGTATATTGGAAGTTGTATCAGTTTCGACTGTAGTGTGGCTGATGAGGTCAGTGCCAGGTTCGGGTCGCGTTTGCTAATTTGAGACACTTGTGGTGTCAAAATGGCATATCCCTGAATCTCAAGAGATGTGTGTAGCAGATTACAGTATGGACTGTTTTGTTGTACGGGTGAGACTTGGCTTATTCGAGTAGCGGAAACGAGACACCTTCAGGTTTTTGACAACCGTTGTCTCTGAACTGTAAAGGGGCATGAATGAGATTACGAAAATTCTGGGTACTTTTAGGATGGAGGCCACGTGATCCCCACTGCGCCTTGTTGGAGACGCCGCTAGATATGGATGCTAATCGATGTCGGTGGTTGTCGTCAATTCCTACCCAGTTTGCCTGAATGAATGTCCGAAGGTCTATACATCTTGGGATTATTGTGGCAGGCTAGCACTAAGTCCATTCCCCGTCCACTTCTATTATCTTCAATACAATAGTCGTGATGATAGTAACGTGGCACTCTTTCAGTGCATACAGCTCAAAGTAAGTACGACAGCTTAGATAATGCCAGCTTACCACAGTCTAGGCACGAGCAGTCGAAATACCAAGATTGGGTTCGAACCTTCCGGTGGGCAGTTTTGGGCTCTAACCGCTTGTCAGTAATCAAATTTATCCATCCGCCGCTCTCAGATCACCTCGTTTATGTTCTGAATCAACACAACCCGTATGGCTCACGTGCAACCGATCCACCTTGCTAGTACCTGTAGGGGGCTCACATCTGTGCTGTCTAGGTCTGATAGAGCGAATTGGTGAGCGGCGTTCAGAGAAACCGTGTCCTAGTTCCGGAACAGGTTGATTTTGATGGTTTTCTTGAGTAGCGACACGTTATCAAGACCAAGGTCTATCTCAACCATTACTTGAATAGCGGCTCACAACCACACAAATAAAATACAAACTTATGGAAGTGAATTGGCCTCCAAAAGCTGGATCTCTACTCATCGGTTTTCGAGTAGATAAAGCGATCAGGATCAACCAAAGATGGCAGTTGCTGTTCGAATCAGACATTATAAGTGCGTCTCTATGCCTCTATCGGTATCGGGGCCTGTGTTATTCCGCAGCGAGAATCACGAGAGTTGGAACAACGCCAAGGAAGCACAAAGCCTGGGCTCGTTTCTAACCACACTCCCCTTGGTCAGCAGTTCATACCTGAGTCATCTCAATAGCTAGGCTACGGCGAGCGATATGTGAGCATGTCGCGTGCTAGTTGATGGTTTGTCCCCGAACTGTGTGAATCTAAACAGTGTGTCTACATTTGATCGCCGACGGAAACCAGAACACAGCATTGGTACGCGAGTTTCGGCAGAACTTATTCACAAATGAGAACTTAAATTTCGGTCAACTGTTATTGTTAGTAAAAGCTTCAGACAAAGTGAAAAACTTTCACATGCCTCTACTTGCATGTTAAGGACGAATTCCGTAAGATACAGTGTTGACACTGTTGATCCCTTTCTGTAATGGGACTTTGAACTGAACTGAACTTGAGGTTATTTAAAATCCGTGGACCAACCGACGTAATCCGTGTCCCTGTCTGTCAGTTAATGAAATTATACAACCTAGACGAGCAATTCTTTCCAACTTTTGGAGCGTGGTTTTACTTCTATTGTCATTTTTACTCTTAACTGAATGTGCCAAAACATGGACATGCTTCTGTGAGGAGATTGTTGCTTGGGAAGGAAAGCGAAATGAAGATGATTTAAAGTGGGAAAGGTCGATTGTTTACTAGTTTGGCACTATAGGTTTGCATTTACGAGCGACCAACGACAGTGAAAACGCTGGGCTGATATCTGCATTCATTTCACTAAAACATGAAAATTTGCTTCAGTTGTCAGTCCGTGTAACTGCGTCGCCTCGGATGTGGCTGACTACCTTCTATCCCGTATTGACATCGACGCCAGTCTAACACAGAATCGATAGCGCCACATGTTTCGTTCTGTCGTGATCGTCCTGTCAAATGAACTTCTCCATGCTCATCCAAGAACGCACTCTGTCCGTTTCTGTGGAATCCTATGACCCGGATGCAGCACCCGACCACAATCCCAAATCTGTCCTCCTAATCCACCTAGGGTGCGAGTCCGTGTGCCATTTATGTTACAAATATCCTAAACGGGAAATCGGTGGAAAAATGTACGGCGGCGGCTGTCTGGTTTGACAAAATAGAGCTCTTGGTGGCATTTTTACACAATCAGTGACAAAATCGGGTGGAATTCGCGACCCGGACCGCATAGTCACCGTCAGCTAAGAACAGTGACTGTGCACTCAGTTGACGGGATTGTTCACATTCGTACACGGGGCAGTGACATTTATGAATCGTGACAGAATTTGTCCAGCGTTGTGCTTGCCAACACATAAACGAGTATCACACTGAAAACGGGCGTAAAGCATAGTATAGTATGTGCCTGTGGGCGTTTGTTTCGGAGCTTGATATTGTCAGCTGCCATTGCAGTTTGTCCCCCAGTTTTACGGCGTATTGTATGCTACACTGTCACAGGCAATTCGTTTTTTGGGCAACACGTGTTTTTCGACCAACAACTCATTAATGTCGATCGGAATACGGCCAGGCCGGTGATAATCCGTTTTCCGTTACAGCAACTTTTGAGTTTCTGAACGAACGGAACTGGGAAGTGGGTTAAATAAATGTATTATGTCAAGTAGTGAACAGGTCATTTTTATCCTTCGGGATAGAATTACCGCTATACACACAACGTTTTACCCGTTCTTCTGAAAAATAATTGCACCCTTCAGATCGGAATCTCACAAGATTTATGTTACTGAAGATTTGCTTCGCAGATACCTGTCGAAACGGCGCAACAGGTAAACTCATCTACTCTACTACGTTGTCTGGCAGTGCTCACGGGATCTATTTACCTCTTTCGGGAGGCGAGATAGCTCAGTGGTTAGAGCGCGAATTTACTGACCGGTAGGTCCATGGTTCGAACCCGACCTCTGCCTGTCGACTTCCCTGTCTAGGCTTTGGCAACCTGGCAGTATCCCGGCCCTCGTGTTTCCTTCGGGTGGCATGACAGCTAGGCACCGAAAGAGTGCTACAGCTGAACGATTTTTTCCACCTCTTTCACATCACATACTCCTATAAAAACTTAGAAATGCCCAGAAGTAAGGTTTACATAACTCAGGGATATAAATCCCGGTAAAATGCACGTAAACGTTCCAGATTCTTGCGGCTGGTAGGTGGCACGGGTTCTTGTATCTCATGGTTTACCCCCCCCCCCCCATATTTCGCAAACTCAAAATAACCGTTCGATGAGAGGGTGACCGAAACAACCACATCATGCACTTTATACATCAGTTTGGTGAAAGTTTAGTTGTTTCTAGTCGGTGTTGCCAGTACCCTTGTGTAGTCGTGATAGGTGCATTTTAGCACACCTCGTTGTACCTATGTACCTTGGTCCTTCAAACCAGTCTACCTAGCTAGACGCGAATAAGAATCACAAAACTACAAACAGGTGGCAATGAGAAACCGGATAACTGTAGATCTATGTGTAGTGCTTTTTTCATTTCCCGAAACCTTGACTATTTTCTAACGAATGGTACTGTTTCGTTAGTTAAAGTATCGATGAAGATGCGCTAACCTTGGTAAAGAATAGTTTGATGATTTTGTGGCATATTGAATCGACAATATTTGTTGCGCGATCCCTTCAACTTGCTAATGGACTAGCAAATCAAGATTAGACGCGCAGTGCCCTTATTGTGCAATTTCCTTTCTTGCTTAGTCAATCAGCCTTCTGGGGAACCACAAAAAAAAGTCTTCTCCACATTCAGCTGGATTCAGTTAAGTCTCCCGCTAAAACCAAATTATTATACGAACTGCGTCTAGTCTGGGCCAACTTAAGGCGCTGATGGAAACTCGGAAACTATGGCTACCTGGTGAGCTTTAACAAAGGCGAAACCAATGGTAGGCCTTTGAAGAGCTCTCAGCAACTTTGCTCCGTCTTCTATGTTATTGGAGCGCATTTCACCCTCTAAGGTGGATCAAAATAGAGGAAATTCCGTAATATTATTATCGGTGGTAGATGAGATGGCTTCGTGTTTGGGGAATACTATACAGTAAACCAGAAGTCTTCCCACTCGAAAGCAACAGCGGCAACAGAGAAGACCACCATGACAGCGATTAGATTGATAAACATCGCTATAACGAACAGTTTATTTCCAGCAGGGACGGTCGATAGTTTGGACGAATGAATTCCTAGTCAGTTGCACTGACATTCCACTAAATAAGGGTACCTTTATGAGAGTCGTGCAATTAGCCGTGATATTCTAAAAGAACAGCTAATCGGAGGTTGTTCCGTTTCCGCTCAGGGTTTAAGGACGTGTTTCTTGCCCGATTACGAGTGAAACGGAGCTACGTGACACCGGACTGAGCGTAATCTTACTGAATTTCCTATATCCCGTCCGATAGATGTTGAATCTGGCACCCTCACGTCACTTTTCGTTTCCCCACTGTTATAGGGCAGTGTCTCTGCACATCCGGATTCCAGTGACCGTAGCTCCGCAACTTCCGATATGATGCTTCCAAATGCGACCAGCACTGGTGACAATGTTCAGTTGAACTTTATCAAACATGATTTGGAGTTGAAACAACGCACACTGGCCGAACTAGAACGCGTCAATCTACGACGAGCTGTGGTGGAAGAACGCCGTCGGTTTGCCGAACTCATCACGTGCTTGAAACCAGTCTTAGTGAGTCACAGTTGACGCTTGTTTGTTCCTGTCTTGTTTGACAATAATGGGCTTACCGCTTTGTTGGGGCGAAAACCAAATTTTCCACTTTGTTTTATTTTGGTTCAAATCACCGGTATTGCATTTTTTTTAACTCAGTCAGCACATATGCTTCTGGCAATCTTGTGGAATATAGGGGGTCCCCCAGGACCCACTCAACCCCGCACTGACGATGTCACCTCGATTAGTGATGAAACGTTTGCAATCCAACTGCCAAGCTCGGCCAACAGACCAACAATCAACATGTACTTCTTTCTGTTTTATAGAGAGATTTTTTGAGCCACGCTCCTTGCGCATGAAACATAGTATCCAAACTGCCCACACCGCCCATATTGGGAACCATCAGGTGGGCATCGAAGGGTCGCACTGTGTTACCTTTTAGACCGCGCGTTTGCCGACTAGTTTGCGTAGGTCTTATCACAAGCACTACGGTCCACTCAATCGGTCTGTAGACCTCTTGCGCCCAAGCTTATCGCACTGGGCCATCGAGCCACGAGAAGCTATCGGTGGAAACATCTGTTAGGCGGCTAGGCCGTTGGCTAGGTAGTCGTATGTTCGTGTAAGAGGTCGTGTGAAGAGACCTACACAAGAGCCCTTTTCCGAGCGGATTACGATAGACAATGATGGGCAATGATATTAACCACAAGTGATCTCTTCTGAAGTTGATCTTTCTAGTTTGGAAGAACTATCTGGAGAGAAGTAGATAAGCGTCACGTGATCAAACAGTGTTGCTTCCTTGTTTCGTGCACAGCACAATTCTTCAGAGGATGCCCTCATTTTCAACTCACGTAGCAAGTTTTCTTAATATTTGGGAGCCGAAGAGATTGATTCCGAGGATTTCACCTCTTGCTGGTGTGGTTTTCCCCCATCAAAAAGAATAATGTAAGGGAGACTCCCTCTCCAAAGACCAATTTAGTTAGCCATGGGACATTCAGTTGCCCTTCCCTCTGAGGAGAGGCGAAAACCACTGTGTTTGGCCGACGCAACGTCGTTCAGTGGTAAAATCCTTACCCGAACGAGAGATCAGCTTGTAAGGGAGACCGTTTTCGGTCGGTTCTTTAAGGTCGGTTATTGAGGACCCACGTTTCCTTAGGCCGCTAAAACGGACTTTGTTCTGTCTGCTTAAACGTGAATGACTGTGAATGCTATTGTACCTTGTTCACAGCAACAACCTCTCTGTACAGAAATATTTGAGTATCATGGAGCTGAAGGTACCCCGATCGCATTTGAAGCAAACCTGTGTTCATGTGCTCATTTGGTGCCTTAATACAGAGAAACGTAACACACGGATTTTGCCATCCGGTCCTTAATCAGAGAGAAAGTTACCCATCGATGACACGTAGAGGGGTCTTTGTTGGCAGTTGGAAGTATCGAAAGGTATCAAGTTCAGACCGAACATCATGGAACTGGAATTAACATGGTATTAATTGGTCTCTTGGCAAATTTTATATGCGGGACTACTGCTCACGATAACGGGACATTTAGACAGTGGAGAATGGCCTCTTTAATCACGGTTTGTGGTCAGGGCACAGGGGTCTTGAAAGTGGGCGTAAGCAGGATACCTGGCAAATCGAAACATGTTTGTTTATTAGCAAAATACACTCATTTGCATACCAATTTGGTTTTGACGGACGACTCACCTGGAACGCAGCTGAATCTCTCGTTTATGATATTCTTGTTGCGATAAGCCCTCATTTGCAAGTCTCCATTTTTCTACTCTAGCTTGCATCGCTTGCACACCACATGAATTCTTGTGGGTTCTACCAATTTCAAGTCAGAATCGGTTGAATATCCAATTAGCAACTGCTTAAGGTGACTAGTTTTGAGAATTCACACCATCCTGTTAACTTTCGCCTATGTGGGCACTTCCGAGGAAGTGACTTGAATGAATCTCGTCGCCCAATCCCTCATTTTAAAAGCCTTCAATTCTAGATGCCTGGCTGCCTGTCTGCCTAAAAGTGGCAGTTGTTGGATCATGCCAAGATTGCGCATTTCCCATTTCTGGACACACTAGTCCTTGTCAGCTTAGTAGGAATTAACGTGAGGGGACGCCTAAAATGGTCATCTTGACGATAACAATGATAATGCGAGTGGGGGCTGTCATGCCCAGGAGCACCAATGTTGAATTTGGAGACGTTTCAAACGCGCTTATGTGGGTATGGACAGATTATATTGGTAATGCAGATCCGCTGGCTTGCCAATTAGGAACACTTCTGGTTCTCAGGATCCTAACACTTCTCGACGCACCTACCAAAGCCACTGGAATTCATGTACACCTCGCACACAATTCAGGTTGGCGATGGCTTGTTGTTGGTGCCTGACCTTTGAGCATGAGTACCAGGCGATCGAACCCTGTCACATTTACCTGATGGGTCCAAGTCAAAAGGGTCAGCATCGCTCATCAGCTTTCCAGGACGGATCATTACTGCATTAGTTTTACCGAAGAAACACTACTGCTAAAAACTCTTCGAACATTGTTCCATTAACGTGACACCTTTCATGACAGACATGCATAAGCAAAAGTTTGTCGGAATTTGCGATGATGCTTGTGAAAGTAGAAAGGTATTCGGTTTTATTCAAACGCGAACTAATGGTGCATTCTAAGGCGGCGTTTGTCTATTAGTGGCCGCACTCTCATCCATTTCACAGTGGCACCTGGTTTCAGGGTTCACTAAGTTGTTTTCTTCAGAGGACGATCCGTAGTTCGAGGAAGTTGTCAAAAATCGAGGTGTATGTATCATTCATTGGTTACCTCATCGGTACAAGTAATTCTATCCAAGCAGGATCATTCCCTTCGCCCTTCAACCAGGATTATTTGAACCGTCTTCATGACTGATACTTGTTCCAGATAACTGCTGTATTTACAAACAAACAAACAAAAAAGATACAATGATGGTGATCCACTCCACATCTACCTTCACATTCAATAATTTTGATAGCGTCCAATCCGGAACCTCAGCTACGCCAATGGCGTGCACGAATCCAAGTTCATATCTGATTCGCACGTCTGGACTCGGAGCAACAACCAACTGCTGTCAGTATGACTAATGAGCCAGCTGTTCCACTTCCATCATGGAACACGCATTCCACTCTTTTTCCAGGCCCCATGTCCTCTCCTCCTTCATTGTGTGTATTCGGATTTTTCCTTAGTCGTCCTCGTTTTCGCTGACATTTTGCTCTCAGCTCTTCATCTATAAACAGTGTGCCAACTGCCGGTTGTCTTGACATGGCTCTGTTCACCCAAGAAATGATGAATAACGCGAGGGAAGCTACCTATTCGTGTTAATGGTGATGAATAGGTAGAATTTTCTGTCTTAATGGGAGCAGGTTGGTGATGTTTTGGAAGCGCACCTCTAGTTATTCGGTAACAACAGTCTAGAAACATCATAAACGAGAGTTTCAGCTGGGTTCCAGGTGAGTCCCCCGTAAAAACCAGATTGGTGCACAAGTGAGTGTATTTCGCTAACAGTCTAGAATGTTTCTCTCAGGAAGAACTGGTGACCATTTCACGGAATTGTGATGTGAATCACGTGTTAGATTTTCGAGTCTCACTTTCTCCAAGCTTTGTTTCCACTGGGTTCGAGCAGACTTATTGGTTAAAGCGCGAACTCAGTGACTAGTGGTTCGAACCCAACCTCGACATCTCGACTTCTCGTGTCTAGGTTTGCACAGTATTTCAGCCCTCGTGCTTCGTTCAGCTGGCATGGCAGCTAGGCACTGAAAGGGTGTTTGCTAAGCTGAACAACTGTGTTGATGCCACCAGACTTTGGTCAGATTGCGATCAACCGTTCTAGTGTAACGTCTCTTTTGTACACCTCATTTCGTCTACCCACTCCCCTCACTTCGCGTGTGTCAAGGTTTTTCCTCGCGACTTGGGAAATTTAAATATGCGCTTTTAATGATCCGACGTCATAGCATGTTTTATCAGAAAGGCACCTTCCACAAAGTGGAAAAAATCTCAATCGAAAGGACAACACCCCTCACCGCAGTATTCCTTCGGGGAAACAGAACTTCCAGAGCCGAAACGGGGAAAACGTTTTTCCTTACCGAGCATCCGTTTTACTTCTGAATAGCAAGCTCCCCGACTGGAAATGCCCAAAACTCTTGATTCGTGCTTTATAGTCCAGGGTTAGCGGGTAACACCCTAAGGCAGATACCCCCGTCGAAGAATCAGATATCGCAGAACCGAAGAAGTGGCACCCTGCGAGTTCACAAGCAGTTGTTGTATTTCATGAAAATAAGCCCAGATTTATCAGTCGACCATGAAGTTAAACGGTCGGTGTCAGAAGCTGTGATGATTTGCTCTTTTCAATTGGACTTGACTTAACCTGGTCGATAAATTAGCCCTTGACAACAACCACTATTGCTCGGACCGTATCACGGTTGGAATACAGAATGACACAACACATGATAAATCAATACCTATCATTATTGCAGTAGGATACGTGTTCTTGGTCAATTATCTTTTATTTTCCTTATTCGAGCTAAGCTAGACAATGATTGCCTTACAGGCTCCTTTTTTGAACCACGTGTTAGTCACGAAACATCGCAAGAATAATAAATATTTGAGGTCTTCACTTCAGACGATAAAGAATACTCCATCGCGAACTTTTGAAACATCCGGATCCTTCATTTAAAGAGCGCAGCAACCCTCCAACGAGGAAACACTCTCGGGAGAAGCATTCTGGTACCTCCAGAAGGTGAATTTCCTAGGAGGGACACCGTACAACGTCGAAGAAGGATCATTTAGGCCTACGAACCGTAGGACTCAACCACATACTGCTATTGGTTCCTTGCCTATCTTGTAAAGAATCAGACTTTCATGTAGCCCACTCCTTCGTCGTTTTTCGGTTACTGATCCTTTGCCTTTGACTTAAGATGCCTTCAGCCTTGTATAGTCACCATTTTCTACCCTTGCTGTCTGTTGCTAACTGTCACGTTACTAATCTTGTCGCAACGTACAGCGAAATTTGTTTACAACCCAATGAATGGATGGCCAGCAGCCTGATGGTGGTAGATTACTTTTTGTCATTCTGCAACAGCGATGAGGTGCTTCGGGTGGTTTGCCTCTTCTACTCGCAGCGGGACTTTATCAACCATTACCAGCTGAGGTTGGAAGATGACCATCTGTATGCCCCATGGCTCTCAGTGCGTGGACGGCCTTGTTTGCCGCTGTTACTCCCAACACAGGCCACAGATTCGGTCAGAATATTTGTAGCCTCGCCCATGACCACCGGTGGTGCAGACGACAACGGCGATAAAGACCGCCACATTATATTATCACTAAAATTGTTCCCCAATCATATCTGTAAATATGACCGTGGTTCTTAGTTTGGTCGTTGATGTGCGTTACTCGTGCAGCTACCCTTGTCCTTGTTAACGAACGCGAAAATCCCCATCAACTTCACCCTGTGTAATGTGCCCCTTGATCACAATTTTGTCTCGACTGTGTTTTGGACAGAGAGTCGCTGTCTAACTACTCGCCAGTAGTCAGTTTACCTGAACACCTATATAGGTACCTCTTGGTTCGCCGTGTGGTTCGTAATCATGTTCCACAGAAAGCAGAAGTCCTTTATGAAGATATACCGCGATATCTCGAATATCGTACCAACTGAAACATGAGACGGCCTGTGTGCAGCACATTCAGTTGAAGAACATCATAAACGAGAGATTCACTTGAGTCTCCCGTGAAAACCAAATTCATTTGCAAATGAGTGTATTTGTCGAAATCAGTATAATCCCTTTATTTATACCTCAGCTTTTTCACCTGAACTTGTTGCTGTTCAAGGCAGTCTTATTCCACTCGCTTGCTTCAACGGTGAATCGATCGAACATCGTTCTTCGAATCGGCGCGCTGAGACTGACTCATCAGCATTTTTGTTGTTTATCAGACGATGGCTACATTTCCGTTTGCGGGCTAGACAAATGCCTACTCACACCGACTTGGCGAGATGAGCATTCCTTTGTCGACCTACCTAGATTCGTGTGCATAGGTCTCCATACATACTCGATCTACCGGTGCCATGTGGTTGACACACGCGATAAACTTGTTAGCCCATAACTGTCATCGGGTCCAGCTCGTGTGAATAATAAATGTCTCGAAATTTCTAGAATTCTAACCGTCTCTAGGCCACTTTTCCGCAACAGTTCATAATCTGCAGAGTGAATACAATACTCTTCTTGGGAAGACCATCATCGAAAGTATATAGTGTCTGGCGTGTGATGGAAGTGGCCTGTCTTCAATAGACGTCGCTATGACGATTTGTCCAGTTGCATGAACGACAACAATATGGGGTTTAGCGGTGTCCCCCCTCTCTCTCTGGATAGGGGCGAGATGGCCTAAGTGGTTAGAGCGCGAATTCACTGATCGCAAGGTCCGTGGTTCGAACCCCACCTCTGCCTCTCGACTTCCCCTGTCTAGGCTTGGGCAACTTGGCAGTATCTCAGCCCTCGTGCTTCCTTCGGGTAGCATGGCAGCTAGACACCGAAAGGGTGTTACAGCTGAACGATTGATTGATTGTCTCTCTGGATAGACCATACGGCGGGATGGGAAAACCTGATTTGTATTGAGAGGGTCTTTCAGCACGAAACAAGCTTCCAGAGACCAGTCAAAATCTCATACTACCATCCAATTACAAGTAAGCAATCTGCTCATGAAGGGTAATATATGTTACAGGTTGCATGAGCATTCCATCTGAAAGGTCGGATCAACCGCAAGTGGCCGAACAGTATAGTATTCAGCCAATAATTGAGAGGCCTCGGGTTCGAATCGTTCATCGAGGGATGCCGATACACTGCTGATATTTCCCAACAAGAATGAAGCAGCTGTGCACTACTTCTCGGTTTTTGAACACGTCGAAAATTACGTAGGTGGTCTGTTTGAAAGAAGAGTCTCTCCGGAGGGATTAAGGCAATGAGAAACGTGCCGGACTGCCTTTGTGAATAGGGTTGACTGACACGTTGGAAAACACAAGTGTGCGCTCCTTCAGGCAAACTACTTGCTACGTTGTTGTTGTATCACGGCTTAGTAAGTTTTTTGGTTTTGTTCGCTCAATTTTTCAGTGCGTGTGTTTGTGTGTGTGTTTAGGGTGCTGTGTTTGGGCAATTTTATCAGATGTTGCACACCATAAAAGAGGTTACGCTTGGTAAATCCCGATAGGGTTAACGATTCTTCCAAACTCCAAGGTGGCCTCTAGAAGACCCTACTTGATTATCCCGCTCGTCCCCCTAACCAATGATTGGCGTCGTTTGTTTAGCAAACACATTTGAGTTTCTCGTCATTCTTCATCACCCTCATCGGTATTGGCACTGATGCTTCGCTGCCGTACAACCACAAAGCTTATCTAATCATACTTATGTTACTTCGTCCTGTTCAAGTATGTGTGGACGGGTTTAAGGACAACCGTGCAACAAGGTTTGGCAAGATTAGTCTCGCCTTTCCTTTTTCCAGTTTTTTTCTAATCCACCAACTTCGATAGATGACTGTTTTCACATCTTTCTCGGTTAGTTTGTCCTCAACAGCACATGTTTTATCTTGGCGTCGTCGTTATTAGAGCTATGCAAATGAACAGTTTACCTCTTAAGGTTGATGATGGACAGGTGGGTCGAGAAGACAGAGCTGTTGGTGGTCCTTTAAACAAGGTTTTTAGGTTTTTCTCAACCGGATTTTATCCCATCAATGAAATCACTGAAGGGTGAAAAACCAAGAAGCATCGTATAGTTGTTTCATACTTGTTAAGAATCATCACCAAAGCATGTCTTGTAAACCCCCGGGAGTGATTCGAACCCGAAACACCTGAACTGCGAGTGTGAACACGCTACCATTCAGCCGCGGGTGGTTGATCACCGCTTTGCTAAACCTCCACTTGGACATCCTTATACTTAACAAGACAACAGGATATCATGTGAGATGCTGTTCTCTGGCCACTTTAGAGATGATGAGCTGGTCAGTTAAGCAATAGGAGAACCATAATTCCACTCGTTTTTTTTACTAATCGCGCAGCCAGTTTTCTGTGAACCAAGTACTATTAAACTCACACTACTATTTTCCAATATTTGGGCATGAAATGTCAAAATGGAGGCGAACTAATTATTGGATCAGTGTAATTTATCGGCGCTTTTCTCTCTTGTTTCAGTCCTGTTAGAATTTATTATGGAGATTTTAGAATCTTTCGGACATTGTGTTTGCCCTGTCTGAAGTAGAGCAAAATGTAGGCATGCTTCATGAGCCTGAGTCCTTTCCAACTTCGTGAAGTGGCCAGCTTACACTACTCGCCTTGTAGAAACCTCCCCATATTTTCCACTCTAAGCCCCCTAACTTGGGTTACTAGCCTTCGAATAGCTTAAAGAATGCGTCTTGAATGAAAGGATGGATTGATGGGGAAACTTATCATCCGTGTTTCAGTACGTAATTTTCCACATTCGTCTTCTTATAATATCGTCCACCCCTGTATGTAACTCACCTTCCCAAGCAATTTCGGCCCACACACATTGTGATTGCTGTAGGTCAGCTGAGAATGCCACTGATTTAATGAACTCTGGCTTGAGTTTCGGGTCAGCTGTCACCTTGATGCCTGCTTGGTGTTATGCGATTAACTTATGGCTCCGCGCCCGAACTGATTCTGATTGAAATTAGCGGCACTGCGGGATGTTCGTCAGATAAATCTTATTATCTCAGGCCAATCTGATTACACTGAATCTGCTTGCAGGCGAACGGAATTCATGGAACGGTAAGCAAAGATGAGATGGTCACGTGAATGATCAGGTGACTGCTCATACACTATCTTTTGGACTCGGAAGATGAACTCTTACTTGTGATCTCCCCCGTTGCTACGGGAAAAAATATCGTCACAACCAGTTCTTAATGTTGAACTATCGGAAATCGGTTGTATACATGTGAAAGTTAGCTTCTACTCCGTAAGATGCATCAGACAAGTAAGATTTAAGGCAAAGTTGTCAACGGTTATGAAGGACAATAGGATGTCCGCGAAACACCGTTGATACAAGGTGACTTGACTGAATTCTGAACCTGGCGATTGGAAAACTTTTGTGGCTCTGTCGTATGTGACCGTATGTGCCACCGATGTGCACTGTTCTCGGTGTCTTTCAGAATGGTGTGAATCCAAAAGTGGAAAGAAATAACGACTACTACGGAGTTTTTGGATGCTGTTGATGCAATCTATCTTCCGGACTTGGATGTTTTTACGCTTGGCTGAAACGTTTCCTGTTTATTTCTCTTGCTATTTCTGTATCCAGGCGACCAGGTGCTCCTTCACCTTTTCAGAACAGTCTTATTAATGCGGCTGTCCGGTGTACCCACTGTTTTTATATTTAGGTATTCATTCATTCATTCATTCGGGAGAAGCCCCCAAATACTTTATCATTTTGCATCCTGTTCTTGGCATGATTTACAGGCCATAGCTAGACTTGAAGTAGTAAGCTGTTTGATGTTTTCCGCCATGCCATCAACGTATTTGGTGGCACATAAGGTGTATGGGACTGACAACAACGGTTTGAGTAAACAAACAACGCTCTGTTGTGATATTCTGGACTGTATGCATGCCGAGATGTGCAGACAACCCAGGCAACTCTCAGCTCGCTCACCCGACCACTGGTTAACTGGAGTCTACCAGTCATGGGAACATTGTCGCTTAGTTTCTTTCGTAGCACGAGCATGGCTCGATATTGACTGTCACACCTCAGAGTTTTAGCAACATGAGTGGTAAGCCGCTTCAAAATTTGGAAATGGACTGAAATGAACTTTTGAACGAAAGTATTCCCGAAACGACATTTCTTCTTGGTTTAATTTCTTCCTGCTGATAGGATTCTGTGTACATATGGTCTTCTTGTTAGCCTTGACGTTTGCTAAAACTGCGCACAAGCACAACCAGTTGCGTTCAACAGCCGCAGTTTTTATCGGTAGGCGAATGAATTCAAGTGAATTTGGCCAACGACCCTTGAAAAAAAAACACACCTCGTGCATTCTGAACCTTGGTGGGTCAAATGCCACGTCAAAGTACTCCTAGGCTGCCATGCTACCTAAACAAGTCCCAGACCCAATGATCTGACAATATACTACTGTTCAGGTCTCGGCTGTGACGCTACTTTCTTGTGTTATCACACACTTGCGTGAGCAGTTCTATGAGTGCTTGCAAACCAAATATCGGTAAGTCACCGCATACCCGCTGTTACATCACTTGGATCAGTAATTTTGAGTCAGCTGACTATGGGAGCTGTACAAGCACATTCGACAGGGTTTCGGGGGTGCGTTGCGCTATCTCAGTACTCACTACGGTCTCGTTACGTTTATTTTTCGTCTCCTCTGAACCTACGTGATGACGGATTTCACCAGGGTGAAGAGAATAAATAGCTGTTCGTGTGAGACCAAGTGACAATATTATGTACCATATCGGCCACCTGTAAGCCCAAGTTAAAGCGAAACCGACTGTTGGTCTCTTATAAGAAAGCATATTTGATTAAAATGTGCCAACACTTTGAAGGAATGCAACATTTTTTAGTGCAGTAAGTCGCTAGTATGTTGGATTTTCACTGTTCCACTTGCCTCGACGTGTCGTGGGGAGGTGTTGGGATCACTCCTGTTAATGGGGATGTGCCGATGGTGGAAATGATGCGTGTTTTTGCTGCGGTTGGGTTACTTTTAAGGCAGGCGTTGAGGAATGAAGTAGACATAGACAATAGATATGAAATGGACAATCCTCCTCCTATCCTGGCACAGTTAATTTGGGTAGTCCACAGTAAAGGAGTGAGGCTGTGAACTCGGATTGCTCCCTTATTCTATCTCATCAACGATGCACATCCTGGAATTTGCCAGGGTTTCAACTCCGGACATTTGACATGAAAGACGAGCGCACCTGTTGATACTGGTGCATTTGTGTGAGCGAATGTGTTCACGTTTGAACGGTATAGTCGGTTGCTCCAACGATTGTTTTGCGAATCCAGAGGGCGTCTCCACGATATCAGAAAGATCCTATTTTGTGGCTCAAATTCAGTTCGGATCCATAGTACCGTTAGTGTTTTTGCCAGATTTGCCTTCTCCTCTCGCTGTGGAATATTTTAGATGAGCTTCAACTTAGCCCCTTGTAAATGCACGTCTGCCTTAGAAAAATTCGTATTGTCGGTATCTCTCTGGGTCGTAAAATGAAAAATAAGGCTGTTCCTCCGATGAAATCACCTTTGTCTTTCTTGGAGGGGCCATGTCCCTGATAAGGTTGCTACCTATAACCCCCACCTCATCTGTGTATTTTGATTAAGAAAGTTTTTTGTTGCTCATTGTCTTTAGTGGAAGACTGACCATCGGATTCCTCGTTCCATTCCACAGGACTCTCACGCTGCCATTTTCAGTGATGCCGAGTCGATTGAGGAGTGTATTTCAGCCATCGGAAACCACGCGTTCGACCCTAACGATTTACCGTCAGACACAGAACATGCTATTGACGAAGCTGTTGCCCATGTCTCTTCACAGATCGACGCAGGTGACCGCAAGCTTTCCAACGTACGCACCGCGATGCGGTTTGGTAAACCTCCTTCAGGTTTGGAATTTCAACGTGCCACTCTTCTATCCGGTCACTCGTCTCAACTGAGCCTTCAGTCCGCTCTGTCCACCAACTCGACCGGCACTTCCTGGAATGCGATTGCCAACGCTGCTGCGGCTTTTTCCTTGACCGGTAATCGCACGACGTCTCCTCACAACGGGTCCATAGATATGTCAGATCAAGCCAAGTTTTGTCCTCAGTCAGTAAGTACACAAATGTTGTCAGGTGTATCCAAATTGTCTTCTCCTCGGATGTTACTTTCTCCATCGAAATTCCACGCATGTTTCCTATAAGTGGCGCAAAAGAACGATTGAGAACCGTTGCGACTAATTGCTAGCAGGGCCTGTGTCATTCCACGGTTGGTTCAACATCTGCTTTTCCCTGCCCCGGCTGTTTTCTCGGTCTTTCCACTTGTCTATAACCCTTCGTGTCCTGAAAATGTTTGGGTCGTTTCGTCTGTTTACAAGTCTTCACAAGCAAACACGCAATATGACGGGTAGCTGCGCCCAACACCGCTACTGCAGCACACCACCTGTCGATCGACAGCTGTCGATCTCGGGCCGGTGGAATGCCCGTTCATTTGAACTGCCGTGTAGCCTAACCGACGTGCTACTGTCTGCCATCCGAAAGTCACACACAGATGCCCTTGTGTCCTCGCCTGGCAAAACGTCTGGTCGGTGACGAACCTAGTTATTGGAACACACAGACGATTCTGTGGGGCATTCTACTCTTCTGTCGCGTCAGCTCTTTCCATAAGCATAGTTTTTGAATTTGGATATTTTGCCTTAGATTTGCGAAGTCGTATCGGTTGATAGTGACCGTTTAGGAGTCTTTGTTGTGTTCGCATCACCTCTGTAACATTTTCTGTCACAGCCGCGTCTCATTCGACGCGTGATCACCTTCGGTGATCAGATGCCACATGCACTACTCTAAAGAAGCACATTCATTGTAACCCATCAGACTTTCTGTTCTGGATAGTACCATTCCACTTCTAATGAAAGTGCACTCGTTTATCACGTGTTCATATTTACTGATCTGTCAGATTCACTATCGATCTTCATCTCACTTGAACTGTGAACTTGACCCATTTTTGTCCTTGAATATCACCGTCATGGATGTGAACCTTAGTTATTGATCTCAGTTTCTTCCAAAGCCTTACAAGACGGTCAGCGGAGTGTCTTTGTGAGAGGGCGAGGGAAAAAGAAGGACTCAGTACAATAACCCCCTACAAGGAGCTACTTTGTACACAAAGTAAGCTGGTTGGGACTCTCTTGTAGAGCACGTTTCAAGACATGGACTGTGTGATCATACATCGCTTGCCTTTCCTCTAGCCAGACCGAGCAAGTTGCTGTTTTCTATTCTATCAGTCTGTCTTACCGTTTTCCGATATTTTCCCATCTCCGGAGTGTGGGGTCAGCAGACAACACCGAACATGACGCATGACTGACACTTCTCAGTTGACGATGCTATTAGCCATTAGCGGTACCTCCAATCATCAAAGCCTATGGATCAGGGGGTTACCTTAGTTGCTCGTAACAACACTTGTCTTGCAGTTGATCCTCCTAGAATTGTTCAGGTGATGTTCACTCGAATTGCCTAGTCTCTGATGCGTCCCCTATCGGGATTGGACGGTTCACACGCCTGCTGCCTTGGAAATGGTAGCTGTTACTCCGGCTGTTACCTCCGGCATCGACCCCCGACTCATCGTTACCCATTATCAACGTGGTAGGTGGCTCACCTAACATAAAACTAGATAGGGAAGTTAGTTCAACTATCCGTCGTCCTAAAAATGGCGACTGCGATAGGCAAAATTACCCAGATTTACTATGGACCACAGTATTGGGGACGTCTACCACGGCGGTTGGGTTCTGTCATAAAAAAGAACTACTCGTTTCCCTGCGTGTCAGCATTTAGTGGCATGTCTCCAGACTTACTATAGATTCACAGAACAATCGCCGAGTTAATGGGCCACTCACAGTTTCGCCCCTAATGGATATAACTCGCTAGAACCAGCTTGTGCCGACATAGTTGTTGCATGGTGGCCTGGTTTCAGATTTGAGGACCGGTCGTGACAATGTGACAGTCAATATTCTTACCCCTACCAGCATGAACACACCAAAACGTATCTCTCGGGTGACGATACACTGCGTTTCGGGAGGGCTGTGTTACTGCCAGCCGATTGCGTGCAATCGCAGTGGCACTGAATCTGGTTTAACATGACCAGCTGGATAGACAGTGTGTTAGATGATTGCGTAGAAATTGGTATTACCGAGAATTGGTGTTGTTACTCAGGGTGAACGAGGAGTGGCGAAATTTATACAAATCCACAGTCAGAAGTAGTGGTACTGAAGTTGTAGTCAACAGTCTAACTCTGAAATACTCTTGTATTCTGGTTGTTCCTGGTTCCCCAGGTATAGGTCGGCGCACAAAGTCCTTGCACGGCTCTCAGACGCTAGTTACAGTGGCGTGCAGTGTGAGTGAGCTAAAGCGGACTGGCAACAAAACAGGAGCATGGCACTACGGTGCCCCTCATAACGTATCTCTTTGCACAGTGCCTATTTTGCAGCTGCTGTTCGTTATGCTGAACTTCGTCTAGTGATGCATACGTATGGGTACACACTAGACTGGTTCTCAGCTAAGCTTTGCCTGATTCTTCCCATTCGACTGATCTAGAAAGCCTTGACTATAACCTGGGGGAAGGATCCCAATGGTCGCTCAATACCGTTGATAGGAATGTGGAATATTTAGATGGCTACTGACATTTTATCACAGGAATCCTACGGCAGTGAAGCATCAGTGTCAACACTGATGTTGCTGTCTTTGATGATGATGATGACAGGAATCCTCAAAGGTGGCTCTTATGAGGAGGTTGCATTCCTTCGGAGGTGCATTGGGAGGAATGACCATGTGATTGCTATGTGGGGCGACGCATCACTTTGTGGCAAAACAGATGAAAAGACTATTTTAGGCAACAAAAAAACTAACGTAAAACAGATGCTCAATCCTCTCAATGCTGTCCTAGAGACCACCCTCCAGACAAAAAACCCTCCTCGATTCCCCAGGCTGTCCCCTAGATCATGACAGATAAGTGTATTACTCTTCCTATTGTTACGGCCTAATGTCTCTTTTTATTTCTGTGCATCGGTTGTTTTTCAACTGATAATTGCTATCTATTTCAGCCAAGTAACACGTCCAACTCCCTGTCTGGCACCCATCACGCAGGAGACTCGGCCAGTTTGTTTGAACATGCGGACTGTGCCTCCGCCGAACCGACATCCCCCAACACTGCTGCTTTCAGCATCCCTCCTTTGGGTAAGTTCAAGTATATTCGGTCTTTTGTTTGCTTGCCTTGGAATCCCGTGAATTCGGTAAATTCGCACGACGCACTTCAACATTGGGTCACTTTCAGTTTCGAAGACACGCGTGTTTTGGCCCCGAAAACCACGACAGCTGTTACGACTTAAGCAGGTCGTAGTGTCCGGCGAATTCAACGAAGTCGTCATTTACTGACTGTCTTTTCGTTCGTTTTACTGTAGTTCACAGTGGACCTTGCTTCCCGACTTGCTTGTACTTTGGGTTAGTGGGCTCCCTTTGCCCATTCTGGACTCAACGACCCAAATATGTTTGACTCACCCATCAGTGAATTCCTGTTGACCACTGAAATCAGGTTTCTTTTGTAAAGGGAACCTATTCGCTTTGAACAAAACTCCATGGTTTCATCAACAAATCATTTACCTGTCTTGGATGAGCATAAATCACAACAACGCCTGCTTCCATTATTTTCTTCAGGTGGGAACCAAGTAGTTGGATTTTCAAAATATGAGTATGCTGCTGTTGTCAACCCATGTTTATTCATATAGATTGCATAGGCATGCACTTTATTTGAAGAACTACCAAACAGTACGTCGTCATCTTGCTTGCCTGAGACACCTGTGTATACGTTGATGAAGGTATCAAATTCTCACTAGCCAAACACCAGTCGCATACATTAATGATTCCCTGAAAAGTGACACCACTCTCAAGTTTCGAGCGGAATCTCGTCCCGCAACTGAAGTCAGTCTTTGCTGAAGAGTAGCTGTTTCATCCTTGCTGGAAATAGTCAGCAGTGCACATCCCACGATCTTTGCGAGATTCGACCTTCCGACTAGTGTTTCACCGCCAGTCAGCAGTAGCGTTAAATCGGAACTTCACCCAGAGCAGAAAAATAGACCAAGTCACACGGGCTTTTCTGCTGAGAGATATTCTAGGAGGCAGCTAAATGCTTGGCTGAAGGATTGTGGTTCCACATTTCATCTAAACGGAAGGTGATCCCATTGTCAGTGAGCCTGTCGTAGCCGACCAATGTAGTTTTTAACTGGGAGGCGGCGAATCCGAACTCTGCGAGAGGTGCACACTCTGGATATTCCTGACAAAGGTGAAACCCTTCTGTTGTGTCTCTAGGCTTTTCGGCATGCATCGATTTCCCGTGCGGGATGAATTCATGCTTGAGATTACCTCCACAACTGGCAAACTTTTAAAGAAGGAGGCTTGCAGCTATTTGTGACTACATCTTTGCTGGGCGCCAAAACATGAAAGCCACGGCAAACCATCGACAGTTTCCCCTGCTTTCTCGTTGTGGACAAGTACTGCCTTATTGTTCGCACATCACGTCCGTAGAATCACGAAACAGTGGAATCCTTTTTGGCATGATAAATTAATTGATCATTCGTCTTAACTGTCATGCAAGCCCCTACACGGCCGGTGGTATTGATCCATTCGATCCTTGTTCGCATTGCTGTTCAATCCTGGACATATTAGTTGCAGTCTTTCAATTTTTACCGTTTCTGTGGCCATTTTCTCGTGCACACTATAGGTGACTAGTGGCCATTCCAAATTCCGAACTACCCAGTGTCCATAACCTACTTTGATTGTCTTTTTTCTCACACAGAGCTCGAGAGCACCTTTGTACCACTGAACGACTCTCCAAAGCACAACAAACCCAACTCTTTCCTTGTTGCCTCAGAGGACGACGATGGAGAAGGTGCCACCACTGAGGATACGGAGGATGGAGAGACCGAGGATGAAGAACGTTTGGGTGCTTCTGATTCCGCCAAACACGAAGGTGGGTAACCGATAGGCTGCCAGACTCAGGCTTTGCTAGTCGGATGTTCATCAGGAACATGATGCTTCTCTGGTAGGAAATCACGTGTGGCGAAGTCTCATACGGTGCGATTTCATAATCATGATGATCGTTTGCTGTTGACAACCTGTTCTACACCAAGGGACGCTTGTTTATCTTAGCAGGACAATGCCACAACACACCCGGATCCATTTAAGCAGAATGAGGCGGTCTAAAATTCTTGAGGATATTGAACCTGTTCTTGTCTTGGTTGCTATCAGCATTAGCCCGTCACCTCAAGTCCAATAAATACCCTTCTTTCTTTGACCTCTCAGCTGACTTGGCATGAGTACGCGAACTCGATCATTAGAACCTCTTGAGCTTGCAAAACTTCACCGACAGTCTTGCCCAAACAACCAGTAACTCATTTGTACTTGACGGCTAATTTTGCCTCTTTAAGGGCCATTTCTCGTGTTTTACCTATCGATTTTCTTAGTGTTGCCTTTCTCCGATTTTTTGTTCCACAGAGAAAGCACGACCCATACTCTATCCGAACCAAGCTATCCCGGCTCCTGTCTACACTAACCTGAGTGAACTGAAACGCGCGGCTGCTCGCAGGTTTGGGGAGACGGATTCCCCTTCGACCAGCATAGCTATATCTGTGACAAAAGAGGAAAACGGGCACTGTACTTTCCGACCTACTACCCCCATCACAGGTAAAACTTTGCGGTTTATACTAGCCTGTCCGATAAATTGCATTGCCAGTGACATTTGACGGGATGGCATTTATGTCTTGTTTGGATCTAGGGACTGATTTTCCATTTTGATGCGACCATGTGTTCTCCAATTGCAGCCGGACGTTGACTACATGTAACCAGGCCGGTTCACTCATGTATGCTGATAGATTAGTATTCTGACACTGATAGACGTCCGCACTTTACGGTGATGGTAAAAAAAACAAGGTTTGCTACAAAGTACCCCCATTGTTCTAGCCTGAATCATCAGCTGAAAAGTTTTTGCACTGGCGAAAAGTCATTGGAATATCCGTTTCAAAAAAAATGAAAATATACTTGTAGCCACTGAAAGCTATACTTTTCGGGTCATTTTCAGTCTGTGTTGTCGTATTTTTGCCCCTCCATTTGTATATCTGTTTAGTAAATTTTACAATGAACCTCATCTGCTTCGTGAGCCTCAGGATGCTTACCTTTCGTGTTCAGTCCAGTGTGGGTTTGTTTTATCACGGGGCTTGTTAGTGCCGTGCGCTACCATAATCCACCCGGTAAAGATCATTTTGAGAGAAGGGGGATTCGCCCTCTACTGGGGGAATCGCATCCAGATCGCGGCTGACGAGCAACACTTCGATTGACTCCTCTATTTGCAGTAGTACTCAGTCTCCCATGCGAGTTTCTCTTTTTTGGTATTTCTGGTTTTCCGGGACCCTGTTTGCTGATCGTTTGGTTATTTTTATGGCGTACGGCTCCGTAGTAGAAAATAATTGGGGGTTGACTAGTCCGAGGAAGTACACCCCTGAATCTGGAAAGTTAACACAGTACGGCCTCGAAAACACCAAACAGATTCGGTCGTATTGGAGACGTGATAGTTATACAGAGGGATGAGGAGCCTTACGTGAAGGGTCTTCATATGGATGGAATATTATCCTATTACGCTTCCAGATGCACCATTGTGAAGCGATCACACACACTGCTGTTAAAAACCGTGTGAAAAAAGCACACTTGATGTGCCGTCGGTCGGAACAAGTGCCACAACAAAGTCGGTCCCTGTTGCTGCTGCCGGTGGTGGGTATCACGCAACTGGAACTGTGCACGAATCCACATGTAGGCTCGATCTGGTTCACGTCTTTGTAACCATTTGCTCATCTAATCACGAAACTAACACGAACAACAGCTGGACTTCAATAAACATGACCCCGCACTTGACTGGATGACGAACAACACAAAGCTATTTATAAGGTTGATGAGAATTCCCCGACAGCCTGCTAACGGTTCTTGGGGTTCGAGTTCCCGTCAACAACATTTCTCACCTGAATAGCAACTTGTACCTAGCTAGAGTTACACACTCATTGGCAAATTGATTTCGTGTGTCAAGAAAAGTACTTCGATACCTTGGATTTCGTGCATCAAACTTAGTTGTAGAGTATTGTAAACGAGAGTTTTAGCAGTGTAAGCCTTATCTACGTTATTCTCCTTCGGTTAGTTTCGTCTTCTGTGGCGTCTTTTCCAGTTGGTTAACATCCCATCGTCAAATGTAAGGCTGGATCGCAACGAGGCGAATTAGCGAAAATCGTGTGATGAACGAAGGGTAGTACTTTTGGCTGTAGGCTTATTCTTGAACGTCTTTAGTATCTTGTACCTGTATCCCGTACGAATTTTTCACCGGCACCTGTTGTACTTACCCGTATTTTGGTACCCTTCTGTCAAGCATGAGCTCCACCGGGTGTGAATAATGCTTCGTTCTGACGGGGCGTGATGACAAACATCGTAGGTGTATCATGCAGGCATAATTCCATTCAGTTGCAGTCGTTCGTGCCTTGTTCAAACAAACGTGTGAACATCAGCTAGCATTGCAGGATCTCGATGAACACGAATCCGGATGATAACGTCGCAGATCTCAATATACACTGAGAGCTCCAATCATCCATACGTCGGATGGTTAGTAATCGCGTTCCGCGCTACAATCTCGTTTGGTGCACCGTGCTGGTATTTTCGAAATGATGAAACAACTATGAACCACTTCCTTTCTGGTCTACTTTGATTAACTTCGTTTCACACATGTCAAACTGTTTCACGCACCAAACCGGCCTCAGTATGAACGGTCAGCCAGGCTTCCACCTAGTTTTCGGATGTTCTGTTCACTTTTTTGAAAGGATAAACGATTGGCACCTGTCCTGCCGATGTCAGAAAATATTCTCCTAGTGGCTGCTTCATCAAGCCCTTTTCAGCTGATCAAAAGATTTTCGTCCATTTCTCTCTTTCCGCTGTCTTATTCGGGCACCCACGATGGTTCAAAGTAAGACCTTATCCACATTTCAGTTCTCAAACTACATCAGAGAAGATGACTTGCCTATTAGAAAACCCGTGAGAGCTTTGCGAGTTTTGTTCAACGCATACAGTCATCGGTGTCCTCAGTGTGAACCAATAAACCACACCCCTGAAACTCCTCTAACTCAGTTCGGAGATGACCTGTCAGGTCACTGTGCTTTCCAGGATATGTTGTCCGTGTATCAGCTATTCACGTTGGAACGGCTGTTAACTGAGCATGGACCAGAAGGCCAATTGAGAATCAGAGAGGGAAAAACAATATTGTGGTGGTTGGCTGGGACTGACAGCGATGCCACAGGCTACTTGACAACCACGCATGTGCGTGTCGCCGACCACTGACTGGGTAGGGCACCGCGGCTACAGACTATCTGAACTGCCGTACTTGAACTCCGAATCCTACCCTGTGATTCAGCAGACCATTCTGTCGAAGTTTTCTCACTTAGTAGGCAGTACCACTCGGCTTGATTCGTTCTCATTCTCAGTGACCGCTGCCCGTGAATCTCTAGACCTGGAACTAAATGCCAGCGTACACGCGTCATATGTGTTCTCCCCTATCTTCTTTTCTTTGTCCTCCGTTGCCCAGCACCCCAACCATCATCCACGGCCAACACACAGCCGCCCGTCCAATCCGAAAGCGGCCACATTTCGTCCGTGGCTGACATGATACAAGTAGATGGATTCATCAGCACTCCGATCATTTCGGGCACGTCAACGTTCAAGCGAAGACAGTCGGAGTACGGTAGGCGGAATCCAGTCGCCCCGCTGTCCAACGGACTACCAATTAATGCCACCAACGGCTGCATTGGTAATCCTAGTGGCTATCGTCCCCTTGCTTACAATTCCGTCACTCCAGGATTGGTGCGTCGTGGCAGTCAGGTGAGTTTGAACACAATTCCATCTTGCTGCGCATTTTTCGGCAGAGACCGAGCATGTTTTAAGGTGTTCGGCTTTAAGTGCATTGTCGGAGCAACCCTACACTGAGCGACCATATGCGACATCCAATAAGTTACACACGAATGATTGCCGTCAGAGTGGTTCCCTGTAATGGCAGCTATCGAATCGACCTGTGTCTCTACCTTGGTAGGGTTGGCTGATGGACTGTTGACTCGAACAATTGCAAATGTCACTCGCATAATATTTGCGTTTGAGGGCTTGAATCAGCTAATTCGTGATCGTTCGGCGTCGGAGAAGTGGCGCTCATCGACCCTTGCCGCCAACTTCAGTTAGAGTTCAAGGCCCCAGGTACACATTATTGGCTGGCATTCGAAGTGGATTTGCGGACCAGCATTGGTCAAGCCACAGTAGGAGAGCCCTGGAGTCCCCTGTGAACCGAATAGAAGCATTCGCGCTCTTGTAGCCCCGGTGAATGTATGGGTCGGCCGGCAAAGGTGCAAACATTTGTTGCACACCATTTTGTCCTAGAAGTAAGCCGAAACCTGGACTGTTCTGACAAGAAAGCTGGGTTTATAATCTGCCTAGTTTGGACAGCTCTAGAATAGAGTATTCGTTCACCAAAGTTCAAACCCATCCGTTTTTTCCTCTGATCCAAAAACTGAGACCATAACCGACACGGTAAGTGCCACTAATTCGAAGTAATTCACTGTGTACGACCAGGGACTGTATGTCATGCTGCTGTGACTGCTACTGTTTAAGTTATGAGCCATTACGGATCATTTTATCCGGAAAATCTGGAAGGTCACGGTGCATTAGTGTCTGTCGAGTGTGTTTTTCTTGGTATCGGATCCGATACTCCCTTGTTCTTGTGGGATTTCTTTCTTTCTCTCTTTTTACCACTTTCAAACAAAAGCACTCCATGTGTGACAAATCGTTCGCTAGGTCACCTGACAAGCTTACTGGTGATGTTTGTAACATGTGTCCAAGGTTGGTAATAAGTTGTGTTCGCTATGAATCCCGCGATGGGTTGCTCAGGCTCGACGTCATCTCAAATCCGCTTGTATGAAACAAATAGTGGGATTCTGATCCGCCTGGTCGGTTGATCAGTGGGGCTCCATGAAGGCATTGGTTGCTTTTAGACCAAAATCAGATACTCAAACTATTTTTGATATTGACAAAAGAAAGTCTGCTGGCAAAGAAACAATTTGTCGGAACTCTGTCGCTCAAAACTTCAATGTAGGCTTAACTATTCAAGACTACTTCCAAGTCCTAGGCAAGGATACGAAATTTTGAAATGGGACAAAAAAATCAGTTGGATACAATCAGTCAGCCCAAAAACCGTCAATACCACTTGGTTGGCTTAGTTCGAAACAAGTGTTCGTACTTCGCTAGTGAATCGAACATGGGTTGGAATGGTGGCTGTCAAAGAGACCAATGCGACACTCAGTAACCAATGCCGGGCTAGAAAGATGGATAGTTCACGTTGACAACAGCTGAAATATTGCCATCTAAATGTCGTTCTAGGTGACGTAAGGAAACCGAACATAGCCGTAAGGAAACTAGAAATAGGTCGTTCCGAATTATTTCAACCAAGTTTAGCTGAACGCTGTGCATCCAAACGCGTCATTTTGGCTTTGTGAATGAAAGTTACTTTCTTCAGGTGTTAATCAAGATCCGCTACTCGTTGTCGTTGAGTTCAACTACTCCCATCCCTGAAACCGCCTGCTGGCGTGTGCCAAACTGTGTCGGACAGCTTTCCCGGAAAGTAACCAGAATTTATCTGGTGTTGACGCATAGGCAACTCTGCGTGCAACGAACGAATGTGGTACAAGTCGACTTACCTTGGGTAACTATTGAGCGAACCAAGAGAAGCGACACTAGCCCCGGATTCGATTTCAGACTCATCCTAGCTGGAGAGATTTTTAGTGAGGTGATGCAGTATAGAAACTGGATCGTCGTGACGCCAGTGTTTTACGCAAGCGCCTGCATTTTTGTAAGCATTTGAAATGTTGCCTAGGTTCAGCGACGTTTTATATGTCACTGAGGTATGGATGAGTGGATATACGCACCTTTTGCCGTTCCTTTCTCCAGAAAGACATGGGCACTTGTTTTTTGTCTTGAGTTTCGAACAGGCGTTGGTAATGCTGTATTGTCGGGGTGCATGTAACCTGGATGCCTTACATACTGATATTTTTTATCCAACCGGACTATTTGGCCGTCCATTCTACATTTCTACGAATGAAGTTGAGATTTTCGGTGACCTGGTCGTTCGGGACACGCAATGAGACCTCAGAAAACTAATATCAAACAGAAACCAAGTTCAACAAGGAAGAGCAAATTTGAAGTAGCTGGCCATTAGGGAAGTGCACCAGAATGACCCTACACAACTGTAAGGTCCGAAGACTCCCCGACGTATTCCTTCCAATTTATCAAAGTTTCGTCAGGCCCCATGTGGAATACCCTGCCAAGCCCCGATCTACGGACACCCTGGAAAGGTTTTAGAGACTCCCACTTGCTGCATAGTGGGCATACAAGGCCCGTTCGTAAGTATGAATACAACATACATCTGTTTTCGGCTCAGATGTTTCCACGAGCAGACCATATGCAAATCTTTGAAGTGGGACTAAGTCGGTATGTTTGTCTTGCGAACTCAGACTCACCTCAAAGGATACGACCAGTCAGTGAGTAAACCTAGCTTAAACTACGGAATGCGATCACCGTTCTTTTCCTTGTGAGTAGTCATCCACGCGAACCGTTTGATACAAAGGGTCCTGGCATCCACCACGAAGGATCCCTCTAAAGATAGACGGAGATTATTGTTCCACTCAGTAGAGCAAAATTTTGCCCTTGGAGGTCATGATGACTAGGTAGATATCGGTCTCTTCAACCAGTAAGCCCGTTCATATTTCATTGTTCCGGACCTTAACCAGTTCTTTCCACCAGAATTGTCTTATAGGACAGTCTGCCTTTAAACTAGAGAGGGTAGGTATCTGGGAGGCCCTGTGATTCCCCGATTCTCACATAATGACGGTTTGCGTGGTGTCGAGAAACAAACCCCTCTGTACAAGAGTGTGGACTAGTCTGGTGGCGCTCTATTCCAATTCCTGTGCATTGGACCTTTGTATCGCTGGTGGTCCTTTGATGAGCACACCAAAACAGCATCCGGACTGAAGATATCCTTGTTTCCATCTATCATCAAGCTGAAAAATGTTCACCTTAGATTTTCTAAGGACATTATCATTCTAAGGAAATCATTTTTCTGCTTGAGCAATGAACTAATAAAGCCGGCACCAGTTACTAGTACTAGTGAAACTATTCATAATAACAATAATAATAATGACTAAAACGCTATAATCTGATTCAAGCCTCCGGAACTTCACCGATCTAGACAGCAAACCAATAAGCAACGCTGAGAAGTCTGTATGTGGGGCGTTCCATTAACATCCGCCTACTAATTCTTCGTCGACTTTCCCGTTGCCATGAGCTGTCGTCGTATTTCTCTCCGCTTGCTTCCAGCTCATTTGTAGCCAACCACATTTTTTCATCTGAAAACTGTTGCGTGACGGTCTCATGAGTGTAGCTTGATTGGTTTCGTTCAACCCAGGGAATGTCGGTTGCACCTGGCTGTTCTGGAGTTAATCACACTGCTAAAAGCTGGTCCTTGTTCATTTCCCACCTGCAGATCCGTGCCATCCTAACCTTAAGTATCTTGTATTCCGTACCGCGACCGACCTGCTTTCAGTTCAAACCACTGTCACAGACAGTGAGATCTTGGTTTGATTAAGACTAGGTACTTAATGTTCACTTCTGCTTTCCCGTTTATAGGTGTGTGTGGATGGTTCTGATGGTGGCTCACGCAGCCAAACTAGACCTGCCAATCCTCCCAGGCGTTCAAGTAGCGTCAGTCGAGAACTAACGCACTTACGTAATCCTCCGGCTGGTGCAGTAATGGATCCGTACGCTGCCTCATACCACTACAACGCATCTCATCCTAGCACCTTGTCCAGCGACGGACTCATCGATCCCGGAATCCAACGAGTTTCAAGCTCTCTCTTCACTCATTCAAGTGGTGGCCAGCAACAACAACAACAACGTCAGCAGCATGCTCGAGTAGTCAATCATAATAGCAACACCCCAGATGCCACCAACTGGTCGGGAAACAACTCGAACCGGTTCTCATCACGTCCCAATCTCGTCCAAATCCCTCCAGCCGTCGGAGCTCACCTCTCTCAGTATGGTTCGGTCTCGGTTGCCGGATCTTCTTCGCCTAATAACCATTACATGACCAACGGACTTTTCACTCGACCAGGCTCCAACATGTCTGCCTTAAATCCTCCTCCACTAGCCACTGTTCCTGCTCCGACACAGTCTAAGACCAACCAACTCATGTTTGGTGTCAAGGTATTGCCAAACCAAGCACCTCCAATGGGATTGGCAGCCAGTTCACAATATGCTCGACTACCTCAGCAACACCGCTCGATGCTGCGGCAAGCAAGTTGTGCACCAGAGAGTTTGGTCCCTACTGAACGTGAAGCGCCGTCGATGGGATCACCTGTCCCTGTTCGTGCTGCTTCGAACATGGCGCTGCACTGCGGTGTCAGTTCACAACAGTCCTCCAGGACTGTGGCGAATAATAATGGTAATACGCCAATTTCTTCAAAAGAAGAAACAGTCACAAGTAAGTTCTACCGCTACACCTGTTAATTTGACTAAAACTTCCCATATAAGTTCTCAGTTTTGTCCACTGTTGCGAGCGACTCTCACAGTGACGCTTTCCGTCAAACGTGCAAACGTTACTCGATCAATCAGATCGAAACAACCATTCTAGTGTCGATAAATACACTCATTTGCAAATCAATTTGGTTTTTGCGAGAGACTCACCTGGAACCCAGCTGAATCTCCCGTTTTTGATGTTTCCAGGCAACTGAATGTGCTGCACCAGGTCGCCTCATTTTCCAGTTGCTACGATATTCGAGATATCGCAACCTTATGAGTAGTGCATTACGAATATACATGTATCACGATATCTCGAATATCGTAGCAACTGGAACATGAGGCGGCCTGGTGCAGCACATTCAGTTGCCTGGAAACATCAAAAACGGGAGATTCAGCTGAGTTCCAGGTGAGTCTCTCGCAAAAACCAAATTGATTGCAAATCAAGTTGGTTCTGCGACTAACCTGGAACCCAGCTGAATCTCTCGTTTGTGATGTTTCCATGAGGCGGGCCTTGTGCAGCACATTCAGTTGCCTGGAAAAATCACAAACGGGCGATTCAGCTGGGTTCCAGGTGAGTCTCTCGCAAAACCAAATTTGTTTGCAAATGAGTGTAGTTCGCCGATTTCGTGCAATTTGGTTTCAAGTAGAACATAAGGCTGACGGAAACTCGGGGACTGCGCCTACCTGATGAGCCCGAATTGGAAGGGCGAAACCGGTCGTGTGCTGTCGAAGAATTTTCAGCAACCTTATGAGTAGTGCATTACGTAAACCATTCTAGTGTTTTTTCGACGCGCAGTGCAAAGTGCTGTTATTCGGTTTTTGAAAAAGGTTATTGCAAGCAGGCAGTGCCTGTACGAGAATATGATCCACTTCACAGTGCTCAGGGAAGCGTAGCAATCAGGGGAGTCTACCTGTGCCCAGTCCACTCATCAAGTAATCGCTCAGGTCTAAAGTGCCAGCAAATTTACAGCAGTTCCACTTTGTGCAGGCGGGGACCAGGGGGTAACTGAAGCCAGCCAGTCATCATAGATGGTAGTTTGCGTCAGTTCGTTATAGACACGGCTAGCGGAGTGGCTTCTAAACGAAAGTCTGAAAGACAAGGTTTGAGATAGCTCATAATGACAACGTGAGTGAGGTGCTCGATACAGATTGGCTGGCATTCTCACCAATCAGGGCATGCGTTCGTTTGGTCCGCACGTGACACATCTGCCCGATTGACGTGCTGTTCGGCCATTTGGGGTAACTGGCCTCCAGACAGATACCATGCCGTTTGATAAAACCCCCCTCGGGGTGGGGCCTATGGCAGCCGCACTATGGTCCACCATGCTTGCCTAGATGAATGTGATACAAGGATACCTTTTATTATCTGTTAACTCATCATCGAGTTGGCAGGTTCACTTGTGGCTGTTTGTGACCCAAACAGCATGCACAGATCGGACCAGCGCCTCCAACATTTGGCTCTCATTCCTTTATTATCCCTATCCTCAGTGAACGAGCTGGGCAGCTGGAACCACTGCTGTTCGTTCCGCAGTTTGTGAGCTGAAAAACTGAACTTGTGACCACGCCTTTTGGGACATGTAGCTTCGCCATGATCAACTGTGAACACCAGTGAGATAGACAGGAGAAATGGCATTTCGGCGTGGTCACTTGACGGTATGGAAGGAAAATACAGTCACAATCGACCTTGCACTATTATTGTGACAATGATTTCGACTTGCCTTGCTACTTCAGTGGTGGTTTGCTAACCCAGTTGCTATCCTTTATCCGGGGCCACCGATTCACTGAAAAAATCGAATCTCTCTATATCTAGGTCCTCTGTAACGATAGTGTTATATCGACAGTTCAGATTCATTTGCCTTCACGATAACATTGTGGTAATGACTGACCGGTCTGCCTACCGGAGCTCAGTGTGAAACAATGCAGTGTGGTAAACAATCTTAGTAGTTTGATGGACCATGGAAGACGTTTTGACTGACAGCCGCTTTGTTTCTGTTCGGTTTTTGGGAAGAATCTCGGGAGGGATGATGTTGTGCTTATCGCCGACGTTACCAGCAGTTGGTGTAGGTGTAAAACTCCGCTGGAGTGCACGCTTAGTTTGCCTAATGATTGTCACACGGTGCGGAACATGGCGCTGATTCGCGCCACTGAGCGAGAAAATGAAAATAGTTCACCAACTGGAGGTGGCAAACCATGATCTGTTTGACTAGTGTTAGTCACGCTCAGCCATGGTGAATGTTGACGGATAAGGGAGTTATCAGAAACGAGCCCGGATTCATAAAACTATACCGACGGCATACGAAATGCGCGGACGACTGAATTTTCCTTGGGCGATTCAATTCTGCTGGTGTCGTAACAACTTGAATCATCATTGGCGCTTAATAACCCGATTACCGGCTCGTCCGTCGCTTAGCTTGCAACAGGGTTGTTAAGCCTGAATAGAATGCGTTTTGCAAACGAGCGACAGTGGCAGGTGGATTAAAGTGGCACACACCCGGTCCTTAAAATGCAACTTTCAAAGAGACTGTTGGAATAAATAACAGGCAAACCTTTGTCGCTGAGCGGCTAGCTGTTATCAAGATGTGGCTAGACCCTGGAACACTTACCTGTAGGAGCTATTTCGACACTCAAATTCTACTTTGCACGCTTTTTTGGGTATTATTTGTATTCCTGAGGACACAGGGACTTGAGAAATATTGGATGTGGCCCCGAACGCACACACGCACAATGCAAACGAACACACAATGCAGTACAAACGATGGAGTCCTTTGGTGGGACTCGAACGTGCGACCTCTCGCTTACCGGATACGTGTTCCGCCAACTAAGCTGCTGTTGACGCTGTTCTTTATTGTCAGTTTCCCGCTGAGGGAACTGAGGTGAATTTGTGGACACCAACCCCCGGGGTTGTTGCTGTTATGTCCATTTCATTTATTCCAGTGATGTTGCTTGTACGTTCATCGCTCACTGTACCGTGTTTACTGCGGATAGAACTTGTAGATTATCGCAAAAGAAAATACTATCTGCCACACCCATTCTTCCATATTCGCGTCCCACAACTCTACTCAGTGGTAAAAAAAACACTTTTCCTTAAGGACATGATGAGGTGATGACACTTGGTCTCACATCTTTCGTGCGCTGCTCTCCATTGTTCACAGTTTTCATTCAGTTCACAGCTACCTTGTTTTCTAGTGGCAACTCTGTCCGTTTGTGATGCGCGATGTGCTACACCGCCGCAGAATTATGACAAACGATGACTGTACCAAACAATACAGGTTTGGGGGATTACGCTAATCGATTATCAGGTTACTCGGCAGTGTATGTTTGTCTTCGGTAGCCTCTCAGATTTTTGGGTTGACGATTGACGCTGCAGCTGTCTTTAATAAATTCTATTCCCGGGTGACTAGATGTCGACTGCTGAAGGACTGTTTTAAGGTGAAGGATTCGATGTCGAGATAGCTCAGTGTTTCGAACTCACCTCCGGCGTCTCGATTGTTCCTGTTTAGGTTTGGGCAACCTGTTGGTATCTCAGTCCCCGTGCTTCCTTCGGGTGACATGCCAGATAGACATCGAAGGGGTGTTGCATTTGGGTAATCTTTTTTCAACGGATTCATCCCGGAAGTGCGTGCTCTCCCGGTATCATACGCTGATGCGCCTTTCACAGCTTCCTTATCTGGTGGTCTGAAACCTTGCAGTCTGTTCGATGATGACTACTATTACTGCTTGCATTTTTTGAGGATAAATACTGGGACTCATGAACACTACGAGCGCATTTATTTGGATAGTTTCCTCGAATCCCATAACGGGCCACAAGTAATACTTGACTGTACGAAATATCCAGCTGAACTGGACCTTTAACGAGAGTAGTTCGAATCGGCCAATTTATTTCACTTATCTTGTGTATTTTCTCGCGTATTATCATTTTACGCCCACAGCTGGATAATTTTCACTTTTTCAATGAGGACCACTGACTGTAGTTAGTTTGGACGGTGGCCAAGTTGTTTAAACAAAATAATCGTTCAGCTGTAACACCCTTTCGGTGCCCAGCTGCCATGCCACCCGAAGGAAGCACGGGATTATGCTAGGTTGCCCAAGCCTATACAGGGGATGTCGAGAGGCAGAGGTCGGGTTCGAAACACGAACCTTCCGGTCAGTAAATTCGCGCTCTAACCACTGAGCCATCTCGTAACAACTTAATTGAATGTTCATTCATCATTTTTATGTGAGCACTTGATTTGCGGTGATAGTGCCCCATAAAGTACCCAATTATTTGTGGTTTAGATTAATACTTTCAGTTATTTCATTGTTCAAATGAACGAAGAAGTTCATAATTCTGATTTACTCATAGCTCTTCTGTAGACTTTGGTTGTGGCAACTCTTCCGTTACCTGTAATCAGACTGTCCAGATGAGGATAGGCACACGGATAGGCCCGTGTATTTTGAAGTGTACTTACTGGGTACATGGAAAGAATATGTATGTTCCAGTATGGAAAAGTAAACACAGCAAAATCTCTTAGAGTTGCCTCACTATGTGCGCTGTCGTACGCAGTTTTCCTCTCACGCGATCGGACGCTATCCCAAGCTGGTTCCCACTCGACTGTCTTTGAATCTGGCATCTCGAAATCCAGAAATCCATCTGCAGTTCGCACACGGTGGGGGCGAGATGGCTCAAGTGGTTAGAGCGCGAATTTACTGACCGGAAGGTTCGTGTTTCGAACCCGACCTCTGCCTCTCGACATCCCCTGTATAGGCTTGGGCAACCTAGCATAATCCCAGCCCTCGTGCTTCCTTCAGGTGGCATGGCAGCTAGGCACCGAAAGAGCGTTACAGCTGAACAGTTTTTAGTTTTCGCACACGGTAATCCTGGAATCGAGATTCTCCCCCGGGTAAAAAGGTAGTCGGGAGATGAATTAGCAGGGAAATACAACAGTTTTCGTGAGTATACAGACCACTTTTCGCCTCAAATCAGAGGGATACTTGCTAGGTAGTCTTCATCCGTACTAATAACAACTACGGTGTTGAACACTATGCTTCACAAACATATAGTCGTACGGATTTAGTAAAACAAACTTGTTCTACAAAGAAATAAGCTAGGCTATTGCGGACAAGTTACCAGCATCTCCATCAGCCACTCGAAAGATCTGCATGTGAAGTAATGGCTAGAACTCCATCGATATATGCCTTTTACTGTTTTCACAAGCGTGCAGAGGGGTACATGAATACCATCTCTATGTGTTCGTTGCAGACTTCCGGTAATCACTCTGGACTCCAGCAATTTTTATGCCGTATACATTGTACAACCGTACTGGAAAATCCATATGTGGCACGCTGTAGTCCTTGTGGTCAACACCAACCCGTTCCCACCACAGCGCATAGCTATAGACACATTTTCCAAACTATTGTCTTCATCCTTCTGTCCACATAGTTGGTCGCCATATGCTGCAGTACAAACAACCAGCCGTCTGACGTTAATTCGGCTGCTCTCAACCGCTTCTTTGATGTTGACGGTTATCGTTTAGTGACCAACTGGTAGGACTGTTGGTGACTAAGACAGACGCACCGGACCATTCCGTGTGTTGTGAAAGTTATTGTTTGTTCCATGGAAAAACTCGCCTCGAGTAGCCTGATGCAAGAGAGCGATTTAGTAGAATGTTTGCTTCCATTCGTTCATTGATAATGACGGTTGCTTTCACATCACCCTGGTTCATGCCACCAGTCCGAAGCTACGCTGAGCAGCTGTGTAATTGTCTGGACGAGTCAATTCTTAGGTTTTATAACAGGCCGGAAAAACATCTAGGAAGCTGTCTTAAATGTTTCATACAATTGTGCTCTCTTTTGAAGCGAGATGCGTCGCTGAGCCTGTCTCATTAAGCATACGTGTTGTCTGCCTCGAAACAACCGGTAGAAACTCACGTATATAGTTTGCTAGACATCCTCTTAGACAGACTGCGTCGGCTTGTTGTAGTTAAATAGTTATATACATATCGATATCATGTCGTTCCTGGTTGTGCTAGCTGTCCTAAGGATTGACACATGAGGCCGTGCCTAGCAAGAAATTCTGTTGTGTACTGTCTCGTAGGTGACCATTCTTCCGTGGAATCTCTTTTAATGTGTATAACTTTTGTTGTTTGCATAAAAGAACGAGCGATGGACCCGCGCACAAGGGAACAGCGATCAGCAAACAAGCCTGAGGACTGCTACTCTCGAGGTAGGCCACCACAATGGCTCATCCGAATGGAATATCGTATCAGCTGGTCGTTGGAAACAGAGCTGCTCAGAACTGCGCGCAGACTTCGGCTCCGATCATCGCACATAAAGAACTGCATGCGTTACAACCCCGTGAGCCGATTCATCACGTCGCAATAGCTCACCATGGTAGAATAAATCAAAACCAAATAGACTGTCCAATGTAGACTATGGCGGTACTGATTGAAAGCCTCAGTTGTTCACCCTTTGCGTGACTGTCTGTCCGGACCCCTCAATGTGCCTGAACTATAGGAGTAACCATTCAGGGCGTTGTTTGCCTCTTCCCCATTGTTTTGTCTGCTGGTTTGCCAATCTGTTGTATCTGCTGTTCACCCCGCTACAGCGCCTAGTGCCGGAGGAAAAAGACTCACAGAAGAGAAAACAACAGCTTTATTCCGAACAAGCGAGTGCGAGAGCGCGAGTGCGAAAATATAACGGCCTCAAGCTATTTATTGGAGAGACACCGTCTGAACTCGATCCAACGCTGACGCACACTGTCTGGCTTTTGTAAGAGGCTGTGACGCGCTGCATATTGCGGGGGCGTTGTCTGTCTGGTCAGCATCTAGCAGGGCTAAAGGTCTCAGTAGATTTCGGGCATTCAGTCGTTGCTTTCAGAAATCTGACCTTCCTGAGACGTATTATTTTAGAAGTCAAGGCACAGCTGACATGATTCTAGCCGAGAAGAAATAATCTCTGTGACTGAGTCAACCAAAAACCGTGAATGAGAAATGTTCATCTCATTCTGTCCGTCAGCTGGCTTCAAGGGTCTGCCAAAATGTACGGTTCTTTTTGCCACTGAGGTCCTATATAAACTGGTTATCGTCTTCCCAAGGTTGGTCCACTTACGGGTTCATTTATTGTCTCTGTGTAGACTACTTGAATACATTTGCGATGTTCGTGCGGCTAGTCCACGTCTGTTTACAAGACCCCATAATAAATTGCTTTTTCTCATTTTAGGTTTCATTGACTGATTCGTTCAACTTCGGGTGACCTCAATATGCAATTGGCCAAAAAATCGCATGGCGTTTTGGGCGCAATACTTCCTGTTTCCTGTTATTTCATGAATAACCCACATACCTGGCTTATTTCTTTTCTCTACTCTGTGCTAGTGGTCATCAACTAGAAGTCCCTCCGTTCCCCCGCCGCTTCCCTCTTCCACTTGGGACATGCGCAGTTAATTTAAATTCCCCACATTTGCACACATCTATCGGCCGAATTGTTTTTTTTTCATATTTTACGCATTTATACTCCACTTGATTTTACTTTATCGAGTTCCAATATCTCGTTGGCTTTTTCTCTATCAGGGTTCGGAAACATGTGCCTTGTGTCTGGCCCTCACACACACACACACACATACATTTACTCACAGAGACACATGCGCTGCTGCTTCCCAACCACATGTTTTCCGTAAATTCACCTACTACTAACAGCTCGTCGGAATGTTTGGTTGCCTAATCCTCTCGCCCCACCTAGACTTAACCTACTGTTACTTCCTAGTGTGTTGTGTTCCATTTTATAGGCTTCTTATCAACTTTGGGCCTTTGTATTACCGTACGCAAGCTATTTGCCAACCAACCGGTGTACTACGTGGTGCTGCAACCTATTTTAAAAGGTCTTCGAAAGTGAATTTCTTTCCATTACTGGCTTCCTTGTTTATTGTAATTCGAACTAATTAAAGTGATATTAACCTCTAGTTTGTAGCTAATCTACTTCCATTTGGGAGACCTGCAGTCTTGTCTGGTTTCAACTACCAGCTTCGCCGGGTGTCAGCTCGCTGGTGCGACATTGCCAGAGTTGTCAGCCATGCCCAGTAGTGCATTAGCTGGCTGTCAGCCTAGGTGGGCGGTCTCGATTCTAGTCGATATGGACCTATCCCTATTTGCCATAATTGTTTTCACCATAATTGTTGGCGCATTTGTCAAGAGGACGATCGCATCCTCTTACTGGTGCGTGTGTGTTTGTTTTTCAGATTGTTTGACAGGTGATTATTCTCTTTGTACGGCAGCGAAGCATTGATATTGAACTGAAGGTGACTCACTATCGATTTGATGCTGTCGTCCGATATTTGTGTGATTGACGTTTAAACTTGAGTGAGAGATAAGAATTGCTTGCAAATTTAGTATAAAAGTAGTATGTGGTTCCTCTTTCCGGACAACCGATGCGATTCCGTCAGAAAGCCTAGTTGATTCCACGATAAGTACTGTCGAAAATTGTCAAGGTGTCTGATCGACGGAGACACCTCATTCTGGGAGATGTGATCTTCTCTGGCCAATGGCAATTTCGATGTCGCCATTTAGGTTGAGGGAGGGGGTGGGATGGCTCAAGTGGTTGGAGCGCTAATTTACTGACCGAAAGGTCCACGGTTCGAACCCGACCTCTGCCTCCCGACTTCCCCTGTTCAGGCTTGGGCGACCTGGCAGTATCCCAGCCCTCGTGCTTCCCTCCGGTGGCATGGCAGCTAGGCACCGAAAGGTTGTTACAGCTGAACAGTTTTTTTAGGGTGAGAGGAAACTAGTCGATTCGGGAGCCAGAGATTATTTTGCTCAGACGTGTTTTTTCTAAAGGTTAGTGAAAATTGAAGAATTTCCGTATCTGGATATTATCCTGGAAAGGATTTTTTTGTGGGATCCTGTTAGGCAGAATTCCACACAGATCCCGCTTTACCGCCCGCAGTCGGGTGCTGTTTCGGCCAAAAAGCCTATCCCACACAAGTTCGGCCAGGAATTCGGGACGCTTGCCGGTCCGGCATCAAGCCCAGATCTGATTGGTTGAAAATCTGGACCCAACAGCCAATCATGACCCAGTATTGGCCGGTTGCCAATGTTGCATCCAGAACGCGTCAGAATTTCCAGAAAGTTATCACCGCTTACGCTATATATATGGAGCGCTGTACAAATGCTTTTGACTTCGTTTGGGGGGTTAATATATTTTGTACACCCTTGGTGGTTGTTTTGACACGCACGCTAGCTTGGGAGGCTCAGACCGAGAACTAAGCTGAGAAATTACCGTTACTACAGATCCGGAGCGTCAGTCTACCCATATGTCCAAGAATTTGTGCGTATTTTTAACGGACAGTTAACAGTGGGCCCGTTTCGAGCCATCATTATACGTAGCTTTGGTGATCTACGTTGACGGTCCTGTTCGATGTGCGTCCGGTCAGTTGAGCGGGTTGGCTGACTATTATCCTTTTTGAATATTCATCAGTCGATAGAATGTTGTCGCCTATACCGACCCATTCTACATAGCTCATCCTCACATGGCATGAACCCGAAGCCAGAAAACAACTTGTGGCTGAAAATATGCTAGGTTCTAGTGAGGGAGCACGGAGTTCGTTATTCCTTCTCTCGCCAAACCTCGCATGACGACGCGCATGAGGACTGTTCATCACCGTACAGCTAGTCTTAGGTAATTTCTAATACTCGCACGATCAATCGCCACCCATACGCCAAGTAATGTGATGGTTGGCTCAAGGATACAGTTCTCTGGTGAACGCTAGATTGCCCACGCTTGTTCGCCAAGCCTTGTCGGCAGTTTGTAGCAGCCTTTAAGGTTAATCGTTTCAATAGGTAGCCGTTTACAGTACTGAACGTGGAGCCCGTCTAAGATCAATGTTGATCAAAACGACAGGTATTGCATCACCTGAATTGGGTCTTTTTCTGAAGAAATCGATGTTTTACTGGAATTTTATACTGTAGTGACCAACCAAAATTACGAATTTCACCAGTATAGCAATTGAACAGTAATTCTCAACCGGAGAATTCTTTTGATGAGGAGCTTCAACAGTTCGGGATGCAAATTTGAAGGCATTGTTTTTTGAGCTGCCATTTCGATGATTTTTTAACCGATTTGTGGGGAGGGGAGAGGACCGATTATGTGCGATTGAGTCCTACTGGTTACACAAGCAAAGCATTCCGATTGGTGAACAGCCATCATTCAAACAAAATCCAAATGAACTGATCGATACAACGTATGGATCAATATTGTGACGACAAAGTTGATTTATGCGTCTCTCTGACTGTTTCCGCTAGACATTACGGTATATTGTCTGCATATCACTTGGCGCTCATTCTTTCTGCAAAAATTTTTTTGGTTGGTCCATTGCTTGTGTCATGGATGGCAGCCGTGCAGTCGGGACGTGAGTCCTGGTGTTTTTCATTCTAGTTGGGGTACAACGGACGTGGTGAAGATAATCGGTTTTTCGTGTGTGCGTTTAATAGTACTCTCAGCTGTGTCCTCCATACACCCTTCTTAGGGTTCTACATGGGGCGGTAACAAGCAAAGTAGCTTTAGAACAAAGTGTGATAACTCCCTGTTCATTGTAACGCCCCTACCCTATGCCTCTACCGATAACTTAAGTAAAATTTGAGAGAGTAAGTACCTGGCGAGGGCAAACGTCACATAATATCCCATATTCCAGCCTGGGCTGAAACCGGATGAAAATGTACTACCCGGTAACGCGCTTGATCGACTTCTTGTGTAACAAGGTTTTCTCTTGCCATGCTGCTGTTTGGTGCACTCCATAATTTACCTGTAAGTCTCCATCATAATTTCTCATCGATTTGACTGTTTGTTCACCCCACTATACTTTCAACAGACGGTTTATTTAATCTACACTTGTTCCATCCTCTCATGTTGCTGTAGCAACTGCTTTCCTAGATAAAATCGAGGTCCCATTTGATTCCTGTTACGCGTTTCGAGCAAACCACTGCTAGTGGTTTACATTCAGCAGAGGGGCAAATCCCGTTGACGTTGTTATCGACCTCAGAGTTAGAAAAATTGGCAGCAGACGTTAAACCTACTCCTGACAGCATATGGCACCGTAATCTCGGTCGGGAACATCACCCGCATTTATAAACTGTGCAGAGGGCAGTGCAATCTTCTTCCCAAATGTCGTCATTTATGTAATATTCTCACAAACGTTATTAATTTAGAATCGGGAATTTCGTCCCTTGATGGGCGCTTAAAGTGGAACAGGTGTTTATCTATCTACTGCTTTCATTTGCCCTGAAATACGCCTTGGAGACAGGTCTTTAAGCCAGTTAATGATATAAGCGTTTGCCTTCTGCTGTTGCAGTGAAATGGATGCAAGGGGGCGAGGTGGCTCAGTGTTTGGAGCGCGAATTTACTGACCGGAAGGTCCGTGGTTCGAACCCAGCCTGAATGTCATCATCCTCAAGATGAAAGCCAGATAAGAACTCTGGCGCCTCAGAGCCTGAAATCTCTCTCGTCGTATTTGAATAAGGCCTTACAATGGAAAGAAGAAAGCTATGTGGAAGGGTGGGGACCTAGTCAACAAGCTAAAAATAGCCATTGGGCGCGTGCGTGCCTTGTTTGTGGATTGGCTGAATATCCGTCTTTTATTCGAACAGTCGAGAGCAGTGTTTCACACATGCAGTACGAAACGAAGGCAGGCACAGGCGCGTGACTTTATGTGACCAGGTCGTCGTCGGTCTATTAGACAGCACTGTCTCCACCCTGTTTGCGTGGTAGCTTTGTGTCAATCAGGAGTGATGTCATTTCGACCGGACTGTCGCAGAGGCTTACCCGGCCGTGTTACTACTTGGACTACTGGTCAGCGTAACTGACATATGCAGCCGTCCTAGGTTCACCTTGTTCCACCATTCGAGGAGATACGCTCCCAGTGCTACTTAAGAAGACTAGTGGGGCAGAGCTAACGGACTAGCCACCAACGGGCGATTTGAAGGAGCTTCCGACCTTGTTTCGGCACAATATCAAGTTTGGATTCGACATTCAGATCTTTGGACAGAAATATCGCGTCACCGTGGGATTAATTGGATGTTTGCTGGCTGATGTATTTATGAGCAAGTTTGAAAAACGTCAACTTACTTCCAACCTAGGAAGGTTCGCCATCTATAGGCGCTAGATCGATGGCGTAGTCGCCCGCGCCCAAAATGAACTCAGACCCAATAAAATTCGGACAGAATTCATTCAAGCGAGTCCAGTCATCAAGATCAATCTCGAGTCAGAAATCGAGAACGATATTAACTTTCTAGATCTTTTAATACGTAGAAGATACAATGATGTGTTTCGGAAAACAGTGGAGGGGCGTTATACAATTATTTTTATATTAGTGTTATGTAATGGTGATTTTGTCCAGTGGCAGGCTGGAAGCCGACTTTAGGCAACAAGATTATATATATATATACAATATTGTACTCCATTTTCACGGGAATCTGTTTTTGACAGGAGACTCAACGTTGAGTGTGATGTCGAAAACAATTTCTGTGCAAATGAAACTATTTGTCGAATTTGGATTCACGTTTGAGGGACACTCTGGGATGATGAGCCCCGAAAAGAAAAAAACTGGTCGTGCGCCGTCGAATAGTTCTCAGCAACCTCAGGAGTAGTGTATTGTGTTTAGACCAAGGGATACATTTACCCCGAATACCATGCATTCGGTAAAACTGGTCTACATCGTTCTTTATCGGCCAAAGGTAACTCTGCGGCCGAAAAGCTATCTCGGAGACTCCGTGCGGGTTTCGAAACGTCTTCCGCGTCTGCGGATTTACGGGTAATCGAAACTAAGCACGAAACTAAAGGACAATTTGGCACCTGCTTTTGTGTGTACTCATTCGAATACTCGTGAAAAGCATCATATATCAGCCGTAAAACAAGACGATTGTCTGATAGAATCGGTGAATACTGTCTAGTTTGTTTAATCCGATGAACTGAAAAACCCAGTATCTCAGTTCACTCGCTGCTTACCGTTCTTCCTGCCAAAGCTTTCCCCATCATGTACGGAAGTTTACGCGAATTCGAATACTCGATTTTACCGAGGCGATATACACCCGGCAGGACCTTTGTACGCCAACACAACTAGAACAGACGGGCGAAACCCAACGTGTCGGCAAAAATTGCAAACTAGAACGGTACTGCTTGACACTGATCTTTAACTTTTGCTCAGTGAATATTACTGGACATTTCGTCGGGCAGCAATTTTGTTTTCTCTTTTTCTTTACTTGCCTTGAACCCTTGAAAATATTCAGGGTTGGAGCGAAAATACTGGACAAGAAAGTATTTACAGTTGCGGTCGGACACCAACCTAGGCGATCCGGAATGCTTTTAGAAGCATCATCACCAGCTGTGGCATACCAAAAAAACAAAAACAAAAAGAGCTTTGTGGTCTTGCGAACTAGGTTAGCACATATGTCTAAGCAATTAGGGTGCACAGTTAGACAGAACGCTGGTGGTTCTCGTCCGGGCTTTTTGCCAAACAAGCCATGCTTCGTTGAATCCTGTCAGAACTGCAAAACCTTGGCATGATTCATCACAACATGCGGCCAAAGCCTCTAAATTTCAAAGTTTATGCTTTGCTTTAATGTCATTTACAACTCATGGTCGACATTTTCACATTGTGTTTCGTTCGAATGAAAAAGTACAGCTTATTTGAGGGGTGATTTATCCACAATCGGAAGTGACTGCACGCAATGATGGAATTGGGTGTCGATATCCCCTGGGCCGAGATAGCTCAGTGTTTACAATGCGGTCTTACTGAGTGAAAGGTCCGTGGTTCGAACCCGATATCTGCCTCTCGACTTCCCTTGTCTAGGCTTGGGCAACCTGGCAGTATCCCAGCCTTCGTGCTTCCTTCTGGTGGCATGGCGGTTAGGCAATGAAAGGGCACTAAAGCTGAACGATTCTCCTTCTTTGATTTCGATATTCTCATGTTGTGAGAGACAGCCGAATTCAGGCTTGAGCAGCATTGCACAAGAACGACACTTTGTCGAGTGATTGCACGATTACGGCCTGAATTCTGTTAAGACGACAATATTTATTCGATTCTGAGGGTGACATGACGAGAATGCTTGTATGTCTGTGACAACCCGGAGGTGATTGATGTCAGCCTTTATTCTGGTCACCGTCAAATTTCCACAACAGCTATAGAATTCCTAGCAAGTCATTTTGGGAACTTTACTGGGGCATTTTTCCAAAAACCGAGAAGGTTATTAGAACATTTCGACTGTATCTCCCTTTTATGATATTCTTTGAACGACTGTGTTGCACGGCTGTCTCGTGTTGGGAAGATACTTCATGATATGGCCGGAACATGAGTACTGGAAGGTCAGGGACTATGTCTACCTTATAGGCCCAAAAAGGGCAAAGCCGTTTGTGAACTGTTTTCATCCACCACATAAGTGGTGTTGTATCATGATTTGTCGGGACATATTATGAGAAGGTAGGCAGGTGTTTTGAAGATCCTCTGTTCGCGTGCGTAATCTTTGACCGGGTCATTTTGGTGAACGGTGGAATTTGAGAGTCATGGGTCAGAATAGTAACTTGTGGTCAGGGTCGAACCGAACATCCGGCGTCCAGGAAAGCCATGGACAGGTGTGGCTAGGTTATGTACCACTGATGCGCTACCGTAAAAACGAACCCAAAGTACAGCGCTTTTTTCTCGTTCTATGTAACCTGGCCGGGACAGGTGGGCCAAATTTCATGAACCCATTAGAGTTAGTGTCGCAGAAGCTGGTTACGGATACTGTCAGAATTTTCACCGGGCAACTGGTCATTGTCCAAGAAAATCATATACAACAGCATGTTGCATCCCTAAGTACCCTAATGTGTTTTGATTAAACTGAGTGACAAAATAGTCTGAAACAAAGGACGCTGGTGCACTTTTACACGTTTATTATCGTCTATGATATGTAAAGCAAACGAGGCGGGAGTAACCTGCCTTTGTCGTGACAGAAATAAGCAAGAACGCAATCCAAAGCGTTTGAACTGGTGACTTGGTTGGCGGCAGGTAGCAACTGCGCCCACTATCGTTTTTGTCACATTTACTTGGTTTTTTAATCAAGGTTATGCAAATCTCCGTGCCTTCTACATAAACTGATGGGCATTAATGCCTGGTCACTTGTGGAAGTCACACGAGGGTAGACTCCAGTGACGTTACCTTTTAAGCTCGTTAAATTGGCGTTAAATTGTATCCTCTGTAGGTCGGATCGCAAACTGTATTAAGCGGCAGTTGTCGAAGATTAGTGTGTTGCTTTTTTGCAAATATCCGCTTATGAAATGGACTGTATATGACGACTTCACCTTATAGGTAGTGATAAGATTTCTAAGTCCCATTCGAGGCATTTTGCGGAAAATTGAGATGCAGCTGAAAACCATTCTACAGTTCTTCATGCCTCTTGAGAACTATCTGCAGTCTGTTGTTTGCGCTTCGAATCGGAATCAGTAGCTGAACCATATAACATTTGATCATGAGCGGTCTGACGGAAGTGGTTAACTCGCGTCCAGGAGAATAGTTCTTAACTAATTTGCATGGCTTCTCGAGTGACGATATCTTAGAAAGAAGACCTATACTGGTTACGTGAGAACCTATCCAACATGGGAACAAGAAAACTGTGGGTAAGAACTAGAATGTTGCTATGTCCTGCCAAAGTGTGAATTAACCACCGTGAATCAGTTTCTCGTCGCTGAATACGGAGTTTCTAAACGAACATGAATCAGTTTCTTGTCGCTGAATACGGAGTTTCTAAACGAGCGTTTGCGATCCGAAACTCCACAGAGTCGTGTGCTACATACTACCGAAAAGAAAACAGCTCTGCGGTGATTTTCTGCCTCAGAGCATAAGTGACCTTGCATGCAGGATAAATTTCATTTCAAACAGCTGTTGACCACAAAAGTTCTTCTTGTTGAACTCATGCGGTGGTCATCATTTAGACCTGACTCGTGCAAAAGTGCAGGGTATCCCTGTAAACCTATCTTGTGAAATTGCTTCTGGAACTCGCACTCTGTGTTTGTCAGTGTAACTCGCGGAGTGACAAAAGGGATTCGATTTCAGGTCGTAATTGAAACATGGATTGGAACCACTTCAATCAGACTTACGAAGAGCAAAGTCAACATACCTGTACGTATTAAGTGTAATAATCTACTGTTCGACATCTTACATATCACATTACAACTTTAGCACTCACAAGCGACTGATGCGATCTTGCGTATACTTTTGTCAGTAGATTTGTTACCTGATAATTTTGCTTGGCCATGCAAAAAGGTGAGTTAGAGTTCTATCTGTCATTTTGCTTAAGATCCATCATCATCTGAGAACTGGAACGAATGAAGGTTGATCATCCAACATACCTGTCAACTAAAACAAGCGACTGACTGCCAGCTAAGCGATTTGAGACCCTAAGATTGCCAAAACACTGCACCAATTTGGGAGCGGCGTGATTCGTCAGTTCAAAGTTTAGCCAGAAAATGCTACCGGGTCTGTAAAACTTGATCAATTTAGGGAAGAGTTTACCTATCAAACTTATTTATGAGTATCAACTATATTCGTAGTAATTATCTTGATGTTTAGCTAGCCATCTAATTGTACGTTTGGTAGCCAGGGTATTACATAAGTTACGATACATACCCTGTTGCGTTTGTGTTTAGGCGATTCTCTCAGTGTTCGACAGACGATGATGTAAACACGAAGGGTGTGGCGGCGAATTTTATTGCCAGCTTCTATAGCATAACCAAATTATTGCTCACTCCAGGTGCCAAAATTTGATATCACAATGTATTATGCCCGTAGTTTACGGTCTGGACAAGTTTATTAGGCGAGCCACAGTGTGTAGTGAAGTCTAGGATCGATTATTCGTACAAGTTCACTACACATGTTTTACAACACTAGGGTACACGTTATGTCATTTAGCATTGCAGTTTTATCCAAGAGAAGCAGGGTGTTTAGAGCACAGTAATTCCGCGTAACCACACGGGTTCGCTCCCTGAAACTCACCTATCTAGACCTCATAAGTACTGGGATCGTGGCTAAGGTGCTGACCGGAGCTGAAACGAAATATGTAAAACCAAATATTGTTTGAAGAGATTTACCTACCAACAGTATCCTTGTTTTCTTGGAGTAATCAAGCAAAACGTGACTCTCAGGGAAAGAACGACTTTATTCATTTAGCAATACCGAACTACCATCATGTAAATCATCCGCTCTCTCAAAAATACGGAAATCAAAGCCACTTCTTTACCACCTGACGTTATCAGAGAGAGAGAAACTAACTGTGAACATATAATGGGCAAGAAAAGGGGTCCATGGCGAGTTGCATGTAAGTACTCAAATTGTCTACACACGTCCAAAAAACTTGAATAGGAAACCAGTAGCACATGGCCGTTGGCGTCAGTTTACCGCCGTATATCTCAGGTTTTGAGGGAAGGGTATGTGGAAGACACTTTGGAAGTCTTCTGCATATTTCCAGACAGAAAGTAGGTTGCCAAAGTCTTGTTCCAACAATGGTAACAGTTCTCTGCTCGACACACGAGGACCGGTCTTGCGAAGCGTACGATACTGAATACATTCCTAAGTCGAACTACGCACTGGATCACCGAAAACACTCGTTTTATGATTTGGAGTCACGAATGCAACCAGTCTTGTTTAAACCTGGAGAGAAATATCAAAGATTGACAAGTGGTGAGGGCTCCTAAGCGGAGAATACGCCCAGCTGGTGAATTCAATTTCCATATTGTGCGGAAGCAACTAAAAATGTGAGGCCCACTTGTGCACGGAAGCTAGGTAACATCAGTCACTGTGAACAACCGAGGCAAGCATAAGTACAGAGCTGTCTAGCATAATTGGGGAAAGGATTTTGGCATTTCCATCTTTTAATTTTTCCACAAGTGAATCCGATCTATCCCGAAAACCCTTACTGGTAATCATCCACATTGCGTAGCTAACGGAACTCCAGTAGGGAGCTTCGACCCGGTGACCTTTATGCTGGTAGTTCGGACACTTGGCCGGTCGGCCAAGAGCGGATAAAAAGTAGTGTGATTAACTCGCAATTAGGCAGACAGGATATAGCTCTAATCACCCTCCAATCATGGAATCCACACCAAGTGGTCACCTGTTGACTGGCTGATCGAATGAAAACTTCTCAGAGGGGGGCGGATTCACTCGTCCTGTGAAATCATTCTTCTTTTGGGCTGGATGGGATTTATCTGTACACCCGAAGTGAAGCGACATTACTGGTAAACCCACTGTTATCCGATTCGGGTAGTATCCGTCCGAAAAACGCAGTACGCGTGATCTCCCTGCCATCCAGCGTGCATACTAAGCAGGTGGAAGCAGTTAGATGTTTGCCAAAGGCCATCTGTTATCAGGTTTCTGAAGTACCATTGATTAGCAACCTAATGGTAGAGGTTATTGGCTTCTGTGATGGAACGCAAGTACTTAACATGAGTTAAGGTCTTCTCGTAAGGCTATTCCTGTTCTCATAAGACATACCGAATCAACAGCCCATAATTGGATTTCCCGGATAGCAAGGTTATTTGGCTTGTTTGCACTTGCTTATGGGTCTGAGCCATTCTGGTCAGATCTGAATGAGTGAGCATGTTCCGAAGATGAGAGATTTGGGGAAAAGCTGCCAGTCAGTATTCGATGTTATGCACCTAACAAATGCCACCCACGCAACATAAGGTATCTAGTGCAAATGACTAGTTGATACACAACAAACAGACCAACCGGGTGTGGTAGACCAAGCAAAGCCCCGAAGCTTTGGCATGTGTACCTTCCCGGATGACAGCAAGTTCTGTCAATACAATACAAATAGGCAAACGTACACAAATGCATAGTTCCAGGGGCATGAGCTCGCCTATCCCAGCCACCCTATCAACGAGTGAAATTACTCTATCGATTGTCTGTTCTTGAAAGTCCATTTTCTACTGTATACCACAGAGTTACAATTTGATTTTAAGGGAATTTTTCAAACCCTTATTTTTCCACTCGACAAATGTGTAGACAAGTATACAATTCTAGGAACAAACTGCATCTAATCTTTGAGAACACTGTTTGAGAAACACGAGTTGAATAATATATTCATTTTTTACTCCTGCTCAAAATTCTCTCCTCGAGAAAGGAGAAATTCCGGGGTATCAACATAATTCATGGCAAGTACCATCAAATGCTGGTTTGTTAGTGCATCTCAGCTGGTGGGATGCTCAAAAGTACAATTTTCGAGAGTTCTAGCAGATCCACATAAAGATTTTGCTAAAAACAACTCTTGAAGTTAATTTCAACCAAGAATACGTTTCAACCAGTTACGTAAAATTCAGTGTTCAAGTAGAAAATAGGTTTGGTGGCGACTCGAGGATTGCCACTACGTGATGAGCCCACAAGACTAGTGAGCTGCTCGTAGCCTGATGATTAGTGTGCTCTGTCAGTAATTGATACAACAGTTTACTGATCAGCTGAGTTCTGTGGACGTTTGGAGGTCTAATCGATCAGTCACGTCCGAAAACACAGCATCATTCCTCTTTCTGTTTTGTAATCCGATCATTGGATTCTTGCTCTCATTGAACACTGTTCAGGTTGTTCTCCTTCGAACCATTGCACTCGATAATGGCCATACTTGTATGCACAAAAGATAAAATAACAAGCTTGGTTTAATAGTTTTCATTCTACAGGAAGACTGTTTGACGGAAAAAATCGAACACATCTCCCTAATCGTCAATCACATTAAATGCGTGTTCGGTTTGTCGGACACGGCTTCCACACACTTGGCTTTGCCCTGAAGAATGGCGAATGAACAGTCTATGCAGTTCCACAATCGTCGGTGTTTTTTTCCTAATTTAAACCGCAATATTATCATTGTGTCTTTTTAATCAACAAAGTGAGGTAATTAAAGATTGGCTGTCCTTTAAAAACCACGAATTTTACTCGACTGCACCATATCAAGAGGCACATCCTGCAACCTAATTTGGAAAATATTTTTTGGATACTGATTGAAACTAACGGATGAAAAAAGAACGGGTATAGTCTTCCCGGAAGTTTTTGTATACTTAGAGCAGTTTCACCAAAGAATATTAAACAATCGGGTTTCTAAAGTGATTTAATCACACTAACGATTCGAACTGGTACGACTTTTAGCCTTTCATTTATGCTATATGAAATGGTGTATTTCGCTTCACGTGATGCACAGCACAGTAATATCATTTGATTGGAACAAACGGATGTGAGCTTCCGTGTATTTCGCACTACATTCAGGACATTTCTGATATTACAACTGTGTAAAACACAACAAAATATTCCCAAGGTTCTTTTCTGTTGTTTACACCCACGCTCGGAAAATCATAACCTGGTCTCAAACTGAGTTATCGAGAAATAGCTGCTGCCTGTCAGATCATCTTGAAAGATTAGCTCGATCAACCCGATTCAAGGATAGTTCATTCTCAGTGTTTTACTCTGTTTCATCTTTAAAGGAACGATATTGCTAATTGACGTCAGCTCTTTAACATCGGTTATCAGTGCATCACTTAATGCTTGAAACAAACTTTGCACTCATCCAAGGATGGGATTGCGGTCACTCCAGCAGCTGGTAGGAACAGTCTTGTAATAAACTGTGATCCTGTCGTTTATCAAGTGACCCAATTTTTCAGGCATAACAAAAACTCTCCGGAAATAGAAAGTAAGAATCTGCCAGTTCACGCAAATCACTTGCAGATGTTTGTTCAAGAAGATTTCAAAGCCATGAGGTTTTCCACTTACCGTGACAAATAGATGAGCTAGCCAGTCCGAAATATTCTGGAGTTCCGCAAAACAACAGGCCACTTTGATATCACCACATCAGATTACCAAATACGCTGGAATTAGAGAGTCAACCCATCCTTTGTGGCGAGGTCTTTAACTAGGAAGCAGCGTTCAGGTTAGCAAACTGTCTTCAGTGTAGATGTTTCTTACTTACTAAAGCTGTCTTGTGCAGTTTGTACTAAAAACTGATTGTCAGATCAGGCGATTGTGGTGACTAGTTAAAAGAGAAAAGAACAGATCGACAGGCGATCAATATTCACGCCTTCATGGTGCATCATTCGGTCTCCTTTTCCAAACGTCTTATTCATCGCCGGATCCTGCTACTCCGAAGGACATAGGACTGTGGGGTATGCTCCCAACGTTCCAATCTGTTGATATGCAGTACGTGACAGTGTCACGATAGTATCGGAGGTGGAACGTTCGAACCAGTCTCTAATTGACAACTTCAGCAGTGCTAAATCCCTCCAGATACCCGCTTTCCCCCTTTGCGACGGTTCGTTTATTTGACCGCGTCCTTCCACTTAACTAACAAAGTGTACGTATTTGTTTCAATAAACTTCATAAAGGCTGATTCATGTAAATAAGCCCAACCTCCATAAACTTGGGCAACTGAAATGAAAACAGTGATCAGTCCATTAGCAGTACGGGCCTGTCTAACGCCAGTTAACTCACGTGAGCCGTTTGCTCATCAAAAATTATTTTCAAGACTTTCATATTAACCAATAAATGAGGATAATCATACGGATAAAATGTATTCTGATGGAAACACCAAAAGACTAGGAGGAGTTTCAAACTCCTCCTGTTGAGTTTGCAGATGAGTGTTTTCGCTAATTTCGTGAAATCTGAGTTCAAGTAGAACACAAGGTTGACGAAGAGTCGGGGGCTGCGCCTACCTGATGAGCCCTAAGAAGGGCGAAAACGGTCGTGGACTGTCGAAGAATTTTCAGCAACCTTATGAGTGGTGTATTACGTCGTTACGACGTTTTATTGTATTGTCTCAAGCTTTAATGAACTGTAATCATGTTCAGTCTGTATTGCAGCTCTGCTAAGTTTGATTTCTTGCATGCAACGAAGGTTCGGTGATCGATAAAGCCAAATTACGAGAGGTCCACCGGTGTACCAGGATGGTGAAGTCGCTGTGGTCGTCGCCAGAGCAGTTACAAATGACCGTTGACTCAAATCTGAATCAATGATGCGGGAAATTCCCCTCAGTTTGGAGGGGGGCGAGATTGGGATTTGAATAACTAACGGGTGCTAGCCCTGTGGTTCTGATCTATTTCTCTGACAGTGCACTGCTGTGAAAACTCTGTCGCCAAACTTTTGTGTGCCTTTGTGTGCAGATAGCTGACTTGCTTTATGGCGATGATGGGGAGATAACCAGCATACTTTGTGCTGCGTGACAAGTGAATTATTTTGTGAATACTTCAATAAAATTTAGATCACATCTTATCGATTATTCGTGCTAGTGCACACGTCTAACAAAAAATGGCCTCTGTAGTGGTGAATGTGACCTTGATGTCTTAGGATTGCAGCGCAAGATGACCAAAAATGAAAAATACCAAAGGGCATTTTACTAAGTACGGAGGATGAATTTTAACGTAACTCAGGGAAACTTCTCAGGTATGCGCTAGGAGGGATTTTTCGCTTTAGGATAATCAAGATTTATGGAACAGTATATGCTCGAACGCTTTCCACTCGAAGAGTTTCATACATCACACATACCGTCTTAAGTGGTTTCTATGCCGCAAAAGTACTCATAAGTTTGATCAAAACTCGACAGCCCACCGCCGACTGTGTATTTATCGGGATTCATCAGTAAGGTACTAACACACAAATGGCAAGGTTGATGAAAATGGTGAACTGACGCCATTAGTCGAGAAGAATGTTCTTCCGGCCCCAAATGAATTTTCAAGAAAGCGCTTCCATTGGAACATCACTAGTGGACCGATTGCCGATTACTCTGCAGTACATGGAATCACTCAATAACGAGTGAAAAGAACACATTATTTCAATAGTGAGCACGTTTGTTGATGCAGACTCACCCGTAGCGACAGAATTAAAGTATATAAACTCAGCCCTCGCGCTTTTATTTGAATAAACTTTATGCAAATGTGGACCGTCAAAGTCATCATCATCATCATCGACAGCATAACATCAGTGTTCAACACCGATGCTTCGCTACCATAGGTTGTATTTGGGCTTGGATACTGTCAGGGCGCCCACATCTATACAGGAGGACGATTAGGGTCCTCAACCAAAGCCTTTGGCTCAAAAGCCCAACCGCAAGGCAGCGGTGTTTGGCGGGAAATGCAAATGCATTAATGTTTCTATGGAAGACGTCGTCATACATGTTCCAAACGCCCAACCTGGAGGACCAGAAGACTGTGTTCGTCAGACCTCTAACCATTGACCAACCTGGTATGAGAGACTCTGTGAGTGTCGCAGGGACACTCCCCAGTATAGCTCACTGGGTCACTGACGTGCGCAAACCGCTACACCACGGTAAGGTCCAGTCTCTTCGTGACGGACCGTCAAAATGCTTAAATTCGGCCCATATTTTCACTCTGCTTGTCTTTCAGCAACAATATACACGTAGGATTGCGGCTTTTTCTGGCTGAGTTCTTTTCCTACATCGCACTATGCTCTCCACACTGTGGACACTACAACAAACGTAGACGAACATAGGCATAGTGGTGATAGCTCAAAGTCAGGGTTGACCATCGTCCAGCAGAGACGGTAAGTTGACCAAAACATAATACAAATTTTCCAGGAAGCTTTGAATTTGTGTCGTTCGTGAGTGTAGGCAATCCGAAAAAGTGGTTGTGAGGGACATCATTCGAATTCGCTCTGTGTTAGAAAAAGCTCAAAAGGATGAATAATTCACACGACTCCTAAACCTTCCATCTCCTCATTACCGCCATCGACAGTAACAAACAAGTAACAAACAAGTATCCATGAGAAGTAATGACCTGGCAAATGGTGGGGAGAGGAAGGGCTGGCTGTGCCCTAATAAATGATCTAGAACAAGGCACAGAACTGAGATAAAAGCATCTGAGCTCTATGCCGATTTAAGACGCCTTCGAAGCGATCTGCAGTCTACACTAGTCCACCAGGTAGCAACAAACAAAATTTAGTTAGGCAGTCGGCCAAGAAAGTGACAAGTCTGCTGCCTGGACCGCCTACGTGCTATACCCATGCGACGCACTTCCATCTGTGAAGTTGGCACAGTGACCCCATTATGTGAATCCCGTCATACTACTGACAAGCTGCATGTGACCAAGCGGTTTGGTCTTTAAATACTAGTTGAGAATCTCTGAAGATTCGTGAGATACGCAGTACCTGTGATTCCGAATAAAGATGAAATAGCTACACAGTGCTTGCCGACTTTCTGGCCTAGATATTCCTCAGTTGCAGGACGAAACCCCCGTTAGAATTCTCCTAACTTCACATACTACTAACAAAATATTCCAATGAATTTTGATTCCCTATCTCAGTACCACCTCTGTCTTTCTTTGGCCAGGCATGTACATGGTTTGACTTCTCAATAAGAGCTTCACGTCTTAAACTCTTGGCCCCTCTGACAGAATACTTTAATAAATAAATAAATAAATAAATAAATAAATAAATAAATAAATAAATAAATAAATAAATAAATAAATAAATAAATAAATAAATAAATAAATAAATAAATAAATAAATAAATAAATAAATAAATAAATAAATAAATAAATAAATAAATAAATAAATAAATAAATAAATAAATAAATAAATAAATAAATAAATAAATAAATAAATAAATAAATAAATAAATAAATAAATAAATAAATAAATAAATAAATAAATAAATAAATAAATAAATAAATAAATAAATAAATAAATAAATAAATAAATAAATAAATAAATAAATAAATAAATAAATAAATAAATAAATAAATAAATAAATAAATAAATAAATAAATAAATAAATAAATAAATAAATAAATAAATAAATAAATAAATAAATAAATAAATAAATAAATAAATAAATAAATAAATAAATAAATAAATAAATAAATAAATAAATAAATAAATAAATAAATAAATAAATAAATAAATAAATAGTCATGGTAAGCAGCCAAATCACAATGATCACGGGAGCAGATACTTCCGGAAGTCCGATACACGAAGCCAAGAACAACAAATATATCCTTTTGATATCCATAATGAAGCGCAATCTTCGTGTATTTAATCTACTGGTCTTTCACGATGATCCCAATAATTCATTATATCGACCGGTTTCCGTGGTGTTGTATCGACTCAGAGAACCGAATTATCTCCAGAACCCGCTGTACAACATTACTTTTTTCAACCGGACTAGGTTTGCGTTCGGTGTCTCAACGCAGTTTTGGAAATTTCACTCACGTTTTTGTGGGACTTCCTCGAAACTGGCCTGTCCCGATTCAGTTTACCCAATTTCCCATCGCGAAATGCTCCGTCAAATCAAAAACACCGAGTAGAATATGGCCGAGTTGGGAACGTGTTCGCTTCTGACCCTTTCCCTAAATAGGAATCGGTTTTGAGGTCACAAAAGGGCAAATAACAGCGCCAACATAAGGTATGCTAATGATGGTTTTCCCTCAGCTTCCCAAAAGCTACGCATGAAAAACCTCGTTTACTATTCAAATGATTGTGTTCAAGCCCAGTTGTTTGACGAATATGTACACAGTGGTTTTGAGTTGTTCTGATAGCGCGATGCTCATTTCAACCAAACCGATCGGATAGTCCAGTTACTTGTTTTTTTCGGAGCCATCTGGCGTAATTGCAGGCCCCGAACAAAGCGGCTCTTTAAAGTACATATCCTGGCACCAACAGTCTACATGATGTGAGGTTTGTAGAACTGACTGACAGTCTTCTTGGAATACTTGTTTGAATCGTCCGAGCTTAAGAACAAAGATAACAACAAGCTTCACTCTCGATTGCCAAGTCCTCAAAAGCAAGTCCTCAAAACGCTTGTTACTTCATTCAACTTTTGAGGATCTTGAGTACAAATTTGCAGATTTTTCACATAAATTTCTCCTACTACGGACCAAACAACTCGTTTGCTTCTAGATTGCGTGGTTTGTGGACATATGTCCCTCGTACTATTCAAGTGTATTTTCAACTTTTACGCTTCCTTAGAACCAGCGGCAAACTATTTATCAGGTTTCCAATCTAATCCGTTGCGTGCTATGCCCTGTCACCCGCCAAACAACGACTGGCTCTAACCGACTTTGTCGCTCTTGTTTACGGTCAAGGAGGAAGTAAAAAGGTTTACGTTTTTCTGAAAAACAGATGGGCTGAAAACTAGTTTGCTTATGTTAATGAGTTAAACTGGTGTGCACATTGTCTCAGTGGGGTGCGCCACCGACTCCAAACAGTTTAGGAATAGGATTAACTCCCATAGACGTAGACGCAACCATTCCCTGCTACATCCACGCGATGCGTCCGAATCAGAGACGAACGCATTGTGGATTGATGTTTCAACGCCAACCGTTCATGATACTTTCGTTTTGTTTTTCTGGACTTGGTTTCTTTTATGGTCAGACTTTAACTGTGAACTGATGGTGGGATCAAGCGATCTAGGTTTGAGCTACATATGCCCTACCGAAGATTGCGCCAAATTTAAATTTGATTTTAAAAACAACAACAGAAAAACATTGACGCTGTTTACCTCAGCGCAAATTAGAACTATATCGCCGGCAATAATTTCACCTCAGTAAGCTCATCCTTCAGTTGTAAGTATGCAATAAAGGTCCTCTTTATTTTTTCTGACTGGTACCGGTGATAAGTTGGGAGAGGCACCTGAGCAAGTCTGACTTCATCTTTACTTTTAAGATCCAGGAGGTGTGGAAAAGATCCAGGTTTAGTGTTGACAGTTTGTGTCTCGCCAGTTCCGAATAACAGTAGAAATTTGTCCTCGTATATATATATATATATAGTGGCTTTGTATTCAGTCCATCCGGTTTATCATCCTATTGTAACCCCCGACTCCAGAACCTTAGTGATGAAAAAGACATCCAATCAGAATATAACAGCCATATTGTGAACAAGTGAGTGCATACTTACATGTGGCGTCACAGTATTTAAGGGGCGAAAAAGCACCCAGCGACAATCCAACAGCCTTACTGTGAACAAGTGAGCGCAGAATTACATGTGGCGTCACAGTATTTAAGGGGCATCTTCGACCTTGAATCAAGATTATCCGGCCGATGCTGAGTGATTGATTTACATCTCACTTAGTTCACACCTGAGCACTGGAGCATCGTCACTCACCGCTGATTGACTGTTTGAACGCTCCATCGGATTTTCTGGCCTCTAGACTCGGCGGCCTTCTGAAGAGATTTTTGTGGAATTGAAGGGATTATTTTCAGGAATCTGACCTTCCTGAAATATCTACTCGGTTGTGCGTTTTCAAACAATGTGATTACGAAATGAATGTTCTTTCTCATGCCTCCAAGAACTAATAAGTCTATTTTTTGCTCGGCGACTTCCTCAGCTGAGTTGTTCTCTCTCGATCAGTTTGCAACAGTTGCTTTGCACAATATATGTGGTGCAAGGTGCCATACTATTCGGAACGATGTCCAGTTGCCAATGTTCATCCGCACCACTTCGAAGTACTCCCACGAAGAGTGAACATTACGGGTAGAAAGGATGTCCGACCTCCGCTGTGCAGTTAGTCTATCCTTGGAAAGGCTGATGAAGAACGTTGCTAGGGGCTCCCGTCAGACAGGTACCTTTTGGCCGGTTATGCAAAGTCGTTTTCAGTAGAGCGCTTTTGGATTAAATTTCACACAACTTTCCTGTTTCTCACACACAGTAAGTTCCTGTTATAATAATCTCCTCCTATTTGAAATATTCTGGCTAGCAGTAGACACATTCGTAGTCATGTCTGCTATGAAGAACAGTGAGTTTATCGCACTGTCACTAAATAGTGGAGGTTCCTGAAGAGAAGGCCAGAAAAAACTACGTGAGGGAATTAAGTAAGATTGTGGTTACGTGGAAAGAGTTGAAGCGTAACACGAAATTTGGGCTCATGAGTAGGATACCGGTAGTAAGTACCAGCAATCTTGTCAGTTGAATACTACCTATAACAACATACAATGACGCTACGTTCGAAGCAAATTTCCGTTGCTACATGCACACCCCCAGTTAGCATGTGTCAAATCGGTACGCTGCCCTCACGAAATATCACTGCAACCTTCCTGTGCAGACAAGTTTCGTGCCTGAGGCGAACTAACTTTCCGTGCATCTGGAAACGAAATACCCGGACGAATTGCAGGCTAAAACAGCCGACTGGTAAAAAAGTTGCATTCGGCAAATCAGCCCCCAAAAGTTGTTTTGCAGAACAACGTTACATTAAAAGCTTGACATAGTTTCAAGATAACCTGGTCCTTTAGACCATGAAATGGGACACCACTGCAGTGGATCAGAAGTGACCTACTTTGTGAAGGACTGTATGCATCCAGAAGACAGTTAATTGCTCGAAACGTAAAAATAGAGGAACAGAAAATTCCGAAAAATACAGGGATCCCTCATAGGAAATACAGACGTCATTAGCACCTGACAATTTAGAAGGAGAGCAGCCCTTTTAAAGTACAGTAGGTCCTATCATTTAGATTGACATGATATTTATTGGAAAACTTGTGACTGTCGAGGAGATGGCGTAAAACGACGGTATGGTTACATGCACGCACGTGGCAGGTCTGTGTGTACCTTCCTTTGACAGGGGCGAGATAGCTCAGCGGTTAGAGCGCGAGCGTACTGACCGGAAGGTCCGTGGTTCGAACCCTACCTCTGCCTCTCGACTTCCCCTGTCTAGGCTTGGGCAACCTGGCAGTATCCCAGCCCTCGTGCTTCCTTCGGGTGGCATGGCAACTAGGCACCGAAAGGGTGCTACAGCTGAACGATTTTCCTTTGACAGTGTACGTGTGTAGACTATTGTGCTCGTGGCCGCGTGACTGTGTGATTTTTGAGTGATGCGTCATGCTCAGATAATCAGATAATCAAATGTTTAGTCTGGTTGTGCCCCTGGATTATGTGTGGTGTCGCAATTGTTATACGCCGTTTCGCTATAACTCCGTTCTTTACTTCAAGAACATAATATCTGTTCATAGATTAAAGTTGGGGTAAACCGTGATACAGTGGATTGTTTCAGTTTTGAAAGGTCCCAATGGAGAAATTAACAGAAGACTGAAGTGGTTGGAAGATGTCATTTAACGACTACATTCAAACAGCTTCACTCAAACCTGACTGGAGAAGTTAACTTCAAACCTTTCTGTTCTTGTCTGAGTCGTGAAGACACTTACTCACTGGAATCTTTAAACCTGTTCAAGTCGAAAACGTTGAAAGAGGTCATACAGATTTTGAACAAACACTGAATCACGGAAAAGTGTACGATGGCGTAGCTGTTTCCAAAGTGGTTCAAGAATCCGGTGAAGACATGAGCCAGTTAATCTCGGAACTCATTTGTCTACCTCTATGATTATAATTAGTGGACCATAATAAATGTCGATGAAGTGTTTTAGCTTCAACACATTGTGAGCAGCGTGCGGGAATACTGCATTCATGAGTCTCTGCTAACTTTTGATTCGACCAAGCTGATCTGAACTGGAGCACGTGATGTGGTCCAACCCAAATGTGGCATCCATAAGCAGTTCAAAAGCATTCAGTCAGAGTCCACTCTTGTCGGACAGATGATGACTCGGCGTCTCGAACTCATGGTCAACATCTGCTGCCCACCATCGGCGTGGAAGTATGCAGCAAAAATCTAGATTTCCTGGAGGTTAAACGGTCAGTATTCAGTAGTGAATGAGGACACATTGCCTGCGTATACCGATCACGCACACCATCATCTGTGTAGGCTAATAAAGGTGAGGTTGCATCTTGCGTGAATAATGTCCCAATAGGCGGAAGTCACTTGTGTAAACCTCTTGGTCCTGCGCCTAGGAGTCCGGTATCTGACCTAAGGACAGTTTACTTTGTTTCCAAAGTAATACCGTTAATTTGCAACTTGACTCCGCTCGCAAAAGAAATACTTCATCCATTTTACCGTTATCATTTCGGTAGTTTGTCCATCATAATTTATTTTCGCTTCGCACATCCGGCCCGCCCACCCATTACGGTTCATTTAACTCAACTCGGTGGCACAGGACAACATAACATGCCAGAGATTATCAGGTACTAAGCCTTTATTTGGACGGAAGGTCACGGTAATTCTATGAGTTTTCTCCTTGTGGATGGGAATGCTCGTGGTGAATACTAATTTCTGTAACACAGAATCAGTGTCTCAGAAAGTTTCTCGACACCTTCGGGAGGATTCCGAAAGGCCAACTGATTTTTACGCAGCAACATTTGGGACTAGTTCATCAACTAAGACCCAATCGAAGCTGCAGCTCTACAAAATTGTTGTATCCTCGGTGGCCGTCTATTGGTTACGCCTGAACTGAGCCTGCCAGACTACGCGATAGGGAGAAGACAGAGAACCCAGGACACGGCTGTATTGTCAGGACGAACATACAGAGCTTCTGCTTAACTGTATAGGGTGACTAAAGGACCTAATATGGTCGTTCACTGGTTCGTTCTATGCAGCCAGTGGCGACGTTTATGCCGTGAACAACTTCACACCCACTCCGCTGGCCGCATGCTGCCAGGCCGTGTTTGGTAAGCTCCGCCAATGCACCTGTTCTCCGGAACGTGTGGGGACGCGTCGTTCTCTGCACATATGCTTGTGCCATGTCTGGACGCGTCCCGACAAAAATACGTTACAAAGATATACCACTGAACTCATCCGGTGCTCTTTCATCTTTGGTTGCTACTTTGAAAACGTACGACACTTTTCAGGTGTCTAGCGATTTAGGGGTACTGAAGAAACAACCAACTGTTGGACAGTCCCCTCTTCCGATGGCTGGAGGAGAGTAAATATGTATGGGGAGAAGCCTTCATTCTCTACCGAATGAAGGCTTGGGCAGCACTGTGGCATCTAAAACGGTGTCAGATGAAGCGGTAATACCTTCATCAAGATCACTCTTTCTACGACAGAAGATTAGTCACTTTCGTGTGTGTGTGCTCATGCAACATTTCTGCCTACGTAAAGATCACTTAGCCCTCAGCGTGCTACTCAGTTGAGGAAGTTGAGCCAAACGAATGGCCAATGGTGGTCACGAGTAATAAACTAAGATCTAATGTTGAGTATCATCTTGGAACACAAAATCGGATGACTGATAAGCTGTCTCGGTTTCCAGTGGGCGTGTCCAGCAAAAAAAAATGAAATCTATGGAAAATATTACTGCCTATCATCCATCAACAATTACCTGGTCCAAGAATGATACAAGACCTGTCATAGCTAATTCTGTTGTTCCTAAATACTCCCGCATCGCTTGGCCGCGTCGGACATATCATCGTTTTACATCATACATGTTATATCCTACAAGATGACCTGCCTTGTACAGGTGGATGTCTCTTGTGGGGAGGTCCTACTAGTTTGCTTCTTCCGTCAACACATGCATCTATGAGAATCAAGAATCATACATAGAAAACTCCCTGTTCGGTCATTTTACTAGTGGTGGTGATTGATATCCAGCTGGAGATATACAGAAGTGTCCCTTCCCAGTACTCTGACAAGTGCTTCAAGCCATCCAAGTTCCAATTCAGCTAATAAGATATCCCATGCAGCAGTGGTCGTAAATAACAGTTTACACTTTGTGATCTTTGGCCCAGGTTGCGAATCTGCAATGAAAAGCACTGTTCACTGCTTGCTTTTATCCAACGTGGCCTGAAACATCATTTTCTGGAGAGATTACATCGTGTAACTGTTGTGTCTTACTGGTGGTGACGCAACTCCTATGTCTATCCTCGGCTTCCTACTCCACACACTATGGTATATCCAGAGGCAAGGGGGCTAAACACAGCCTCTGATGGAGACAAAGGAAAAACTGCTATGACTCTACTTATAGGGTTATCACGAAATATTCCACAGGGTCACGCTACAATCTTCGTGAGGTGGCGAGAAGCACCGAGATGAAGAAGTTAGCTTCTGAATGTCCGACTGACCAATCAGGGCGACCCCTTTTTGTCTGTAGCTCGCGCTCGATGATCCGCCCATTCGACGTGATATTCTGTCACTGAGACCGGTTGGCCTCCGGACTGTTAGTTTTTTTGCTAGTTTTGGATTAGCGGAAAAATTCGTTACCGGTGACGACTTAAAGTTTCGAAGCAAATAATTTGCTGACAATCCAAATGGCAACGCTGTCAAACGCGGACCCGCACCGTAACAATGGACGGAAATACTAAAGAGAAAGTTTGAAAGGCATTGTTATTGCTGCACTGGAGACATGTGGGGAAGCTGTTGAGAAATACCGGCGGACTTAGCTTTCAGTCAGCAGCGCGAACAAAGCTCGGCTCCTGAATCCCATCCAACTAACGTAAGAGCTCAGGAAGCCAGTCACTCATTAAAAGAACTTTAGGCCGCCTAGAAGGGCCCTAGGATCCAGTGGCTACATTCAACTAAGAAGTATTCATTGTTAAAATGCACTGATACGTCAAAAACCCTATTAAAGTAAACAGATAGCAGACAAGTACTGTTTTCTGTGCGTAAAAAGTAACTAAGGTAGGTCGCCATATACAGCCACTTCCATACCGATTTCGTCTTCATAGGATACTCACTCTAATCTCATAAGAATCTTTCTTTTATGATGTTCTTCAATACGATATTCGAGAAAGCACAGCACATTTTCATGAAGAAAGCTACCCGTAAGTTTGTTGAAGGCTCTGATAGCCGACCACCGGTTTCGCCCTTCATGGGGCTCCTCGGGTAGGTCCAGTACCCGAGTTGACCTAGTAACCAAAGTGATGTGCAAATGGACTTATCTGGGGTACTTGGTGTAATTCGGGTTCAAGTAGGTTTGATGAGAACTGGGAAAATGCGCCTACGCGATGAGCTCCGAGGTGGACGAAACCGGTCGTAGTCTCTCGAACAGTTTTCAACAATCTACTAAACCATTTCCTCGACGAAAAAATAGGTCATTTAAAAGTGGACAAAAGTGAAAGTTTGCTGTTTAATAGTGAGTTAGTAATAACCGTTACGCCAAACTTGGAGGTCAGAGGCCAGTGTCAACCGTTACGTAATCGAGGTCTGCTCCAGGTTGAAACTGTCGCCAGCCTGTTGAGGTTGAAAGTCCATACGAATTGTTTTGTGCACAGCGTTCAAGATTACGCAACCGGATACATATCGCCAGGGCAACGTAGCGCATTCGATTTCACACAAAAATTGGGCGATATAATGGGACTGCCTACACTTCCGGAGAGTTTTTAATGGGATCTTGATTAAAATCAGTCACATGGAATTCAGTGTAATTTCGTATGATCTTCACATTTTGGTTTAGGTGAACAAACTTCAAATCAGATGTATTGCTTACTCCGCGTCAGTTTCCAATGCACTGTTTTCCGGCATATGCCATCGTTTATCATAGTGATGATGCTGGGTTTCTGAGTTTGAAAAGAACCTGGCGTCCGGATGGATCCGACTGGATTCCGTCATAGTCGCACTAGGGCTGAGTCCGTTTGCGGAGAAGGCTTTCATTTCATCTACCTTAAGCACAGAATAAAGTTCAACCGACGTCTACGGACCTTGCCTACGGCCAAGTGGAGTTTCCATGACAAGGTCATCTTTGCCTGCTTAGATGAGATTGCTGAACTGAGACTGTGAACTTTTCCTGTAGAGGAGCAAAAGTTCTTTCAGAAGACCCGTCTCGATGTCAGTGTCCAGATGATTATTCTTTACAGACGTATCATCAATCGAAGAAATTTGCCGTCCTGTTTCGTCCTCTAATCGGATCAACAAACTCGAAGAAGATACTGAAGGCTTGCTTGACAGTGACTTGACTGAATGGCTTCAGTTTTCTAGCCAAGTCTTCGGTAAGCGATTGGAATGGAGGGTATGGTTCGCAGCGACAAAGTATCCATATACACGTCGAACGGAACTATCTAGTCGAATGGCAAACAAGAACAGACAACTCTGAGTAGAAACATCAAGGATGAACCGTGTATGTGCGTATATGTTCTATCATACTGGATAGAACAAGTGGACCGTCTTTCTATTGCTCCATGGAGGCTGGTGATTATCGACCACTACTCCAGTCTACGTAGAAGAATAATTAAAAGGTTTCACCGAAATAAGACCATCAATTTACTCGTCTTTCAGCCACCGTACACTTCTTAATAGCCGGCCGGTTATAGTTCAACCGAAAGAGACTCTGTGTGAAAGCGAGGTGCTCGGATTAGGTGAACATCGCTCCGGTTGGAGGGAGTGACTACGGACCAGAGGAAGGTAAACTCTGGTTGCTTGGATTATGTGCCAATCAGAATCGAGAATTTTTCCAGGCTCTTCTAGTCCCGTTACGAAGATTCTATGGTAATATGTGAAGAGTTTTGTAGCAACCTTCCTTTGTCCATTTCAGAGACTGCCTCAACTATTCTGTCTTTCGCTAGATCCAAGAAGCAGCTTAGGATTTGTGAAGCTACAACAGGCTTTGAGTATTACAGTGCCGTATTGAATCGAATGAAATTTGTGCAAGACTTTTATCTATCGGATGTAGGATTCACAAACAACCTGCTCATATATGAACTTGAATATTAAATCAACAGAAATCTCGCTGTGAAAGCATGCGGGTGCTTTACATGCTGCAATTAGAACACCGGGGTCTAATTTACAAAACCAATAAGCCTTCTCTTTGGACGTGAATAGTGAATTCATAAAGTTGCAGATATGAATTAGCTGACTGAATCCACTAATCTTGAGCAAACCCATCATCAATAGTATCAGGAAGGTCAGAATCCTGAAAGCAACCACTGAATGCCCGAAGTCTACTGAGACCCTCAGCTCTGCTAGATGTTGACCAGACAGACAACGCCCCCTCAATATACAGCGCTTCACAGCCTTGTATCAAACCCAGGCAGCCCAAGTCAGCGTTGATCAAGGTCAGACAACGTCCCCGCAGTATACAGCGCGTCGCAGCCTTGTACCAAGGCCGGACCGCGTGCGTCAGCATTGGGCCAAGTTAGACAGTGTCCCTCCAATAACTAGCTTGAGACAGTTGTATTCTCGCACTCGCACGCACTCACGCTCTCGCACTCGGTTGTTCGGAATATAGCTGTTGTGTTCCCTTCTGTGAGTCTTTTTTTCGGCATTGGGCACTGGAGCGGGTGAGCAGTCAGACACAGCAGATTGGCGAATCAGCAGACATAACAAATAGTTTGAAATTAAGCTTTCAGTTCACCAAAAAGCATCCAGGATGCGCGAACATGGAATTTTCATGCTGCGTAGTTGAAAGAAGCATTTTCGTCTGAATTACCTAAACTGACAATCAGATGTTTTTAGGTTATCATGACTTGGTAGATATACATTGTACCATTTTGGGAAAATTTAACTCACCAATTAAAATTGAACCAAAGTAAGAAGGGAGACGAGGTTCAATCAGCATTCACCTGGGTTAAGAAGAATTTGGTGTTCGTCGAAGTAGTCCAAGACGCAGCGGATAAAACAGCCCTAAAGCAACCTGGAAGCACCAGGACCAAGATTCTGAAACAGCTACTGCAAGTTAAGGGTGAAGTGTGTACCGGACAAAGTTCAGCACTCGGAAAAGCGGTTCTCACATAGAATATTCTGCTCGAATGAAGCAGACCCATTGATCTAATGTTCAGTGTCTTTAGTTGATAGGAGACAAACAACGTGTTAGGAAATTGACAAAATTAGCCGACTTCTGGTATCTTAGAACATTTCCTTTCAGTGGACTCAACCAACCAGGAGATGTGGGCTTGTGCTACATGGCTCACTCCTCCTAAGATGTAGGGAACGCCCGTTTGATTGTCTTATCCATAGAGTGTTTGGACCGGGCGGCTTTCCTACAGAATTTTTCAGTCTTGGAGAGCCAGTAATGTATAACGTGGCTGATGTACACACTTAGCAGAAGGGAGTTGCCCCATAGGGTTTCAAGGAAATTATCAGAAAACCGACATTTACAGTGCAATTAACCTTCTGTGTAGAACACACCAGATATGGTTCGTATTCCGCTCAGCCGACTAATCAGCGTCATCAAGGAGGAAGACGCTCCGGAACGGAACTGTTGATCTCAAAGTGTTCGAAGTGTGTGACGAATTTTTTTCGAGACGTTTCTTTTAAAATGTCGTAGACGAAATCAGCCGCTCTGTAGGCTGTTTGTGCATCTCACCTTCGACACAGTCAGCAGAGAAGCAGGGTGGATTGTTCAACTAAAACTTGGCTGTCCGGATAGATGTGTTGAGCTCATCAGGGGCAGTGAAATATTAGATGCGAAGCCGCGTAATTATCTCGACGGCGTTCGATTTCGATGCCTGTCCCAGGCATGTTCATCTTTAGCTTTACAACCATCTATTCAAGAGCACTCAGTCATTTTGAAGACGGCATAACTATCCATTACTGTTTGGAAAGTTGTTCATTCAGGTGGACGACCCAAAAAATTGGTGCGAGTCCAAAATCGGCATGCTGCTGGTCGTGCACAGTCTCGCAGTTTGTAACGAAATTCCAAAGTCTGACCACAACCAACGGTTCCATGTTATTTTGCTTTGGCCTAAACGTTGGTCTGTTCAAACTTCAACCTGCACCAGAAGGTAAATCTGAGGTAAATCTAGGTATTCGGCTAAAAAGTTTCGAGATATAATGCTGTGTAGACCTCTTCCATATTGTCAGCACGTCGTTGGTAAACTTGACGGTTGATTGTGGAATAAGCGCACGAACTGCAAGAACTAATACAACGTCCGCCCATCTTGATGAAAGCATCTAGAGCACAGATACCGATAGGGTCATGTGTCGGCCCGTTTTACGGTTTATATTAATATAAGGCAGCTTAACCCGGACACTATGCAGACGACATATCCGCCTTTGCTCCATAGACTTTGTAGCGGTCACTCACTAGATCACGCGTCACAAACACTCAAATCAATCACGTAACAACTGTCCCAGTGGGAACCTTGGCCTAAAACATATGCACTACAATTTCTCATCCACTTTTTGTTTACGCGGCCACCACCTGCGTCACGCGCCAGGCTTACGAACTCCAACCACATCAGGTCAAGTTGTATCGATGTTCGTGCAATTATCAAACACGAAAGGACACTCCTCTCTTCACAATGCACAGAATAAGTTGGCATGCAACTCGGCCCAAAAACACACTCGCGCGCACGGGACAGGAAGTCAGCGGAGCTCCACTAGTCTCCACGGCCAACTGCTGGACACTTCCGCGTCCGGAACTTCACTCAGGAACTCTCAACAGTTGTCTTCAAACGACAAGGAATTTCATTCAGGAACTCTCAACAAGTGTCCTCAAACGATAAGTCACGTTTTGGTTTATTCACTTCGTGAAATGTATTTGTTTTTATCAAGTGCACATAACTTTTTTAATTATCATCATTTGTTAGCGCTTGTCACCTGATAATCAACCTAATTACGTTACAACCAGATCACTAGCAGTTTCACTTGCGGTATCTGCAAGAGATTGCCTTTCGGATCAAATGCATAGGACGGATCCCGAACTCCGCCAGTTATGTCACTGGAATTGGATGACCCGAATACACATCTCAAAACAAATAGTTTACCACCACTTGTAGAATGGCGCTGGAAATCACAGAGGCTAGAAATTCTGCTACTGGGTCAGTCTTCTGATATGCTTGAAATAACGTCACATTTGTCTTGGATCATGGGAAAACCTCGCAATCGAAAATGTTGAAGAACGGCTGTCTACGCAAGAGTGAGAATTTGTTAACTGCCAGGTGTCTGAGTGCTGCAATACAAGTGAGATATTGGGAAGGATTTCTGGAGGCGGCACTGTACAACGGACGAACAGATGTCCCTTATTAAGAGATCCGCTATTATGCCTTGTGGGACACGAAAGTACTTACTAACCAAATATGAACGAACAGAACTGAGGCAAGTCAGCGCCGTCCTGAACATAGCACCTTAAAGAAAATATCATGCGCATCATAACATCCTACCTCACGGTACACTAGTACATTGCCATAGTGGTGCAGGACAGCTATCATGTTGAAACTGAAATAAATCATTGACGGCTGGCCCCGGCACCTTCATGATACACAAGACACTGAGGTTTGCACCCAGTGTTATGAAGATATGATTCCGTTGGATTTGCATCCGCGTCATGGACTTGTCTGCGGTCTCTGTATTCCGGATAAGCAGATGCTGCCGGAAAATCCGCCTGGTTAGCGGGCCGCATCTCATTATGAGAGTATTTTTCACGCTACTAGTATCCAGCTAGTAGTGCGGCCTTCATCCACGTTTCGTGAAGCGACAGCTATCTACACTCTTCTTCAAGATAATAGAAGGGCACGCTACTGGTCAGGTTTCTGCCACAATATCGTTGTTCACTACATGGACGCCATCGCCTTTTGGTGCTTCCAGATTTTTGCAAAGTTCGATCAAAACATCTGTTTTATCGTCTTCACCTAGTACTTCGATGATCAGTACCCATCCGTAGGCTCCAAACGTCAGTTAGATAAGCAGAGTTGTATCATACCCTGCATACGGAAACTGTCGTTCTAACCCGTAGTCCATTAAAGTGACCGCATTGGTGAATTTGTGGTGCTTCATCGGTGTGTAAGCACGGCTGCAACCAGGACTGATCCCAGTGAACCTGTAAGATGCAATACGTGGTTGACCAACCATTGTCACAAGTTGTCAGGTATCAGTCACGCTGCCCAAAACAGTCATGGGTTATTGTTAACGCAATGTAACGGCTTCACATCGACTAATCGATGAAGTTGTCCGCGACTCCTTCAACTGCTGATCATCGTGGCTGTTCATCCAAAAATCACCTGTGCAGATTTTTGGGGGCACATCTAATTACGTAAGTTTGCACTTCGTCACTACAGGATGCCGGTATCCCTCCGGCAGGTGCTCTTGGTGATCTTCATGACGGGCTAGTCGGCAAAAGCTGTGGTTCTGACCCAAGCAAGCAGCTAAAAACCAAGTTTTGTTGGCTAAGAGAGTGTGATGAATGAGAAGAACAGTCAAACACTTGGATCCGTGAATAAACATCGTACTAAAAAATGGACTAAAATTCAATGGCACCACCACCAGGCCACTTAAGCGGTCCAGTCTACTTATGGAGGAAGGCAAATACTAGCAGAATACTGCAATTTAAAACATTGAGTTTTCTTGATGCATCTGGTTAGGACGGAATGAAGTCTGTAAAGGAATACATCACAAGAGTAACCACTAGCACAAACCGGACAGCACAACTGCCTTTTTAATCGATAGCCAGTCAAGCTGTTTTGACAGATCGAGTAACCCATCTACATTTCTGCTGGTCTGCACACACTCGTCTCGCCTAGCATCGATGAAGCTTTATCGACTAAAGCAATAGATAGCCTCAAGATCACTCTGCCGTGCTAACGATCAAGTGAATATCTTGTTGGCTGTCTGAGCTTAATCTACGCTATACCTCTGGGTCGCTCAACCGTTACACCGTACGCACATTATGATCATAACTGACTGATGGTCCTGTCCTCGGGGATGGTAAGATTGTTTGCGTTCCGCATTGTGTTCCCACTATCTTAACTAAATCGGTTGTTTATTAGCACTCCGCTTGGCAAATAATCACACATTCGAAAAGACACTTTACCCCTAGCATTTCACGGTCTGGTATATACTTCCCATATACACCTCCCGCCCATGCTCAATAACGGGTTGGATGTAGGATTTGCGGACAGATCGATTTCTTCATGAAGGTATCCTCAGTTACCGGGAAAACAGTGTTACCTGCGGCACCGTAACAATATCAGCGAAAATGCTTTTGAATGAAAGCGTTTTTTGTAAATAATCTAGAATCAGCCGATTCAGGAGGATATGGCCCCAAAGAACAGCAGACCGATGGGGTTCTATAGAAATAGCTTCAATAAAATGCGTCCAAATTAAACTACACATAAACTGTCAGTAGTCTGTATTTATTAGAAGTTTGCCGCAGGACGCTCTGAAGAACCCGCTTCCCTCGAAAGAAACGTTGGTTATTCCAGAACAAAGAGAGGAAAGTAAATTCGGTACGCATTTGCCTTTGTGCACAATAAATCGGTTATCTCACAACTTTGACACCACATAATTCTTGGTGAGTTTCGGAGTTTCCTCAACACGCAAACGCTCACAGAACTGTGAGCACACCCACCTCAGAATTCGATCACTGCGAACCACCGCCTGTGTGAGGTTGAAAGTCTATCATTCTAGTGAGTGGTGTACGCTAACCGAATGAGAGCACAACTGGAGTGACGGGCAAGGAAGAACGACCTATGTATTACTTACTTACTTATCGGTAATCACGAGCCAAACGGTTCCAGGCTATTAGACACAAAAGTAAACATCATCTGCCCAGATGTTTTGAAAAGTGAATGTTCCCAAGCGTTCTCTTGAGCTTTCATAAAGGTCATCAAAATGCTCGTTCCATTATCTCCTTAGTAAACTTCACCTTCCCCAGGGCGGAGCCTGGACCTCGGGCCATAGGCTACTTGTATGCTTCGCCAGTAGTATACGCCGTCACAGTGGTAGTGATATACATCGTGGAGTCTTGTATTATTCACCACACGCGATAACTAATATGCTGGTATGCAGAACCTTATGTTATTCGCCGGTACGCTCCGTCATGCCGTAACAGTCAGGTAAAGTGTTTAGCGGCACCATCAATCTGGCGGGCTGGCGTATATCGGACAAAAACGCTTCGATGGTGCACCGTTTTTTTCAAGCCAGTCTTCAAAACTCATCAGTGTAGAAAACAGCATGCTTATTCCAGAAAAATCAACACACACACACCATGCCGACTGCACGTCAAAATGGCGACTTGAACCGAATGCGGTGATATTCGGCAACATTGTGTTTGTCGTCAAAAACAGCTCTAATTTAGAGACTGTCAACTCAGTCAAAAATTCTGCTTCACAGCTCAACAACGTCTTGGACTCAGGTTGCCTGTACAGTAGACTGTCAGTTATAAAATGGCCACTGCTTTCATCAGGTCAGTGTTTAGACTAGAGTTAGCTGTCTGGTAAAAATGTCATACACACAATACAAAGGTAGTAATACACTATTCATGCGCAAGCGAAAGAAACTTCTAAGCGGGTTCGCAGAAACGAACGATCGAAATCGTTGAGTTGACACTTCAACAGACGCCAGTGATTGCTTTGAGTAATGAGACAAAACACATCCGGAATTAGGGGGTAGGCTGAATTTATCACCTTTTAAGGTCTATTTTACATTTGGCAGTCGAACAAGGTAACCAACTTTGATTTCGGATGGGATTGAAGACGTCTTGTTACTTCAACTATGGAGTCCGCTTTGCGATGCGATACAACAGTGAAACTCACAGGAGCAATCCATAACTGTTTCGTCTTTGTCGCGAAAGACCGCCGTCATCTCTTTATTCTCGAATTCTGAAGTAGGCTAGAACTCGCCACACTGGTGGAAGAGCTAAGAACCCAACATGTTCACCACGGGGAGCACTTTACTGCCATACAAATATGGAGCACTAAGGTCCTAGTAAAGAGCAAGAAGATATGAGAGGGGGGGGCAGGAGACTTATTGCAAGAAGACTCATGTCCATGGGGAGAACGACCAATAATAGGCTAGCTGTACAGCAAACAGCCATTGAAATAAATAGGTCTCATCATCGTGCTGAAGCAAGATGCAACAAATAATCTTTTACGAACGTCGCCCAACCAAAACCTAGCTCACAACCATTGACAGACTTTAGTCATTCAATCCAGCTGGGAAGCAACAACAGGCTGGAGATTGGGATCGCTTGCCACTCACATACTGTGAGGCTTCTAACCACGCCCAGGAGAATCATCTGAACCCCATGCACGAAGGCGCCAGGATCGACGGTGCTCAACTTGACAGTACATGATTTCACTTCTTGTTGCCAGGTTTTGATTTATCCCCCCACAAAGCCTACGCGAGTGACCGTGGAGGATGGAGAAGATGCGTTTCTTTAGTAGACGGTGATCTAACACGCGTAATACAAGCCCCGGCCAGACTGGGCGTGATAAGTAGTATCTGATAAGCGCCAACGGATCGTTCATTACGAATGTGATGCAGCCCGGTGAACCCCTACTTTAACACGCAGTAATCGGATGTTTCACAGAAATGAAGTAAAACTGCTTTGACAGTAGTTCTACGGACGTGGTCGTTTCTGACGCAGAACATGGCGGAAGCTATGGTTTTGACCATGCTTGCACAAAAAAAATCAGCATGATGCAGGCAATTCTTATACAGTTGTTAAGATAAGTGGGTCGACTAAAAGAGTTGTATTCCTCATTTTTAAGTTTCAAAGGGGTACAAGAGAGGGAATTACTGATGTAAGACTATGAAGGTGCAGAACGGATGCCGAAATAATGGGCCATTTCTGATATTCTAATTACAGCAGATAGTGCGGACGTCTTGTTGCCAGGTAACGAACAGTGTCATCCATTTGATCAAAGTCCGTTGATCCTTCACTAATTTGATTTCAAGCTCCAGAATGACGAGCTCTTGGAAGATGACTTTTGAAGAAAATTGTCGCTGTGTTCTACGCAAACACTTGATGTGAACACTTTTCAATTAGGTGCAAGTGGTTGCGGGATTTGAAGAATCCACAATTAAAGCAGGTTTGAAATGTCCGTGATGCTGACTGCGAAGGCCTGACAGGGGGTCGGTCGATCAACGCAATCTGGTCGCTTACTGGGTTGCCGCTCGCGGTGTCATGTAAACCAGTCACATCGCTCAAGCATAAACAAACCTATTCAGACGGGTTAACTTAGTTGCCTCCAGCTTGTGCTGTTGGAGAAGCGCCACACACTTCCCTGGCATATCAGATGTCCGGAGTTCAGACCCCGTCACGACCAAAGATATGCACTACTGATGAGCTCTAATCTGAGTGAATCTCAAGTCCAGTGTGTCCCCCTTTGCTGTGAACTCACCAGATTCATCGCATCAGGACAGGAGGACAACTGTGATGTTAGCGCGGATTATAGGAATCCCGCAACCCCCTCAACCTAAATGGATAACCGAAAAAGTGTTCGCCTACATTGAAAAACTCAGTTGACTGGCTGGAGAAGGGCTTCTCAAATCCTTGTCACAATTGCTCGATAGTGTAGTTGTCCTGTGGAGCCCAGGTCTTACCTTAGGTTCTGTATGTTCTAGTTACCCCAGGTGCTTTGACGGAGATGTTGTGTTTTGAGTATAGTCTCTTAGTTGTGGCCACCACGAAACCCTGTTTTGTCGATTCACTAAAAGGTCACAATACGATATGCATAAAAACTCGGCTGTTCGGACCAAGCCCTGCCTGAAAGGGTAAACTCTAGAGGAGTAAAAAACCATACTGCGCGAGAGGATCAGTCGAAATTCAAACCCTTTACAGCATCGCTTGAGATAGAATTTTGAGTGGTTGGCTTAGTACAACCATGCGTCCTGTAACAACTACTAACTACCGTCCTAGTAAGGGCACAGCGGTCATCCCTGAAATGTCGAACAGTATGATGGGGCCCTCATCAATTGCCTTTACTGGTGTCGGTTTGCTTACAAACCACCACCGACGTAATTGCTTGTCTAAATCATAAAATTCTGAGAACCATGAGAGAAAGAAGCAAGTTTCCTCAAATATGTTTTCGCAGTACTTTCTCAGTACTTTTGGTCCAATCACGGCCCATGCTTTTCCCTTTCGGAAGCTTTCTGGACCCAAATACACGAACCCATTCCAGTACTCCTAAATGACTATTCCGTTTCGGGTGTGTAGGGGGTAAGGGGTCACCTATTGTTGTAGCAGAGTGTGCGGGAATAATCATTCCACCATCTCCTTCTATAATGTATTCTTGAAGACTTGGACTTTCGAAAAACATTCTTCGGGATGACTATTGGCGTAGAAAGCACTCAATCTGCAGGTGCAAAATTGTGTCTTGGTCTTGATTAAAAAGCAACTTCATAAAATTGATCCAAACAAATGTGTCGATATTGGGATCACAGTGCATACGGTCAACGTCCGTATGGTTTACATCCCTTATTCTCCGTGACAGGCGTTAGTGGTTTACCTTTCGCCTAAGTTACGTGCGTTAGTAGCTTTGAAGTTCTTCCAGATCGATTACAGAATGGTCCAGTAAGAAATGATCGAGAGTTGCTTGCTTTTGACAGTGCCCTTTCAGTAATCAGATCTCCTCTACTTGTCACTGCCATGCACATTGTTCTTTGCTCTGTCCCTCCTTAGGCTTTTGCGGCCTACCGAAGGGTGGGACATTTGTCATCAGATGGTGTTTTCTAACTCCGATGATAACCTCTCTACTCTTTTTGAGCAGACGATGATAAACCGGTATATCAATACCTACGGATATCTATTTGATGCGGTACTTCACGATCTTTCCATCGTCTACACTCTGAGATACAGAAATATCCCTCAAGCGCCCTTTGAAGAGCGTCTGTATGCCAGAGAAGTCTTCGCAGTCGTGTGTTCGCCTGAATAAATAACTCTATCCATCTGGAGTTTGGAGCGAACTGCTGATGATGCTAAGTACTGGGTTAAGTAAACTAGTCAAAAACGAGAGATTCAGCTGGGTTCCAGGCGAGTCTCTCGCAAAACCAAATTTGTTTGCAAATGAGTGTAGTTCGCTAACTTCGTGCAATTTAGTTTCAAGTAGAACATGGGGTTGACGGAAACTCGGGGACTGCGCCTACCTAATGAGCCCCAAGAAAGGCGAAACCGGTCTTGGGCTATCGAGGAATTTTCAGCAACTTAATGAGCAGTGTATTACGAATAAACTAGTCACTGTTGTCTGAGAGACCTCCTACTAACTGACATAGTATATAGTTATAATCATTTTATACCCTTTGACGGACCAATTAAAACACCTAACTGATCATGAGAAATGAAATCCTAATGAATTGTTTTGTCTTGTGTTGGGTTTACTGCCAACCTGTGCCACACTCAACTGATGAGGTGCAAGTTAAACAGCTGTTTTTACTAGTTGTTTATCAGGTACTTAGTGGTTGGTCAGCAAAATCTGGAGAAAGGTTTGAGTGGGTTTCCTCACCGGGAGATATCGTGTACAGTGTTCTAGCTTGTACCACCACCAGCTAAATTACTGAGCAGTAAAACTGAACCTCGTGACAACTCTAGCTGTGTGTTTGCTGAATCACTGGAACATTAAAAAGCGGTGTGCTTAGTGTTCATCTGTTTTCCTCATATTTGCAACCCCAAGTTTGGCATTTTATCACTCATCTAATGCTGAACTTGATGCATCCTCAGTCCTTATTCTTGGTGATGGTGGATCCTTGCTTCTCAGGCGACAGAAATCACACAACCCATAAACAATCTATCGTATATCGAACTACGGAGGAGATGTAACCACGGGTGAATTTAATTATAAATAGACCCAAGTAACAGCTGACCAGGGGGTTGTTTATCTGTCCGCTGAGCTTAGCAACCGCAAACTGATATCATCTTCTCGAATGGTGACGAAAGATTTCCAAGCCAGCTGCCATACCGACTGCTACCACCCGAACTGCCAATAATGCAAAGTATTGTCAAAGAAATTCGAGGACAAGTCGAACTGGACTAGGAAGTTTTACCGAGCATCTTTCAAGGTCGGAAAACACTTGGCGGCGATGCAACTCTTTTTGGATTTGGTCAGTCGTATGAAGATTCCGAAACACTCGCTTTGAAGCGTCTTGATTGTCAGACCAGGAGTCTGGGTAACTGTCGTATAAGCACGATAAGGAGTGATCTAGCTGTTTGTGACATGCACCACAATGTCTGTTATAACCTATTCAAGGGTGCCATCGATCATGAGAAGATGGTCATAGTAAGAGTACATTAGAATAAGGAAATAATCGATGTATTTGCTAAAGCTTACCTACCGCCGCCATCAATTACCCTATGGAATAGGCTATAATGAACGAAGGGTTCGTGCATCATGGTGGAAAGGACGCCTAAATTTTGGAGGATGCAAAGTGAGGAAAACTTCACCACGAATGAAGGTCTAAAGATGTTTGCATAGTTGTATCCGACTCATTCACTTGTTGGAAAGCGCAGGATGACAGGCCGGAAGCGAACAAGACATTTGTTTTATTTTTGAAAGTTGACCACGTAAAACACATTCAAAATAGAGGAAGATAGTTCGTGACTTGTATGAAGATTGTCAAACCTTCTGGGCCGATAAAACTCCCGCACATGAAATTGGCTCTCTTGGCCCAGTCAGAATCATACCTTTGCAAGCTAACATGGGGGATGTTTACTTTCAAAAACAGATTGTCTTGGGTCAGCAGACTGACCTGCAGTTGATGATGCTGGGTTATGAGTAGTAGGTTAGTTGTCCGGCCGTTCAATTCATGTCATTTATTAATTCGCCTGCAGTTGCACGGACGCCAGCCTGGGAGGAACAGACAGCCGTCTGTATCAACGAACGGCCGAAGACATATCAAAATATCTTATACGTACGATCTACTCTGATACGTACGCCTTTATGGAAGAACCCGGCATCCCGAACAGCCAACTGAGCTGAGGCAGCCGTCTAAATTGACACTCATCTCTGCCCACCAGTTCCCCTTTCGGATGTTTGCTGTGCTTTTCCACTGTTGTTACAATCTACAGAAGTCACAGATGCACGTTTTGCGCAGGCAGAAGGAAGAGCGGTGTTCCCATCTCGTCAAGAGTGTCTTCTCTTGGTTCTGATGAGCTCTAACGAGGATGGGCTGCGTTGTATAGCCACAAAGTACTCTCCACTGTTAAACTTCTCACATCATGTCGAATAATGACAACCTTGATCTTGTTACTTGGTGCGGTCCTGCATCCAAGGAGGCGAAAATAAAACAACCAATTTGCTTTGAACGGATGGTTTGATAGCTCCTATTATCTTGTTCATCAATTTTCAGCCTTTGGGAGTTCTCTTTGTGCAGCCTTATCCAAGGCTTGAAGAGATTCGCTTTCTCTATCACTTCTTTCGACTCACAATTTCATAAAAGCCGTTCCTGGCGCAGAACTTTAGATTTATCTATGATCATCTGGAACCTGAAAGGCCAGTTTAGATAGTTGTCACCTTAAAAAAGTATAACAACCTTTAACCCATTTAAGCAGGAAAACCTGACGGGTTTTCGTTTCAGAAGCGGAGCACACTGTGCGGATTATTGGTCTCCAACATCCTGAAGTCTGTTTAAACCTTCAGCGGAAAGGTTATAAAATGAGAACTAATGACAACGACCAGAACTATAGAGTAGCCTAGAGATTATCTCTAGGACCCACCCGTTTACTCATGCCAAAAGCCGGTCTAAAAAAACAGAAAAATAAAAAACATTCCGTAAGTGTAACGACGCAGCTTTCAGGCTAAATATTTTAACAGACAAAATATCGGAATGACCACATTCATTTCAAATGCTCCCTTAGAGTAATAAATCTGAAAGTTTTTGGTTTGGAGCACAGCATGAATGAAAGCGCTCCTCACCTTGACAGTAGGTACCTTTGAAAGCCAAACCAGATCAGTTTGGTGTGTTTCCCGTGGGGTAAACGCGGTTTTTGATTAAAATTTGATCTACAGGGGAATTCTGCCCTCGAGCGACTCACAAGAGGTCCTGGAACATCCGAGGAACCTGCTCAATGGTAATCGGACAATGACGAAGGGTTGCACCTGAACAACGCGAGTCCAGTGCCTTCCCCCTTAGGTGTGAACTTACCTGAATGATTATACTAAGACTTGGGATGTTTGTTCGAAAGAGGTTCATGTGAGTTTGCATTCTACAAATCCGACCATCGATATATAAAAGTATAATAATTCTTTCTGAGAGACAGGCTGGTTTTATGGTCGGACCCCTGTGATAGATGTCCCCAAACCTGAACAGTTTGGTCGGTTACTGTGGAGAGAAAATCTGGGCTACTGAATCCCTCCAAATTCTTTAGCTATCCTCATATTCGAGACTGTCAGACATTCAAGCATTCATTCAATAACGATGCAGATTACACATTGCGAGGTTATGTATTCTATTTTTGGTAAATCTTCCATGTCCAGTTGTGTACGGACTACATTCTTTCCGGAAACGGATTTGAGCGAGCAAATCTCCCACTGCCGTTGACCTGGTTTGTGGAACCCACCTTCACTCCGCCTACCAGCTGTTTTCCAATACACACATTAGCTCGCCATCATTTATGAGATGTGATTTCTACGTGAATGTGAAATATGGGAGGGGGGGGGAGATTAGTCGACCACATCTGGCGCCATTCAAACGTCCGTCTAATTGAACTATCACTTTTCCACCTCAGGCGACTGAAAATGGTCTAGGCGAATTTTCCAAACCGCTCACCAATAAAAATAGGAAACATATATCGCGGACTGTTGGAAGTTCTTTTTCATTCTGCCCAGCTGAGAGACCTAAGACTTGCGGGCCATATAGACAGACCATGTGACCAGAACCACGGAAGTCAGATATCATGCGTCGATACTTTATGTGACAAAAATGATGGTCGATGAATTCTGGTGAGAAAGGTCTCTCAGAATGTATGGAGTCTAGGGTCATTCGGATCTGTTTGGTGACCTGTTTACATCAGACTCTTGACGACTGAAAACTTGGCCTCCTTCCTTAGCGTGCTGTATGTTCAGCCCCGCATTCCGATAGACTCCGGTCCGCTCTACTTAGATAAGTGTCTCCACAACTGCAGTAGAACTGTTAGACTGCACGGGTCGTGGATAAATTTGGGGAACTAGGCTTCTACTGTCGTTAAGCAATTCGGTTGATAGTTTGAACTGAGCGCATTTGTGCAACTCGTTTCAAGTTGAGTTTGCTTGTTATTCGTGGTTACATGACCATGTGTAGCTGGTAAGAACTGATGGACTGGTTTCTTCTAAGCTAATTCGGGGGGTTGGATTTAGGGATTCCGATAAAACGACCCGGATATCCTTAGGTAACAAAGTCCCCTTCGAAATCTCCGGGATACGAATCTGTTTCCCTCAGTGAGAGGCTGGAAATCGTTTACAGAGTAGGAGACCTGGGAATTTTTAATTAAATTCCGTTTTACAAGTGAAGCCGATCTACCCTGAAGAGCCGAGAAGCACTATGCGGTTGCTTCATCATCAGCAGTGAACATCTCAAAAAAACTCCAAAGAGTTTCAAACATCGACCTCCCAGCTGGCAGTTTGAACTCTGAATCGTTATGGTGGCTTAATATCCTATCTAAGTAAGGATTGAAAGCAATGTTGACCAGTCGCCCGTGGTCAAACGGTTGGATTTTCAAACTACTAGCCCGGAGGTTGCGGGTTCAAAACTCCTTGGAGTTCAATGAGACAGGACGAAACGCTGACCTGCAAAAAAACTGAACAAGTACATCCAGAGAAATTCAGTCACACATTCAGATGACACATGTAGGTTCGTGTTAGTGGAATACTGTGCTAACCATTAAAATTACCAAAGTAGCAGCAATTACAGAAAATTTATCGAGCAAATCTTGCTGAGTAATGCTTTACGTCTGCCTCTTGACCAGCAGCTGTTGCGTTGAGTTAGCTACCTATTGCATTACTATCGATCTGTCAGTAGGCTTTTCGTTCAGACAAAATTTTCCCCCTATGCACTCAAAAAAAACTTGGCAGGGAGACCTAAATTAAAATTCTCTGTCGAATTGCTACCACACAGAAAGTCAATCGTACAAAACCAAATTTGTGCAAAGGTTATCAGTCTTATACGTAATGCACTACTCATAAGGTTGCTGAAAATTCTTCGACAGCCCACGTCCGGTTTCGCCGTTCTTGGGGCTCATCAGGTAGGCGTAGTCCCCGAGTTTCCGTCAACCTTATGTTCTACTTGAACCCAAATTGGACTGTTTTTCGAGTTATACACTAGTTTGCAAATCAATTTGGTTTTTGCGAGAGACTCACCTGGAACCCAGCTGAATCTCCCGTTTGTGATGTTTTCAGTCTTAGTAAAAGAGTCCTTCTCAGTTATCACCAGAATATTATCGCAGTTATCACAAAGACAAAAGGAATTCTTTAGGCAAGTGTGGGATTAGCATTCACAAATAAGAAGTACAGTCAAAAAGCCCTTTTCCAGGAAACAGTAACAGCGCAATTAGCAATGTGGGTGGGACAACAACAAGCTAGAAATAACCGTGATTAGTTACACCAGTCCATAACTAACAAGATTATCCTAACAGAATATCACGGAACGGTCGAAAAATCGGTTTAAACCCGAAGACAAATGTAAACTCGTTACTCATAAGGTTGCGGAAAATTCTTTGGCAACCTTATAAGTAGTGTGTTACGTCTAGGCAGCAATGTACTGCGATATTTCGAATAGAGAAATGAGAAATTCAGCTGGATTCCGTTGAGCTGAGTTGCCTGAGTAAAAACCAAATTTGCGCGAAAATTTGTCAGAGTGTAAGCTCAGTTTTTAAAAAAAATGTTATCGAGAAAGTGCAGGAGTTAGAATCAACGTGTGATCAAGAGGCAAGGAACACGCGGTCCGAATCAGAAGTGATGTCACCTTTGACTATTATGGGCTTAGTTAGCTTATTAGCCTACTTAAGTTAACAAGCGTTTTCGAAGACTAGTTTTGTTGGCACGCTCAAGTTGGCAAGCACAAATTTCCCAATGTCCTCCCACTAACACACGGCTACAGTACAAGGCACGGAAGATGCCATTCTGATTGGTGTTTGCGTGTTTGTAACATAATTGCCTAGTTTAAAGGGCAACTGAACCATCTACTCGAAAGGCATTAACAAATTATTTAATTACGCATCGACAAACCGTAAACCCAGTTGATGTCGTTGATTATTGATACACATAGAGCATGTATTTGTCCTTCAGCGAGTCCAAAAATCGATGCATCTGTCTTGCAAAGCGTGTTCCTGTATCCAATAAAGTATGCTACTAGTTTAGATTGACTTGATCATAATTCTGACTTGACTCACGACAAAAAAAACTTTGAGGTACTGTGACAAGATGATTTCACGTCGGACATTGCCTGTCCATACGTAGGCTTAGAAAAGTAACCTACTGAAAATGTACAGTACCTTAGTGTAGTAACTGGGAGGAATCAAGCTTCTGAGCTGAGCTTTATCGCCCAAAGTTTCGGTCAAGTTAGGCGACCTCCACCAGGAATAAACGGAGTTATGCTGAAGTGGGTCAGCTTGCATCAGCATTTTAATAGTCAACATACGGCGCGAATGAATGTCTGGATGTGTGCGTCGTATAAAGAATGACAAAACTCCATTTGCGCATGTCCCGGCTGTTTGCTGTTGATCCGTTTTGTCCACACGACTGACAGTTTTTGGCCGTCAATTCGGTTGAGATATGCGGGTTAGAGTTTTGGCGTTCTGTGTACCATAGGGGGGTCGTTAAAGTGTAATTTTGGTTTGAACACAATAAATCAATATGTGTACTTCCCAATTTTTGAAGGTCATGAAATGTTTCTAACAGTGTGCGCTTGTGACAAAAATGTGTGATAATCCTTAGGTGTTTCGCGCCTCGTTTACCAGCGTCCATCCGTTGGTCTCATTATTTGACTTGCCAAGAAAGTTTTAGAAACTCTATCCTTTAAAGGGAACTGTCTCCTGGAGACACTACTAAGCTGCGGGATAAAGCCTCTGGTAAGACCAAGAATCAACTGAAAATGCTGACAAACGGACTGGTGGTCTTCAAGACATCTGCCACTTGACCGAACTCCCCATGACCACCTGACATGCCGTGATGAGGTCACAAATCGAGCTTCAAACCACATGTTCCATCCTTACACCGTCTTTCAGAATGGAGCAGACCGTCCCAAATTACAGCACAGTGTCTCACCTGAGAACAGCTATGGCACCAGTGATCACTGTTTGATCCTTGAAGGTGTCTGCCTTCGATACATGAAGATAAGTCTGGACTATAAGGCACAATGGGCTGAGGTATTGGTCTTTGTTCTGATTGTACATCTGCTTTCGACTAGTTGTTCCAAAACCTTTGCGCCATTTATGCCTATAACATCTTGTCAAAATATCACTTGTCCCAAGCGTGTGTGAAGGAGGTTGATCTCTTATATATATATATATATATATATATATATATATATATATTCCTCCTAATCGACACTTTAAGGTCTTTGTTTGTCTCACTTTCTCCTACCTCGCTCAGTATCATGACGCAGTCTGTGATTTCAAACTGAGATCACAAAGCCACCTGTTCCGGTAAATCGAGTTTTTGTCGGGGCATTTTTGTGGTGAATCTACAAGGACCGAAAGAACACTTCTCTCCGGCCCCACCAACGTTTACTACGGACATCAATATTCTAACCAGATTTCGACGGTAACATGAACGACTCAGGCTATTTGGCTAGTACTTTCTTTTCAGGGTGGAAGAACGGTTGATCCTGGTTGTCTATGAGTATTTACAGGAACGAAATATATCCCCGCAGCATTGTGTGACATCCAATCAGCGGCACGTGGTCCTGCGCACGTGAAGAACCACTGCGACTGGAGATTAATGTGTATTCCCTCTCATGCTGAATGCATTTCAAATAGTATGTGGACTCTTGACGAAACAAGCTATTTGTGGGATTGCCGAAAACTCTTCTGTAGTCATCGACCTGTTTCTGCGCTCGTGGGTCACATCAAGTAGGCGCAAATTAAACCTAATGTTAACGGGTAACTGAGCTTGCCCTCAAATGCAAATAAGTGTGGCTCGCCATCTGCGTACAATTCGTTCTTCAAGCACAGTATGATATTGTCGAAAATTCGAGGACTTTGCCTACCTGATGAACTCGAAGGAGATGGAAACAGATCATGGATTACCGAGCAGTTTTCGGAAACCTTATGGAGCACCGTACTGCGATATCTTCTAATGTGGTACCAAATGGTTTCATTTAGTCTTTATGTATCACGTCCAGATGAAGAGTATCACGAAAGAGAGGTTCAGCTGGGATTAAGCCGAGTCTCCAGTTAACACCAAGTTACTTCTCAGATTTCGCTGTTGTATGCACGAACTCCCCATGACCACCTGACATGCCGTGATGAGGTCACAAATCGAGCTTCAAACCACATGTTCCATCCTTACACCGTCTTTCAGAATGGAGCAGACCGTCCCAAATTACAGCACAGTGTCTCACCTGAGAACAGCTATGGCACCAGTGATCACTGTTTGATCCTTGAAGGTGTCTGCCTTCGATACATGAAGATAAGTCTGGACTATAAGGCACAATGGGCTGAGGTATTGGTCTTTGTTCTGATTGTACATCTGCTTTCGACTAGTTGTTCCAAAACCTTTGCGCCATTTATGCCTATAACATCTTGTCAAAATATCACTTGTCCCAAGCGTGTGTGAAGGAGGTTGATCTCTTATATATATATATATATATATATATATATATATATATATTCCTCCTAATCGACACTTTAAGGTCTTTGTTTGTCTCACTTTCTCCTACCTCGCTCAGTATCATGACGCAGTCTGTGATTTCAAACTGAGATCACAAAGCCACCTGTTCCGGTAAATCGAGTTTTTATCGGGGCATTTTTGTGGTGAATCTACAAGGACCGAAAGAACACTTCTCTCCGGCCCCACCAACGTTTACTACGGACATCAATATTCTAACCAGATTTCGACGGTAACATGAACGACTCAGGCTATTTGGCTAGTACTTTCTTTTCAGGGTGGAAGAACGGTTGATCCTGGTTGTCTATGAGTATTTACAGGAACGAAATATATCCCCGCAGCATTGTGTGACATCCAATCAGCGGCACGTGGTCCTGCGCACGTGAAGAACCACTGCGACTGGAGATTAATGTGTATTCCCTCTCATGCTGAATGCATTTCAAATAGTATGTGGACTCTTGACGAAACAAGCTATTTGTGGGATTGCCGAAAACTCTTCTGTAGTCATCGACCTGTTTCTGCGCTCGTGGGTCACATCAAGTAGGCGCAAATTAAACCTAATGTTAACGGGTAACTGAGCTTGCCCTCAAATGCAAATAAGTGTGGCTCGCCATCTGCGTACAATTCGTTCTTCAAGCACAGTATGATATTGTCGAAAATTCGAGGACTTTGCCTACCTGATGAACTCGAAGGAGATGGAAACAGATCATGGATTACCGAGCAGTTTTCGGAAACCTTATGGAGCACCGTACTGCGATATCTTCTAATGTGGTACCAAATGGTTTCATTTAGTCTTTATGTATCACGTCCAGATGAAGAGTATCACGAAAGAGAGGTTCAGCTGGGATTAAGCCGAGTCTCCAGTTAACACCAAGTTACTTCTCAGATTTCGCTGTTGTATGCACTCATTCGTATAAACTAGACACAAACACAAAGTCTACCATAACGACGGGATTTTTCCGGATGCATAGCCCCGAAGGAAACCTAGTCGCAAAACGGGAGTTGCAATAAATGACCAGAAGTGCGCCAAGAGCATCATACGGTTTAGGTAAATACTTTGGATTAGTCCACATGACGAGGTGTACCCATCAAAAGCGACATGTCATTTTGTCCAGCTGAAAACATAAACACTGGTCTGCGTTTTTCTTCAAACGAAGTTTATGTCGTTCACACCCTCGGTCAGTCAGTTAATACATGTAGGTTATGTGTTCATGAGTGCAGCACTTCCTATAAGAGGGAGTTGTTTGGTGTTCTTGGTTTGTTTTTCGCCATTTTGCACCTTCATGCGTAGTATTTTCTCGACTGGTCCTTTTCGATTAGGCCACAGAGGTATTGCAGTCGGCATTGTGGAGATTCATAGCATCCGTTCCCCCATGTTCTTGTAGCTGAAGCGCGGAAAAGAGCGCAAAAAGTGCACTTTCTGCTACTAGGATATCCTCGTCCGTCTATGGATGGCCCAATCGTTATTCAACAATGTCTCCCCCAAGCAGTCCTGAAGTGGTTGAATCAGGAAAGTAGGTTTCACTCTCACTCGTTTGCATAATCGTTTGATCTCGACGGAAAATTTGCCTGAATCTCAGCTGACACTCTTGTTTATAATATGCAAAACAGTATTTGTGGAATATCGTGCGATATGGGTTCAAGTAGAACATAATCTTCACGGAACCTCGGGGAATATGCCGACCTGATGAAGCCCAAGAGGGGGGCGAAGCCGGTCCTGGGCTATCGAAGAGTTTTAAGCGATTGTTAAAATAATGTTTTACGTCCACACAATATGCCGCATCATTTTTTAGTGGTTCGGGTGTTTTAATAATCTATGTTCACCGTTAAATCACGGCGAATGTGTAATTCTCTCCTTTGGACATGGAAAGTATTCAACCACTTATCAGTTGGCTGAGTTTGGTGGATGAGTATTTCGGGGTATACCTGAAAACTGAGCATTGCTGACATAGGATTTGTGACCTCGAAGACGTTCACTGAACATCATCTACGGGGTGGCTTGTAATCATACCCGCAGCAAAGAGCTTTTTTCCCGAATGTGGATGAGTTTACCAGCTTTCCGCACCCCAAAGCCTGTTGCACATCGTAAATCGCGACTAGTGCGTATTCATACAAAACAGCTTAAAACGAGATGTGTTCCGTAATTGTAACTACAAATTTGACGGTCCTCTATTGAGATATCCAGAAAAGTTTGTCCTACGCGGAGTCGAATGCATCTTACTTGTACTTAACGTTAATAGCTCACCGTGAATTAGAGGTCATCCACCGCCTCATGATGGATAAAACAGAATGGTAAAAAGAACTTGCCATCTAGTCAACAGCCATATGTACGACCAGAACTGTCGGTGTGGACATTCAAACAAACCAAGTAGCCGAGTTATCTGCAGCAAACAAAGGTTTTACTCCCAAAGGGCATGCGTGGTACCTAGCGGTCCGAAACCGCTCCGCCATGACAGCGGCCATTCATGGATTACACAGCAGGATGAAAATCTGTCTATAAACTGTCAGCAGATCCCCAACTGTTTAACCCTCCGTGTTTACGGACATGACACATAACGGAAACAAAGTCATTTAAGCAGAGCTCGGCACGAACCGTCTGAAAGTAGCTTAGTGTGGCACCCATCAGTAACATTGAAAACGTAAAGTTGTTGTTTTTCTTTGGAAAGTGAACCAAACTACCGTTGGAACGGGGCATTTAGACAAACACACAGACTGTTCAACTATGTATGGTAATAATAAAACCGGTCGATAATTTTGCGGTCTTTTTTTCAAAAAAATTGACAATGTTGCGCGGGAGTCACAGTTAAATTTGAGAAACATCACCCAACATCGGATTTTTCTAGTCTGTTCTAATCCCAAATTGATCTGTGTGAAAAATCTGCTGCACCGAGTGCACTTGTATCATATTAGGGCTTACATGAATCAAGTTTCTGATCAGGTGTATAATCTCTGGAGACAGAAACAGGGTCGTAGTTCGGTATGGATTGACAGAAGAATGTCCCTTAGAGTGTGAAAACAGAACTGACAAACTAAACCATAACTGAAGCGAGGAAAAAGAGAGAACCTCTGTTAAAACAAGTATATTGTTCTACCCTCGTGCAGTAGGGTGTTGGACAATCACACACCCACACAATCGTAGGATAAGTCGGGTAATTTCATAAGATATTTCATCGGACGTACACGGGAAACATTCTGCATCATGCCTCTCTATGGCTGGCCGTTTTTGGTCAGCTTCTTCAGATTTCACTGCCAGCCTCACAGGATAGTTTTCCACCTTTCTAGTAGTGAAAATCAGAAGAAAGTTTCTACCACGTCAGTAGTCTTTATTGACTTGTTTCTCAAAAGGAGACAATTCTTTGCGTGGGTCGTTTAAACTTGGAAGTACCTATGGGATATGGCAGGCAGTGACCTCGATATGAAATTCTACTTACCCTCTGGGACTACCGTTTTGACCGGTTCTATTTATGGTGGTTACCGAGTTGTCTGACACCACTCAGGAAGTAAAAATCGGACGCGTCTCGACATCAGTAAGTCACGCTTGGGCTTGGTAGTGAACGTTCCTGTCTGCTCATCATCAAACAGATTCCCAGATGATTTTGTGGAGGAGTTTATGTGCCAACTAGATCGAGCAGTACATTTCTCAGCTGTACACTGATTTACAATCCGCTCCCCGAAGAAACATTTAGAGTGAAATGGTTTGAAAGAAACCCGATAGTCCTAAGGACCACTTAAAGTGTTTAGCTCATTTGCCAGTTAACGCCGGAACAAATACCTCATTATTTTCAGTGAAACCAAAACCCGAGTGAAGTTATTTACAGGAAAATTCGTGACAAACCTTTCGTTTGTTCGTTCTGACAGGTTCTTGCTTAATATAAGACTGTCAACCTTAGTCAAGTCTGGCTGGACTTTTTCTCACACCGAGCATTCCTAGACATTTTATCTAGTTCAGAAAATGCGGGACTTTTGTCATGTTGCTTTCTGGATCCATATACCAAGTGGTCTCACAATATTGTGCTTACCAGGCCTTTGCTGCTCTATCGTTTGTTGTTTTCTCAACTAAATGCGTATGCAGGCATGTCAATTGCGAGACAGCCTTTTGTGTACTGTCCGACTGAATCATACTGGGTCACGTATCGGACAGTCCGTAGTTCACCGTTCCCCACTGGTGGTTTACAGCTAAACCAGACCGAAGTAAGTTTGCCGTTATTCGCACAGTAATAGCCACTTTTATGGTTGCCTAGAGTGATTATATATTTTGTTGTATTCGTTTTGTATCTTTCCGTCAAAGTCGTTAATGTCTTCACACCACATTCAACAGTCTGAGGGACTATATTTTTTGGGCGACTCCATCGCGCACAACTCAGGCTCTCATCCACTGTCGAGGGTCTGGCAGTTGTGTCACCAGAGGGCAGCCGGCTCTTTGTTGGATTTTACAAGTCTTCTACCAATTAGCACACAGGCCAAAGAGGACTCCATGAATGGAGGGCGTCATCCCACCATAAGGGGGTTCAAAGGATGCCAGATGAAACTGCAACCCCAGTGAGTGCCTAGCAAGAGCTAGTAGACAAATGATAGGACGGTCATCGATAGCCGTGAAAACCCATCTTGGGGTTAGAAGGCCTAGAGTAGCAAAATTGGATAAACGCCGACCCGATGAGTCGGACGAATTAGATCGATTCAGGAGGGTGCCACCCTCTACAACAATCCCGCAGTCGTGCAGCTTTTGAACAATGGCCACAGTTATATCCTCGAACAAAACCTGTGTTACATGTTTTTACAGGCTTCTCCGTGATCATGTCCCGACAATTCTGCAGCCATGTTTCAGTGACAACAGGAGTGTAGAGCCGATCCACCATTCTCAGTAAAAAAAAATCACCGTAAAATACAGCAGAAGCTTCTGTCTACATTTCTGACACTGTATGCTGTGTAAAAAAAGGCAAGGATAAGAAAGAGGCCTGAATCCGTGAAACTGCACTGCTGTAGGAAACAAAGACAAAAACATTATACTTTTCAGAGGGGCGTGAAATGTTGGGGGGGTGGGCGGTACCGATACCAGGAGCGACATTGATCTTACAGTTTTTGGCAATTCCTCGATCAAATGACTGATCATTGCTTACGGTTTCCCAGATCAAAATTCATCCATCCAAATGTTTTCAATGAAAAACGCATTGTTCAGCTAAGTCAGTCTCTCAATGAAAATCAAACCTCTGTTTTTAATCGTACTGAAAAATTACAAAAGCAACATAGACAATCTCTCTGTTTTAGATAACGAAATGCTTTTCTTTGTAAAGAGAATGTGACCATGGAGACAAACGATGTGAACTCTCCTGCAACTTGAGGCAAACCTAAACCTTGGTGATGGTAATGCTTGAACCAGCTGTTTATTGTTTCAGCTATTCTACTGGCAGCGTTTTCCACCACAAGTAACCGCGTTTTCTGTTCAACAGTCTTTAACGAATTAACCTGTAGTTGAATCTCAGAGGAAGGAAATTACCACCTGTTCAGTTCTGTTTCGTAGAAACTTGCCCTGTTTTCCGTTTAGTTTGGCTGAAATGAATTTGTACAATATCGTCCCCTAGTGCAACAGTGAGGTTGATCTGTGCACCATCTGTCACTTACAAACAAACTGAACAGTAACGTTTTCAAAATAAGTTGCAGTAATTTCGCCTTGCCAACGGACAATATTCAAACAAGAACCGAGGCAATACGTCACCAACTGAACTAAACTGTGTATTGCGGTTTCAGAACTCAGTTCTACATTGTTTTTTCCTATGTAACAAGTTGAATAAGAATGCTGATCAAAAGAAGTTATCCTTCTTTGAAGAGGCCATTCTGTAATGGGAACCAAACAAAAACTTGAGAAAAAAATCGGATTTTAGCGAGGAATTCAGTTTTGATTCGTGTGGTACACTTTTTACTTTGGACGCCTTGCTGTCAACGCTGTACTTTGGACAAAAGAGGTGATACCCACGTTCTGTTCACTCACAAAAGATAACAACCAACGTGGTCAACTACCTCAGAAACTCTCCAACAACATATAAGTAGCCCAAAGGAAGAACGAGGTTTACCTGATAGGTGAAACTCCTATCTGAGAAGTCGGCACTCGAGGGGCGGTCAATCAACACATGTCCTCGGGCCAACTTAATCTCCAGTGTCAGTTGATAGCTTCAATCAATCAGCCACTTGCTTTTTGGCCAAATTGGGAGTTAGTTTATAAAGTTTTCTTCTGGGATACGAAGAAATACCACAAGGGACAAGTTTTCCAAGACGTGAGGTCTCGCGTTTGCGGTCGTATTGGATAAGTTCAAATGGAATCGGCTGATTTGCGGCTGCTGGCGATGTAATTCCGTTGGCTGTTTAATACAATCTTTCAGCTCCAGTAGCGTTCCACAGTAGAGAAATGAGAGCGATTAGATTGTGCACAATGAAAGTCATCTTTAAATTTACAGCCGAATGAAATGTGAAGGTTTTTTTATTGAGATAAGACGTAACAGCCGAATACAGTATATTTTAGTAAGGATCCGAAGGTGACATCATGGCACCAGCTACTGAGATATTTGGGCTGGTGTCAAACAATACTGGCAGCAGACTGTTTTCTAAACCAATAGACTCTCTTTTGGAGAGAGAGAAACTGCCTTCAGTATAAAGGTTGCGGATTTGAATACCCTGAGAGATGCTCGAGGTGTGCAAAGATGGAGAGTTCCGACAAGAATGGACCAATTGTACATTGTTTCTCGACTTTTCAGCATAAACTGGCTTTATTTTCGGGATAAAACTTCAAAATCTTGCCTCAGCTACAAAGTACATCACAAATAATCAACAATCATGGCTCTGCTGATCTCTAGCAGACTGATGTTGAGCTGGTTAGATGTTCTTGTTAAATTTTGATAAAACTTTGGTGGATCTTTTTTATGCCTTGCTGCTGAATTGAACCGAACTCGCCAGATCCAAGCGATCTGACCGCCAAGCTGATACACGTGCGGGCACAGACGCGTTACTCAACTTAGGAGGGAAACCAATAGATCAATTGGAGGAAACACTTATCCGCTAAGCTCACTTGTTCGGCCATGAGCAGATATCGCGCACGCATAGACTGATTGATCGATCTATGGGCGAGCTCAAGGCGTGTACGTTGGGAACTGTGCTGACAGTTACAGATGGTGGGCATAGTTTCGTTTCAAAGGTTATGGATGGTTCTCCTCAACGAATGCCCATCCACACTTCAAGCTCTACAAATTAAAAGTATACATCTGAAACTCTCAGGTGTAAATTTGGCGATCATTTCTCTTTTGGTGTTGTGCATAATGACGTTGCTGTATAATGCACGTTTCATTTGAAGGTACAAACAACAAAGCCAATAGGATAAAAACGCAGGAAGCGGTGGCTATTACTGTTTGCACGAATCTCCCTAGGTATAATTTGCTTTCGAAACAGCAAACGCCCTCAAATTCTTTTTTCTGTTGATTTGTACAACGAAGTCGTTCAGTGTAGCAGATATCTCCACCTGTCATACTTCTACCAAGGACTTTTCTAGAAGAACACCCAATCGTCATTACTCCAAATGACATCAGTTTAATCCGTCAAAGAATGTCGATGAAACAATCATTGAATGATTGGGAATTCGCACATTGCTGCTCATAAAAACAAAAAGGCTAGACTGATACAACTAGAGCACGGAACGACAAAAGACTTCCACTGACAACTGAGACCAATCACTGAATCGGTTGATGTCTGTGTACGAACCGTCAACCAGATCGGTTGCTTTCGAAAGTTGAACAAAGGTCTCACTGGATTGTAGTCAGATAAGTCAAACGAACAAATATCGGAAACTTGCCAACTGCTCAGCATAGTCTGCGGTTCGGCCGAGAAAATGCTGTGACACATGTGACTTCATTTCTGCGTTTTATCATCAGGCCGACGCAACATGACACATACGGCTCTCCCAGCTGATGAGACCTTTTAAAAAGGCCGGTGAGAAGTGTTTTTTACGTCGGACGGTCTCTCTTGGATGACAGTTTACCATTAAAACTCAATTCGTCTTAGATGAGGCCAGCACTCCAATAGGGACTGCCGTAATCGCCAGACTTAACTGGGCTGGGGGTCAAGTAAATGAAACGGTTAAATTTCAGTTCACCGAGTGCGACTGTTACCAGTCGATGGCTGAAAATGAATAGGAATGTGTGAAAGTCAGAGAGATAATTGTGCCCATGTGATTCAATCGGTTATCGACCACCAAGGAAGTTTACTTGTCGTTATGGTAAGCTAGAGTTCAAGGACCTTTATGCAGTTCGCTTAAGGTCACTTGTGGTAAACGGACTTTGATTAGTCATACGCGAGACAAGTTGAGATGCAGCTTGCCCAGACGGGTTGTGCCTGATTCAGCTTGGTGTGCAGTAATTGCACCATGTCATTTGGGCTGTTTGAGCCAGTCCTTCGTTCACTCGTGTAGTGTTCGGAAATCAGTTTTGCCCAAATGCTTCGTAAGGTAACCAATAAATGGTACTCGGTCCTATCCCTCGAATGAATCGAAGAATAATCTTGTAGCAAACCAAGGCTGTATGCCACTGACGAATCCTTTGGACACAGCTTAAGAGGAAGCATGAAGACAACCCAACGGCAAACCGAATTAGCTAGACCGACCGCTGTTTTAAGCTTACCGTTTTGTGGTAATTTTGGAATGTTAATTCCAGGTGAAAACACGCAACAGGATTGCTTCTCTCGTCGGAGCTAATTGCCCATTCCGAGTTTGCCTCAGGTCGTCTAGACCTTCGTTCACCCACATCAACAGTGATCCAGGAAGTGTATGGAAAGACCTGGGCGATGTAGTGAAGATGCGGTTTGATAGTAAACATTGCAGCTCCTTGGACACCTCTGTCCTCCTATGGGCTCATCAGAAGAGTGACACAAATAATACCAACACTGTCATGGAATCAGTGTCAAGATGCAACCAGAAGTGAGTGCAATGTTCCGATTGCCGGAGAAGGAATCATATTTTAACAGTACTCACATTATGAGAGGCTTACACTTTCAAAGAAGCGCATTCAAGTGCTTTCGATGATGCTTCATTATCGGGAACTTGGGTTGAACCATACTCGATGTAATATTATCCTAAAGCTGCTGATTTGTGTTAGTATCGTATCACGTTGCTTTAAAAAATACGGCTGCCTTCAGTGTGATGGTGCACAGTTGATAGAGCCCGACCGGGAACAGATTTCGCTGAGAGGTTTGTGCTCAGCTGTACAGAATAGGATCTTTAAAGGACTATTTTCACTGTTTCAGACCGTCCTCTGGAAAGGACGTATGCTATATACCGTAAAGATAAACTAGAAAGCACCGAAAAGCCGAGCTATTTGGCAAGAGTGAAAAATGAATGTTCTATTTTGCGGTGCACAACGATCTAGATAAGAGCGTATGGTGGAAGCTTTCCACGCTTTTTACTTGTTTGTCCTCTGAATGTTTTGTTCAACAAAGCAAATGGTAACGGAGATCTCTGATGGTTTTCTCATCACTCGTCATCAGTCGGTGAGAATATGCCGTTTTTTATCCAGGAGATGTAACTGACAAAGCTTGAGTTCTTTGCTGCTTGATACCAACTGCCTTTGATGTACAGAATGAATGCTAAAAGAGCAAGGCTAAAAGCATGAGCACCTACGGGACAGAACGGTGTTGTGAACAGTGCGGTTTTGGTTGTTCCCCACGGAAGTACCCTTCCAAGATTACATCTTGAAGATGATAGATCCGCATAAGCGGGTACATGTGTACCCTCTTGGCAATCCTAGTAAGGGAGCAATGCTACATCGTCCATCAGCATTCAGCTAAGGTGTTGGACGATCGAACAGGGGTAATTTTTCATTCATCCCCTGAAAAAGAAGAGGCATCTGCATTAAGTGAGCTTTCGTAAAGGAGGATTTGGTGCTGCTATCGGTGTGGTTTTCAAGACGAAAACCTTCAGGTTGCCATTTCCAACTAACCGATATTGTCAGATGGAAAAAAACACTGTCTGAGTGGAACACAGTTTGTCCAAATCACTCGGGTGGTGGTTGGTAGAAATTCACAGCCTTTGATGGGGCGGGAGTGCAACATCAATTCAGGAAAAGTATTCAAACTGGAGGAGAAAGTTAACACAAAAGCGGATCGCCTCTGGGACATATCACAATAAAAGAATAAGAGCATTTCAACCAAGTTAGGAGAAAACCTTAAGAAAATTCTCATCCTTCCTCAATTGTTTAGTCTGTCTTTCGATTTCCGGTTCGGCCTTTCCATAGTACGGAGGAATACCGCGATCAGCATAGCCGAATTTGCGAAGCATGTCGCTGTCTAGATGAGCTCGTTGGATGAATGTTCTTGGGAGTGTTGAGGAGTTGGATGCCCAGGAAGACAGTGCTTCGGTGTGAACAGGATGGACTACTTGCGTGCTGCTGGGCTCCATACTGAATTGAAAAAAATCACAACAGATAGCAGGAGATAAATTAGCTTACGCACCAGAGCTATCAACTCCAAAGTTTGTCAGGATTGAAAAGACCAAAAATGCTACCTAGAGACAACGGATTCCTTAAAACTGGAAAGCCGAACTGAAACCCCAATGAGTCAACATCTACTGGGGTTCCCACGATCGGGTTCTTGTTGACCCCCCTGTTGTCAGATTCTTGGCATCTGGTAGAACATTGTGATATAGAAAGTCCAGGTGAGAAGGACTGATTATTCTTCTAATTGACCACAATACAGGCCATCGATAAACAATCAGGGGGTGGGCTGTGTGGGTAGTAGAACGGAAGAATGACATGCCGGGCAGCAGTGACGGTCACGTGACGTCCACAAAACGGATATTAAGAACAGCGCGGCAACTCGATTGGTGTCAGACTTGTAAAGGGGGAAGGGTGCCGTTCTTCCAAGTCTGAAAAAGCACAGTTTGAGCGACACTAGTTGATGTGACCTGAGTAACCGATTTTGGTCGACATTACCGAAACCTGTTTTTATGCTTGGGGAAAAAACAAAAACAAAAACCCTTGAAGTCGAGTATTGAATACAGTAGTTTCAATCAATGGTGGATATTTCCGGGACCATATGGCTTCGCTTTTTTGTGGCGTCTGATCACACAAGGCATTCTACTTTGCTCCTCTGTATACTGATATCCACCCATGAAGCGGGACTTTCCAAACCTGAAAGTAGTTTTGAGTAGTTTACTCAATCATAGAACTTTCGCCTACCTTGGTGCAGCCTGTAGAAGCTACAGAAGTTAGTTATAAGAACGATGTTGGAAAGCGAATTTTGCACTATTCTTTTAGAGGTGACCCGTTTAAATATATTTGCCGCTCAAAACAAGCTGGCTGCTGTATTTTTTCCGCAAAAGCTCGAAGTATCAGGTGGTCACTAAGTCCAGGTGAATTAAATAGGCCCCCAATTTTCAAAAAACCCTCGGTATTTTTTCTCCTGCAGAAGCCGACTCTCCGGGCTAACCTCTTCAAACTCAACTTCAAGGTTAGAACTTCACAGAGGAGATCAATCTTGACAAGATATCACTTTTAGCTACTGTATTTATGTGACCCCTCGAGAGCGAACAAGTTATGAGCCAACGTTACCTGAGGCATTCATCGATGATACTCAGCTTTTCTTGCAACATGAACAACAGTAATTTAACAGGGCAACTTCTTACTTCAACCTTTTATTCCGCTTGATGAATTTTTTTCTTTTTCAATATGTTGTCACCCTCCTTGATTGATGTATGCACACTCATCAAGGTCACCGAACATCAAGTCATTTCGGCTTGTGGACAATTCAAAATTCTTCTCTGGTCAACACTTACGAAACAAGCTTATTGGCCAGTGTAGAGGCAGAATCCAGTCGTCGAATATGAGTGGGAAATTTCCAATGCAGTGAAGAGCTGACCAACCTCACGTTCCGACGAATATGAGTGGGAAATTTCCTATGCAGTGAAGAGCTGACCAACCTCACGTTGATCCGAAAGGACTAATTTGCACATTAGATCCAGGCTCTGGGTTACACCACCTGCATCCGGATTTTGGGAGGTATGCGCGACAAGTGACTTAATCACACCAGTGAGTGTGATACCACGTTCACTTACAGAGATATCAAGTGTAACCGAACAACAGAGTAGGTTTTGCTAGAGCGAATTCATCCCAGATTGATTATTGAAAGCAATTATGTTGCATGCATTGCGGTGAGGTAATCAATCTGTACCTCGGGAAATACAAGGTTTTAGAGTTTTCAATTTTTAAAAAAAGCTTGATGAAATGTGGAGTAATGCTCTTAATCCCCAGTTTTTGGTTATCATCGGTGACCATTACCGAGGATTTAAACACCAAATAAGCGACAACAAGTGAAGTTTTTTTTGAGATCAGTCATAAACGTTTTTTTTTCGGTCAGCCCCGTTTCAGTGACCGATGCTAGAATGGATATGAGAGTTGTGCTTATGCGCCACCGAGGTAGCGCGTGGGTTGCACTGGCCTGTACTACGGATTGAGTTTCGCTGTTTGTTTGAACTCTGAGGTCATCGTTTCAGGGCAATTGATACGGAAGCCGACATCCAACGAATTCGCGTGCGTGCGTGCGTGAATGGAAGCCAGACTGCAGTCGATTAGGTGACGTGACTTTAATGCGAGAAATTTCATGGGAGCTTGATGGTTGCGGTTAATCTAATTTCAATCTTAATCTAATTTAATTTGGACATGAACATCACTCTCCTATCCGCTTCGTCTACCGTCCTATCATTGGTTGTTGAGCTAACGCCCACGTGAACAAAATGCGAATTGACCAATAGGAGGTCACCATTCCTGACTGAACATCATTCGCTCCACTGTGCATTCCTTTTTATTACTGGTCTATCAAGTCAGCCGTGATACCTATCATGGGCTGTATTATGATAGTCAAGCCCATTAAAGTTGTTTGAGCCTCTTTTCGCTCTGATCATCTGACATCCAAACATAATCACGCCTGATGAGTCACTAGATTCAAGGCTTCAAACTTATCTGAGAAACAATAATTGATGAGCTTTCTTAATACTTACTCCTTGTTAGTTGAGCCCTTCTTTGTGCGATTAGTTGTGCCCACATTGAGACAAAAAAAGTTTCTTTGAAACTTCTCCCACAACCGAAACACATTCATTTGAACATCAATTTGGTCGAAGAGTAGCATCACATAGACGACAGATTCAACTGGATTCAGTCGAGTTAAAACCCACTCGGTGTGCATTTCGCGAATTTACTCAGGAATTGAGTTAATATCGGCTGCATATTAACAATTAACCCACAAGTGGTTGCTTGGTGGTGCGGGAACTGGAATACGCAGGAAGTCTGTGACACGGTGGTGGTGCAACCTTCACTTGCAATTTACTTTGGCGCCAACGGCGGACTCAGCCGAATCACTCGTTTGTGACATTTATGGGCCGAACTTGTTGCACGAAGCTTTAGGACTACGCGTGCTTATTAGCTGCAGGAAGAGCGAAACCTCCAAGTGTATTCAGCAAACCTGTACATAGTTCGTCGTGCAAAGCCAAGTTATCTGTCCCAAACAGGGTGGTTAATATCGACTTCTCACAAAAGCAGATTTTGAGATGACTTTGTAACAGCAACCCTTGCGTTCGATTAGGTTTGTCAGCAGTAAGACCTCAAAGAGCAAAGCTAAGTTCCGGTCCTTTCATGTTACCGAACAGAAGTTTTCTGTGGAATATCTGGTTTAGTTTTGGGTTAATCTTATTTCATGATGAAGCTTTGCGACATTCTATTAAGACATCCCAATGGAACCCTTAGGATTGCTCAGAAGAAATTTCGTTGTCTTCGCCGACTTACGAGAATGAATTGACAACGCAATATCCAAGAGCTGGTATATCATGGCTTCATTAGAAGGAACAAGCCATCGATGTAGCCAAGTATAACCTTTTGACCTTCTAAGTTCTTGTGGTGTAGCTGGGTCTGTAGCCCAAATCCTGCGTAGGAAACCGAAGTCTCCCTTTTCCGTTGAATGATTTTCACTGTTTTATCATTTCAGCTGACGCACAGGCATGACGACTTCAACATGGGAAATTGTTCATTGGTTGTTCTCTGTCTCTGGAGATGCTTCACAACATCAGTAGTACATTCCGTGTCTTTATTTGAAAGTGAGACTCACTGTCACAGAAGTGACTCAGTCAACAAACACTAACGAGCTGAAAAAATCGATAACCCAGGTCAGTTGGTTTTTGCTACACATTTTGACTGAGGAGACCACTACAGAAATATTTGCTTCTGTCCCGTTTTAGAAGAAGTGCGGTTCGCACAAACCCGAGCACGGTGAATCAAGCGGAAGCAAGAAATGAACTGCTCACTGTGTGTAAGTCCCACGGAGAGATGTACACTGAATGCACCCAAGTTTCTCATATCAACTGGCGAATGTTGCTCAATTTCCCAAATGCTTTCGAATTGTCAGACAGATACAGCTTCCACTGCACAAGCGGCGGTACCACATCTCTCAAATTGGTCGCTGCGCCCTTCTTACCTATGGCTCCCCCAAGTGATCCCAAATTCTCACATCACATTTAAAGCAGTAGAAATCTGGACGCAATTAAGCGGTTTTGACATTATCCAAAAAAGTTACATGATCACCGGCAGATTAGACAGCCCATGATCTACATTCTAGTGTAGGATGGTTCGTGAATTGCATGCAAAGTCTGACTGAATGTCACAAGGATAGCATTTAAGCTCACCAGCGACCACTGACACAAGCCACAAGACAGGACACGTTGGTCCTTTACATGCGAATACCATAAAATGTTACGTGAACAGTGGTAACTTACCTGTTGACCAGCGTCTCATTTATCATTGCAGTTTCGTGATGAAGCACAACAGGATCCCAAGGAACGTCGAGGAAGCCTGCAACGTCATATAATTCCTTATTGGTACAGGTCGAAAGACAAGCTAGTTAGCGGAAGTCTTTGAAAAAAGTCAAGTAAATGTCTAGGTGTAGATGGGTCTTAGAGAAGCCAAGTGTTTGTACCCATGTACATCTTGATATGCAACTAACGAATGCAGCAGCCGATTCCAAATTGCCATTTACGAGAGAGTGGAACTAGGTTTCATCTGCAGCTGGATGGGCGAAAAGAAGTCTTTCGGGTGATAAATTTATCCAGATTCGGAGAGGTCAAATTTTTTTCTTGCAAAGCCCCAATAGGTCAGTTTTATGTGTGTGTGTCTTACTGTGTGTGATATACTCTTCTTCTAAGGCTTAAAGCAAAAAACTGCCAGAGACGGTCGGTCATACTCAGACCATTGCCCTCGGCCTGGACCGCGTGCGTCCAGAGGAACTCTCTTGCATAATTTATCATTGGCATCAGGGTATTAAGCCTTCCACAGCAAAAATCAAATGAATTCTTAGTAAAAATTAGAAAAAGTCAAACAATAGGCGAATTTTTCCGCATTTTTAGGATAAACAAGAGGTCGTCTTCACGGTCTGTGACGGAGTGAATTAAATACAGCGCGCTAAACACAAGAAATCAGTAAATAGTTAAGGAGTCACAACAACTAGCCGCGGAACTTCGAATTCGACGTGATCCTTCGATCAACCACAGACAGGTAACGCAAGCACTTACATGAATCTATGATGAAAAAGATTGGGAAAGCTGCACGTCGAAGGAAATCTGATGAGGTCTACAGAACGCATGTGATTTCGAATACGAGCCTGCCGGAATCTTATGCAACATTTAAACATATAGGTATTGGCGATATACTAGTTACAGCCTCTAGATTTTCAAACGACTCAGAATTGGCCGCTACAATGTTATGTCTGCTGATTCGCCAGTCTGTTGTATCTGACTTCTAACGCGCTCCAGTGCCTTATGCCGGAAAAAAAGACTCACAGAAGGGAACACAACAGCTATATTCCGAACAACCGAGTGCGAGAGCGTGAGTGCGTGCGAGCGCGAGAATACAACGGTCTCAAGCTAGTCATTGGAGGGAAACTGTCTAACTTGGTCCAATGCTGACGCACGCTTTACAAGGCTGCGATGCGCTGCATATTGCGGGGACGTTGTCTGACCTTGATCAACGCTGACTTGGGCTGCCTGGGTTTGATACAAGGCTGTGAAGCGCTGTATATTGAGGGGGCGTTGTCTGTCTGGTCAACATCTAGCAGAGCTGAGGGTCTCAGTAGATTTCGGGCATTCAGTGGTTGCTTTCAGGAATCTGACCTTCCTGCAACATTTAAACACAGCCATTGGCGATATACTATTTACACCCTCTAGGTTTTCAAACGACTCAGAATTGGCCGCTACAGTAATCCCTCGATCTGGAGAACAAAATTGCGACGAAAATTCAGAACACTCGTGGGAGTAAAACTCTAACAAACTGGTGTCCTACACCCCAGGGGGTTAGACACACTTGGAAAATGCACACAAAATTCGTGTTTTCTATAGATAAACTATCGGACACCGGTATCATTTCACCTAAGCCTTATATGCGTCGACTATGATGCACCGTGGAAAACGAACAGTCTGTTTCTCTTGCATTTGTTTGGGTGGATGTGAGAGGCTGGTATGTGCAACCTGAAGTCCTTTGGGTCCGAAGATGATTATTAGTCCGTCAACGACGTCAGGTTGATTCGATTTCACTTTCACATTCCAAGCGCGGATCTCCAGAGGATTTAGCCGTCCAAATAATGATAGTGCGTTCAGATAGCATGACAGACCACCGCCCGTTACTGATCGACCTTTTACCTAATTGCCATATGAGCACCCTCCCAGAAACCTGTGTATGACACACAGTGTTGCAGTGCAACAATTGAGGCCTAGTCCTATTCGGAGCACCGAGCCGAAAGCTTTTGGAGGTGGTACGGCAAATTAAGGTCACTTGCTAATATGAGGAGAATCGCAAATTTAAATTGAGTGGATTCGGCGAAAAGCAACTACTCACCTTCAGGTTAGCGGCTGGAATCGCCCTGGAGATTTGCGAGGTGCGCACTGCTGATGTGTCCTAATAATGATGAGCCAGCCGTACATTGCTTTTCGGCTTTTCAGCAAAGATTGAAACCTCTACTAAAAACCTCCAAATCTCCTCACACTTCCGACAGTTTGTAAGCGATTCGGTGGAGGAATAAAATTTACCGGGTGAGTAAGACTTTCATCCGAGAAGTCGTCACTCAAAGGGTCAGTCAAAGCGTGGCCAAGTGATGTGTATTCCGTTACTGAAGCATGAGTGACGCTTTTTCGTCCCTTTTTGCGACTTAATCACACTGCTGAATAACTGCTCACAGTAGAATGTTTGAATGTTCAAACTACTGGCCGGGAGGTTGTAGGTTCGAGACTCTATGGAGTTTCGTCAGGTGTACACTGTCGGTGATTCCAGGTAAGAATGAAACTGCTATGCAGTGCTTCCGGGCTCTTCAACATACATCGGATTCACTTAAATGGTGGAATCTCAATTTGATTCCTGGTTGCATCCGTCTGGCTCAACGAGGTGAGATGTTCAAGAAAGTTGTGTATGTGAAATTCTCATAGGTTTTTCACTTACGCAATGTCCTACAATAAGAACTGCGGTAAACTGCGACAACATTTAGTCACAATAGAGTGCTTGTTTTCGCGAAACTATCCTATGGAGTGGTGTGAGCGTAAAGGATTCTGCTGAATCTGTGAAGGCGAAACAAGAAGAAGTCGGAAACTGTTTCAGGGCTGTATGCCACGTTATTGGAGACTTGTAGTTCAGAAGTCGATTTGGGTTGGAAATGATGACTTGATCGCTCTAACGTCAAGTTTCATAGTAGGCAGGGCTTCATCTTGATTATTGTCATAGATGCATTACACCATCTGACATGCCTTAATAACTGTAAATAAGGTTGGAAAAACCTCAGTTGATTCTCCATCTCGTAAGTGAAGCAATTTTATGCTGAAAGGCCGATAAGTACCACATGGTTGCTTTTTCCTCGCTAAGAATCATTGGCCTGCGCTCATGGCAAATCACTGAGTGAACTGGGACGTGTGACAGTAGGGTTAGTAGTTGAACACTATTCCATTTGGTCGCCATTGATCTCTGGTTTGGTTAGCCTACGGACAGAGAGAATGCAGGGTCAGCAAATCTCAATTGCGCATTTAAAGTCACTTGATCCAATTTTGATTGGCTGCTCGCATGATAGCCTCCCAGATGGGAAACTATACTTAGGGTCGCCTTAAGAATCGTGCATGATGAAGCCTAAATTTTACCCCCAGAAATACTGAATGATTACAAACACAATAAAAGATTCTCGCTCCCTTGTCTTGTTGTATGAACAGATGGACTCTTCTTCGGGATTGGTACAGTAGTTGTGAAACTACAATCAAGGATTTTGCCATTAAGAACGATTAGCTCGATCGTTTTTTATCCAGTCCTGATTTACTAAGGTTGAGCAATTGGTTGAGAGAAACAAACCAGCTCGCACAATACAGACAGATCTATTCGATGGAGTAATCTTAGGTTCTCAAATCTAATGATGAGACAATTAGCTGACGGAGCTCAAATTTGAACTGAACCTAAAATGTGACGTGACTGGAGCACTTCTGCGCTCTTGCTACCACCGTTTGGTGCACTGGGAAGTCACTGGTTCAGCTGAGCCAACGCACAGGAAAATTATGGTCTTAGCTTTATAAGGTACAAAATACTGTCAAGCTATATCACAATAAACTTCCTTCATGAAGAACACAACATTGGGAGGACTACACTACCCCTAATTTTGGTGTTACTATTTTCAAGGGTTTCCAAGATATATGTTAGAATGTCGAGTAGTAATAATGTAGTTACATATTACTGGACTTGGCACTTCAACAGACAGAATGGAAGAAAGGAATCTGTTGATTTTTCGAAGTACTCAAGCAGAAACATTTAGTTTGCCAAGATTTTTAGGTGCTTGACATCCAGACCACGTTACATTTGTATCATATCATATGGTTGTGCGCCTGTTACCCTCAGCAAACATCAAAGGCCATGCTCCAACAACTACTACCGTGTGAGTTACGGCGGAACTAAATCATACAAATCAGTCATTGGAGGCCATGGGGCGAACATGTCCCATTTCACTTCTCAGTTCCGCATGATCCTCATTCAGATCTATGTCCGAAGCAGACATGGAAGAAACCCTCAAGTTTTCTGGGGAGGTTGCCGCACTTTCTGAAATATACTGGTGTCCTCCTTGTATCCTAAATAGCTGCGATTTTTCGAAGTTCCGCGGCTTCATCCCTGTTATAGATACACTATCCGCAAGTCCTCAACAATACTTCTTATGACGAAACACCTGTTTTCATCCAAATTGCTTATCAACTAGGAAGTAAACAGATTTCTCTTCGAATGTGGGCTTTCGCGAACGTCCACTTGAATAGTGACCAACTGTTTTGAAAATAGTGGTGTTTTCTTCCATCTATATGATCGTTATTCCCAACTCATCGAACGGTTGTGCGCTAGCTGGCTATATGGTGTTATGCAGGAGGATAGTGTACAGTCTAGGCTTTATGCCAATCCGTTTAAATTTTTTTTCTGTTTATGATGTTCGAACTGGACCCAGTGGTTCGGTTCCTACAAACAATATTAAAAGTCTTCACTTTTGCGTCGCATCGCGAAAAAAAATGCGAACTACACCTTTGTTTTCGGGGAAGAGTGCGCGATGAAAGAGCACCGCATATCTTCATTACCAAAGTGTCTTAGTACCAACATGACATTGTCGCCCAACTTAGCAGCAAGTTTTTGTGGGACACACAGAAAGCATGAGAAAGGCCTCCTCTACTCATCACCAAAAGCAGGAACCCGCTTTCAAAGAAGATAGAGGCCAGCAAAATTGAACTGATGTGTTACCGCACTATAGCAAGTGGCAGTGTTTTACGATTCTACTTTGCAACCTGGAAAATCTATGTGCCTTTCTGACGGTATAATTAGTAGGTAAGTTTAGAAGTTATGCTGTGCACACTCAGTGTATTTTTCATGTGTGATGGTTCATCGATGAGGTTACTACGGAAAACCACAGTCAATGTTATTGACCGATTCATGAGATTATATTGACATGAAATCTCGTTGTTGTTTCGTGCTTGTGATGCAAAGGATTCTGCCATGGGTGTTTTGTCAAGGAAATGACAGTAGATTTGTAAAAAAAAATGTGCACCTGATTCGATCGGGAAGCAGTTTGTGTGAAAAGTGATTCGTTTATGTTACAAATAGTTCTAAACGTATTACAGTGATCTGCCGAATTTTCAGTGGACCTAATTTGGCCTTGAATGGTGATGAAGCACCAATGTCTTTCAATGTGAGATATCAGGTGACCAGTTCGCTCCACGTGTGGGTGATTAACCCCATTAACACGAAGACTGAATATATTATGTTCACCGATTTGGAAAGTAGCCGTGGATGAGGCTGAAGAAGGCTTTCGGAAATTGCACCCTTTTTGGTACTGACAAGCAACGTCAGCATCCAATGTGAATTCACATGAAAAGGTTTACCCAAATTGGACAAATAATTATGTCACTTTCTTGAAATACCACATCCATCACATGGCTGCCATGAACTCCTCGACGGCCCACTACCGGTTGTCCTATATTGGTGCTCGATCAACCCATAGTTCTGCCTCAAAATCACATTGTACGTAATCGATGTAGTACACTCAACTGCAAATTACCTTAGTTATGAAGGGTAACTCAACATAATTTGTCATTTTTATGATGTTCTTCAGCTGAATGTGCCGGGGAAAAGCCGCGTCATGTTTCAGTTGACCCGATATTTGGGATGCCAAAGTCTTGAAGTAAAACATCTTTACAGGAATGTTGAAAACTAATCGATAACCCTCTACCGGTTTTGCTCTTTTTTTGGGTAAGCATGGAGCCAGAGTTTCCAAAACCCCTGTTTTTCTTGTTTCCATTGGCCATTTTCATCAGATAAAAGAGTCAGTAAACCACAGCAATTTTTCGTTGTTTCCTCCTCAGTCTTAGCACCAATTTCAGTCACTCGTGATATATAGCTGAACCCTTAACTCTCTAGTGAATACAAATATTTTTTGATGCAATCAAACTTCTATTGGATGTACCTACTTTTTTTACTAGCTAATTTGAAATCATTTGCCAAAGAAATTACTCAAATGATTGGCCGGCCAGTAATCATCAGCAAAAGAGGTTTACCTTTCATGCCTTCACTTTTGGCCCAAGGATTATTTGGCTAGCAACTAAAAGCTATTCTGCCTCGGACGAAACTGTAATTCCTCCAGGGCAAGGCAAATTAGTCAAGGCAGATGGGTAAGTCCTGGAGTAGTCCAATCTCACAAGATTCGGTATATTAGTATCCGCACAAACGACATACGACGTGAAGCTAACGCGTCGGGCTGACGAGACATTCAATCCAAAGAAGAGGTGCGTTAAGCTTTAGGTCTTTTTGAATTCACCTAAAGCAGGCCATTCAATAGTTTGTTCAAAAGTTCGCGCTACCTTTTACTAACGTCATAACACATTTACACTGGATCAACATGGAGAGAAGTCCTCTTCCGGGAGTATAAAACTGGATCATTTCTTTAGAGGGATAACGAAAACTACTCGAGAAATGATAGATGGATTACAACAATGTTTTCCGCCCACGGAGACCTCAACGCTCTCTCCTCCGGATAATAGTAGATAGTGAGCTGAGTTCAGTGAAATCCAGTTGAGTGAGGATACCCTAAATCTATCGTAATTTCAGTAGTCTGCCCGTCAACTCCTAGTCATACCATAAGTGTAGAAACGATAAATTGGTTTATCTGTTTGCAATCGTGCAGACTTGAGAACTAGAATGAAAGAGGAAAAGGAGAAACTGGACAAATACACCGACTCGTCCGGGAGGTTAGCACGGAATCGGAATCTTTTTCCGGACGAACCAGCCAACTGACTGTCACTGAGAGATTGTGAATTCTAGATTAATGCAGTTCACGATTGATGATGGCGGTGATGTAAATGAAGGAGGAAGAACAAAAGCTCGCCGCGCCCCGGTGGTGCGTGAAAGTAAGGCTGCAGTCCCAATTGGCTATTTGCATTATAAGAAACGTTCTATTCTCTCAAATTTAGTCGACACTCCCATAGTTCGGAGGATGAAATTTCAAACCCTATAGACTTAACCCAATGCTGTGAAGAACACGCTCCGTAAAATTTCAAATTCAGATTTCGCCCATCCTTAGGCGAATGAAGACACGATGCTTCGCGTAATCTCCACCCCCTCAGTTAGAACTCAGATGCGTTCGATCGGACTTAAGTCCAGAGTGTAAGTGAGCTAATCCGTGGTCTTGGGGCTTGATAATAAAATACTAATCCATCAAGTTTAACATCTTTTCCGTGCATAAATTTCACAGTACGAGAGAGATAAGCATAGAGACTAAGACAGAAGTAGTCGAAGGTGTTGAGTTTGGGTTTGAACCACGGACCTTCGGTCAATATGTTGGTACCTTAACGACGGAGCTATCTTGGGCTCTGCCGGTGCTATAGAAACTATCAGCGGGTTTTGGTACACAATGTGTACAACCATGCTGGAAGTTCGTGGATATTGATCGATTTTTTGAGGATGAGGTGAGAAGAAAATCATCCAGTGTTTGAAACGACTGTCTGCTTCCGCTTCAGAATCACGAGCTGTGAGTATGGCGAGATTTGGAAATTTTAATCCAGGCTGTCCTGTAAGTTAAGTTAGTCTATTCTTAAAAGCCGAGGAGCACTGTACAACTGCTTCGTTATTATTGAGAATCATCGGCTGTGCTCAGCTCAAAACCGCATGTCGAAACCACGACCTCCAAACTAGATTACTAAGCTGTTCGCTCACGAACTCCTGAGCAAAAGTGTAATTAGCGTGCACTTAGAGAGGATTTAGTGCCATTCGCTTTTCGTCTGATGCACCCTACTGATGATTCGCAATAAAGATGAAACAGCTGTACAGTGCTTGTGGACATTTCGGCACTCCGCATGCAGAACGGAATCTCAATTGAAATCAGAAAATGAGTTTCTCAACATGCGAAGTGTCGCAGTTCGAACTGTCAGTTCATCCACGATCGAAGTTTAACTTCGCCCTCCGTGCACCGCACAAGAAGTCAACTATTCAGATCAAGGTTTGTTTTGGAACCAGGTACAACTTCATTATTCTTCCGTCTTCGTTATCTAGCAGGCAGTATGGCAAATCTTCAAACAGTCTTGACGGCGTTGTATGAAGTCCATGTTGTACAAGTTGCGTGGCATGACACAAGGTAGGCCTGTGTGGTCCTGAGTAAACGAATCAATAGCCCCCTGACAGAATTCTCTCACGAGACGGAAACCACCGAAAATCTCCAGTTTTATGCAAACGTTCACAACGTTTTAGCGGGTTATTTTACAGGATACATTCCTCTCTATCGCGAGTTGATAAGTGGTAATCATCATAACTTCTTCCCACCAAGTTTTGGTTACCTCCAAACAAAATGTGCTTTGGCAAACATGTCCTCGCATAGGTGAGTTCCGAGTACAATTCAAAGTATTCGTTCAGCCATTTTGTGCATCCTTTACCTAACACAAACCGGTGTGTTTGAGTACAAAAAAGTTCAGCGAACTAGTACAGTGACTTTTGAGCTCCCCAATGGCTACTTACTTAACAGTTTGTGCATTGTGCCGTTTGGTCTGAGTACAAGATCTTCGTACAGGACCGTGAAGCACGTGTCCGTATCGGAGCACTGCTGATCCACATCACGGACGATTCTTTCCCACCGGGTAAATAACTTCTGCGGGTCGGTGGAGTTGCCGCTCATGCGAATCTTCCGTCTATGGTAGACAAGTCGAAAAGAAGCGAGAAAGTGGGTACATGAAAGAACATTGAAAGTTAAACGTGTCCAGTACGAAAGCCTTCGATTCCGTGGATTCATTGGATTCTGTAATATCTTTTGACACCACAGGAAATTAGTTGAGGCGGAATAATCCTGTCCAAAATCGCCAGGCCAGTATTTCCTGTTGCGATCACAGACCTCGTCAATTCAAGACCTAGCTTACAAAAGCCAAGTGCACTAGTTCAAGCCGAAACTAATTGAACCTCTGGATTGTTCTGTAAGACTGTCTCGACTGTGCCGCTTCAAATTCACTTTACTCTATTTGGATTATGAAAATAGTACGATTTTATTGTCAAATTCTCTTTGGTGCGAATTGTGTGACAAATCTTTTGATAGTTCTAGTATCTTGAGCAACTTGAAACTGGTGGATATTACGTCAAAGTGCGACAAAAGCTAGCTGCAGCCAATATGAATACTTCTCGGGGTAGACATTTGCGCCCGCACAGGATAGAGTTGAGCTCTTTCCTATATATTATATTCATTTCAGAAAAAAAGATTCACGGGATACTTTCGGTTCCGGCTTAGCAGCCCGGAACGGTGCTCACCCGCTCCAGTGTCTGGTGCCAGAAAAAGAACTCACCGACAAGGAACACAACAGGTTTTTTGCAACAAGCAAGTGAGTGCGAGTGCACCGTGCGCTATTTAAAGGACACTTTTTGACATTGGTCCAGGCTGTTCGATAGGCGTTTAGTGAACGCCCATCAACATCGATCGTGCTTCATGAAATGCCTGAACATTGATCATAGTCGTTTGTGCTTCCGTGGCGTGCCTGAACACTCCTTGGCTTTTGCTGAATCGATTGAGTGATTGACCGGCCTGAATGCATGCCGGCTTCCCTAATGAGATTTTAGTGGAGTTTTATGGTCTCACTCGGTTCCGGGCATTCTGGGGTTACTTTCAGGAACTCGACGTTCCTGATATTGTCCATTTTATGAAGGTGGTTTTCCTTTGAAGATTGGCGGTACTATATTGACTGTCTGCATCGGTCAACTGTCAGATGCATCGTTTTCCGGAAAGAACTCGTAGCATAGGAGGATTGGCGTCCCCTTGGGGGTGGTTATTCATAGACTTTTTTATTGAAACAGAACAAAAAATGATAGATAGTTTGTCTATATTTGGCTTCAACAATTTGATTATTTAAATATTTTTCAGATGGTTGCGGGATTTGTAGGACCCACGTTCACATCACTCTCGTTTGAACAGTCCTCCTCATGTCCTGACGCAGTTATTCTGGTGAGTTTCCATCAAAGGGCAAGAGCACTGGACCTGAGTTTCTCTCCCGGTAGACCAAGTCAGAATTGTGTATCCTTGGCCGTTTGAGGTTTGAAATGCACTTGAGAATCGGTGCTGTGTTAAATGACTTCACCATCAGGAGAAGATACAGACGACACATCAAGCAGAAGCCACCAATTTTTCACCTTGGCATGTTGTTGAAGCCGCGTTCAACTTTACAACCCAACGAACGAAACCGAATACAACGGAGTAATCATCTTGCAGGAAGATTGTTTGTTGAGCGAATCGCTCAACTAATCCATCTGAAGCAGTGGATGGAGCATGCATGCTTGCCGACGAGCCGAGTGTAAACCTATCATCCTTTTTATCCGAATTTTCGCCTTTCTTCCCTTCTGCCTTGAGAAAAATTAGATGGTTTATGGTGATGTTCACATTTGTTGCCGCACATGAACAACAATCATTTGCAATGTCCGGACAGGGATTTTTGTGCTCGGACTCTGCCTTTAGTTTTGCAGACAATCAAACTTTCACTTCCAGTTTGTAAGACTCAACCGCTTCATGGAAACATCGTTTCAGTGTTACTTGAGAAAATAACCAATTTTCATGCTTTTAAAAGTGAGAGAAACGTTTTCGAAACCGCAAGGAAGATCATCTGTTAAACCTCCCGGTGTTGCCTTTTTGTGAAAAAAAGCTGGACGAGCGACAAAAAATGAGCTGGTTTCGGATGCCATGGATAGTAATTGCCAAAATTAGAGACGGAGAATTTCGTCGATTGTCCCTCGCATAAGTTTAGTTTCGGAGGCGTAAAACACTAGTCTGAAGGTGAATGATGATTAAAAAAAAATCTAGTGCATTGCCGACTTGTAATTTCGTGAGTCCTCCTGCCTCGGTGTCTACACTTATCATTTAGTCTGACTGGCAGGGTGTACGTTTCGCATGAACGCTATTAAGGTCGAAAGTTTGGATCAGGTGTCCGACGACCTTCCTGAAGACATTTTCGGGTGATCCATTCTATTGTGGTATTCATTTATTCCATTGTCTCTGGTGCCATCCACGACCACCACGACCACCATCATCATCGGTTCAACCGAATCAGGCCATCAGAAGTGCCTGGTTCAGCCGTGGCACCCTTTCAGTGCCTAACTGCCATACCACCCGAAGGTTGCACGAGGGCTGAGGTACTGCCAGGTTACCCAAACCTAGACAGGGGAAGTCGAGAGGCAGAGGTCGGGTTCAAACCACGGACCTTCCGGTCAATAAATTGGCACTCTAACCAGTTGGCCATCTCACCCCCCATCAGAAGTGCATGTTGTATCGGATCATCTCAGAGTTGTGGTCTTGAGAGACCAGATGGAATGATGACCTGACACATGGACAAGCACAACCGCCGATTGGACAATCCAAAGCTCTCAGTCAGGGCCCGACAGAAAACTGCCAGTCTTCCCCGTTACACCCCTTGAAAGTGTAAATGCTTACGAATACCATGAGCCAAACGATCTCGTCGATTGCACCTTTAGTGGGAGTTACTAACTGAAGATTAACGTAAAATAGAGGACCACGCCTACCTGATGAGACCGAAGAAGAGTGAAACCGGTTGCGGGTTGTGGCAAACTTTCTAGTATCACCTGTTCAAGTCATTTGTAGAACGTATTTAGGCTTCGCCGGATACCTGTTAACTTCATGTGTTACTTCTGAATCGTTCTCCGATCAAACTGTGAGATTGACTCATAATTTGCAGTCAAAATGCGTGGCTGTGCCAGGAAGAAGAAACCTATTTCATCCATTTCGTCTGTTCCGAGTGATACACACCAGTTGGTATTTCCAAAGCAGAGTGGTTATCCAGGCCAGAAGGTCACGACAGTGATTGCCCTGAACGCTCTGGAGCCGCAGCGACCAGTATTGCAGTGCCACGCAGAATCAAGAGAGCATTCTGGATTTAAACTTTTTGGGTAGGAGGACTAATCTTGAGACGGGTGCAGATCCTAATTGTCGTGCTACTCTAAGACATACGAAAAGACTGGAGAAAGAAAAACACCTATTGAAGCAGCTATATGTGGAAGCTCATTTAGTTTTATTCTGCCTATAAAAATGCACCTCGTTCAAGCAAATAAATTGACCAGGTTCACGTAATGTTTTGTTTGTGCCTCCCTTGTAATCAATACCCAGGAATAGCGGTGATTTAGAGCATCCTGGAAAGAGATTCAGGGATTCCCGGAAGAAACGTGGCTCAAAATGGTGATTCTGTTGAACACAGCAGAGAGCCGTGTCATTTTTTCATGGGATACAGTCGTGATCAATCGATAGAGTACTCACGACAGTGAAGTATGTCAGCACGTCATAAAGGAGGAAAGCTTTATCGAAAAATATTGTCGTTCGTAACCAACGCACTGCTTTTTACATTTGATGAGCAGAAAACGGCGAACATATTTAGGATAGACAACTAAGCGCTCACAAATTGAAGAAATTACAATTCATTTTGTCTACCTCCATGTTTACTCCCAAATAGAAATGGTTTCCATTTATTTAAGAAAACCACATGCGTCACCTGACGTTATGTTTTCTATTGAGCACTTGTTTACGTTCTGGCTACCCAACTGCAGCAGAATTGCGTTGCTTGAACACGACAGTCACCAACAGCCAACATACTCCCCCCCCGGAAGAGGACAATGGCTCAAATCAATCTTGGATTCGGCCAAGAGATCAACTGTGGGAGTGACTAGCAAAACCACAAATAAAAGGGACGCCCAGTGCAGAAAAGTGACACTGTCATCGGTTATGTCCATCTATTTACTGATGAAGAGCTGACAACATACGTTTTGGTGCGACCATTTTCCCCGAAGCAGACTCATTTGGAAACTTATTGGGTCTTTAGTACTGAGTAAGTTTGGTAGTTTTTAAAAGGGATTTGGCCCTGCAAGTGAAGCTTTTCTATGCTGAAAAGCCGAGAAACAGCCATCCTTATTGGGAATCATCCGCATTAGGCAGCTCTCAAAACTCCGAGTTTAAGATGTGCGACCACCCTGTCTAAGTGTGACTTCATCACACTGCTGATCGGCCGTTCGTCGTGAGATGCACACTGCTGACGATTCCCAGTAAGAATGAAAGAGTTTCTCGACTTTTCAGTGTAGATCGGCTTAACTTATAGCACAAAATCTCAGTTGATAATTTGGTTTTAACGGAAATTTCAGTTGTATATCGACTGAGTCTCTCGTTTATAGTTTCCTCAACCAAATGGAATTGGAATCTTTGCAGTATTTTCTTTGAGTAACACCGCTCATCTGGGCTGTCGAAAAGTTTACAGCAACTTTATGAATAGCGGTGCTTCAACAAAACGTTTTAATCCATCGCATTCCACGAAGACTCCGGACAAGGTAGAACATAAGATTGACGGAATCTCGGCGACTGCGCCTACCTGATGAGCCCCAAGAAGGACGAAACCGGTCGTGGGTTGTCGAAGAATTTTCAGCAACCTTACGAGTAGTGCATTACGTCTATACATGTATCCTGATATCTCGAACATCGTAGCAACTTAAACATGAGGAGGCCTGGTGCAGCACATTCAGTTGCCTGAAAACATCACAAGCGAGAGATTCAGTTGGGTTCCAGGTGAGTCTCTCGCAGAAACAAATCGATTTGCAAATGAGTGTATTTTCGAAGGCTGGGGATTATTCGCAGGTTGGAAGATTAGCCAATCAAGTTTGTTTATCTGCAAATAAATGGTGCTCCTCATGGTCGGAGAACAGGATGGAAAGCTCTCCTCGGGAAAGATCATACACAAAGTCAATCGCAATCGTCCAAGACAGTCGGTCAACATTCGCACAACTGCATGTAACCAGCTTTTTCTGCATGTCGATATGTTTTGTCCAAGCATTTGACTGTGTAGTATTGAGTATTTTGTCTTAAATACTTCTTTGCCTTATAGTAATAACTGGTGGATGTGTTAAATCTTGCTAAAAAAAACCGCTTGGTAGATGGAAGTGCTTTAGGGCATTTCACGTCAGTCAAACTCAAAAATTTCTGGCGTTGAAGGTTTGGTGAACATTGTGGTATATTTTCCGGTCGCTTGAACATGAGACATTTGATAAGACCGACACCTCTTCAGTTCTTAATTCAGGAAATGACACCCGGCCTAATGATGACAACTTCGTTTGATTTCTCCAATATCTGTTCACCAGACTAACCGCAATAATTCAAGTCAAATAAAATGGAGAGTTTTCCCGCTTCCTTCATTACTATGTGCAAGCGAAGAGAAAATTTGAAAGCTGACAAAAACACCGCGCTCACTTGGTGCCATTTCAACCGTGTGCACTGTGCGCACTTACTTGATCATTGAATTCGTGACCGCCCGACCGTCTCGAACGATGTGAATAAATTTCGCTTTGGGAAACATCATCCGCAAACGACTGATGTGCTGTAACGTCAAAGGGTCCTTGTTACACAACACCGGAGCTGGGGATCCGGCCGCATCAATGAGACTGCTGACGAAGGCAGACGAAGCCCGGTAGAGCGGATCGGGAAACAGATGAGCTGCTTCTAATCGTCGCTTTTGAAAACCTTCCTCGAATTTTTTGACCATAGTGAGTAGTGCCGGTAAGACATGTGTCTCTGGACCGCATCGGATCATTGGGTGGACATCTAACATGATGCGTAGTAATGTGGTTCCTGTAGGTTAGAGAAAATAACACTGAACTAATCATCATTCTCGAGAAATACACTCACACTGAACTAATCATCATTCTGTAAGAGTGGATCTAAAACAAAACACTATATGTTCTGCTAAACATATTCCTTCTCTCATGACATTTCACTATTCACAAACATGACATCTGCCAATGAAATAAACGCACGAGTTTCAAAAGCCGGTACGGCATTTGGTCATCTTGAAAAGTCCGTCTGGACTGGTCATCTCTTGTGCGTCTATACCGAGATTGCAGTATACTGGGTCGTTGTATCCTGTTCACCATTGCACGCGGTGAGACTCGCACTTTATAAAGACAACATGTTCGGATTCTTACTCGACTTCACCTGCACCGTCTCCACACACCAAATGGAGGGACCGAATCCTAAACAGCAAAGCCCTTCAAGTCACAAAAATCGTTATTCACACACCAAATGGAGGGACAGAATCCTAAACATCAAAGCCCTTCAAGTCACAAAAATCGTTATAATTGAATGTGGTCCAGTGCGAAGCCATCTCCACTGGTTAGGTCACTTGAAAGGAATGGCGGAAAATGCTGCTGTCAAGTAAAGAACGGAGTCCGAAATCGAGAAAGCCTTCAGGTACATTCGGAAAACGGTAGCTTCCGCCTTCTGTCAACGAAGACCTGGCACTAGACAGAGCGTCAGGAAGAACGGCTACCCATTGTGACATGAGTGGTTTTGAGACACAAAGCACACCAATGGTGTAATACAAGTGAGTCAGTAGAGTGTCACTCACCGGTGCAGCCTGGGTTTTCTAGACCTACTCAAAATGCGGATGCGCGCGATTTGGTAAGATCGACCTTGAGGGTCACTAACATTCTCACCAATCCATCTAGTTGGCATCAAAGTGAGTTTGTTTCATTTTTTAACCACATTGTTATCCCCCGGTGGACAAAATCATGACCAACTGGGATATCCCTTCCTACCTTGACGGTGTGCTAATGGACGTTCCCGGATAACTGTATAATATAGGACTATACTGGGTTAAGTACAGGTCTATGGTGGAACTTAAAGGAAGTGACGGATGACACCGGTTCTTTGATAATCAGATAACTTTTGCCCAAAGCCCTCTGTTGTTTCATCGTGTTTAGAGTGGCTGACGGCTTGCGACGAACCTCAGCATGTTTACTGGTCAATCGTATCCCTTCGCATTCACATCGGCTGTTAGTTTCATAAGTTCTGGGGAGATTTTCCAATCCATTTCCAATTTTTTCCGCAATCGTGCTCATTCTACGCTGAATACCTAGAAGCATCGTGTAGAGCCGTCATCATCCGCTGCGCGTAGTCCATGCACCTTAGGAAATGGAAACCTAGGGCCTTGTGGTTGGCAGGTGATCAGTATACTGTCCGGTTATGAGTGGCCGGTAAGCTGTGTGATGAACTCGCACTTGAACAGGATAAGGTGTCACAAATCAGTCATACAGTTCAAGCTACCTGATCCGACATCAACTGGGTGACCAGGTGGAAGGTGCGTGTAACTTGCAAAGCTTGTCCTACCTACAGATTAACTGTTAGTAGTAAGATTTTGAATCCGCCATTGGGGATCCATTTTTTGAACAGAAAAAATCTATTCTAGAAAGTCTGAATTCACTGTCTGAGGATTCAATTCTTCTTGGGAATCATCGACACCGCATAAGCGAAAAATCCACAAGGAGATTTGAGATTGCTGCTTTAGACAATACGCTTTCCGTTCACTGCTAAATTAAGGCATCTGTCAAATTTACTCTGACGGCATGAAACAATTTGCGAGAAGACTGAACAACAACATCAACAGAATCCGGCGACAACTTAGATGAATTGTCCTTTCGTGTGTGTACGCGTCAGAATTCTATCAAAAGTGTGTTGGTTCACTGTGTGCAATCCGAATTCACTGCTTTAACAGTTTCCAAAAGTTACGCGGCATTTTATCCGTTAGAGCGTAGCATATGTAACAGGTCTTTTTAATCCAACATATGACCATGAGCTTTTCCCGAGCAAAGGCCGCAAGACGTTTGACTGCTATTTTTTCGAACTTACACTGAAAAGAGTTGGCTGCGTCATATTTGGCCCCGATCTATGGACGTTGTTCCGGGCGATAATCGGTCGTCAGTTTGCGACGTTTTTATCCATTCCAGGTTTTGAACATGCCTAATGCACTGCCATGGCAATCTAGCAAGTTCGTACGTATCAAATCAAGTCGACCAACGTCAAAATAACAACAGATTCCAAACAATTATATTGGGATACATAAACCGGGTTATTTTAGGTATTCCATTTTCTAGTTATCTCAGCTGCTGTCAATTACTCAACTAGAGAATGTGGACTACGTAACGGATGAAAATTCGATTGCAAACCCTAATGAAAACCACTGAGAGATGGTAGTGCAGAGAGAGCAGATAGTAAAAATCGTGTGTTTTGCGCCATCATACAACTCAAGGTAACCATAAATGGCAGTAACCATGTAACAAAACCTGTTCAAAGGAATATCTGAGCGAAGCACCCGCATGGTAAGGTGTAGTCATGATCGTATCTTCTAACCGCGACTTGATCTTTACTAGGTTGACAGCCGACTGAGATTTCCGTTACATGTATATGGGTTATATCACAATGTCAATGTAGGTGACACGAAATTATGAGGCACATATTGCACTGAGTACATACGTGGCAGCAAAACTCAAAAAATGACACGCAGCTTGTTTGTTTTATGAACCGCAATATAAGTTTGCATGTTCCTACAAATGGGAATCCATCTAGATTCTATAACCTTATCTTTGTAGTGCTTCTGAGCAGCCTTTTGAGGATAACTGTGTTCAACCCGCGTTTGGTTCCTACGCATTCAGACAAACCCTCAGCAGGGACTCGCACAGCGTCTACTCGGACAATCTTGGTAGAACTTTCCCAGAAAATGGGCCACCTAACAGAAGAACTATACTGCGATCCAGGCTAGGTTATAACGTCAGTGGTCTTCAGCACTAGATAGCAAAATGGACCATCACCTGCGGCATTTTCCAGCCCAATCTTATGTCCACCCTCGGGTCAGGTAACGCGTGAGAAACCGGACAAACCATCTAAAAGAAATGTTAGAAGCAGAACCAAACCTAGTATTCTACAAAAAGGAGCCGATAGAACTGGACGCTACTAGCTATGCCTTCTTTCTTTCGATGGAGGTTTTTCAAAAAGAAAAGAGAAAAATTTATGATCGTTCTGAGCGATCGACAGACATTTGTATGGGGGCCGTCCCAATCTCGAAGAATTGCCAAGGAATGAAGGCCTAGTCGGAGTAATCTGTAAAATCATACACATTTTAGAGGAAAGCTGTGACTGAGATGCTCTGCGTTAATTTGTTCTATGGTCATATGTTGTTCTGTAGATTTTAGTTCCTTTGTAGCTAAAACTCGGTCATCGCTCAAACTTGGGTTGAATAGGGTATCAACTGTTTCATCATGTTTCATGCCAAAGATATCAGAACGTTGTGTTTTCACCGTCCATCTCACTTGTTTACGCTGAAATACGAAATGTGAGTTCATAGCCATAGATGAATCACACATAGGATTTACTGATGTTTTTCTTCGAAGCTACGATACATTTTGTTTACTAGTTGGTATCAGAATAATCCGCAGATAGCACCCGGGCTGAAAGATGTACTGAAATGTTCATTGGAACAATCAAATTATCTTGAACTTTGATGAACATGTCCGTTTAGAATGTTCTTCTTGAAGTTGTGCGTTGGACTGAGTGGTTAACGAGGTCAAGCTTTGGAAGAACAAAAAACCAATCAGAATTTATGTGATGCAAACGAAAAATCAACAAGGACGCTGTGCCATGAACGATAAGCTGTATAGGTGCTTTTTGATGAGCTTTTCCGATGAACTTTCCACAATTGAATGATAAAGCATCTACTCTGTGGAAAACCTCTGGCACCGAAAAATGCACAGCTCTGTGCGCACCTTATTAGCCTTTAACCTGAATGCTGAAAAAGTCCTGAACTAAAAGTGTAAAGCATTGCATCAAATCATTTTTGAAAAAGCAGGACATTTAGTTTTTGCTGACCGTCAGTAGTCATTTGTTGATTTTGGTCACTCCGACCATAACTGGGCTCAAACTAACGCATCACCGATGAGAAAGTCTTCTTCCAGTCTTTTTGGACGTCTCAGCAAATGTCCTCATTTAAGCACAAATTGTGAAATCGTCAGATATCATCCAAACTACTTACGGATTGGTCGGACAGGATCCAAAATGTCTAAGTTCGTTTGAAGATGAAGGTGTGCGGAATTTCAAGAGTCCTAATTCGCTGATGAGGTCATGTAGGATGCTGGGCCTTGAATCGCATCCTCAGACCAGTGCCTATAGGCACCTGAAGAATGCTCCCTGAGGCCAAGGAAAATCGAAACTACAATGTGGATACGCGATTCAGATGGGTCTAAGGAAAGATCATTTTGAGCCTAGACCACGGGGAAACCTGATGCTTGACAGTTGGGCAAGACCATGCAGTCAGACGGGGTGCGTCACGATACTCGGTAGTCTTGGTATTCAAGCTTAAACGGACCATTCAAAAGCGACCTGTGACGAGCATGCTGACTCCAACCTCAGCAAATATATGGGACTGTTTAACAAGTGAGTGCATCTGCAGGAGCAAACCTAAGCTTGCAGGACAACGGGGCTTCCGTGCTGCAACAGTCGCGAAGTATTGACGTTTAAAATGAAGTCAGTTCACTCCAGTTCATAACAGATGAACTGGTGTGTCTATGCCACTTCACTCATGACAGCCAAAATAATTCTTCTTGGACAGCCTGCGGTAGGTATGACTTTATGGTGTTATACGCCAGAAATGCAGTTTCATCCGATAGACGGATGGACTGCAATCTGACTACCAAACTCGGTGAAAAGACCAAAAACAAAGGGGTGATATTCTATCTGTGAGTCAGAAAATTAAATCAGGGCAAAAACTTCCACAGTACTGTTGAATTTAGAACAGTTTTAAACTTCGAAGGACACTAGATCTTTACACGTGGTGAACTGTTTCGGAGCAGTCGAACAATGGTCAAAGGTTTGCAAATTCACAGGGGTTCTACGGGGAAAAAACCGTTGATTTTTTTCCTCAATGTTTTGCGTTTTTTGATCCATAAATTGTGAAGTTCATTAAAGATGTCCAGGTTCGAAGGTGAGTCTTATTTAGACATTATTTGTGTTTCGGAGTCAACTGTTACTAGGCCACTGAGAGTGTAAGCCAACCAATGAAACGTTTTACACTATCCTGATGCTGAAGGTCTTTTAGTCGGCCATTTCTTGACTGCAGAGAATATTTTCTCATTCTGGCCATAACTTTAGAAGAAGCTTTCATCTTGTCTCATACTAGATATGTCGAGAAACAGTCGCTAAATGATTTCGCTGGAACATAGTTCCGTACGATGTTATCCTAAACCGAAGAAAACGTCTTACAAAACGATGATCACACGCCTCAGTTCGAGCAAGCTTTCTTCTCGAAGGACAACAGAATAATGGTCTAGTCACTGAGATTGAAACCAGTTCTCTGTGTGTAAGGCATAACATAAGCCAAACTATGGAACTTTCTTTTCAGGTTAATATGTTGAACAGGTGAATGTTAGAATCCAACATCCTGTGGAAAACGTGTATTGGGGGTACCACACTCGACCTTGTTGAGTCCCACATTTAAAGTGCAAGCTTCTATACATAGGAGCCTATGAAACGTTGTCACAAATTTAATTTGCTCTATTCCGTGAGTTACGTAGATGTGTTTTTTTACTCATCGGTCCCTGAACATGTGACCCATTGACTACAACGAATTAAAAAATTGCTATTTTATTCAGAACGATAAAGTACGAGTTAGCACAACAGGGTTTGCAAATGCTGTTGCTAATACGCCTAAGAATATCAGCCACTCGGTTTTCAACCCATAACAATTCAATTTGGAATTAATGTGTGGAGACAGTAGACTGACTGATAAGAGTAGAAAATCTGTCACCAAAATCAGACTGAAAACTTTCTGTTCGCGTTGAATATTCTGGCCCTGATTGCTTAAGCCTACTGCAAGAGGTCTTTTCGTGTTCGCCCTCATTTCATGAGTACCAAGGACTCGTACGCAGCACAGCATTACACTCCACACAATTGTCGATGGCTGTCCGGAAATCCACAGACATTCACTGGTAACAAAAGAGTTGACCGAACAATTCTATTCGGAAGCCACCCGCTCACATAGCTGTGCTGATAAAGTTTTGCAACCGTATGGAAGTGTCCTATATCTGATGTCTCCCGGGGATGACGATGATGATGATAACAAGATGATAACAATTTCGGGTGAGTGAACATGTAACGGGCGACAACTACTAAGGGCTACTAAGACTGCTGGTGTGTGCTAATCAATTTCCCCTTCTTTTCTATCAACAGAATCTCGCACACACACACACACACCAGGTTCGATAAACCAGTCAAGGTGTTTTGAGGGTATGTACATAAAACGAGTCACCACAGCGGACATCCGTCTCCCACAGCATAGTTGTACGTCGACGTTAGTCGCGCGGTCCAACAATACACAAGAGTAAAATGAAATCACACCCTAATTCACCTCACTAGTGTAACAGTGTAACAGTGGATACTACTGCTGAGGCATATGAGTAGTACGTCTTCTCGTAAATCCGTTTTGCGTCTCTTAAAAAGTGAGATCTGTTACAGAATTGGCGGAGTCTCTTTGTAGCATTTGCCTGGACTTCAGTAACAGTCAATGAATATCCAGAAAAGTTCAGGAAGACTCGTTCAAGGAGAAGGTGGATATTCAGTTTTGTAGACGAGATGCATATGAGAGTTTTGCTCCCCTGTTCAATAGTCTGTAACCGTTAAGTTGGTGTTCTCAACTAGACAACTCCTCAGCGAAGGCTTTCTTCCTTTCACTAGTTGTGGGTCGTTCATTCGACTCATTTTCATTCCACAGCCCACTAGTCAACAGACTATCCTAGTCCCTTAAGAGAAACAGCCAATACCACTTTATCCCTCGCTGGGAAAACCACCATTGCTGCTACCCTTTCAAACTTTGGGACTCGTGCAGGCATGCACAAGCTGTCAAGCTTCCGAACAAAGGCTCAAGTGAGTGGTAACTTGAAAATTCATCAAGGGGGTAAATGTAAACTTTGTTATTCGAAATTTTCTAGACTTTTACAGAGTTCCTCTACCCACTTCTTTATACAGTATAACAACCTGTCCAGTGTTGCAGCACTGCGACTGGAGTTGCTAAAAAGTCACTGAGTTGTGGGTAGCTTCCTTTGTGTTTTCCACTTCTCTGCCTTGATTTACTCACACAGTCTCCAAATTCCGAATATAAATGCGTCTGCCCAAAATAGTCTCCCCACTGTATTTTTGTTCCTATTTTTTGCATTTTGTTTAGGACGGATGTTACCAGGCCACGGAAATAAATTAATAAGTCTCCTAAAAGCGACCAAAAAACACCGTCATACAGGAAATCAAGAAGTTTTCAGAACGGGGCTATTTGCCGACGCTGATTTCCTCCAACAGTTTGGGAAACAACAGAGGAAAAATTTCTGAAGTAGTTGTGCTGACGACTACATCTGGGTTTTAGTGAACTATATATTAGTTTGAGCAACAGAAGCAATCAGTAGCATTCGACTGGTCGATTTACAGCTGGAAAATACAAGGTGGATTACCCTATGAGAGCCGACCAAGTAACAACCCGCCTCCACTTGTGCACATGTTGTTTCATGTACAAAGATGTTGAAGTTTAATAGAGCAACCTCATTTTTGGCTATCGGTGTAACGGTGAATACTACTGCTGAGGCATGCGAGTAGTACGTCTTCTCGTAAATCCGTTTTGCGTCTCTTAAAAAGTGAGATCTGTTACAGAATTGGCGGAGTCTCTTTGTAGCATTTGCCTGGACTTCAGTAACAGTCAATGAATATCCAGAAAAGTTCAGGAAGACTCGTTCAAGGAGAAGGTGGATATTCAGTTTTGTAGACGAGATGCATATGAGAGTTTCGCTCCCCTGTCCAATAGTCTGTAACTGTTCAGTTGGTGTTTCTCTACTATACAACTCCGCAGCGAAGGCCTACTTCCTTTCATCGGTAGTTTTAATTTTACGGAACAAATTCACTTATTTATTATTTATTATTTATTCAAATAAAACCTTGGAGTGAAACGTATGGGATAGAAACATGACTCGTCGATATGCTGTCATGAACAGCTCACTGCTCAGTACTGATCCAGTAAGAGAACTGATGGCACAAGACAAGTAGACACACCGCAGCCCAGAGTATCCAGCCATTACGGTGAATTCCCATCCAGGCATTTGTTTTCTGTCTGTCGTTTTCCGCCGTCGTCTATTTGGAAAGTTTTCATTCTTATTCAGTTACACATTGTGCACACGAAGCCTTGGAGCCATGCAAGTCCATGAAACTACACGATCAGTACATGACTGCCAAAAGTAGAAACGTTTTTGTAAGTCTTTTCGTTTCCAGTGCAACAACTGAGCACTGCTGCACTATAAGAGTGCATTGGCCAACTATGCTCACTTTGATGTTGACCCTGCGACTATAAAGCCGAAACTTGCGTGTTGGGATCTGTAAAAGCTAAGAACAGATATAAGTTTGGCACAACCGATTAACTTCAGATCTTTAAAGAGCACCCATACTTGCTGGACAAGAGTGGCTGTTGTGTTTGAAACCACAACATATTTCATCCCTCCCTATGCGGCTTGTCCTTATGGTCAGTTCGTCATAACAAGAACTTTCGAGTTAATCTGGAAAAACTTGCCAGTTCCACATTTTTCCAGCTGTCTATGTAGCCGCTTATAAAATGTGTTTGCTGATATAAAATTTCGGCTTTAAAGGGCGATGGCGTCAGGAAAAAACAAGCAAAAGTGTCATTGTGGTGATTGCAGTTGTACTCCAAACAGGATCACCGGTTGGTGTTCCATTCAAGCTGTAGTGTCGAGCGTAACGTGATCAAAAGCAACTATCTCTTCAGTTTACACTATGCTGTTGAAGGTGAAATCTTCCTCATCATGAATGTGGGTCTCTACCAACGCATTGCAGACTTTGTGTTCACATCAGACCTATTCGAATGGTAATTCTTCCCTTGTTTTTAAACCAATCTCGGCAGCATTGAAATGTACATAAAAAATATTGGAGACTGTTTAACGTTGCCTCTGCTTGACGGACTAGCAGCGCAGGCAGTGCACGAAATAGGAGACGATTTGGACGGGGCAAGCACTAGGATTCGGGGATCCGGGCAGTCGATGGTTGTCCCGCTCAGCCAATCACATCGGAACATTGTGTGAAGATCACGCGGCTAATCATGTCCACCCGTATGTGGGTGAATGCACTATGCGCGGCGAAATTAGCTGTAGATCAATAGATTCATGTACAGAGGTACCACAGTCTAGTCTTACTGCTCCCGGAAGTGAATTCGATTGTGTTTGTTGGGCTGCAACGCGGGTTCAGAATTGCTTCAGCCAGCTCATCGCTAGAGCCCAATATGGCTAAAAGGACATGCGAAATCTGTGCGACCTCCTAATTGTGATGAGGCTGTTTGGTCCCTTGCGCAAACCAATTCGCAACCACGCGCAGAGTATAGTACGCAAACCGGGCTAAAAGATCCAAAACAGTGGGCAATTTATGTACTAACGCTTCGCGAATTTTGCATTCATTAGAACTCAGTAAACAGACAACTCTATCTTACAATAACTAAATAAATCCAGATACTTTGAGATTGCTGTTGAGGACCCCAACCATTAACACAAGGGAATTTTCCTGTAACTTTTGAAAGTAAAATTCCCTTCTGTTAATGGTTGGGGCCCTCAACAGCAACCTTTTTAACCCCTAAAAGTTACAGGAAGTTGCTTTTTAGAATTCCTTTTCTTAGGTAATTCAAAAGAAACTACTCTAGCGGATTCGGATTCTATGGTCACAGAAGTGTAGGTGAACAGGAAATGCGTACACTGCTAGGTAACTTTAAGTAATTTCGTACAAAGTGCGTTTCTTTGAAGAATAGGGGCCAATGTATCGGCTCCAATGGACACCAGATGGATTTGACTTAAATTAGCTGTGAACTCCGCCCCACATATATCGAGCGTTTGTCATTTTGGGGCAATCCGAAGGCATATGTTTGACGGATGTTTCCGTATGATTGGACAACAAACCTATTATGCAAGGAGGGTTTTTGCGTGAGGTAATCAAGAAGTCAGGCACCGTCCTCCTCAGTTCTAAGTGCTTTTATGCTATTTGTTTATAATGAGTGGTAGTTGTCCTCAAAATCCACCAAAAATTCAGGTTTCCAGTGAACACTCACGGGGGTTGTTCTTCACCTATTCATTTCTTGGACTTTTCATTGTCCATGATTGTTGAGACTTACACTGATGGTGGGCATCTGCACACGTCTTTCAGAGTGCACATCTTTCAAGGTCAGTTTAATCAACTCTCCAAGGTTTTCGAGCGTCTTTGGGATGTTTGCTCCCATAGATGTCCTCGTATAGCAAATCCGACTAGGGACCAATAGCTCACCACGCAAGTGCTATCCATTTATAAGCACTTTTTGGAGAGACTGAAGAGGTAAATGAGGTAAAGAGTTAAGTCCCCAAGTAACACCCCTCCCGGATTCCCTTCATATCACTAACAGTTGGTATGGCTAACACTATGATGATTTCTAACGGATTAAAAACTTTTTTCACTTATCAAAATGCCCTAGTCGGCGCTTGCGTCTAAAAAGGCCCGAATAGAATGCGCCCGGAAACTTTGTGCCTATCTGTGAAAACGGTATAACGGTTCCGGTTGCGCTCATATCAGTGTGGTGGACAATGTAAGTGAAACGAAGATAACCCAGTTTCAATTTGATCATCTAAAAGAGAGTTGAAAGAAAAAATCAACCATAAAATAAATGGAATATTGTACTCCTGCCGTTTTTTGACTTCATACTATGTGAACAGAATTGTGCCACAAAATTAGTCGGTTTCTGTTGGTCTGAGAATTTGGTAGCCCTGAGTTGGTTGCAGTAGACTTCGCTAGATATCCGGTGATTTCGAGCACAGTGCACCTGCGAACTCTATCTCTCAAATGACTCTGTCAATTAGCTCTGAGATGGTGCTTTCGAACCACTTGGGATAAAAAGCCACATAGTTTGAAACGAGTTGAACATGCGAAACAGGGAATTCAACGACAACGTAGGAGACGGATAACCCGGGGTGATACCTATGGAATGGGGAACGGTGATTGTTACGACTGAATGCTTTGGGGTTTCCGTACGAAACTTCTTGAAGTCTTAGGTTGGTTAGACCTTGTCCAGCGTAATTGAGGAACAAATAGTGGGCGACTAAATGTACTCTGCTTTACTGAACAACTGTGTACGCATTTTTGGCCAGAATTTTGGAATGTTGATTATCGATGTTTTCAAAAATAAGCGTAAAGCCATGGTTTTGGATTAATTGTCAGTAAAAAGGAGAAACGGCCTCAGCATCCTTGTGAATGAGTTTATCGATCAGTGGCTGATCTGAAACAGGTTTCAGTGTTACTTCTGCGGCCGACAGTAGTTGTGGACAGTCAGGACTGAGCCTTCTGATTTCACCTACGAATCTTCCACGTGGTAGCGAAAAGCGTTGTGACCAAACTCCTCTACGGAGTTCACAGTTATATCTGATACTGTAACATTTGGCCTAATACAGTTTTTCTGAATCAAAAATATATAACATGTGAGTTGTTTTTTGAACGCTTATTCCCGTACATGACTTTGTCCAGCTACCGGTTCCCAAGAATTCACTCTAAGTGCCGTTTTTTGTGGGACTGTGTTGGACAAGTTCATTCTGTCTACGTGGCAATGCTGGTTATATACTGCAAGAATGACGGACCACTCTTTCATTCGCTAAGTTGTTCTACTTCTAGCTATCACAGGCGACTGATTCTTCCAGATCTGACTGTATAACTATATCTGTCGGTTTTGAGAACCAACAAGGACGAAACCGGCTGTGGGCTGTCGAAGAGTTTTCAGCAACCTTGTAACTAGTGTCCTTTATCAAATCCGATCATGTTTAACGAGTCAAGTCCCAGTCTGAGTCTAGAAACTTTCGTTCCCCCCTTGTTGAAGTTTCATTGGGCTTGCTGGACCAGGAACTCACAGACATGCTCCAAACGCTAGAGACGAAAATCGTCAGATCGTAGCTTTTTAAACGTAGATAACGGGAAAAAGAGCTAGAGCACACATCTGACACAGAAGTCCATAAAAACTTGATTCGCTCATCTTTTATTCATGCAAATCTCCTCGCACTTATTAATACTCGTTACGGGACAAATACGTATAATTCTAGGTCATCAAATTGTCTCGTGTGTATTTAAGAATATTTGAGGTGGTTAATATCTGGTTAGTTCGCCGAAGATCTACCACCATTTTGCCATACCAGATGTGATTTAAACAACAAACGATACTCAAGCTACCTGATCTTTGATTTTAACCGATCTTGCCACCGCAGATTACAGTGGGATTTCGCTCCGTGCCACCTGACTGTGACGTTTCGTGCAAGTCGGTGGCCAAGCTGGATGAACAGATCAACACCACCTAATCAACCACCGATAAATGCATCTGAGACACCAATATTCCAACGTACATGGTATTCTATAGCGTAGTATGGTGTAGTATGTTTTAGTATGATGTCGCACACTAAAGGTTGGCAAAGTATGCTGAAGCATAGTGTAGTATAGTGTGGTATAGCATAGTGTAGTAGGGTGTGGTACGGTATAGTATGGTTGAGTATATTTAACAGAATTAGGCAGGGCACTGGTTTAAGCCAGTTCACGTGTTTCAAAACTTTCCTTTTCAGAGTGAGAAATTGGGAACTGCACATGGTCAACTGTTCAAACTGCCAAATGTTTCCGTTGCTAAGATGGTCTCTTCCAAGGAACAATAGTGGAAATTAAAGCCTAACCAAGACGGCAGCTGGCTGGTTACAGCAAGACAACTGTGACTCGTGAAACTTTTGTTGTGTTGTCGTTTTTGTTCTTTGACCTGGAAGCGTAAAGCTCCAGGATTTGGGATTCCACTGTCGGCCTGTGTATTTGACTTGTTGTGTGTGTGGTGCAGCAAGCCAAGTGATAGCACGACGTTCTCTAGCCGGTTGACGCATGGAAGGATTGTTTCGGATTTAGCGTACACATCAAGATGTGTTCTTAGGATGTGCGAACTCTCAGATGTACGCCGATGGTTGTCAGTTATTGTGTGGAATTTTAAGACTGGTCCTAAATGATTGCATCGGCGTACTTCATTAGGGACCCTTTGGAGTGTAATTTTTATCTATGAGTTGTCTACTGATTGGTGTGGATGTGATCGCACTCAAATTGGTCGCAGTTTACCGGATACTCTGCTTTGAGTAAAGCCTTTGTACGAACTGGCTGTGTATGGAGTGTTTTTCACATGAAACGTGGTGTGGATGTTGAGAATGAACCACACATGACCAATGCTTTCGGAAGTGTACGGAGGTTGCGGCATGCGTATCATCATCACCAAAGACAGCAACATCAGTGTTGACACTGATGCTTCACTGCCGTACTGTTACTTGTGAATCTCATGGTTGTACGAGGGCTGGGATACTGCCAGGACGCCCACACCTTGACAGGAGGACGATTAGGGTCCTCACCAAAGCCTTTGGCTCAAAAGCCTAACCGCAAGGCAGTGGTGTTGGGCTGGAAATGCAAGTACATTACCATTTTTACGGAACACATCGCCCCACATTTTCCAACCCCCAATCTGGAGGGCCAGGAGACTGTGTTCGTCAGACCTCCCCCATAGACCAACCTGGTATGAGAGACTCTGTGAGTGTCACGCCGACACCCCCCAGTATAGCTCAATGGGTCGCCGAGGTACACAAACCGCCACACCACGGTAAGGTCCAGTCTCTTCGTTGCGGCATGCGTAGCGTATCTTTGACATCATTGCTTGGGTTTGCCGGTTCATCTGGTCCTGGGGTTGCAGCTTTAGGGAGGAAAACTCTTTCGGAGCTGACTTGATGTGGTCGATTTAATTGTCGGTTCACGATGAATTACCACGAAATTGTTCCCCTCAGCGGACTAGTGTGAATCAACGCCGTCTTCGTGTAAAGCAGACGGGCATAGACCAACTCCAGTTAGCACTCTGATTAGGCAGTGCTTTCAAAGTGGCCGTTATTTGGCATACTTTTAGATCAAGATGGGCTATTTTTCTGTCATCTATCTCATGTTCTTCCGCACAAGGAGATGAAAGTGGGATAGAATTTCGTTTACAAACTTTTTGTTTATCAGAACGAATGTACTATCCACTGATCTAAGCCACAAGCTTGGTGGCTTGGTATGAAATATTTACTATACAGGATGGGCTGCAGTAGGAAAGCATCCCATCATATGTTCACCAATCTGTTTGCAAAATGCGCAGGAATGAGTGTTTGGTTGGTCAGAACAGGACATTGCCAAATATAATCTTCTCTTGTGTATTTCAGACTGTCAGAACTAAGAACACCAAGATCGGCAAGTGTTTCACTGACTCAACGGAGCTATGTGTGTTACAAAGTTGACTAGGTGGGTTGAAAATCTTTGGAGAATGTTTGGACAATCTGGGTGTAAGGAGGTACCCCAAATAGGACAGTTTGTGCAACTTTGACAGTCCAAAGAATCTGACTGGAACATCTGCCTTCAAAAGTTTAACAGAACCGCAAGGCTTGACCAAATTTGGAGTTACAGGGTTTGCTCAACAAATGAAGTTGTATTTTGTCCATAGTGGCTTCGGAAGTACGGTTTATTGGCTAAGTTACTCATGGCTTTCTGCTCACACCCTTCTTTTAATGTTAACCTCTTTATGATCTTGAGGTAACTCTTGTCAGTCCCTGTTAGAAAGACGGTCTTGTCACGCTTCAAAACTGAGATTCAAAGTTGTTTGTCTTTGCTGATTTAGAAATCTGCAATTCCATACTAATCCTCTTTTGAAAAAGCGGTAGTTAGCTTCCCCATTTGTGACTGAATACAAGGAAAAACTTCTGCCTCCATAGCTTCAGAAGGATACTGAAATAGTAACATTTCTGCGATGCCGTTTTTAGCCAACGCACTTACAGCATCTACATCCTACAGCACATTTCCGATGTACATCCACACCGCTGCTGCACGTACCCTTAGTATGTCAGCGACTCCGAGATTTATTATACAGACACAGGTCGAACAAGTTGAACAGGGCAATCGACAATTCAACCTTATGGCCAAGAAACTTCACTACTTTAAATCTGAAGCCCACATAACCATCCAGGTGCGCAGTGACCCATTTTTCGCTTCGCCTTGATTAAGTGTTCTGACTCCCCTCGTTGTTACTTGAAAAAGGTTGACCATGATGGTGGAAAGTTTGGACGGTTCCGGAGACGTCACTGTAGAATCCCGCTAGTTTCATTGTGGAGCAAAAACTCACGGCGCTGAATCCCTCCATACTTCTTCTAAAAGCAACTTTAGTCTCCAGCTTATAAAATTATCCTTGTTTCTTGCTTAGTGGTTATACATTTGTTTTTGTGGATGTTTCGTCTCTATAAAAAATACTTTCTAGAAGGACCACACATCCCTTGTTCTTTAATCTCCAGGGTAACATGCTGCGTGAGGTCGTTCTGCGTCTGATGACACATCCTGATTTCATATAGATGAACCAAGGAACCTCTTGAGGTCAAATCAATAAAGGTCACAAGCCGGAACACTGAAGGTCAGAGGACAAAGGTCACTTAGGCATCGACAGCAACGACAAGCCCAAAGGTAACGTGGACATCGGCGAATGAAGACACAGGATAACAGAACAACCAGTGGAACCGCCCGACTGAACAACTGATCGTGGTCAAAGGCCAGCCTCGGTTAGCAGCACGTATATTAACACACACGCAACACTACTCAACGCACAACCACCAACCCGTCGCTGCGCACCACTGCGCCTCCAAACAGCGCACTGATGATGTCAACTCGATTGGTGGTGAAACGTTTGCAATCAAATTTTCCAGCTCAGAGAACAAGCCAAGGACCACACACCCCAATACTCTCGCCATACTTGGCTTTTAGAGCCATCAAACGGATACATCCAGCCACATCTGGTTACCGGTTAGCGTAGTTACATTCTTGCAAGTGGACATTTTATGGTCAAATTTTTGGGAACGCAGACGAAGATACCGACTGCTCGGCTACAAACAACGGGGAGACACAGGTGGTATACCGATTTTAGGCATTCAGTTACAAAAATGCGGATGTTATTCTATTCAGGCAATCTAATGTCTGTTGGTTATACTCTGAAAGTTCATCCAAGAATCATCAATCCTCGGAAAACGGTTGGTCATTACCACACCACATAGAGCATTGTATCCCTAGTGGGACTCATGAGGTCATCGTTCAAGCTCACCAGCTGTAAACTTTAGTCAAAAGACGTACGATCCTGTGGTCATCCGCATGAAACTGCTGATGCAAACATCAAGTGTTTGATTCATCTACATGCACTTGATGGATCTCGATAGTGGTAGAGATTTTCTTGACTGGGTAACGGGTAGCCAGCGTCCTCGGTAACTCTGTCGATTGGACACGCATCAGATGAACGGGAGGTTCATGATTCGTCCATCCACGGGTGTATCTTTTCGTTAATATCGCGTGTACCTAGAGTAGTTTACGTCAAAACCTCGCGGATACAATACAAGATGAACGTTAGCGAAACACACTCATTTGCATACATACGTGGTTTTGACGGGACACTCATCTGGAATCCAGCTGAATCTCTCTTTTATGATGAACGCTTGATGTCGTAGCTGATTCATAGGCACCCCGGACATGCCCATGTAAGGTGATATACAATCGAAATAAATTGTTCCCAAAGCATCTTTTTCTATTGACCAAACCCACCTTAGTTTGGCAGTAATCTCACGCGGTACCTGCTGGAAAAATTATTCCGTAAAATTGCTAAAGCATAACAAAGCAACTTTGACGATTCAGATGGTCGTTCTGGAGCCTGATTGCGGTAACATTCTAAGAAACAATAAGACCTGTAAAAACCTCGGCCTCTGGATGGATTGTTCAAACAAATATTAGGTAGATATTTCCTGTAAGTACCTGCTCAGCTAGTCAAATCTATTCAAACTCGAGATATAGTTGAAGGTTAGATGAAATTTGGCGTGCTTAGTAGGACATTTACCGATGTTTTTTGTAGCACGATCTTATGTAAACAAAAGATCGTTTTGTGTTTCCATGCTGCGTTCCAGCCCCCTCAAGAGGACGTTGGATTTTGAAAATATATGGGAAAAAAATCAAATGCGATTTGGCCAGGTAAAGTTAAGAAAAACTCACCACTCCTTGGATGTCCCCCGATAAAGACAAGGGCTTGGTCTCTCGGTTGCACTTCATAGTCCTGCAGAATGACTGACGGCTGAGAGCGGAGGATCGCAATATAGCCGAGACACATGAAGGTACAGCAGACGATGCAACATCGGCCGAAGCATTTTTGATATGCTGGATCGGAAACCAACAAAATGTAGGTGTTTAGTTGCTTTCGGCTCCGGAAGAGAAGCTATGGTTTACTGGTGCGGTTAGTATGCCAGTGTTCGAATAGGCAAACCTACAATAGTGTGATACCGTGGTGAGGAGGTGGTGACTGTCGGCATCCTCGGTTGGGGGCTTTAGGATGAGGAGCGCAGTAACTGTATTTCACCTCAACACATTGCTGTTAAACGCCTCAATCAGAAAGTAAACAGTCGTAAATACTCTGCTGAACACAAATTATACTTGGGGTGGGAGGTCTCTCGAAATAATTCACTACAGAAATACGCGATAAATCTGACTGATGGTTGCCACAATTGACCAAGATCGCTCTTATTTAACAAAACAAAGCTATTCAGAGCAGTAGCTTTGGGTGAATTTGACCAGGCTTTGGCATCTGATCTCATTGCTGGGGGGGGGGCTGCAAAGCCACAAAGTTGGTCAATAAAAAGGGTTATTGTTGAAACTTCGAAAGTAGATGTAAGCAACGCAAGAAATTAGATGAAAACATGTGCGACATCCGGGAGTAAACAGTGGGTTGATTCAGTTATCCACAAAGCTCGAGATTAAGCATTAATTTTAAGACATGAAGTTACTTAGCTGATGATCCGTGCCTCGATTGCAGTCCTAGCTTCTTTGGAAACGTGGATTTGTGTTGCTGTGTTGCATAAGAGCTTTGCACCGAGACGGCCTTACAGCAGAAAAATCGTTTGAGAATCGCTTGAAAAACCATCACTAGCATAACGGGAAGAATTTGCCTCCGAAACACGGACTGCAATCAGGTTGATCCTAATTCGACATCAGTAACAGCCGAATTCGGACGGCCGTTTTTTATACTCCCCGTTATTATGAGTAAATGCGTCACTCAGCCTTCTCCAGGTATATCAGGGGAAATGAATATTCTTGTTTGCTCAATAAGCGATAGTGTCGCTTACCCGTTTAATCCGTTTGCGTAAAAGTGAAATTTGAACTTCACAGTTAGAAAACGCCCTATGTGTTCTTTAAAATGACAGGATCTGTTAAACTCCTTTTAGTGTTTTTGATGGAAACCTGCTGCAAAACCTTTAGGCACTTTTCCTGTTACCGCAGAAACTTAGTTCTCTAAGGACTTTGCCACGGAACAAGAACACCAACGTTTTCATAAAAACTAACTGGAAGGTTATGTAAGGAAACATCTTTTTCCATGATCAATAAGTGTATGAAATGTCGCTCTGTGCTCGAAAGTATACCGTGAAGTCGCAAAGTTGACTTGTGTTGATAGACATTGTTGGCTGACCTCGAAACGGTAAGTTAGCATCTAGAAAACCAGCCTATCCATTCAGCTAATTGTAAGTCCCGGAGAGCTTTTTGAGGTTTGTTTGAAATCGCCTGGTTGTAAACCAGCCAGCCTAACGAAGATGTGGAGGTGGCAGAAACCACCAGGAAATAGGTCAAACAGCAGTTTAGGCCGAATGACCGAAGGGGCATCTGAAAAGCCGGGAAGCAGTGGAAAACTCTTCCATCCCTGCTTGGAATCATCAGCTATGTACACCATACAAATTTCAAGGGAATTTTTAAACGCACAACTTTCCGGCAAGTGACCGAACACTATAACAAGTGGCTACTCATTTCCAGTCAGCAGTGCGTTCAGATCGCACTTAGGATAAAATGACAGCATTTCACAACCACAGTGAAAGTTGCATGTTCAAAAATTGACTGTATTCTCCAGTTGAAAGGCTTATGTGCGATTCTTCCTTGTTTTCGGAAGAAATGTCCATAGTCTGTTCCAATCCAGGGTTTTCAAACCCCCTAATTTCTTCTAGCATTCCAGTTGACAAACAAAGTGCACCATCCCCGGTTTGTTTACATGCCATACAACTAATTTTAACGGTAAGTTATAGACCACACAATCAATATGTGATGACAGCACGACTCCTGTTCCAACATATTATTAGATGGTCTGGATTTGGTACCCCCTGATCCTCACCGTATGGCCAACTAGAGGACAAAACAAAGCCAACAGACCATGACAAAAGTGACAGGATTTAATGCTTTACGCTTTATGCATCGAAGGGATAAATCCGGTCTGTTTAACTGGAGATATTAACGGTCCAACTTGAATAAAGCTCAGTTTACGTAACAAGTAAACCGTTTAGTCATTTATGTTACCGAAGTAACCCTGGTATATAGCTGCAGATTTCTATGTAGTCTGTATAAATGACTGATATCTGGATAGCATTTGCGGGCCAGCATCAATAAAACCAGTGAACAACTGTGCATATGTGGAGGGTCTTAGATCGAATAAGGTCGTGGACGAGTGTGTAGACTGCCGTTTTAAGTCATGATCGCATAACAATCAGCACTGGTACTAGTTTCTTATTGAGGCATGGCACAATCCGTCAAATCTTCGTAGTTGTAGGGTATGTATTTATCCTGTTAGCGAACCGAAGAAGCCCTCCCGGTTTGAGCCATGATCATAGGCTGTGGCAGACAGTGTACCACGTGACACGAACGATCAGGCCTAAATCACCACGTCATTCGCGATCTGACCACTTTTTAGGTACATTGCTTGCCTAAGAGTATCGTAATCAACAAGGATAAGTACATTCTTTTGCAGCCTTGGATTCGCTGGTTTCACCATCCGATTGGTGTAAACAGTCTTCACTTCATATCGACGTGATGCACTACTCATAAGGTCGCTGAAAACTCTTCGACAGCCCACAACTGGTTTCTTCGGGCTGGCTCAACAGGTAGACATAATCCCCGAATTCCCGTCAATCTTGTGTTCTACTTGCACGCAGTTAGCGAAATACACTCATTTTCATACCAACTTGGTTGTGACCTGAAATCAAGCTATCTTATTTATGATATTTTTAAGCTTGAAAACATTCAGCTGGGTTCCAGGTGATTGTCCCCCCAAAAAACAAATTGGTATGCAAATGAGTGTATTTAGCTAGTCATCAATTTACTTTTAAACACATCTAAATAATATTTCTGGGCCCATATCTCCGACAGGTTATGTTATGCTATTCAGAAAGCAGTTACACATAAAAAACATTTGTCCTGCCACCTGGCAGCAGCTATATGACTTCTTAGTTACACCTGATCTGGAGGAAAAAGTGTGCGCTCATCAGTGAATTCACCGATTCGTGTTCTGTATTTGTTCGTTTTAGATATGAATGATTCTCAAATAGCTCGAACGTGCGACGTTCCTGGAGAGACTGTGAACCGACGATTGGCGCATCTCGGAGGGCAGGAAAACACACTTATGTTGACGCTAGACTCCTACCCTTGTGGGGTCAGACGAAGCAATCAGCCTGAGTGGCTGTTGCATATCCATTGCGTTAAGCTTGCGGAATAAGCCCCAACTTCGCAATGACAAGGGGACTAAAGCCAAGTGCACACATATAGGAAAAACATTTTGGCCATCCAGTATAACTATTCCTTGTGTTCCATATCGCTTGTGGATTTACGGAAAGACAGTTTCCAAACAATGGCTTCGTTTCTCTAACCCGGGCTTAAAGTACCCGTTTCTGAGTATTTTTACGTCGCAAAGACTGCACGGATAATGTTTCATAACACCGCTAGGCTGTCCTGCCCTTCCGCTAGTCTTCATCCACAAAGAGAAGATACACTTAATCCGCTGAGCGTTATCAAAGTTTATACCACCCCTTCCCTTCCTTTCGTAAGTTCGTGTGGCCCTGCTTGGGATCGAAAACTTATGTTCAGCTGGTTGAACATGAATCCGTTTGCGCTTCATCTGGTCTGGCTGGCCTGCCTGACACATATGTTGAGTTATTCTTGCGTTCAGTCGCTGCTCACGCTTTGTTTTAACCGGGTTTTCTTAATTCTGATCACAAATACTGTCTGTTTCTGTCCCATATTGACTTCTAGACCGTCTCCAAAGGATTTTCTCCAGGCGATGGGCTTTACCACAGATAATTAGCACCTGTTGTACATTTGAATAAAATATTCAGGGTATGTAAGTTTCCTTCGCAGTTGTCCGCTCAGGTTGCTTTGCAAAGTCCAACCGGAAGATGCAAGTTGACGAGCCGTAATTTTACTTTGTAGGTCACAGTTTTGAGCTCGAGATGGCTCACTGGTTAAGATGAAAACTTATAAAAATGAGGGTCCATGGTTTGTACTCAATCGCAACTTCTTGTCCAAGTTTGAGCAACTTGGCAGTAGTTCAGACATCATACACCAAAAAAGTGCTACGGCTGAACGCTTTTCACTTTCCCAGTTTTAGTTATCTCCTTCAGGAGCTCCTCAACACCGGAAAGAATGTATCAAAGATAGTCTCATCTGGGAGTCACTCACAAGTCTATTCGGAGCTGGCCGATTCTAAAGAGTTTTTTCCGTGGAAATTGTCTGTAGAAGGGCAAACATCTTTACCGATAAATCTGGTATAGTCACCATTATCTTTACGTGGTTTTGAGCTGTAATCAAGCATTTTTGGAGTCTGTGGTATTTTGGATCTCTTTGTAGATAAAATTCCAGGTTGTGTTCTTTTTGCGAACATTTTCACTTCGTCCCATTACCTAGAAGATTGCTGCAGCACCACATCACAACAAGCATTATTTTGGTCGCGAACTTTCAGGTGAGACGTTTTGGAAAAGACATTCGCATCCGATAAAAAAGCTCCGCTTTTTAAAGATTGCCAGTTTGCTCTGAGTGAAGGCCTAAAAATACGTGTTTGATAGTATTTTATCGATTTTATCAATTCCTTACAACATTCCCTGTATGTTTAGTTGGCTTTGTATTTCACCCTTGGACAACTTGCACAAGCACGCGTGGATTTTAAACACTTAAAGTCAAAACATAATTTCCCGGCTTGCTACTGAATAAAATATTCAGATTATGTAAGTTGCCTTCGCAGTTGTCCAGTCATGTTCTTTTGCGAAGTCCAACCGGAAGATGCAAGTTTACTAACCGTAATTCTACCTTGCAGGTCACAGTTTTGAGCTCGAGAGAGCTCACCGGTTAAGATGAAAACTTACAAAAATGAGGGTCCATGATTTGTACTCAATCGCAACTTCTTGTCCAAGTTTGAGCAACTTGGCAGTAGTTCAGACATCATACACCAAAAAAGTGCTACGGCTGAACGCTTTTCACTTTCCCAGTTTTAGTTATCTCCTTCAGGAGCTCCTCAACACCGGAAAGAATGTATCAAACCTAGTCTCATCTGAGAGTCACGCACAAGTCTATTCGGAGCTGGCCGCTTCTGAAAAGTACTTTTTCTGGGGAAACTGTCCGTAGAATGGTAAACACATTTATCCTTATTAGCGATAAATCTGGTCTTGTCACCATTATCTTTACGTGGTTTTGAACTGTAATCAAAGATTTTTGGTGTCTGCGGTATTTTGGATCTATTTGTAGATGAAATTTCAGGTTGTCTTCTTTTTGCGAACATTTTCACTTCGTCCCATTACCTAGAAGATTGCTGCAGCACCACATCACAACAAGCATTATTTTGGTCGCGAACTTTCAGGTGAGACGTTTTGGAAAAGACATTCGCATCCGATAAAAAAGCTCCGCTTTTTAAAGATTGCCAGTTTGCTGTGAGTGAAGGCCTAAACAAACGTGTTTGGTAATATTTTATCGATTTTATCAATTCCTTGCAACATTCCCTGTATGTTTATTCGGCTTTGTGTTTCGCCCTTGTACAACTTGTAGAAGCACGCGTGAATTTTAAACACTAAAAGTCAAAACATAATTTCCCGGCTTGCTAAGAACAACGCTGCCTCTCACATCCTCGACAAAAGAGGTTGGTCCAGCGCACGGGAGTCTGACAGTACTGGATGCGCCTTTAGTGACAGTTAGCAAATATATTGAGGGTCGGTCACCAGGCTGCACCCACATCCAAAAACGGGCATTTGTTCATGAAGTACATCTTACTGATCGCTGATTTGCCATGGGAAAATTTCAGGTGAAATTCCCCCAATGCCCCCCGACAAATCGGTCGGCTTAGCCTCCAAGAAGCTGGTAAGAAACTCAACCGCGGGTTGGCGCTCAATCGACTGATAAAGTAAGCACAAAAAGCTCGCTTTAGATGCGCTACTTTGATTGCCTGGTATCGGCAGATCATATCCGATTGACAAACACGTCTCAAAGGATACCCTTATCTCAATTCACAAAGACCAGAGCCGACAGTTGCTCAGTTCTACGTACGAAGTAAAAACTGCGGGGGCCTCGGAAACCTCTATTTGTTTTGAGATTTTGAGATACAACTGGACATAACTGTAGAAAAATGAAGTCAGAAGTTAGCCGTCGTAATGCTCTTGTGAGCTGCAGGGAAACTTCTGGATATCCTCATTTAAAGTCTCACGACCCGTCGAAAATCCTGATGATCAAGTGTCTTTTGACCTGCTTTATATTGGTCTGCAGTACAGAGAACGCAATTGTTATCATCTTCAACGTGGGGCGTTCTGCAGCCGTATTCAGAAAAGCAAGTACTGATTTTACTGCGTCCTACTTTACACAAAATAAATGTGGCATTTTTACGAATTCTCCTCACTTCATTGTATCCTTTCACTTATTCAACTGGGTCTAGATTGTAGCCAAGACGCATGCGGGGACGTTTATGGCTGAAGCTATGCAGAACTATTTGAGGAGGTGGCATCCGCATACCGCAGAAACTCATCGTTCTCTGATGGATCGGTCATCATCATCATCATCATCATCATCAAAAACAGTGACATCAGTGTTGACACTGATGCTTCATTGCCGTACTGGAAATCGGTACAATGGAAACTAAACAAGACACTGGGCTCATTTCTTCAATTCTTGGAATTGGTTCAAAACAGAGTCGAGCCTACCGTGTTGATCAATCGACCGTGGTTGCTTTATTCTTCACAGTGTAGGATGGTTACTTTCGCGTGTTTTGTTAATCTGTCGACTCTTCACTGCTGAACCTGTTTGTGTTCGTACGTTTGTCTCCAGCGAACTCACGCCAGAGTACAACAAAAGTTCCTTCCACTGAATTCACCCCTGTCAATTAATTAACCGAGGTCGGTTTGATTCCAACCACATCCAAAACCACAGCCACAACGACAGTAATAGTTACAAGAGCTCCTTAATTGTGTCCAATTCAATACGCATACCATATGGATTAACTCCAGACGATAGAAACGAAACATTGGAGGTGACTATCCCTTCTTGGTAAGTTTTCGTGTTTGTGAATCGCATTCAGGGAAGAAAAGTCGTGCAGTAAGAAAGTGCAGAAAGAAAGAAATTCCAGCTGATCACTGATTAACTAATCAGTGTTTTCAGATAGACATTTATCTGGGTTGGAGAAGGTGCACATAATTGTGCTCACGTGATTGATGAGCGATTTACTGTGGTGAAAATTGGCCGTCGCGAATAACTCATGAGTAATGTTCACTGACGAATAAGCTCCTAGAAGTAGATGTAAGAATGTGCAATTGGTTTTTTTGGGCGCAGTCTCCCCGGTTGTACAAACAGGTGTTTTGAATATCTCGTTAACCACTTGGACTCACAAAGAAACTCGCACAGTGGATTCCCATCTGCTTGCGCGTCCGAAGAGAACTAGAACAGTTAGGTGCTTTAGTTACAAGGGCTTGACAACAGCTGTGAATAGTAGAGGGCGGCACAGCTCAACCGTTCCAATGTCCACTCACGCACACTTGTTTTCTAGTTTTCACGTTAACACGGCGAACACACCACACTTGGGCGAGTAGGTATAGCCCGAAAAAAAACAGTCTATACCGGGTCAAGTAACATGAACTGCGTGACCGAAGTCTGCGTGCTGCCATCTACTTAGAAAAAACCTATCAGTCAGCAGGTCAACAGCGGGTTACTGAATGAACGCTTGCGTGTTCCAGCCACCCAACGACAGGAACAGCAGAGACTGAATTCATTAGCAGGGTTAAATCCTACAGCAAAGATAAACAAACAGTTTCATTCCATCGTTCGTGTATCACGTTCGGCCGGTATCCAAGAGTTCAGAGTCATAAAACAGCTGCTTTCTATGACCTCTGTCAGGCAAAGTTTTTCTGTCATCGTCTTTTTAAGTGCCTCTTTTGAGGATAATCCATGAATCTCCATGCATACTGCTTTTGTAAGTGACCTCACTTGGTAAAGTATGGAGTTGAGGTAAAACATAAGTTACTCAGAAAGATTTCGCACTCCAAATTAGTCTTAAAACCTTGATCACTAAACAATACTATGGTCTGTCAGTGTGACAGTACTGACCCAAGTGGGCGTTACCATGTAACCTGGTAGTGGATGAAGGCAGCACAACACTTGGGAAACTGATGGGGTTCTGCTATCATCTGTAAGCGAGGGGAAAAAAAGACAAAGTCAGAAGTGCATCCCACGTTTGATTGTTACACCAAAAAACTTTTGTCCTTCTTCTGAACCAGAATGTTTATCTCAGTTACTCCACTCGAGTATTATCGTGGGACGCAACACTGCGTTATCGGAGGACTTCGGAAAACATTACCGTTTCTTCTGACCTTTCTTGCAATGTCATTTTAATTTATGGAGCCCAGCTAAACTAATGGAACTAAAAGAACCTCCTCTCCCCGAAACACTTGTTCCCAAATAACCGTTGTCCTATCGGAGCAGATTCTGTACTCACAGGAAACGGTGTAGCTGTGTTGAGTAACTGAAAAAACAACCTAAAACTGTTTCGCTCCGTATAAAATTATTAGCGATTTGTTCCTAATGAATCTCTGGGTGAATTCAAACCCGCTAGGTTTTTTTCCAAATTAAGGTAGGACACCTGCTACAAGTGATCCGTCAGATTACTTCTGTCAGCGGAAATTTATAAACCGCTATTGCTTTTGTTGTGTTCGCTATCGTTGTTGACAAATTAGTAAACCGCCTACTTAACACAAAACCCCCAAATTCTTCTCGGAGGTATGGCATTCCAGCTAAAACTTTGTAACTTTTTTCTGCCTGAAGTCGTGTGATTGTGTTTTCATGACTTTCTACAAAATCGGGTTTCACCCTGAGTTTCACATTGATAGAATGCATGGCCCGCAATTCACATGAGCAGGTTGATCATACGATTCCTGACTGGGCTCTGAGGGACTGGCTATGAAAGCCAAAAACCTGATCAACTTGCCAAAGTCTGATGCAGTTGATTCTCCACATTTCGGACCTTACACGACCAGCCTTGTCTAAAATCCGTCCTTCTGAGGCGAGCGTGTATATGCAGCTTAGTGTGAACCATGTGGCGCGTGGAGTAGCTGTTTCGAAACCGTGATGCGTCACAGGTTTAAACAGCTAGAGGAATGTGCTGACGTACCGTCAACACTTCATAAATCCTAAAATACCTAAAATATTCTTAGAAAAATTCACGGTCGTTTGGTGGTCCTGAGAAGAGGTTCAAACACTACCATCGATCAACTATCCGAGGAGGTTGTTTTCGAAAGAAACACGTCACTGGGCTGCACACTCTGTTGGACGCACCGATGACAAAAGTTCATCAGTACGGTGCAGTACAGTACTACTGATTCCTTGTAACTATTATTAAGATAAGAACTTAGGGGTAGCGTCACTCTGTTTATGTTTCGTGGAGTGACCGTTTTTTACGCAAACGTCCGCATATTGATATCAAGATGTTGATTCTTCCTGATAATGACTGTTGAAATAAGTGCACGTTTAGTTCGCGAGTCAACAGGTACGTTTGAGCCTATTTGTGCAGCCTTTGGATTTTTCACAAGTAACTGCCGAGCTACTTATTTACATGGATTCCGTATAGTGGCTGATGAGTAGCTCACCTACTGGGATTCGCACTGTCACCTATATGTCAAATAGACCAGTTACATTTGTACTGAATTCCGACGGTAATCCCAATGAGTTGAATATATCAAAAGTTATTTGCATTACTGTGCCATTCAAGTAGCAGCAGGTGACTGGGTTCAAACCCAGGTTAATCCATTTGCTGTACTAATTAACTTGTTTTGTTAGCTAGATCAAATTGAGAAGCTACTCACTATCAGTCTGGACAGGCTCTTTTTTTAAAAAAAATCCATGGCGCAGCCATATTTCTGAACTGCGATAAAATAAAGAATTTTGTTGGGCTCAGGATGCTTCATATTCTCGGACAGAATTTCATGTCACCCGGAATCGTCGACCGGGATACGTTTTCATTGGTGATCAAGAGAACTTCATTGTAAGGGGATTAGGCGCACCAAAGAAATTCTGACACGACGTGTGTACAGAAACGATCAATTTCAACCGGAAGGCTGATGTAGCTTGTCTCCTGTGTTTATGTTGTATCCGGGGTGGCCGTCTATTGGTTACTCCTGCACTGAGCCTGCCAGATTACGCGATAAGGAGGACACAGAGAACTCGGGACACGGCTGTATTGTCAGGACAAACATACAGAGCCTCTGCGTAAATATATAGGATGACTAAATGGCCAATTATGGTCATTCACTTGTTCGTTCTGTACAGCCAATGGCGGTGTTCCGGTCGTGAACATACTCAGCCCCACTCCGCTAGTCGTATGTTGCTAAGCCATGTTTGGTGCACTCCGCCAACGCACCTGCTATCCGAAACGTGTGGTAGTGCTGGTGACCTTGGGAATGCGTCATTCTCTGCACTTGCGCTTTTTTCATGTCTGGGCGTGTCCTGACAGTTTAGTAAATGGGCAGATCAATAGACCTGTGCAGAATCCTAGCGATCAACGAAATATTTATTGCTATTACCGGTTGTTATGAGAGGACCCGGATGTGGAATGTGGATGAGATAACCTGGTGGTTGACCCCTCGCACACCACCAAAGAATGGCTTCTGTTAGGTCCCGTGGGGGTGCTAGTCCGACCAAATTGTGGTCCCGACCTCCATTTGATTGGGGCCAGTCGTCTCTGACATTCCAGTTGAATTTTCGGCTACTTTGATACAGGAACGGATGGGCTTCAGACAGACATCATGCATACAGTTAAATAAAGTCTGCTTCAGTTATTCAGAGAATATGAACCACAATGTCTGTAGACTAACACCGCACAACGGGATGGCATCTTGCGATGGCCCCATAAATTAGGCGTGCTTTTTCACCTTTTGTTATTTTACTCCAAATGATAAAGTAATTGGCCCGTGAATCCTGGGCTTTGACTTTCGATGATATGTGTTGCCTACTGGTAAAAAAAACTTCAGTTCCACCCACTTGGACTGGAGTTATTGTGTTGATTTATCTGGTTTATGCCTAACTGAATAGTTTTGGTAGAGGAATACTGACGATTCCGTACGACTATGGTACACATTTCATCTATCTGGTGTGAAATTTCTTCTTACCATCTGTGAATTATTCAGAAAACCTGACTACTCAAGAAATGTCAGGTTTTTCCATCAGAATAGTCGCTGATGCTTCACGATCACCTTGAAGTAGGTTGAGAACTTTGTGTTCATGGATGACGAAAAAGGTTTATCTGAATCGTAAGAAACTCTGCGGCTCGAGACCACACGAGAACTCATCAGAAGGAGTAACTAACCAATTTGGTTTATTTCTCGAAAAACAGTCCAATTTGGGTTCAAGTAGAACATAAGGTTGACGGAAACTCGGGGACTGAGCCTACCTGATGAGCCCCAAGAAGGGCGAAACCGGTCGTGGGCTGTCGAAGAATTTTCAGCAACCTTATGAGTAGTGCATTACGAATATACATGTATCGCGATATCTCGAATATCGTAGCAACTGGAACATGAGGCGGCCTGGTGCAGCACATTCAGTTGCCTGAAAACATCGCAAACGGGAGATTCAGCTGGGTTCCAGGTGAGTCTCTCGCAAAAACCAAATTGATATGCAAATGAGTGTATTTCTCGAAAACAGTGCAATTTGGGTTCAAGTAGAACATAAGGTTGACGGAAACTCGGGGACTGCGCCTACCTGATGAGCCCCAAGAAGGGCGAAACCGGTCGTGGGCTGTCGAAGAATTTTCAGCAACCTTATGAGTAGTGCATTACGAATATTATCATCCTCTTTTTCAAGGTCACCAGCAATGGCACAGTTGAGGTGAGGAAATCAAGATGTGACCGGTTCCAGAAGGGGTGCTATTTCACCGGGAAGTAAAAGACAATCTTCATCGGACGAAGGACAGACATTCACACGAAATGGCCCGAATAAACAACTCTTGTCTGATGATTCTTTGATTCTAAAATGATCATCTCGTCAGCTGTTCAAAAGTACAAAATTTTCTCTGAAATATCATTCGGCTGGTACTTTTACACCCGTTACACTATTTGGGGAGCTTAAGTAGGGTTGGTTGTGTACAGCCGGTGGTATTTAGCCAGCAGCAAGAAGAATTAAAGCTACTCTGATTGGTGGTCTTTAAATGAGCGGAGGTTTGTAGGTTGAAAAAAGTGTGCTTGTAAACAGTCTTCACTCTGTCCCGACAAGGCTATTCTGGACTAGACTCGAGTTTCGCTGTGATTACAGCTCAGTAGCGGTGTATAGTTTTGATTGTATCAGGAATCAAACCCGACACAGTCGTAATGCGCTAACCTGGACGTGACTTAAATACAACGCTTGAAAGAGCGAACTTATTCACCTCGGAGCCATGTGAGCGGTTTCGCCGAAGGCCTTAACGACGATCCTGATTGGCCAGACAGTCAAAGCTTCTGTGTCCACGAATTCTTCAGAATTGTAGAATAATCTACAAGCTTGTTTTGAAAAAATTCGTAATTCGTGTTCGTAAGTGGCCATCAGTTTGGCGTTGCCAGTCATCGGATTAAGCTACTCACGGTACGAGAAACCCCTGGTCCGAATAGGACCTTTTAAATGACAACATAAAAACGAACTTCGTCCCGGGGTTAGAAAATTAGGAAGTCTGCACTCAAAATACCAATCCAATGGTCTTAAAAAATCCGCAAACAACTTACTGTGACGTGATAAATAGTCCGGCAGTCGATTAGTGATTTTTCCATATTTCGGTACGTTACGATAGAATGAATCAGATAACTCCCGTGCAAGCCGTCCTGAAGTAAAATGTAAGGAAAGGGTCCGAAATAAACGTTCTTTCAGAAATCCCCATGGCATAGTTTAAAAAACACAGATCAAGCACATGGTATCTTAAAGTATCTCATCTTCAGACTCGAAGATATGTATATCTATCAATGCATATATATATATAGTAATCATGATATGTGGGCACACAATAACAAAAGAATGCTACTGTTTCAGCAGTAACATCCTTTCGGGGACTAGCTGGCATGTACTCAGCGGAACTACAAGGGTTGAGATACTGCCAACTTGTTGGCTGATCAGATGGTAGTTGATCTCTTCACCGAGCTTGGCAATTGGCTTGCAAACGGTTCGTCTCCAGTCGAAGAGACATCGTAAGCGCGCAGTTGAGTGGGTGCTTCCTCTGTATTTAGCTGCGTTTATATAGTTTTTGAAGAGTATCTAATATCCTGTCATGTGATTGGCTAATTTTTATATACCTTCCTTGTAGTGTTATTGGCCCGATTGTGATTTGTGCTACATTGTGGTCTGTATGCCTCGTATTTCATTGGTTGGTTGGATGACTGTTTTGGGGTGTTTCAGGTCCGTTTTCGATTGGTCCGTTCATGCTTGTGTTGCGTTGTGGCCCCTGTTCATTGAATTCGATTGGCTGTGATGACGGTTTATATTTTTGGTAGTTTCCTTACTTTAGCCTGATTCAACCTGATAGTTTGTTTGTTTATTTTAATTTGCCCGCCTCTGCGTTTTGTAGATTTGTAGCCCTTTTTGCTTGCTTTTGAACTACGAAACTACAGGACGCAGAGGCGGGCAAACTAAAACAAACGAAAAATCAGGAGCAGGCAAGATGTTGGGTTGGATTCCAACTATGGACCTTCCAATCAGTTATTTCGCACCTTAAACACTGATCCATCTGGGGCTGATATATGTGTGTGTAGTTAAATATAGCATAATCTTAAATCTGTATAGAGATAATACTATCAATAAGGTGCAAGAAGGTTGCATGCAAAATAAAAATACAGTGGTCAAAGAGCAAAGCGTGGTTGGATAAAATAACTAACAAAGAGTATAACAGTCACGTGGTCCTCTCAGTTGACTAGCCGATCGTATGGGTATTGTCGTCTGTATAAATCCTTCCTAGCAAAAAATTCAGGCTGACAAATTCATAAACGAATGTACTCTGCAGTGATTGGGGGTTTACAGACTTGGGCAATTATGCAGCTGCTCTATAGATGTTTGTAAAAGAGTAAACGATATCCCTTGCGTTAACTTGTGTCTACAACAAAATGTGAATATATTGGCGGACGCCAACTTGAGTTGGTATTTTGTCAAAAAAATATCGGCCCTCATGAATTACGTACTTGAAAACTAAGATGATGCTGACTTGAGTCTGAGGAAAAAAATTATCGGCCAATATTACGCCTGAATGGGTGTATAACCAACCATCTTTGTCACGAGTCAAAATACAACTTAATGAATTATTTCTCCATCATAGACGATATTGCTTCTACCGCTGCTTATTGCGCACCATTCGCAGTCGTCCAAGGAAGCAAAAGCAGAGGATGATGAAAGACACATATTTCTGTGAGCTGTGTGTCTATAAATCATGTTCTTTTTGTACAAATAGAGGCCCTCTGACAATTGTCTTGCTAATATGCATAGATTAGGTCACTGAAATGGATTTGCCCCCCCCCCGTGTTTACCCTTTAACGACGCATTCACAACAGATGATAAAAAGTTGACCTTAACGATTTTTTTGCGAATGGTCAACACACTGGATGAAGACCTAGTATACACACAAGTAGCATAGAACGACGCTATCACACTCATAGAACATGTGAAAATATACTTGAAATAGACTCCGTTGTTTTGACATCTTAGTTAGCAAAAGCCGCAAATTCTGGTTCATATATACAGGTCATGGAGTACACAGCCAGGTTTGTGGTATATTGTTAGTCTGCTGCAGATAAGTCGTGCGCATGTTCAGTCAGCTATTTCAAATACGGACTGAAAAACTCATCTTGTTCACAACAGACCTACACACGTCACAGAAAGTCTTCTAGAATTCATTCAGGGATTACAATCTTCTAGCAAAATTGGGAGGACTTCGGTAGTCTAATCTTACTCTGTTTGGGGTAGTCATCCTGGAAACTGCAAAGGAATCCATCCTCCGTTTTTAAAGCCATTGGTGAGTATTTTCTCCGACGTGTCTAAGAGTTCCGCACTTGAACAATTCCACTAGAAATCTGGACGGAGTTTATTGGGGTGCACACAGTTACACCAGGAACTCTGACCTCACAAAGTAACTTTGGCTGCCTTATGCCACTGAGCGTTTCAATCGGTCTTTTTTTGTCTACGTGGTCTTTTAAAACTGGTCCGGCTGTTATTAATTAACTGTCGTTGTCCGCCTTTCCGGACTCAACGTCTCTGCTCTTGTATACCTCAGATGCATAGGCTGGTTCTATTCCGGGACTACATCAAGACGAATTCAGTACCACTAGTAATCCGCAGGTTGTCGTAATTTATTCGGGGTATGCTTTGAAGGTGTCCTAATGTGATGTAGTTCAATATTTATCGGTGTCAAAATCAGTCGTCTTCGGTGCTCACTCAATTAGCCTGTTTGTGAAGCGCGCTTCCTCTTGCCAACGATTCTGCCGAATTGCAGATGGTGAAGGAAAATCCCAGCTACATGCATAACACGCCAGGTCGTCGCACCGGCCATCGCACAAGACCATGTTGACGCTCATGGGCGGTTGGACTACATCTGGCGAGACGCATACTAATGAATAGCAAAAAAGCTATCTCCTCCGTGTTCCAGACTCTTGAGTCGGGTGAATTTTGGTTTAGTGAGAGGACCCGTAACTTCCTGGTCACCTAATTTCACCTGTTTCAAAGGTAGTAGATTCCAGAGAACGTGTGTAAGTCATCATGTTCTGCGTACATTACAAACGCGGCAACAAGTGGAATTTCGTTTACCACAGCGACAACAAGCCAGTGTTAATGGGTGGTATTGCATGGAGCGAAGGATTCATTTTGCACAAGGGGACCAAAGGGATTGTACCAGAGTTGAATGGCTTAAAAATACCGGAAAAGTCTGGAAAAACTGCAATTATGTTTAGAGTCTTTTTTTCTTGGGCAACACGTGATTCATAAATCGGAACACTGTCCTCGAAATCCTGACCAAATTGTGACAAATTCAACGATACTGCACTACTTGCTCCGTGATTAGTACCGACGCAACAAAACCAATCAAAACCAAGCCGTTATACATCGGCGCGATCGACATTTCACGGCTTTTGATGAAACTGTTGACAGAGAAACAACTTTCCACCACTATCTAGAAAAAAATCGTCCAGCTGTACACCCTTTCCGTTTGTGGCTGCTATGCCATCCGAAGGAATCCGAAGGGCTGAGATACTGCCAGATTGCTCAAGTCTAGGTTGAGACAATCGAGCTGGAGTATTCAGGTTCGAACCACGGACCTTCCGGTCAGTAAGTTCATGCCTAAACCAGTGACCTATCTGAAGTGTATCTCCTGTAGAATTCATTCGGTTCATATCATTTTGATGCTTCGCAAAGTGTGTTTGTTGCACAGAAATCGATTTGTCAAGGAAATGACAACATTATGCACCAGTTTACGGATCGCAACATCTTAAAGTGCACAGCGAGGTATCTGTTATCTCACAGAGTTTGAGCATGTGACCTGACTGGTAGTTCCGAAACTCAATCGATGATATTTTTATCACAGGTTAACCTCAAGTAGTGACTGGCAAACTGGAATACCAGTTACCGTTGAACAGCTGTCTGGATGACGTTTTAAAATGACATATTTTTGCCTTCACTTTGGTTTTTGAAATACTGCGAAGCTTAGTTCCTAAAGCAAACAACGATCAATCGGACTCCGTTTAGAGGGTTTCCAAGGAAAAATATCACATTAGAAAAGTCAAAGAGTTTTGTCCAATGCCTCGCAGCCGATACCAGTATTACCCACTATATGCCATCGCCTTCCTGTCCCAATGTAGTTTCTGTGGCGGGTTTCCCACGTAGAATTTGCTAAACCCTCTTCTGTTCGGTGTCCATCAATTCACACCCAACCAACTTTGTTTTATCACAAAGGCCATGATTTTTTACCCAGGGTACTTGGCCACAGCAAAATGTTTGCTTTCCATCCCTTGCTCGCACTCTACACGTTCAGGTAGAATATACGGTTGACAGAAAACTCGTGGGCTGCGCCTATCTGTTTAGTCCCAAGAAGAGCGAAATTGTTCATGGGCTATCAAAGTGTCTTCAGCAACCTTATTAGTAGTGTATTACGTCTAGAAACCTACATGCTTTGACCGGCTGCCTTAACTCACCGCCGACAACTGCAACAACCTGAGATTGCGGAAACAGGTAAAGAATTCACCATAAATAGGAGCAACGGTGGATTCTCCAGATTGAATAATCGAAACCACCTGCAGACATACTTGAAACTGGATGTTGAAGAGTGTAAAACTTTGGATAGTGTTGTCAAAGTTGAGGCAACTGTAAAACCTGACGAAAACAATCGTTAGAAGTGATTACGGGTCGCTCAGTGTAGAGAGCGAGAGAGAGAGTGAAACTGATGTTTCAGCGAGAGGAGGAAACTGTGATAGCCTCTGGACCACTTTAGGTCAATGTTGGGCGAAATAGTAGATACGGGTACTCCGTAAACGAAGCGATAACAAGCGTCATCAATGAGATATGATAAAGTGATTTCTAATGCGAAACTTCGCATCAAAAGCGTTTCCATCCTAATCGGACTCATTAGGTGTATAAAGGGAGCGGAGTCCTGACTCTGGCTAGTAACTGTTGGTTAATGACCCCAGTACCACATAACTTTTGGCCCGTCTTGCGCAGCTGTTTATGGAGTTAGAAACAGTTGTCAACCTAACTAAAGATTTCGACTACCCATGAATGATTAGATTTTTTCCATGGCCTGGCATGGAGGTCATTGTAACAAAAGAGCTGGAAAATCGCAAGATTGAGCAAATACACTCCACAGTATAGTCGGGTGGTCGTCGCTCTTGTCCAGTGCCGATCAAAGACAGTGTCCCTCGCGGTACTGTCTTTTCCAAGTTTCACTTCTTTACATGTAAAGAAGTGCCTCGCGGCGATAAGACGTTGCCTCTTCTGTTACATTCGGTTAGCGGTAAAATGTGGTATTCAGTAGCCCTCAGCTCCTCACTGATTTTAGTGTCTCCCTCCTCAGAACCTTTACTGTGAATCATCCATATGTGACCCTAATGGGTCAGCTTCATTCTCCCCACATCCTGCAGAACGAAGGTGTAGTTGGTGAAACCCGACTTTTAAGCTGTCGGCTTTCTTAGCTATTATTCATAATATATGCAATATACATATGTTATATACACTCATTATTATATCGTATAATGTATTCGATATATGATATGTGTGTATTATACAAAGTCATCATCATCACCATCGACAGCATGACATCAGTGTTCAACACTGCTGTTTCGCTGCCGTACAACCATGATTTATTTGAAAGCCTTGTTGTGAAGAAAAGAATAAAGGTGGACGGGAAAGGGACCTAATGCTAGCTTACTACAATCATTCCGAGGTGTATACATCTTCAAACACTCATTCAGGCAATCTGGATAGAAACTGACAACAAGATCGCCACTGACATCGGTTGGCAGCCATATCTTGCAGCGTCTCCAACCAGGCGCAGTTAGGCGAGAGGCACCGACAGCACTCAAACGTTTCGTGATTTCTTTCATACCCTTCTGCCACGTCAAAGGTTGCCCACTCTCTGCTTAGGCCACTCTGAATTGGGCATGGAAAACAGCACTCTCTTCGGAAAACGATGGTCAGGCATACGCAACACATGTCCCAAAAAACGCAGCTTCTGGTGCTGGATACATTCTTCAACGGAAGTACCCATTGCACAACCCAAAACTCGCTTTCTAACTGCCTCGTTACGGATTCGCCACCTCACTGGATTCCTTGTCCCCTAGCCAAACCTTCTTGTAAAAGATTACCCTCTTATTTCCAGACCACAAATACACCTACGTAAGTGAATTAGAATCTCCAAAAATGTCCTGGTTGATTTCGTGGTGATTCTATACTAACTTCACTGTTGACTATTTTTCAACCTGTCCGTTAATCACACACCAAAGCCAAGTTGACCGCATGCACTCGCTTCAGAAAGAAACTAATACTTACCGGAACTTCCGCTTAAAGTAATGCTATGCCTTCCTTCTTGATAGATCTTATAATTTGTTAAATTACCATGCTTACGGGTCCCGCACCTGGCCTCCTTCATGTCGAAAGATTTTATCTTCTTGTGGTACCGTCATATAGATTATTGTTAAAGGTTCATCTTTGGGTGTAGTGACTTAAAATCATGACAGGAAATCGTCTACAAAATAGATTTTAAGCACTGAAAATCTGTCCATTTGTCAAGAAATGTAAGGAGGACAGAAATGTTGATCTAACAGATAGGTAAAAATTCACTGGGAAAATCAATTTTCCCATGATCACGATCATCCGTTGCCAGGTTTCTGGGGAATGAACAACGACAAAGGTGCTCTGTACTTTGTAGCCTCAACCTTCAACCTGGTTGCGATGACCAATCAAGCCGTTTAGTTCAAAGAAACAGCTTCTTTAAAGAATGTTCCCAATGGAACAGGTTTTCCGTGCATTAGCAGCCAACTCAGTTGCCTTGGCAACAGCGAAGATGGGTCCACGAGAAAACTGGTGTAGCAATCGATTCAAGCGAACAACGCATGTATTTAGACCGTGGTGATGCCAGCCGAATTGTGATGATTTCATGTTGACATGGTAACGTCAACAGACAAATGGTTTCATTGGTGTAACATTTAATTTGCTGCTTGTGAAGAGGAAACTGAGGAAACGTCTGGGAACTGACTGTCACATGCCTGAGTAACTATACTGAATAAAAAGCTTCCAGGATCGAGCAAGTTCGCTGGCCATTTGGAAATATCCTATTTTCGAGGTACAAAAATAACGAAGACAAAGACAAGACAATTCACCTGCATTCCTTTGAGATGCGCTCTTCAGGGGTGATAAGTCACTAAGGTTGTTTGGCTGTGAAGTCCTTAGGAAACGACGGAATACATATTCAACATGGGTATGCACTAGTTTAACGATGACTCACACAAAGTGTATCGCACGCCTTCTACGTGTACCTGATGAAATCTCATCCGTATCTGGGTTTATCGAACGGTATTTTTGAAGGGAGGGGGCTAAGGTTTTTAGTCCTTCTGAAATAAACTCCCAACAAAACCGATACTCTTGTATAGCATACTAACGCAATAGGGCTAACCGATCACTGATCACCAGACCATTATGAACTGGTGTTTGTAGGACCTTATAAAGTCGAAATAATGACCATCCCCAAACAACACTGGTGAACACAATACACATTCTTACACGACGATGAAAGGTGAATAATTCTATTTCGATAGTCATTCAGTCCTTCAGCTCTCAACTCATCAGTCCAGTCTTGAAATGTTCCAACACTAGCCATGTCAAATTAAGTCCAGCCAATGGAAGTTTAGCAATGTGCTGAGTTACCGTATCAGCTGCGTTAGTGGCATCAGCTGTTTCGATGATGATAACTCACTGGTAAATCAAGGTCAACTGTTTAGGATATTCCGACCGTTAGGTTACCTCTTGAGGAGTAAAAAGACCGTGCTATAGTCAAGAAAATATCTTTTCCGATCGTTTCTTCCTGAGGAAAGTTATGATAAAGAATTTCAAGTCTCCATTTTCTCCTATGAATGAAGGTGCTCTCGCTGAAGAGGACATTTGGGGTAGTTATACTTTGCTGACAGCGTCCTTTGAGACCAAGCACGAAATCTTCTTAGGAAACTTATATTTTTCTAATTCCCTCCGGACAAGGTTTCTGTGCGTATGTTGACTACACATGAGTTGGAATATGTCGCTCATGGAAAAACAGCACAATTTCCCTTCCCCATTCTGCGTGACCATTCAAATTTAAAAAAATTCCTTCTGCTCCAAGGAAGTACACATTTCAGGGAAGCTGTCTTGTAAATTTGTCCCATCACATTATTCCATCAAGGAAACAGTCGTTGCTTCGTTTCGCTTAAACAAAGGAATACTGTGACAACAGTCAGTTTCCAAACGACACTCGTTCCGTGATTGCTGTTCACTCTCGCTAGCGATATGTTCTGCTATTCGACTGTAAAGTATGTACGGTACTTTTAATTGCTACAGTTTAGATAAAACGACGGACTGTCGAAGATAGAGCAGGAAGAATAAACCTAGGAGGTCAAGTTGATTGGATGAACACAGCAGTTCCTATTTTTTCCATGCTATTTCGCCTTCAAAGAAGCTTTGAATAATCGCTGGATACCAATTGCACATTAGGGTAGCAGGCCAAAATACGAGTGATACCATTTTTTATTTGTCGTCCCCTCACGAAAGACACTCTCGACGAAGGCTTCCGATAGGATGGATACTGTATTCCGAACATCGGTTTCACTTAACGGCTTGGCGAATAAGCCGCTCTTGACCACCACTTATTACGACAAACGCTTGTCCATCGTGGATGATTCGGCCCGGTTTTCCAAGTGGTTAACATCGAAAACTTCACTTTGGACGACGCAGATTTGTAAGGGCGCCATCAAATCAATTTATCAAAAACTGTGCGCACATGTTGCTTCATAAACAAAAGACGATTTTCACTAAGCAGCACTTGAAATGGCCGAGCGTCTCGTGTGACCGATTTCTTGGAACAGACCACACATGTTCTATGAATCTTGCGTATCATTTCCAAACTCCTGACTCTAGGATCAGTGAGAAGCTGGGATTCCGATTCGACTACTCATAAGTGGTCAGGGTGCTGATAAACTCAAGTGGAGATTGATTTCATCAGGTCCAGGCTCTCTTTTAGCAACCCGTAATTTTCACTTCGATGTCATACCGCAATATAGTAATAGTCACGTGACAAAGCTACTTGCAGCTTATTGTCGGTTGTTATGGTCGAGCAACCCGACTATTTACAAATAACCGACTTGTTCAAACGGGACACTAACTGGTCAGTAACATCAACGATTTTTCAACGATTGTCTTCAACTGAGTATCCTGAGCTCAACATTTTGAACTGACGTTAAAGAACTCTCGTTTCTCAGTCCCGTTGCCTAGATGATGAACTCAAATTGATGAACAAGGTCTCCAGGGGTTGGTAAACTGAACATTGCATCAGTTGGTTGGTGCGGCGTTGTTACTAACCAAACCCGGTCCCAGATAACAGGTAATTTAAGCTTTAGGTTTCGAGTTTCACTAGGTTCCAGGCATGGCGCTAGAGTCTAACCACAGAATAGTCGAACGTAGTGACCGGATAGCTTGATCCAAAACTACACTGGTTCAACTGGACTTCACTGAGTCCAATTATCATACTGCATCTGCGGCGACAAACTAGTCAAACTAATTCACCCGATAAGTAACGCGCATGATGTTTTGCACGTGGCTCATCATGCATTCAGAGTGGACTAGATTGTTTACATGATGGAAGGCTTAAAGTCGATTTTTGTGATACGTTACTTTCGTTCAAGTCACACACTCATCTGTCTAGGCCAGTTTTTTTTAATCGGACAATAAACGCTTGTTGAGGAAGCTACTTTCATAGGAATGATGCCCGTTGTGTGTTAGACTTGCGACAGAAAACATCGGTACTAAGTCTGCTAAACAGCGGTGTGTAACTGCCCCACACAGCTCGCTGAGGATGGAGGTTCTCGTGCGACATCACGAGGAGCTAATCTGGTTATGAGTATAGCTCTTCTGTCATCAAGAGATTACCAAACCCTGGCGTAGTGGTTTGTACGTCTCCGCAAGCAAACGAATTACATGTGATAGTCTGTCATACCATGTGATCCTTAATTTTGGGAGTTCGGACGTTTGTGACAATACGATTCCAAAGATAAAGACTACTGCTGCTACCACGGGACTATCTGATGCATTTTACCCATGATAACGATTCCGACCGTTCTAATTTCCGGTGCCACAACAGTATCCCGCACAACATACAACTGTCAATCACAACACGACTAAACTGTCTTCTCAAAAAAACAGTTTCGTTCAGTCGTCACAACTAACCCTTGCAACCTGGAGATGTCCTGTCTGAAAGTGTTCTTACCCTTAGACAGTGCTAAATGATTTTGTGTTGTCTGTCTCTAAGTCTTCAGCAGCTCAGCCCTCGCATTGTGGGGAGAGACGCTACTCAAAAGTATCTTGGATGAGTGTGACCCCTCTTCCAGGCAGCCTTGTAACAAACCTTTAAAGCTCAACACCGCGGTCATAAAACACAGCGCTGAGGATTTAAGGGTCCAAAGTCCGTCAGTAATATAAACGCGGAATCACAAGTCATTTAAACTGGGACAACTGAACGATGCCAGTTCGAAGATCTATAGTGCGAATGTCACGCCACATTTTTCCGTCCTAGTACAGACCTCTTCTCCCTAGGGTAGTTCCACGCAAAACTGATGGACAAGATGCCCTTAAAGTAAGGGGTCTGAAATCTTTGGCAGCTTACACTCTACTGCTAAACCCTACTAATTCTTGCAGGAATCTGAAAGGACGTACACTGGTTGGCATTATGATGAATTTCTGCTTGCCTAGGGCGAGACAGGACGTTTTACCATCATAATAACTCCGTTGTTTATCTCCACTGCATATTTTAGTGTTGACTTATTGGACCGATGCCTCACGGCTCAAAGGTTAAACGTAATGCGTGCAGGTGTCGCTGGTTGTTGATCGGGTGGCAATTGATATGTTCGCTCGGCTTAGCAGTTAGCTTGCAAACATGTCGTAACCAAACGAGGGAATATCATCGGCGTGCGGTTGGCTGGGTACTTCCACCTTGTCTACCTGCATTTATATGGCTTTTGAAGGGCATCCGTTGCCTCTCCACATGGTTGGCTGATTGAGATACAGCTGTGTTTAGTGACCGTGTGGCGCCGACGGTGAAAACTGAAAATCAACGAGGCACACTGGGTTGCTTTTCAGGGCCGGTCACGTCTTGCTTTGGGATTAAAAATCTTCATACCTTGAGAATAAGGCCTTGTGTGAGTTTTGTCCTTCTTTCGGCAAAATGGAAGAGGTGAAACTCAGCGCTTATGTGGACAGACCATTTCCAAAGTTAAAGAGTCCCCATAGCGATGAATTGGCAGAGATCACGTGGTAGTACCCTGATCTTCTTAGCTGGAGTCGACACGTTTAAAAAGAACTACACAGCTGACTGGACACTTATCTTCTTCTCCGATACGAGCATCCCAACTTGTCTAAGAGTCACCCTCGGAAGTCTAATGGGGGTCTTTGAGATTCAAGTGTAGGAATGTTCAGAATTCTATCAAGATATCTAACACGAAATATCCGGAAATCCGGACAGGAAATATCGGTGTAACGGTGGATACCACTGATGAGGCATGTGAGTAGCACGTCTTCTCGTAAATCCGCTTTGCGTCTCTTGAAAAGTGAGATCTCTTATGGAATTTGTGGAGTCTCTTTGTAGCATTTGCTTGCAGTTGAGTAGCAGTCAATGAATATCCAGGAAAGTTCAGGAAGACGCGTTCAAGGAGAAGGGGATATTCAGTTTTGTAAACGAGATGCAAATGAGAGTTTTGCTTCCCTGTTCAATAGTCTGTAACTGTTCAGTTGGCGTTCTCAAATAGATAACTCCGCAGCGAAGGCCCTCTTCCTTTCATCGGTAACAGTATCATAGCCACTGTGCCCAAGATGCATAATATGACTATGATAATTCTGCCAGGAGAATCGTACGTTGATCAACAAATTAAGCATCCAGGACTTCGCTTCAACTGAAACTACCAGAGTCTTCACTCAAGGTGCTAGTCTAAATTTAAATGCCGAAAAATCGAATCCATGTTGGATACCATGTTTGCTGGTGAGGAAGATGGGACTCAGCTAAACTGATTGTTCTGTGGGCATTTCAGTACGTCGACAAAAGTCAAGGCCAGCTGCTGACATTATGTAATACTGGACCCAGACCTGTATCCATTGGTTTGTTTTATATCAACTATTGAACTTATGGACTGGCTTACACACAGTTCACTTTTAAATACCATAATAGAAAAAGTGTATTTCCTCACAAATTAAAAACTGAAGCTCCAGAAATATCCACATAAAAATTGGAAAAATTTCATACCAGTCTTGCCAAACAGGTGTTTTTTTATATGAAAACTAATGGATAAACATAAATCATGTCCAGTTCAGAGTGACTCGGCTGAAGTAGCCTCTAAGCGACATATGTGGTAGTTCTGTTATCCCATTTCGGTGGCAAAGTAAAACACACGATGTTTTTCTTTCATGTGCTTTTATTCTGAAAGTGGAGCAAATCTGCGCTAAAAAGCTTAGAGTTCTCCTCCTCTGTGCAACGTTTCTAGAATTATTTGCAGGACTTCATCTTTTCACAACCTAAATACTGCACGTTCAGAAATGGAAAGAACCTCAAAACACACATGGGCTTTCGGTCTGAAAAATCTTCATTTAAGGAGCCTGCATACGTCGCATCACGTGATGTGAATCCTGTGATGAAAAATGAGTGAAGTTATGACCTCCGCTTTCACCTCACTCTCCTTTGCTCCTCACGTCCTCGCGCGATTATTCTGATGAGTCCTCACAAAATGGAAGAAGCACTTGACTAGAGTTAACCTCTTAGTACAGCTCAACAATGCATCGGGATCTCAATTCCGGAAGTCTGATGTGCAATGGAAGTGTTTCCACCAATCAAACAACTGAATTATCACGTCCGAATAGGCGATCCTGTTCACGCTTGAGGGTTGTGATTGGTTCGCCTGACGCCTCGAACAACGACCCAGTAACTGTCATCTTTGTGTCGGCCGACTGACCCGTCTGTCAGGATTTCCTGGCACGGTCAAGCATACGCAGTACGGATGGGCGAAACTGAAGCCAAGTGCTTCTCTCTTTAGTTTGGACTCACCAGGATAATTGTGCCAGGATAGGATGAGGTCAGTTCAAACAAGGGTGCCCTTAACGCGGCCGCGGCCGTCCACAATTAAATCACACTGTTGATCAGTCATTCTTGACCGAACAATAATGTGTTCAGAAACTAATCCGAAGGTTTACATCAACCTAGAGGTTTTGCATGGCAGATGAGCGACAACAAAGACAAGACAGATATATAGTGCCTATCAGTCTTTCCGCATAGCTTGACTTTACTTGCACACATCATGGTTTTTTCACTGTCACCCGAAAAATTCCTACTGTACTGCAATTTGTTTATACCAGTTGATTTTCTGGACCTAGTATTCTCCATCTCCCGTCTGCTACGGCAAGCCATTACAAAGGCACGAGTAACAAGGATGTATTGTCCAATTCCCAAACGTTTCAGTCTCTTCTGTATCTAGCTGCGTATTTTGTGTTTTTGTGCGTCATTGTTTGCGGAATAGTTTCAGCTCTCCATCACTGGCAGAGAACAAAACGTTTCTTTCTTCCGGAATCATCGGTTTCCCAGAAATAATGGCTCTGCTACAACTATTTTATTTTTGAGGATGAGTTGACGGTTGAACCAAATATGGTAAGTTTCAAAACGGACATGCATTGGATGACAATTTATTGATCCGATTCAGTAAATAAACCTCACTTGATGGTTGTAAAAAGCTTGAAAAGAAAGGAACAAAGCAGCCTTGCTCATCATAAAACTATCTCATTCGCCATAGCCCAAAACCAGCTGCCTGCTGGGTCATTTCTAGGTAACTTTTTTGCTAAGTGACTTTGAGGACGAGTCCAAGTGAAAGTAGTCTGTTACACAATGAGAATGAGATTGATTTTAAAAACTTTAATCAAGAACTGCTTTGATGTTTACCGAATTTTCCTTTCCAACTGGTTCATTGTTGCTTTTATTGGAAACCAAGGTTACTAAACCTAGCGACCTACGAAACATACAGTCTAATTCTAAAGAAGCGAATTTTTTCTGGCTGACCACGTGACCTTCAAAACAGCCACTGGCCATAAAAGATGAATTGTTCCAGTTTCACTTTCAGGCATTCCCTGATAGATGTTATGTCTGGATTTTTGAGATAACAGTACTTTTGGGCGCAACCACTAAAGTAACCTCAAGAGGATTCTACCTGTGCACATCATTCAGCAATACACGGATACTGAACGCTGGTCAGGCTGGTTTCTCGCGGAACAACTTTGGAGATTGTTGGAATCGGATTATTTACAGTTAGTTGTCGTTGTATCGTCAGTAGTGGGCCATCGATTTGCAAAATGCAATGTTTCAGGATTGAAACGACAGATTCTGACAAATTTTCCTACAGTAATTGATTTCACTGAAGTGACTAACCTCTCTGGAGCGTATACAGCTCCGGATGTGACCAAATACAAGCATATCGTAATGTAGTAAAATATAGTATGGTGTAGGGAAGTGCGGTCAGTATCTGATAGTACAGTCGGGGAATTACAGCAGAGCCTGGTATAGCCTAGGATAGTCCAGTATAGTCTGTGTTCAAATAGCATGTATGAACAAGTAGGTGAGTGAAGTTCATGGATTAGCTGCAGTCTGATTTAGGGTATATTATGCCTGTATACGTATGAATATATCTGAGTAATCACATTTCGTGCGAAAGGTCTGCGTTTGAAGCTGTCTTGCCTGTCGGACCCAGGAACATCAAGGCTGACTTGGCCGGAAATCCCATGAGAGGCTCTGGACAATTATATATGCGCCTTCTATAATTGGATGAGTTTGACGGCTCAAAATTTATAAAAACTACAGTCGCAACATTATCGTCAGCATACTCATCAGAAAAAAACGTAGAGAAATTAACGCTCTCGAAGGAATAAAATCAAGGATGTAAACGTACTGAGCCATCTTTGTGTTAGTTTACGGCTGTCCACTGCGTGAGACAGTTTGAAGACCAACTAAACTTTGAAAGACGACGTCCACATAGAATTAGTTTCGTGCGGAATTTAAAAAAGAGTCTGTAGGTATGAATCAGTCTACTCTCATCAGTCACATGTTAGCTCTTCAGCCATCAGCCTGTACATGTTTTGTGCAAGACGAGGCTTCAAAATTAAGAGTATTTTTACCTGTAAGTTAGATATAGTATCATCCATCCATTTAGGGTGGATTTAATGAGAGCCCACCAGGCTATTCAAACTGACATTTGAAAATCCAGTAGTTAATTTTTTTAATTAATGACTGCAATTTGTGATAGGTGGGTCGGTGCTGCCTAATACCTCACACAGTTTGGGATGTATTAGTTGCCAACCTCACGCATTGTAGGAAGATCTTTGTTTTTTCAAGGTGCAAGAGAGCTCTGTTTTTGGAGTATCACAAGAGTGCATATATTTCACAGAAATGCAACTTTGTGCTCCGTTCTCCATCCTACCAACCTGGCCCCACACAAGCCGTCTGTGGCTACCCTGATTGGTCAAACCACTGACCAGAAGCTCCGATTCCGATGCTATTCGCTCGTTCTGAAGAATCAGACTCTAAAATTCTTATCAGTCGGCCAAACGGACTGAACAGTGGTCCTTTCGTTCAATTTGTTCAAGAGTACTTCCGTAGAATACAAACCTGATATAGGCCAATTCGGGCAAATGATACTAGAACACAGCACATCACTCCGGCTGGGAAGGATAGCTTTCTTAGAGAGGTCCAATTATAGACTAGGACTAACAGAAGGGCTGCTTCAGCTTCCGTACAGAAAAGGCTTTTGCAAGAAGACCGTTCTGTTATACTAACGCATCAAGCCCTGAGGATGTCTTGACTGAGATTTTTTTTACTTTTGGAGAACGAGAAGAAAAGGAACTGACATCTTACACGGAGGCCCCAAAGTCTGATGTATCACAGGGCCAAAACTAATTGCTCTTGAAAGGCAGCAGAGAAACCAATTCGAATATCACAAAACCGGAGCCAAATATTTGTCTCCTACCTGTGGAGCGTTTGTTCGCAACTGGGAGAAAAGCGTCAGAAATAGATTATTCGCCCAACGTTCCAATAAAATCCATTGTCTGATAAAATAATTGTTGGCATTTTTAACGGAGTTATTCCCAGAACCATGGCAGGTGCGCGGCTGAACACTGATAAATCCAAGTAGTGTTTTTGACTAACTCATAGTGAGGACTATCTTTGTAGATCCGGTTGTTTGCATGAACTGGTGAGTACACCTTGCCGAACCTCGTGCGCAACGGGCACATACATCAATCAGCAGTGTACTGACAATGTGATCTCACCGGATGATGAGATGTTTGCAAATAATACTCATAATATGGTGTTAATTGTTGCATCTAACGCACGTTGTGATGGGATTTCAAAGCATCAGTTGATGTTAACAGCATTAAAGGCAGGCAGGCAAGTTTGGTGTATCTCCGGACTAGTAAAAAAATAAACCATTCAGCGGAGTAACGTGGTTTAATTCTATCGGTTTTTTCAAGTAACATTTTACGTCACCTCTTAATGACTCAGTATATTCCACAACCCTTTTGTGGTCATCCGCGAAAGTTTGGACCCTTCTAGCTACAACAGAATGAACTTCTTTGAAGTCCTTTAACTGGAAAATTTTGGTTCCACCAGTACCCCAGTGTCAAGTAAGTGGATTTTTATGACATCCACTTGCGTGTGCGTCAGTACGTTCTAAGCGATCATCAGTAAACAAGTTATAATTCCCTAACTGTCATGGGTGAAATCCATCACATATGCGACGGACTGAGGTATGAAAATCATGATTCTGCGTTTATCCGAGAGCACATTCGAGAGCACATCATACACTGGAAATCATTATTCTTCCTTCACACAATCCACGGCACAGAAACTGGTTTGGGTCATCACAGTGTTTTTAATAACAAGCTGTTTCGTGTCTAGACAAGTTCAACAACAGTGTAGGATCCCAAGAATCTCTGCAACTTGCAGCCTCAATAGGACCGGTCAGGTGGATATAAATGGACTGGATATTATGGCATTTGGTTTGTTTATTGAGATTGGTAATCGTGTGTGTGTGTGTGTTAACTTTTTGTGACGAACATTTGAATCAAAGGTGCGAGTTTTGGTGCAACCAATCATTCAACTCGAATCATTGTATCAAATGCAGGACATGGAAAGGTCACAGTTGCTAACGTGTACTGCAAACGCGAAATAAATATAGCCACTTTTTGAATAAAGCGTGTTTTGGATGACTTCAAAACTCTGTTGTTAATATAGCTTGTTGCCATAGTTGGTTACGACTTCTGGATGAGTGAGCTTCCAGTAGGAGTGTCTTCTATGAGTGGCAAAAAACAGTCGACTTCTTTTTTCAGCCTGCCTTATTTTACTGATGTAAAATATATCAATGTGTGTCTGTTGGTAACTACTAACTTATTCTTCTCAGTCTCTGAATGCAGGTACTCTAGGGGTAAAAGAAAGCTCAAATGAGGTGCCATCGAACCGTTGTCCTGAAACACAGTTCACTATATGAAACCCCCGTTGGACTAAATCCCAAAAGTGAGCTGAAATGTACTCGGTCTAATAGAATTTTGATACGTTTTTGCAGATTTACCAAGGTAGTTTGACTAAACTAGTATGGTATAACCAGCAGAACGCCGATATAAAGTTATCCGTTCACTGAGTTGCTTGAACTGATATCATCAGTGAAAACCAATTGGATCAAGGTAAACTTACGCCAGCCGACATACAACGTGTTCCTTCCAAAACATCGGCCAACCTTAATTGCCCGCTGTCGGACTAAAAAACTAGCTACAGACAGGTGCATACATTACGCCCTACTAAAGTACGCAAACGAGAGAGATTAGTGTCTACTGAAGTAGGACGGCATGACATTAGAGGAACGATTAGCGGTCCCATGAAAGCCAAAGTTTGCATCCATATGGGCGAATAACAGCTGATGCCCGCTCGTGGAGCATCAGTCTCGGCCAAACACACAAAACGGCTTTTTTATTAGGACTCTGAAAGTGTGGACACTGAGTCTATTGTTGCATAAGTACATGAAACCACCAATTTAGTCTTGGGAATAGCATGACGACTGGACCTGGTGTTACTTTCGAGATTGCTCTGCCGTTCAAGGCTGAACAATGCCGCCAAATCGTACAGAAGTTTTCTACGTCTTAGTACCAGAGTGACATTTCAGGATTTGGGAAGATCCAATTTGGACATTACTTCGCCTCCGTGCTCCTTTGATTTCTCTCTCTCTCTCTCTCTCTGTTGACCTCATTGGTACTACTCTCCTAATCTTCAGTACGGAGCTTTAGCTCCGTACCGACGTAACATTTGCTCAGAAACTTCATACGAGTTTGATCGTACCAATGTTAAAAAATTAGTCAAACAGGCTCTATGACACTTAAACAGCTGTCGTTGGTGTTTATCTCCGCCCAGACAAGGAGACCGAGATCCATCAAATGTAAACAAAAGTTAAGTTTAAAAAATTCTTTAAGGGAAAGTAGCCGCAAAACGGGTAAGATTTTTTTCCAATGCATGCAATCACAAATTCTGCTTCAATACTAAGCGAAACCGATTGATTTCAGCTGGAGTAACCCACTGGCAAACGATTCCGGGCTGTGATGGTTCAATCGACAACAACGTCTCTAATTAGTTTTGAATTACCTATGAGTAAACATCCTACAGCAGTGAGTCCGACGGGGCAGTTAAATGTATCTATGCTGTTTTGTGGCTAATACATCTTTTAGGATACATCTTTTAGAAACTCCAAGGTCATCATTGTGATCGTTGTCTTAAGTGAGCTGTAAAATTACCACCAAGGGTTAAAAAGTGACTGAACAATATACTTCATTCATAATTAGCGTCAGGTTCAAGAGGGTTCAGTAGCTCGCTCCACAAAATTGGTGGGCGCTCCTCTATAGATATTCAAAGTCCATTTTTGTTGTGGTTTTCTTCACATAGCGGTAGCGTTTATACTAGTCGTGGTCTATGTAATAGGCTATGACTGGAGAACAATTCGCCCCAGGGTGGTCACAAAATGATGCCAAATCGCTGTAGGAATTATTACCTCATAATTCATGTATGCATGCATGAGATAATATTTGCTACAAAATGGCCGCTCCAAGATGGATCAAAATTTTATTTCAAAGCTTCATAACCATCGGCAAGTCTACCACAGTCTGGAGGTATCTTGATTACAACAACATTAAAACTCTCAACAAGCGGCACACTTAAGTGCCGTTTCTATACATGTTCAGAGTTTGAAGAGTATTAAACAGTATTGTCTGGACGTAACACACTACTTATAAGTTTGCTGAAAAATCTCCGACAGCCCACGACCGGTTTCACTCTTCGTGCAGCTCATCAAGCCCCGGTCAACCTTATATCCTACGCGAATCCAAACTAGACAACTTTCGACAGATACTCTCATTCGCACATCAATTTAGTTTCGACAGGAGACTCAAGTGAACCCCAGCGAATTTGTCGTTAATATAGGACCTCATAAATGAGAGATTTAGCCGGATTCAGTGGGTTCTTTTGTGAAAACCAAATTTGTGCACAAATGAGAGCATTTTTCTAGAAGTATTGGACATATTTATCCGCGATTTTTTCCAGAGGGAGGGGTAAGTGGGTTGTATGTCTGTTTCCATACAAGGGAAAACGTCGAGTAGTAACCAATCCCTCTGTCTACTTCAAGGCATTGCCTAACTAGAAGTCTGACTTAAAACAGAGCCTAAATCACATAAAACGAAACATAACTAAGTTGCTTAATTTAAGGGAACCGAGAACTTAGAAGCGAATGTGTTCTCAACACGCTCAATCAATCTGTGTCAGCCGCAGCAATAGTGGTTAGCACTTGTCCCAGCCGAAAAGCTCCGAATTCTTCTCAAATCAAAAGTTTTTGAGCACTCTCAACGGCAGAGATCGTTATGAACTAAATCAGAACAGATCTCCAACAAACAGAAACAAATTATGTGCATTGTTTTGGCCAACGTGAACATTTGTTCCAATGGATGGTCAACATGTGCAATTCGGTTCAAGTTTGTTACCTGTCTATTCCATTCAAATCTGTATGCAAAATAGTTCACAATCCCTCAGTTTCTAAACCAGCCAACTCTACGTGTTGTATCTGACTAGAGTGACATTCTCGACAGGCGCTCCAAGCGCTATCTTGGTAATAAATAAAATTTCTTTTGACGGACTTGAATGAATCACTAAAACAGCATTTCGAAGACCTTTTGAACATTTTGGCCTTCAATCTGTTGCTCGATTTAAATAGTGTGATCGCCACGAACACCATGAACATCTCCTACTCGAGTAAAACTATGTACATTTTGGTTTTCTTCGAGGAAGGACAAACAGTTCACTGGATCCATGAGTAAAATTGCCACACAACGGGTTGATACAAAGATGGGAGACACATTAGATTGTGCATTGACGACGGTTAGTCAGGCTTCATTGTTGTAAATGGACATCTGTCCTTTTCGTCCTAAGAGACATATAGAATCGAGCCAAGACCATAGACGGAGCTGTGCGAATTTCATTCCGTGAAGTTTACACATTTTCTGCTTGAATGCTGAACAGCGTATTCAGTTCCGATTGTTTACCAGAAATCTTATGTGTAGTTGGGAATCGTGAGGTGACGTTTATCTATCGAAACAATTAAAGGGTTATTTTACATTCCATGATGCAATCACATTAGGTACGCGTAGCATCATCATCATCGTCAGCTGTAAGAAACCGTGTACTTGTCGTACAGTGGTTGTAGCTGCCACAGTTTCGTCCGCCGATGATTTGGGGAGGTGAGGTAGGTAGCTGCGCATTGGAGGCGCGAGCTGCGTAAATGCACCACTGTCAATGGGCTGTTACGTCGGGGAATTGGGAAGGGGGCTATGCATTGAAGGCAATAGCTTGGATGCATGAGCGCCATTGAGGGCGCGATTGGGCCATGTCTGACAATGTCTCTAACCATTGATGTGGCCCGTCTCGGGGTCCCCATCCAGGAAGACGGCAGTGACCAGCGCAGCTGAGTTTGCTGGTAATGGCTTTTATACTTCGCTGCCAAGTCATTGTTTGACCGCCTCTGGCTCGTTTCCACCCTTCACGTGGTTGTGCGAAAAGAACCCTTCGAGGAAGTCGGTCGACTGGCATGCGCAGCACGTGGCCAAGCCAGCGCAACCTATGCAGTGTGATCAGTTCATCTATCGAGGGTGAGTTATTTCTCCCGAATACCATTCGACGTACTTCAGCATTGCTGATCCGGTGTTCCCACCAGATTCGGGCAATGCTCCGAAGACATCGGTGGTCAGACACTGAAAGTCGTTTGACGTCCTCGGCGCACAGCGACCAGGTTTCTGATCCGTATAGTAATACGGAGCGCACCGCAGCATTGTAAACTCGACCCTTGACGGATAAGCCAATGTCACGCCTACGCCATAAGTGATGCAGCTTCACGAAACCCCCTTCTGGCCTTCTTAATCCAAATGGAAATATCATCCTGCGCGAGACCACCGGGACTGACAAAGCTGCCCAGGTAAACGAATTTGTCTACTACCTCAATCGGTTCACCCACAAGCATGAAACTAGGGTTCGGGCCCACCCAGTCTTGCAGTAGCACTTTATACTTTGCAGGTGTGAAGCGCATGCCGAACCGTGAGGCGGAATCAGTTGGATTATTTAATATTCTTTGCACTACCACGGCGTCTGATCCAAGAAGAGCTATGTCGTCTGTATACCCGATATCTGTGAGCGGACGCCCTGGAAGAACTTCGATTCCACAAGCATTAGAGGCTGATAGTGAGTCTTCCATGATCGCATCAATGACGAAGTTGAACAGGAAAGGTGAAAGAGGACAGCCATGTCTGACACCATTTGATGTGGTGAACTCAGAAGAGAGCTTCCCGTAGACCTTCACACGGCCGCGGGAATTGGCGTACAGCGACTTGAGGGTCAAAAATTTATGAGGGACACCTTTGCTCCACAGACACTGCCATAGTGCCTGGCGGTCTACAGAGTCAAAGGCAACTGTCAGATCGAGGAACACAACCATTGTTGGTTTGCTGGAAGCAGTATCGCTGCTCAAGAATCTGTCGGAGGGTGAAGATATGATCGATGCATCCTCTTGCAGGACGGAACCCAGCTTGGTTTTCACGGATCTGTCTCTTCCTGTGAAGTATGCGTAGCACCTCTGTGGCAGTGTGTGTTACGCTATACAGACTCATCCGCCCCACAAAACCACTGATTCAGCTTCCACTGACTGGACGATTGCCTTTTTTACTCCTTGTCATTCATAGTCCTACTGTTTCAAACACACATGACAAATTCCTCCGTGGCTAGCAAACGCTGCATCGTATCTACTGTCCCACACATTTCCAAGGTCACATCAAATTACAAAGCTCCTGGCTTCCATTCAATAAGTAGAAGAACTGAAAATTTTCCGGTTTCATTTCTCGCAGTCATCCATATGTGTGGTACTGACCGAGTTGGCAATGAACAACTCGCCCCTCAGTCAATAGGTTCGTCGTTACCAATTTATGAACTGATTGTATACTGTCTGGGTTTGCCGTAGCGCGGATACCCCAACAATCAAATCTTCTAAAGTAGGCACAACAGGTGCTTGAGGTAGTAAAATTTTGGATAAGACAAAGCATAGATGTGAGTCATTGTATGCTGCATGTTGAAACACACAAACGTCGAATTTCACTATTGTCGAGAACGTTAGTGAAATAAAACTTAATGAGGACAGACTAGAACACTGGGAGGTCGGTTCGCAGCCTAACCGGTGTTTATTTGTCGGTCCATTTTCAGGCTTCGTTGGCGAAAAGCGCACTGCTTTAGCTGTTTAGCGGTTTCAAACTAACTTAACTCCGTAACGGAAGCGAATATTGTTAGAATAGATCCATAAAATGATAGTACCATGTCTGTTCTATGGGGAGTTTAGTCTAGCGGTACTGTAACTTGCTTGGGTCAGTCACACTGTTTTCCGAAGTGCCCGTAAACGTTAGATGTGCTGCTTATTGTGTGTGTGTGTGTGTGTGTGCGGATAAGAAGAGAATATCGACTGCCCGAATCGTTCGACAAGAGGGGAACCACTCGCCACGCTAACGCCACACTATGATCAAAGACAGATAGACATCTGTTCTGGGCAAATTTACTCAAGTAATCGAATATCCGGAAGTGTTTGGACAAACTACCACCCGACCCTCCATTGAACACTACGCACGCTCCTCATGTGTATCTTGAATCCAATCCAGGATGAGTTGAGCCACATCTTGTCTAAATTCAAGTCGCTTAGCCTTTCGTGGTCTAACGTCTCAGGCTTTAACCGGAAGGTCGCTCGTGTGTATCACCCAAAATTGCTGTGCAGTTTTTCTTGAGTTTTCAGCATAGAATTACATCAACCCAATCTCCTATCCTAATGTTATTTTTCGTGTGAGCCCACATAATCACGGATGAGTAGTGAACTCGGAGTTCTTTCTCATTAGACCTAACCAGAACAGACTGTCCTTAGCCGTATAAAGACTTGAATTTTCAAAGACGAGTAATTTAACCACCTGCAAAGGTGCATGTTTAAGGTATCTGGCTTACCACGTCCAAACAGACGGACATGTTCGCACTTAACTAATGTTATTGATTTACATGACACCTAAAGTTAGTTTAACGCACGGCGACTGAGAAGCACTAACACGATTGAGCGGTATATGAGGTGTCCGTAGTCAAGATTCCAGGATGGCCAGCAACAAACGCCAATGACAGGCTCCAACAGGAACGTAAATTGGTTCCATGGTCAAACCAGGTTGGTTTTTACGAATCCAGCGTCCCCTCCCTTGGCTGAAGACCGGTTTTAACGAGGTGGTGATTAGTAACGATGCAGACTTCTTGCTCACTGTTGCTGTATCACCTTAACTTGTTTGAATCTTGCCAGATGTGATAACATTACAAGTGAGTACTGTTCACTAGTGAAAAATTAATCTTTTTATTTACACCTCAGGGTCATCAGCAACCACTGTGTCAGAATTTAGTCGACTAAAGGAATATGATGCCATTATCCAACTATGGTCGGAGCTGCTGAAGGGGAAGAAAACAAAGACCCAGCTTTTCGACTGCAGTTACTGGTCGGTGGTTGTGCGTTGAGTAGTGTTGCGGCACACAGAGACACGAGACACGGAAGGGAATTTCTGGAAACATGGTACTTTACGGCGGACTTGATCAACCGACGAATTGAGCTGGATCCTATGTACGCACCACTACGAGCAAAGGACCAACACCTCAACCGGAATACTCAAGGAGGATCGAATATCGGAGTCACAAGCAAGGAAACAAGGAACGCCTTGGTATCAGATCAACAAAGGTCACAAGCTGGAACTCGGAAGGGTCAAGAACAGAGGTCACCCCAGCATCGAGCAGAGTAGGGGAGAAGATGCCAAGCTCAGAGTTCGCGTGAGTATCGACGAACAAGGACACAGGATAACAGAGCACCCGATCGAACAGCTAATTTTGATCGAAGGTCAACCCCGGCTAGCAGCACGTATATTAACGCATACGCAACACTACTCAACACACAACCACCAACCCATCACTACGCATTACCAACAACGCACTCATGATGTCACCTCGATTGATGATGAAACGTTTGCAATCAAATTGCCCAGCTCAGCGGACAAACCAACGACCATCTACGCTACCTAAGCTACCAATATTTTCTTTAGACAACTTAATAGTGGTAGACATTGGGAAGACGTGTAGCTTGGTTATCTATAATCCTCACGACACATATGGCGAGTCTGTTTTCCTCCAGAGGTTTCACAACATAAAGCAGATTTACGTAATGAACTACTCATAAGGTTGCTGAAAATTCTTCGACCGCCCACGACCGGTTTCGCCCTTCTTGGGCGGGGACTGCGCCTACATGATGAGCCCAAAGAAGGGCGAAACAGGTCGTGGGCTATCGAAGAATTTTCAGCAACCTTATGAGTAGTGCATTACGTATATACATGTATCGCGATATCTCGAATATCGTAGCAACTGGAACATGAGGCGGCCTGGTGTAGCACATTCAGTTGCCTGGAAACATCAAAAGTGGGAGATTCAGCTGGGTTTAAGGTCAGTCTCTCGCAAAACCAAATTGATTTGCAAATTAGTGTATTTCTTGAAAAATAAAGCAGATTTGTTTATGACTCAGACTCAATGTACAGAATACGCTCAGCTTACCCATGACCTGACTCAACCAGAGGGAGTCGGGACGATTTTTTCAGTAGCTGCAACTCAAGCAGCAACAAGCGAACACCTTGAAATTCGAGTAGATCGGAGCCCCTCAACTTCACTGCTTTGCGGGACGATCAGAGAACACTGACGCTCCACCTTCGCCTTCCGGCTGATGAGGCTTAAAAATAACACCATTACTAAAGATTTCCCATGAGATTTAATGCAAATGATCGCATCTGTAGTATTTTGAAACACCCATTTCACCTTCAGTGAAATCTTAAAGTGTCGGTTCTTCAGAACTAATATACAATGTTTCTCGAAGCGAATGCAATGGAGGTCGATTCCCGTTGTTAGCCGAAGTCCCTGGTGGCCTGGACAACCCTTGGCTTGTTGCTTTCACTATCTACCTGATTGTCCGGACAACCGCATCAAAGTGCATGTACTTTTATTGTAAGTTTCGGAACCCTAACTTCACTTCATGTGTTTTTTGCAACAGCGTTCATTTTGCCAAGATGGTACTTTTGTCAGGTCTGTCGCACAAATCCTACTTACTGGTGGAATTACTGTTTGACCACCTACACAGATACTACTGAGCGTTCGCGATGTTCTCAAGTTTCTGGTTCGTCTATGATCAATATAAACAAGGTCATTCCACTATTTTATTTGGTATTACTCTGGAACTAAGAAAACAACACTGCATAGTATGGATTCTATCGTAGAGACATGCAAGTTGATGACGTAGTTCATGTGCTTATTAGGTTAGTAAGCACGCACAACGCGGGAACCACTAAAGTTGGTAAGATGTTCAGTAGCGCGTTGTCGAGTACGTTATCCGTGATGATCTACAGCGTCAACACTGCCTCATCTATAAGCTGTCCGCTGGCATCAATTTGACAATCACGTGAGGTCCATACTTTCTGATACAGGCGCATCGATCTACTCCAACACTATAAATTGGATATTACATTATTTTAATTCGTAGTTTATTATTGTCAACAAAAGGTATGGTATTTTGAACTGATTACGCAGAATCACTATTTATCCAACTACCTGTTATTTACAGTCCGTCCGCTGCCGATTTGGTGTACACACACAACATATATTGTTTTCTTGTGCCGTTTTGGCGTAGTTTTTGTGTCTCAACAATCGTTGATATTCTTTCAACCCTGAGGTCACTAGTTACCAGTGTTGTTGTATTAACATCCGCTTGGTTATTTCCTCAAATTAAACGTGGCCTGTCTTCCAGCACGCAGTCTTAAAAGCACAATACAAGGAACTTCCGAAACAAATTAGTCCTTTTGGTCTGAACGTTTGAAGCTCAAAATAGCCTAAACAGTTGTCTAGTCTCATCAAATTATGGATCCAACAAATTTCTGTGTTACTTCATATAGATAGGACCCCGTCCCAAATCGATAAGTACAGTGGCTATGATTGCAATCAAACTTGCTCAAACTCACATATTTTGGTTCACTAAGTTACTGAATCAGCCTACAGTTTTGTGAATGTCACTCATAGAAGGACGCATGAGATCTACTCCCTAAGGAATCCTATTGAAACCTGACAAAATTTACTCTTAGTGAAACACCAGGATTTGACCAGTGAATTGTATGAGGAACTACTGATAGTAGTATGTACTACAGGTAGCTGTGAAACCTCTATTTTTCCTTCCATTGCCTATTAACTCAGGACTCATCTTGAGCAAGAGGGTTTATCGTGAAAAATGTGGTCAACGGAAGGTGTGCGGACTGCGTCAAACTCGGTCAGGAATCAGCCCGTGGATTGGGAGAATGACCAACTCCCATGGTTCAAGATTATAGAGCCTGAGGAGACTTTCTTCCAAGAAGCTGGATCACTTACAAATGTTAAGGCTTTGGGTACATTGTTTTTTCGGCTTCCAGTCCTGCCACTTTCAAGATTTCTATTGCAAACCTTAACAGCTAGGTGAATTCAACCCCTTGCCAGAAACTACTGATATCAAATGGTGGAAGTGAATGCAAAATAATGCAGTCGTAACTGGATTCCCCGACTAAAAGTTTTCTCGGAATCTTTTATTCATAAACCAAGTGAAATTTACTGCTCCAGTTTTATACCAGATGGGAAATAACAGCTTCGTGTGACTTTGTGTGGGAAGGGCTTAGGTATGCTGGTTATACCGACCATAACAGTATCGTCAATACACAGTCAGGAATGTGAACACTACCACCGTGGTTTTTTAAGCAGTTCAGTCTTTGCGATCGGTTTATTGTATCCCCTATCTGCCATAAAAGAGGGCACCAATTAACTAATTCTTATAAGTAGTCGAAATGGAGTGTGAGCTAGCGTGATGAGATTCGATTCAAACTTCTTAAGCCAGAAATTAAGGCTCCTATTTTTACATGGCATTCAAAGAGAGTTCAAAGCACACATCGTCATTTGCGCCTTAAAGACCACGATTCATTTATGGTGTTCCATTTAAGCTAGTGGTGTTAGTTAATCCCGAAGTCAACTTCTGCTGAAGACGTGCAACTCTGAGCAAAACCTCATTGTCAAGGTCTAGCAGAGCACAGAATCTACTTTAATTGCCACCGACTATCTGACAAACTTTTGGAAAATCGTACCCCTTAAGACATGAAAACATCCGACTAGTTTCTCAATTTACCACTAAAAGTATAATACTTTCAGAAATAGTTTTATTACATCTTGGGCTCTTGAGGTGTACGGATTTGCAATGCGTCTTCTACGCGTACATGTGACAAGCTGAATTTCTGCTACTTACTTCCTTTAGGGTAGGACAACTAACCCAATCTCTCTGCATGTGTATAGGAGAAATTCGCTTCTATCCACATATCGGATACGCAGATACGAATCCAGATAAGGATAGAAGCTAACAATAGATCGTGTCTTTTGAAGCTCCATAGGATTACGTTTTCTGCCATAAGATTCAAGTCGGCACAAGAAAGCCACGTAAACGCTCGTCAGTGGGTGTAAAGCCTCGTCAAGTAGTTTGCGAGACTTGGCCCGACAACATGTGTGCAGTTGTTGGTACACTGCAAACGGATGCAGCCTACGCCTCTATCAATCGTTCCGTGTAAAAAGTACTGTAAACTTTCTCAAAATGCCATCTAACTTCACTTTTACTTAAGGTCTTGCTACTTCATGGCCTCAACCCAAAACAATGCGAAGCCAAATGTCATCACGCCGGAAGCTTGTTGCATCCGTGACATTGGCAAGGAAAGCTGGTCGTTAGGTTTTGGAACAAGGTGCTCACACCACTTGAGTGTAACTTGCTACACAAAGCCATCAACAACACTGCCTCGAAGCCTATAGGTCCAGTTTATAAGCGAACATCATCAGGACATTTATACACGTCGGTCCACTTTGTATGCTTGCGCAAAGTACGAGAAAATATAGCTGCCACATTCAACCTACTTTCCAAGGTACTGGCGGCCTGACTTCAGATAACACTAAAAGGTCAGGCAACACGAGGAAAGTGCTCACAGTGGCCTTCGTTTGGATGATCGATTGAAGCACGCAGTGAGCCTGCTTTGTATGCACTAATAGCTGTAGTTTAAACTTACTCGTCTGACATGACAAGATATCATGTAAGACGACGCTTCTAATACACTAGGAATGTCGTATCCACATCCATTTGCATGCCAGTAAGGCTTCACGTATAACTCTTGGTAAAATGTGTACGCGTGACAGGTCACCTTTTTAAAGTCCTACTGATGGCCCTTTACAATCTTGCCACATTATATAACCTCCGAATTATGGGCACAACAACAAGCTAAATTGTGTTCGTCGTGCATTTTAGTGGACCACCGGATCCAGCCTACAGCCCATTTCCATATTTTCTCACTTGAAGACACTGTATGAAGGCACGTATGCTCTAAGGCAAGAACATATCCATCCACAGCACATTGCCGCTTGGATTGATGACATCTCTTCGAAAACCTACTACCAGTTTCCCACTGCTTGAGGTTTATTGGGCAGGTAGGTAGTTTTTATCAAACTTATGTTTGCTCCGATCACAAATTCTACGCAAGTGGCAAAGTATACCTACCGGTAAAGCAAGACGTTTTCAGTTGGTGGTAGCTGGTGGTAGGTCACTCCGTCAAGCGGTACAGTCGTGATGATTGGTCCTGTTGGAAGTGGGTAAGTTTTGTACATGCATCTCAATATAGGCGGACATTCTGCCTGTTGCTGCTGTGAAGTGTTGTACTTTAAAGCTGTTTTTTGTTTAATGGAGCATGTGCAGCCAACAGCTGATGGACTGTGACAAACATTTGCTTGGCGCACTCAATCCTTATTGAACCATTTCAGTAAAAATTTGAAGAATTTAACAGAGTACTGAATTATACAGCTTTTATATTCGTAATGGATATCTCGAATATCGTAGCAACTGGAATGGCTGCGTTCTGATTGAAGCCAAATCTATTTGTGATATGGTCTCACATATTACCTCACAATGGTGCAAAACATAAAAGTGCAGTCATTTAAGTTAAACTGATCGTCCGAACAGAATGACAGGTATGCTTTGGAATGACCCGTTAGAATTTGATTTTACTGGTGGATGATGGAATTTCTCCACATACGCAGAACATCTGCTGATCCAAACCCAGCAGAATACTTGTAGCCGTATAATGGGATCTACAGAAGGAGACGTTTTGCTGCATCCTCATTTCATGCAAACAATGCCAGCTGTGTGCTGACGTGTAATGCACGATTCTCCGCATCTGAATCCATGTTAGACCGACAGACGAAGCCGCGCGAATTGCTTTCTGACCACGTATTCTGGATTCCTAAGTACCTCTAATGTGAAACAGCTGTAGGCTTAGTCGCTAAGCCCTCTAGCGTGTAGATTTCACGTTTGCACTGTCATGTTAACTGCCATCTTTTAACCGCCACTACGCATGGACTGGGCACAACAACCTATTACGCAGACTGAAAACCTTGTATCCGCTCGTCGCTGTAACTGCGTCATCCATACTCCATAATTTCGTTGGTTGTCTTTAGTCCTTTACTCTTCCATAAACCCCACATGCGAATTTGGTTTAGCTTTTTCCGCGAACACGATTATTTTTCTGTGAAACCGTCCCTCTTTAGATATATGATACGCTTGCATGCGTTTCCAGTTGTAACTAACCACCTTCTCTAGAGAACCGCCATGATTCTGCACTTCTTCCTCGACTGTTCAACCTGGAGTATGATGTCCAATATGGTCGGCGGGGTGCAAATGTTTTTCTTCACACTTACTGCTTAATTGGTGCAATCAGCTCACTACTACATATGTCCACATACATTTAACACCATACAGTAGCTCTGAGTCGCAGTTCTTGTGGCACTAGTGGACCTTTATTAGCATGGAATCTCTATCACGTAATGCTTAAAGGGAGTCATCAGACAAGCGTTTAGACCTGGAGTCAACCACGGCCAACTCAATTTGATGATTACTCCCTCCTACCAGCGGCTTCACTGGTAATATCACCTCTGGTTAAATTAAGGTTGGGAATGACCATACAAAACATATAGCAGGACGTTGCTGTAGTCACTTTCGATTAGTCTGCATATACAGAGCAGGTCTGTTCCAGAAATTTGATTGCCTGTGAGATCCTGTATTCCCCCAGCAGTGGACCATTCATTCATGGTGCAGAAGGCCAACATTCTCAAGGGTAATTATACAACAACAACTTTTCGGTGGGTAAATGCGCTAAATTTATAATCCTGTTTCCTGAAGTTTCGAACCATTCCGCAGTGGTGTGCGCCCATAAAATTAAAATCGGCCAAGAAGCACCTGCTAAAAATTGCTCAGTTTTTTTTATTCAAGAAGCGTGTATCCTGTTAAACCACGTGAATCAAAATGAGTCTAACCTACTTGATCAAATTTTGCAAGAATTTTGGCTTAATTCTGAAGTATTTTGTTCTTTTTGGGAGCAAAATACATTTTTTTGCGTTTCTGAGCTAATGAGAGCACAGACGTCTTGGAATGTTTGATGCTAAGGCGGGCTTTAGCCTTGCTACTCATTCAAGCAGCTGAGATCTGCCATGCGCATCCATTCCACCGAAAGTGTTACATTTAAAAGTGTTACTTCGAGCAGCTGAAAATGACTGTCGATCTAAGTAGAAAAGTAACGAAGAGAGACTTTCAGCTGCGGGGAGGCGCACTCAACCATCACGGTGACGACAAATTGACTGGCAAGTACAGCGTAAAACGGGCGTCTTACCGTCATAAGATTTGCTCGTAATGTACACAATGTCGGAGAACATGGCGTTTCCCAACATGTGGACTTTCTAGAACAGATAAAATAATTCCTGATGACTTATAAAAGGTTATTTATACTATAAATTATCATTACTTTTACTATAAATATATTGTAGTTTGGTGTTGAATTTGGGTGTTCATCGTTGTTATTATCCTTATTCGTAGTCAGTGACAAAGCATACTAATAATAATAACAAAGCGATATGAAGTCCTGTCTAAATCCTGCGAAGCACATGTTACAACGAAGCTTTGGTGGTGACGTAGTTTGCATCGCTAATCCGGTGTTTGAGGGTGGTTTAAAGTTTGGTTATATAAGAGCTAGACCAGCAGCTTATATAGTCTTTGTTGACCAAGAAAAACGTCTGACCACATGAATGCGCCATACTGCGATACAATCTCTAAAGGGTAAGAACAAGTAAATCAGTTGGTGATTGGCTGTTCTTGGTTGTTATTTGCTGGTCTGGTTGACGGGCTACTCTCCAAACAGCGTAAAATTGTAGGAGGTACGTACTAGCTGCTGAGATTACAAGATGGTTTGTTCATGTAGTTTAGCTGTGTGGGGAGTAACAGATGAGAAAACAAACAAGCAAAGCTAGACAATTTGTAACTGGCACCTAAAGTAGGAGCTGCTTACTTACGCTGTAGGTTTCAAGCTAACGGTCATCAGCGCCAAAACGAGAAACATCAAACAACACGTAAGTGCCATGACCTACGACAAATTCGAACCACACATTCTTCCTAAAATGTGATATAAAACGAGTTTTTATGGTTACTCTGGCGTTTAAGCTGGCCTTTTAACATGGAACTAAAACTCAAACTAACTCCAGCATCATAATTTTTGTGCATCTTAGAGAGCGCTTGCGTTGCTAAGACTGAATATTGAGTAAACAGTGAAATTTCGGAACTAACGTAGAGTACAACATGCCAGGCGGTGAACTTACACCAAAACACAAAATAATTAGAGCAAATTCGATTTTTCTTCACAAATAGCAAAGCGAAAGCGGTGCAAACAACCGTCGCGTCTTTCTCATCAGCGCAGTCATATGTGGCATCCAGTGAACAGGGCTATTTTCATTGACTAGGACGACAAACACCTGGTTTGAAGAAATCTCTGACAGATAAATTAAAGGCACAGTCAGAATTGGTCTAAGTTACGGGTTTTCAACGGCCTCAACTGTCAAGCCACTGAGGGAAGGCACATTTCTGAATAATTCCTAAAAAAGCCCCTGATAGGCGGAAGAAAAATGCAAAACCCTACCTTCTATCATAAAATCACGGAAAAGAGCAGGCAAGATATATTCGTTTGTTTTTAGGTGGCAAGTACGCCTTTGTATGAAAGGACTGAGGTCCATTTTTATTCATTTTTTGGGTATTTTGAGTCCCACTACTAAACCAGATGACTATAACCTAACAGAAACCGGCCTTATCTAAACTTTGGTATCAGCATTGCATGCATCAAGTTTACTAAAACCAAAAACGAAATGTAGGCGATCTAAAACCTTGCTAACCGTCGCTGTGATAGTCATATGGAATTGCACACTAATAAACGCAAGAAACATCCTATAGGAGAAACGTTTTGTAGCTCAGAAGGCTAGAGGTTCGTAATTCTTCTCGCTGGGCTGCAGAGTTTGATTGCAAACGTTTGATTGTCAATCTAGATGACGTTGTCAGTGCGTTGTTTGGGAGAGAAGGGGATCGTAGCGATGAGTCGGCGGTTGTAAGAAACATCCGTTAGCTTAAAGTCATTTACATCTCAGGTCATGTTTTTAAAAGCAATGGATGATAACGGTCTACCTTGGCCCTGCCCCGTGAAATGCATCAAATCGCAACAAGTAGCTAGAATTCACAGTGGTTGGTAATTAAAAGAGGCTGCTTTTCTGTTGACTGTCGTCCTCAACTAGCTTCATAGCCAACTATCCTAGTCTAGTGTGGATGTTTTGGTCAAAAAGACTGTTACGAAAGTGAACAAGGATTTATAGCACGTGCACGCTACACAAGTCAGTAGCTGAGAGTCGATTTTCCTACATCTGAGCCTGTTTTTTTGTTTGAAAGAACTAACCTCTTGCACACCTGCTCTTATTTTATCGCCCGATGCGCCCGCACTTTTTACCTCTTAAATTTATTGGGCCCCCTTTGTTTTCCGGTTGTGGGCACTGCAGACAACCCAGAAGCATTGACGCGGCTAATAGAGCTACCCCTCAATAATTATCCGCAAGTATCTAAATCTCCCAGGTTTCTCCTTTGGGTCTTTATACCATCAGGAACACATTATACAGCATTCACTGCTGACCATCTGGTCCATCGTCATGAATTTCAGGCATACGCTAAGCAGCTTATCCCTCGTGACTTTACCGTCCATGTGCCTTGATGCTTAGGTTCCGCATTTTTTCAGAACGCTGCTCCTCCAGTAAACTCTGCCACATTGCCTTTATGGCACTGGTTTTTTCAGACGTGTTACACATCTTCCGACATTAAGACAGGTGCGCTCTTAAGCGCGTTTTCCAGTTTCTTGACCGACCCCAGCTCCATGGCTATGCTCTTTCAACTGCTTGTCAGACCCTCTTTTGGTAGATGACTGATTGCCATATTCAGGTGTTTGCGCATGCGTTCTCTTAACCGAATGACAAAGCCGTATCAGAACTGCCAAGTTTGATAGGCAAGTCTTCCGTTTTCTCCATGGCGTTGTCACCCTCTGCATTTACGCCGCATGTAAAGTGAATCAGCTGAAAATTGCTGGTTATGTATGTGGAAGAAATGTATGTTCCTTTTTTGCTCGCTAACATCCTAAATTTTAATAACACATTATGTCTTTCACGTAGGATCCCGGATGGCCCACATCCATTTGGTCTTGGTTGGCTATTTTATACTATTCAGCGATACAATATATTTTGTAAAATTTGGCGGTAACTATACCCGATGGCTTGACTTCATCTCCTTACCAAAAATAAATGTCATCCTATATTCACTACCACGACTGTACATGGGCACAAAATACCATTTCCAGTTTAGAATGCACTATTTACCCCTTTGTGGACAAAGTTAATCAAAACTTTACTTTGAGTATTCATTTTTCACGTCAACTAGACCTGAAATTCTTGTAACGCACTACTTTGAGACCAGCGCTTTCACCTTCCTAGCGACCATTTTTTCGCCACTTCTAACTTTTATCCAAACGGTGCTTTGTTTGGCGAGTTTCTTGATGCCTGATCACGTTAGCTTTAGCCTGCCGACACATCTTTCTAGCCGCAACTTGTTCACTGTGCAAGGCCTGATCACGTGCACTTGCGCTTTTCGAAGGACTGATCGAAAGTAAACCCCTCGGTGAGTCAACAAATTGGTTCGTTTTTGGCAATTGAACGGTTGTACAAGGCCTTTACCATTGAACATTATGGAAACCAATGGTATCGACCTACCTAATCAGTCTAACTCAAGATAATTAACACCGAATGATCAAGGCCTGCATTACTGCCCAGTTAGCAGTCGACGCCATCAGTTTCGACTATTTTCGAACCTGCTGCTGCTTTTCCATTGACAACCTTACCCAGTAAACCCACCATTATCGATTCCTGTTCATCACTTTAGTCATGCTGAGCGTCACGTCTACTGATCTCATCAATTCACTAGACATTACGTCATCTCGACCTCACCCTTGTTATTTTATACGTCCACGTTTCCTAAGTACACACCTTTATTCTTGATCCCCTTCGCTTCTCTTTATTACTTGTCTGACGTTCTACGCTGTGCCCCAGTCATTTTTTCTCTCGAATGTGGTTCTTATCAGGGCTGCGCTGCTTACACTTCCTCGAACATTCGCTACATGCTGCAGTCATATTTTTACCTGTGAGTCGAGAGTTGAGTTAGACCACAACAACCACCACCACATATTACCGGGCCTTACAGCCGCCGTGCATATTAGTATACAGACTGACACTAACGCAGCAGTATCTGGATTTTGGCAAACCATCAGTAAAAAATCTATTCCGGTGCTAGATTGGGATGGACGTCAAGAAGTACGTGCCCACCCACCGTTCACTTTAACGAGAAATTTTGTCCCCAAAAGAACGCGATAGAGTTCCACTGAAACATAGCTAAAAGCTGTATTATTACAGAAGGATGGTCGTCTATTCTGTTGGGCTTGTCTGGAGAGCGCACTCTTTAAATGCCCTGGTTATTACTTCAGTCTGTTTGAATTTCGCTGCGCTTCAGTTTTGCACCACCTCTGACAGCAGCAATATTCTTCCTCTGATAGGTCAGGTCTACTGTGGTGGATCCGGGTCATTAACGTTGCAGGTTGCTGGCTTTGGAGGAAAGCTCGAAAATTCTGAGGAATAATTACGGGCAGATGGACAGGAGAGGACTCTTGTTTGGCAAATAATGTCAGACCATGAAAGCTATCGATGACGTGATCCGATTAAAAATTAACTTCTTGGTAAGTATGATCCAAGAATTTACAGGATCACCACATATGGAACCAAGGTCTGATGTGAGTCCTAAGTAACGACTGACTTCTCCGTTCGGTAGGAGACTGGCCGTTTACAATCGAGTTTGCATAAACTAGTGTTGCGCTTCTCTGAGGGATTCGGGTTTTATAATAATACCCTGGTTACGGTGTCCGCACATTGGCATTGCACTGAAAGATTCTCTACGAAAGGTTACCCACTTGGAGGCTTTGTGTACGCTGCTTAGTTATCAAAAGCTAGAATTATTTGAATACAAAAGATTTGAAGAATTTTCTCAAGTCATGACATTAGTAAAAGGTTCCACTTCACAAAAGCCCTAAGATGATTTTCTTAAGAACAAGTTTCTGGTGAAAAAAAAACAAACGAGGCATGTGGTTCATAAAGTTGTCGAAACTCACCCATCAGCTCGAGAACACATTATAATCTCATAAGAGTTCCAAGGTCAGTGCTCAGTTCATTATGCTTTCCAGGTGCGTTCAGTACGTGCACTAGGTTTGTGCATTTGTGTGAAGCTTGAGGGTCGTACACTCGCTGCGGTAAGTGGTTGCTTCTGGCCACCGACCCTGTTCATGCCTCTGAAAAACGATGGTGAACGTACGAGAACTAACCTCCTGTTATTGTGGGCATCTTCAGGGATGGTAGCATCCGAGCTTGTGAGATCAATAAATTGAGGAGGATAAATGGAGGAGAATGAGGAGGAACACAGAAGAGAATTTGTATGGTCCAGCACGCCAGTGCACTGGTTTAATATTTTGGATAACCATCCAGATCAGCCGGGTGGTGAGTTTTAGAGGGGAGTTTTCGCAGTTCGCAGCTGAGAAGTGCAACTCAAGGGCATCTGGCCTCTAGGCCAAAGGTATTAAGGAGTATTCCCTGGCGGTATCACGGTTTAGTGTGGCTGAGTGGGCAGTGGCAAGTTTGTGGGCAAGTTTTTGTGGTGTGGGAATAAGGTAGTATTCCGAAGTTTGAGGCACCCTCGGGAGGTTTTGATTTTCCCCAGGGACAGAATGCACCGGAGGTGGTTTTGGAGATGCTAATGCGCCGAATGGCCGTCCTTCTATCTTGTGACATTCTACCCTGATAACGCTTAAAAGACAAACTGAAATAAGTCGCCCAGTACCCCTAAAGTGGGTCTTGGGGTAACATGCGCACATTGATCGTTTGCCTTTCAGTCGTCTGTGGACGTGCCGGAGGTGCTTTTTCCTCTTCTCCGAGGACGTTCCGGGGTGAAGCGTCTAGGGGTCCGTTTAGAGAGAGATTGTTCTTGGCTGACCAATGCACTGAGCTCAGGTAGTTCTTTATGCCAGTGTGGTCACCAAGGTTTTACGCGAATCCAGGGGTAGTGGTTACAGAACAAAATGCAGGCAGAACAGAGTTTGGGAGAGGAAAACTTGTCCGCTGCCACTCAATAGAGAAATGGCGCCGAGCTCTTCTATGGGCGGGGGACCTAGATGACTGTGGAGTGAATATCCGGGCTGAGGGTATGTTTTTAATTGACAGGCCTCAGGTGCCCAGATTTGAGTTGGGTACAGTGGTGGTAAGTTAATGTGCGAGTGACTGGAGAAGTCTGGATGCCGGCAGAGTGAAGCTGGGTATTACTGAGAGGGGTAGAGCTTGGAAAGATAGCCTCGGATATCTTCTTCTTAGCTAGAGTTCACAATAGTGGGTGATTACGTTTGTTCCGTTGCTTCAGAATGCAGGATGTGCGCGGTGACTGGAAGGCTGTTGAATATTCCTCTTGGTGGTAGTGTCGGTTGATTGTTTTGGGACGAGTGAGTAATAAGTGCCCAGGGTGTCCTGGACAAGCAGGATAACCTACGCATGTATGTGTCATTCACCCGAATAGGAAGGTGGATCAGTAGCCGAGAGATATAGCACGAGTTTTGACCGCAGCCAACACGTTCGCCAGCGCTTGTCCACACCACCATCCCACTCAATAAACTGGTTCCGTCGACGGCTGGCTAACGGTTAGTCGGTACAGTTCATTTTTTTGTTAGCTCATCTTTTGAATCAGTTTCTTCCCTGGGTTTGGCTTCCGAATGAATGTACGTTTACAACGAATTCTACAGGCAGCGACCCCACTTCGTTTTTGAGTGTTGTCCACGTAGCGGCACCTCCCCTGATAGGTACACCACAACAAAATATCTTTGAAAGGTGCGAAGTTCCTTCCTACTTCCAATACATTCGGACGGAATTCCGCGGTTTGTTAATGCCATGTTGCGTACCAGCGTATCAGACACTTGGTCTAACTACGTTTTGGTCGCAGCAAACATAAAAATAAGCTTCCTTTTTCCACCATACTCAAATATCTGTCGTTCCAGTCCGGACATACACACGGGCGCCAAGATTGGCTTTCCAACACACCACAAATAATGCATCACGATGAACAAATTTCGTATGTTATGCACAACCGAGCAGGATGCAATAGGACACATGGTTCTTAGCTATTTATATGTATCAAGCTGTGTGCGCGTAGAGCACAACTACAAAAATTAAAGCGGTTTGCTCATGATTGTTTTCACTTGATCGGCGTTCATGTTTTACCGAATTGTTTTCGCCTATTTGGATAGGATGTTTAACGGCTGGGGTCATAGCGTCCCATGACCACTAAAGTTACTGGCATGAGATGTGTCTCTAATACTGCATAATGGTTGAGCTGCCCACTGTGGTGAATAACATAGCGGGCGCATTCACATTTGCCCTCCTTAACCTCAGCGGACTGATGTTTTGCAATGGCTTACAGGTGACTGAGAGTCGATCTGTGGACAAGCAAATTATTGGCGAGCCCGTGTAACGTGGTATAAAGCGTGGATCCGCAAGATAACGGACGCATTCGTGCAGCATTAATGGTGACTTTCCGATTTGTTCCCGGTTTGGTCTCGCGGAGACGCTCAACGGAATGTTTGGTTTGGGACGCTTCTATACGCTTGGTGCTATTTCCTATTTCAGACGAGAATAAGCTACGTGATTCGGAAAGTATATTATCACGAGGACGGCAGATGGCAGTAAAGCTGGTTGAAGAACGAGCTCACAACAACTTGCACTGCATGCAGTAGTTGTGCATCCGCAAAACATAGAGCGGCCCCTACAAATAGGAGTAAATGAGCTGTAAGCGTTTCGTTATTGTTTATGCCTCTAAGTATGCAGTTTGCTGAAACTTCGTATGGTTGTTCCAATTGTATGCTAGTTTTTTTTGTGTCAACGATGAATATGAGGCATCTTCACATGACAATATAACATTTTTCAATTTACTGCGCTTAACGCAGATGGACAGAATAGTAAGACTCAAATTTTCTCACTCACGTACACCGCACCTATTTTGTTCAGAATCTCAACCGCAACCTCTCGACCACTTGAGCCTGTAATCGCAACCACAAACAAATTTTTCACCTGGATTCAACCGCCTCATTCTAAACCGCTGAACCTATCGTTCGGAGTTAACCAACCTAGCCTCCTGCCATAATTTCGGGTTTCCTCCTCCACAATTTCAATTCCCTTTACGATGTTCGTTTGGTCCCATGCATTGGCGATATTTCCCCATCAAAACTATCCTTTACACCTGACTTCCTACAACGCTGACACCGGTGAGTCTAAGCAATTTCAATTTCAACCATGATCTTGAGATGAAACTTGTTATGTCTTCGGATCGAATTCTTCAATCTCCATCTCCATTTTCGCTTTTTGTGACCCTAGCCATTTAATCGGCCGCCAAAGTTCACTTACGGCTAGCAACGGTTTTCAGTTTTAGTTCATATCAGCCGGCCTCACTTTTGAACTAGTCGTACCTCGGGCCCACTGTCCTCGCTTTTGTCGGTTCCCATAACTGCGGTGACTCTTCACGTAATAAGCATGTCTCTTTGGTTGTAACTTCCCCTCCGTTATGTATTTACCTGCCGCGTTCAGGTTGTAACGACCCGATCATGCCTCAATCGGCATGCTCCCAACAGGTTGGGAAATGATCCTTTTATTATTATTTCATTTTCCACGCCGGTTTGAGCGTGACCAAATCTATTGTCCACTGTTTGTGACTGCCTTCTTTCGCGCAATTTCCAGTGCTCGCCAATCTTATCCAGTTGTGCTTTATTCTGACTGTAATCGTGTGATCATGCCTGACGGTATGCCACTCACTAGTTGGAAATAAACATTATTATTATTATCTTCCGATAGCCAAGTCCATGATTTCACCAGGAGTCACCGTGACGTATTATACACTAATTATAACGGAAGAAAACGGCGTAGCCAGCGATTCGGAATGACGTTGCTTGCCACTGAATTAGCGTCTGTCGAAAGCACACCTTAATAGTCATGGGCGTTTATCAGCGGTACGGTGTTCAGAAGCCAGGATAATAAAATTTATAAGTTTCTAGCCCTATGAAATGAAAGGCCCATTTAGTAGGTGCCATGAACCGGTGCTGCTTGATTCGGAAAATTAATGCAGTCGTGGGTTACATCGTCTGTGGTAAGTCATCGTAATGGGCTATTATGGCAAATGTCGAGGGGCTGTTCTACAGGCTTTAGAAAACGAAGCTGCTGAATCGTATGAGATGTCCACTGGTACTTCTGTAAAACCCCATCAAAATGCCAGGAAGCTGCTAACTGTTATCAGCGGCAGACATGCAGTGGAGATTTTCTTAATGGTATATTATTTGTGCGTGTATGAAAATACCAAAGCCCACTGAATGGATGTTCCGAGGATAGCAGCCGTGTAGGACCGAAATGAAGAACACGAGGCCTTAGACAAATGCATCGGTGTTGGTAGACTCCTCCAACCACCAGCTGAGGAGTACAATAACGCAGTTACCGGTTAATGCTCTGAAAACCAGGACAATTTGGGCGGCCGACGGAAACAAGCGGTGGTTCAATTCGTGTGAACATGCAAGTAGTGTCAGTTATTGGTGACTCTACATCTCACCCGAACGGTATTTTAAGGATGCGCCCATGTTCTGGCTCCATTGCCGCCTCCGCTTCTGAGAGTGGATGAAAGAAGTTGAAATTAACGGTGGCGCGGATTTTGATACCTGCCGGCACGTTACACAAGCCCTGTTCTCAGCAAGGCGCTGTCCACAAAGCTATCGGATATCATGTTTGCCGGCCTGAGGCGACTGACATGCACTACGGCTAACTTGATCGGCTTTTCACTGTAAACGAGGCTGTAGGTTACGCCGGTAACAGCTCTTAAATGTCCTTTGAAAATTAGATAGGTATAGACCTGAGGAGTGCCGGCTCCCACGACCGAATCCTGTCGTCAGGGTTAAACAGTTTATCTTGTGAAGCTTTGCTCTATTATACTTTCTGGGGCTCTGGGTGGCCCGCGTATGTTGTCCCGCTAGTTCATAGCCGCGAACGAAACCAGCCTGCATAAGTTGCATGGACACCAAGCATCACAAGGCTTCCGGGGCGGAGATAGGTAAAACTATCGATATATCTGCATCTCCCGGCCTGTTGCCATAAAGAACGGGGTTGCCTTATAAATCGTAGGCCGGCAAGCAGCTCAGTAGTGCGAAACCCCAGTACTCTGACGCTTTGTAGATGATGAAAACATACCTCTAAGGTTTCCATTTGTGCGTTCCACCATGGCATTCCCCTAAGGAGAATACGCTGTGGTTCGGGCCTTCCCAATATTCATTATATGAGACGGCTCTTTGGAAAAACTTCCTTCGAACTTGGACGCTTGGCCAATATGTACTTTGTAGGACACGCCTCAGCGCGCAATCCATTCGCTTAGGCCACTGTCCGAGCATCCAGCTTTGAAATCTATTTGGCCCCGCGCCACTCTGTGAAGTGAGCAACCAACATCAAGATATATACGTAACCTTTGCCCGTTCTATACAAGGGCCCATGCATTTCGTGTAAAAACCCGGCTTCATCGACTGCGGGGGCGCTGGAGCAGTTGGTCTGCTATACTTTGCTTCACCACACTCTGAGCACGATTGGAAAACAGAGCAATATCAAGATACATGTGTCCATGAAAACCGTTGACGTGCTGACTTGTCCATATTATTCTGTCCTGCATGACCTAATGCTTCGTGGAGGCGCTTCAAAACTGTTTTGAGGGCACTATTGGCACTACTATACGACGTATGTGGGGCCAATTTGTTATTAGATGGCTTCATTATTCACGGGTAACTGAGATCACATAGCCCAAATGTGGCGCGTCCGAGCTATCCCTTGACCTTGTCACCGCATGGCCGTTGTTGCCCGTGGCATAATAGGTTACTTCAGAATCGAAAGAGTGAACCCACTGCTCGAATTCTGGTGCGTATGAGGTTACAGATAGGACCAGTCACAATGAGCAGTTATAATAATCGCGGATTGGTCGGCAGGGTGACGCATCTGCATTGCTATGTTTTTTATCCGCTCAGCGTTATTCTCGAAATCATGTTCCAGCAGATAGTTTCGCCATCTGGCTCTCTGGCCTTCAGGGTCGTGGAAACATTTTGAAAATTGGGGATGTATCGTCAGTTTGGACAAGACCCCAGCGACCAAGAAGGTAGTGGCGGGGATGTTTCACCTAGGGCATTATAACCAAGAAATTTTTGCGCACTGTACGATATCGCTTTCCTCGATGAGAAAGACTTCGGCTGGTTAATGCAACTACTATTTCCAACGCCTCACACGAACGCTGAGACAGCACAGATCTAATAGCCCTCTCAGATGCGCCGGTATCTTGGATAAGGGCGAAATTAAATGGTGATATGTCCGCATAGGTCAAAATAGTTATGCAACGCAGACAGTCGCTATTTGGTTTAAAGGCCTCCTGTTCAGACCAAACAAAAGGAGTATTATTTTGTAGGAGAGATGTGACTATTTCAACCGAAGATAAGGGCAGCTTACTACAGCGGCACATCCGACGAAAAACACCCGGCTGTAAGTTTACCTTCAGCAAGGCCGGCTTCTTCGGACAAAACTATGGGTGTCTTTTGCTCTGAAACACGAGATAATATTTGGTCAAGACTGCAAACAATGAGGCAACAAATCGATATATTGGGAGTGATCAGTCACATCCTTCACTGTTGGACCGTTATTATTCCTTAACGATCGTTAAATTATTAGACACTGATTGCAAACCGCTCACAGCTTGTCGAAATTTGCCGGAGAGACTCTCTCAGAAGACCGGGTTCCAAGCCTTTTATATTGCTTCACGCTGTTTGCCGGCAACTTAGTTGTAGAGAACAATAAAATAATGGTTGAGATCACATAAAGCATCCGATTCTCAGACGACCAGCCGGTGCGTCGTGATTGAATTTTGAGTTATAGTTTTCGTTTGGTAACTAATGGCTGATACCTTGTAGTAACATGGCGTGCCTGCCGGCCTAAACGCTGGGATCTATCGGATAACTTGACCACAAAACGTCGACTCGCATCCAATATTGCAACATAACCAGCAGTCGAGGAAGGTAAGTCGTCCGCAGTCGACTACAGTGAGTATCCTTCGGATAAAGGTTCTAAGTTAGCCATTAGTCACAGACATTAAGTTGTGCGCGCTAGCCTCTTTTTCCCAGTAAAGGAAATTCCTGTCTCCAGCCCTACAAAGGCGTGTGCGTAAATTTTGTGTGGGCTGTCGCATAATCTAATCCCTCCTCAAAGCCGCGTGGCAGTTGCAACTATTGTGGAAAATGGTGTGCATGGGCCAACGGGTCTCTGGAATCGTATAAGCCTTATCAGTCAGATTATTTTACTTTTTATTCGATCCTTCGATCACATTGCAGGTGTGCTGATGGACAACGCGAACAGCGACAGTGCATCATTGCTCCCGTTACTATCACATTTTGTGTTTAGGAATTCCACTTCAATACAAAAACCTACATACATGATTACCGTTCTCGGAGGAAAATGTGTGGGGAGACAGTGGCTGGAATGACAACATACGCGCAAAATACTCGCTACGGAGGCTGCATTTGTGAATGAAAACGCCTCACTGCTTAAGTAGGATTGCCAAATGCCTCAAGCGCCATATGATGATGGTGTGAATTAAACTGAAATGCCTGCTGCGTTAACCAACAGTCAGTGTAGGTTGCACGCACATTGTTGCGTCTGTGCGGTGGTCTCAACCAGATTACCCTGGGAGCAGCCATGCCATACTAAGTTCTATTATCTATCAGGGAGAAGTTTTAAAAACGCGTTGCAACTCAGTATTAGAGGTAATAGTTGCTTAGCTGTGGAGCTCATATCAGGTAACGTAGAATTACAAATGCTAGACAGGATGACACACTGCGCTCTTGGCCGACGGTTGAGGGAGCAAAAGAAGGTACGGATTGTCGTCCAACTGTACGGTAGGATTGTTCAGGAGTCAACTCCTACAAATGGCTTTTGAGGAGCGTTTTAAGCTGGAGCAATTGCGTGTCTTATCTATCACACCGTTGCAAAAGTAATTTTGAACAAAACACTGCCAACTGTGCACAGTTGCAAGAGTAATTTTGAACAAAACACTGCCAACTGTGTTGCCTTATATGTTGCCTCCGACTAGGTTTCAGGAACAAAATAGTCCGTGTGAGAGCAACAATGCACACTGATTATTCTGCGCCTCAGTGTGACGTTGGGTAAACTGATATGCGCGTGCGCGTAAGCAACTTCGTAAGTAACTCAACCAACCGGAGCACCTACTCGAGGATAAATCGGTTGCGCGGTGGAAGAAACTTGTAAATAAACCGCGCTGAGTTGGCTAGCCAGAACGGTTTAGTGTACCACATAAAACTCAGGAGGATAGCCCCTACCATCATAGGTCGGATCATTGAAGATATAAACGAAAACCGAAGAGCTGAGATTCCGTGTCTGGATGGGCAAAATCTTTGGATACCAAAAGCCATAAGATTTCTTGGACAAAGCGAGAAGCTCTGGACTGAGGAACCGAGTTGCTGTATAACCCCGGATAATACTCTGCAAACAATATTTCGGAAGGCCGGGCAACACACACTTCAGCAAATAAGTACTTCGCGAGTTTGCGTTCAGGTTTTCGTTTTCTTTCCGCGATGATGAAGATTTGCCTATTTCATTGTTAACTCACGGGTGCAATCATAGCTTGTTAAAATTGGCTAAACTGCAGTGGCTTGCTTGGAGCAGGTTCAACCGTCGTTTACACACCGACCTTTATTTTCTACGTACGGTAATATCATCTCTGCAGATAGGGCTAAATCCTAACATGAAACAGGAAATTTTGATTGGCGTTACCATTGGCATCATCATCATCAGAGACAACAACATCAGCGTTGACACCGACGATTCACCGCCGTACAACCGTAAAGTTCGTCTAATTTCGCTTATACATATGTATGTATTAAAAGCCCTAGAGTGAGGAAAAGAGAAAAACAGAGGATGAGAGAGGGGACCTAGTGCTAGCCTACATCAAGCATTCTGAGGTGCCTACACCTCCAACGGCCCAATCAGACAATCTGGAAAGAAACTGACAGCATGAACGCCACTGACATTGATCAGCCGTCATTTCTTGCAACGTTTACAGCCAGGCACAAGCGGGGTCGTGGCGACCCCATCCTGGAAGGCGTACAACACCAAGGCGTACACCCAAACACTTCGCGATCTCTTTCACGCCTTTCTGCCAAGTCGTGCGCTGTCCACCCCGCGGTTTGCGTTATTCTGAAGGAGTCACGGAGAACAACACTCGTCTCGGTAGACGGTGTTTCGGTATGCGTCGCACATGACCGAGCCATCGTAGTCGGTGGTGCTGGATGATTTCCCCAATTGAAGTACCTGCAGCACAGCCAAATACCCATTTTTTCAATCACCTAGTTACTAACACGCTGATACCATCCAAAACCAGCCACGCTTATGAGGCAGCGATGGTCGAAAACCTGGGGACGCCTCACATCATCTGTCCGCAGAGGCCATGTCTCGCACCCATATAACAACACAGCCCTTACAGTAGCCTGGTACACATGACCCTTAAGATCTAGTGAGATGCTTTTTTGACGCCACAAGTGACGCAAATTAGCAAACGTGATTCGAGACTTTGAGATTCTTGCACTGACCTCATCAGACACACTTCCGTCAGAGCCAATACAACTACCAAGGTATGTAAAGTTTTCCACAATCTCAAGTGATTCTCCTTGAATTTTAAGGGATATGTCCGGGGACTCCACGTTCTGAAGCATGACTCTGCACTTTGAAGGTGCAAGGCTCATGCCAACAGGCGGTATGATGGTGGTCAGTCTATTCAACAGGGCTTGTGCTTCACTTTCGTCTTCAAAGATGAGGGCGATGTCATCTGCGTACCCCAGATCGACAAGGCTCTCACCAGCAACGATTTGAACACCGGGGTTTTGAAGACCTTCCAGCGTTCGCCTCATTATTTCATCAATGACGAAGTTGAACAAGAATGGAGAGAGTGGACATCCTTGTCTGACACCACTTTTTGTAGGGAAGCTTTTGGAGAGCTCGCCATACACTCTCACCCGCCCAGAAGTATGTGAATATAGGGATCGGATTATGTTTACAAACTTCTGGGGCATACCCTGTTGAGCAAGTATATTTAACAGCACTGACCGATCGACAGAATCAAACGCACCCTTGAAGTCAAGGAACACCAAGATTGTGGGTCGTCTGTACATGTGGCGTTGCTCTAACACCTGACGGAGTGTGAAGATGTGGTCAATGCAGCCTCTACCCGGTCGAAATCCCGCTTGATTCTCACGAGTCAAGGTTTCGCGTGCCATCGTAAGACGACGAAGAATCAATGACGCCAGAAGCCTTGTCACAACAGGAGTCAAACTAACACCTCTGTGGTTGCTACATTCACTGCGAGTACCCTTTTTGAAAATGGGCACTACTATCGATTCACCCCAGTTGTCTGGGACGGTCTCTTTCTCCCAGATAGACCCAAATAGTCTAGACAGGCACTGGCTGAGGAGCCCACCGCCATCCTTGAAAAGAGCAGGTGGAAGGTCGTCAGGACCAGCAGCACGATGACGCTTGAGTAGAGAAATACACTCGGACACTTCTGAGACCGAAGGCGACTCCATATTTACGGTCCAGCTTTCTGTTGAAGGCCAGGATTCTGGATTGGAGGTAGCAGGTGGCCAGCTGAATTGCTGTTCAAAGTACTGTGCCCAGCGGTCCAGACGTTCTGCTTTATTGCATATCAGGGAGCCATTTTGGTCTCTGATTGTTTCGCTGACAAGAGGTTTTCGAGGACCAGTCGAACGAATCAAATGGAACAGCCTGCGCACATTTCCAGCATTCTTTGCATCTTCCATTTCTTGGGCCTTTCGGGTCCACCAAGCTTCTCGGTCTGCACGGACACTCAGTTTCACTTGGCGTCGGATGATGCGTCGGGTGGAGTTGTGGTGGCGGCCAGGGGGAATCTGTCGCCGGGTCTCCAGCAAAGACACGGTCCTATCAGAGATCCAGTGTTTGAAAGAGGTTGGCTGGGTTGTACCGCAAACAGACGTTCCAACCTTGAGTAGCGCTTTGGATATCTTTTCCCAGTGGCCGTTTATATCCGACACCGTACCGTCCGGCAGGCATTCGACGAGTTGGTTTTGATAATTTCGTTTGACTTCTGGATCCACTAGCTTCTCAATGGCTAAGCGAGGTGTGCGCGTTTTGCGTACACCTGAAAAGCGCAATGAAAAGCAGCAGCGTACAAGTGCATGGTCGGAGTCCACGCTGGTGTTCCAGAAGGAGCGGCAAGCGGTGATCGACCCTCGCCACCGATAACTCACGGCGATGTGGTCTATTTGGGTTCGTCGCTGGTTTGTTGGTGGGCACCACGTTGTCAAGCGATTTCCGCTGTTCCGGAAATTCGTACTGCAAAGGAACAGTCTGTGATCGGCACACATCTGAAGTAAGCGGTCTCCGTTGTCCGTGCGTCTCGTGTCCAAACCAAGACGACCACCCAATCGGGCCTCAGCAGCGCTCAGTCTACCTACCTGGGCGTTCATATCACCAGCAACCACAACGATATCTGAGGTTTTAACCTGCTGTAGAAGGGCACCTAGAGCGTCATAGAAACTGTCCTTGGCAGATTCAGAGCTACAGTCAGTTGGGGCGTAAGCAGACACAATAAACAAGGTGCGATGGACCTCACTTCCTCTAGATTCTCTCACAGATGTTGCCAAACGAACCGCACAGAGGCGACTATCAACGGGTATCCAATCAAGCAGAGACGCTTCCGCTCGTTCACTCAGTACAATACCCACCCCAGCATATCCAGCTGCAGCGGCCTCTGCATCACCAGAGGTGCGCAGCCGGAACCTGGAAGAGAGCGAGGAAGCAGTCAGTTTGATCACGGTACTTGCGTCCTGCGTCCTTGTTTCTGACAGACAACATATATCAATGCAAAGGGAATCCAGTGTACGAGCTAGAGCCACCTGTTGACCTGCTTGTTTCAGTGAAGAACATTTAAGGTGGCTAAGTAGACAGGCTTTCGGGGTTTGAAAACAGACTTTGAAGTGTTTAGGGTTGTGACCGAACTCGGACATACAGAAGCTGCAGCTAAGTGTGATCCAGGGCGAGCAAAACGGTCAGTCCTAGTGCTGGGACCTGCGAAGAAAGTATTCAAATTTTCGGGCAGCTGGAACCAACGTGCCCATACTATATGGCTTATGGCTGATAAATCCAATTGAATTCATTGTTGCAGTTGCCTGTTTTCACTTAGCTGCCCTGCTATATACAGGAAGCAAGGCGACCCGATCCGGATGATGGCACCACACGACGGCCAATGTGGCATGAGAGTACTGTTATCTGTAAGTGTTATGGTTGTACGTGGGCTGATATACTGCCAGGGAGTCCACACCCAGAAGACGATTAGGGTCCTGTACCGAAGTCTTTTGCTCAAAAGCCTAACCGCAAGGCAGTGGTGTTGGGCTGGAAATGCAAGTACATCACCATTTTTACGGAACCCACATGTCGCCACACATGTCCCAACCCCCAACCTGGAGGGCCAGAAGACTGTGTTCGTCAGACACCTACCCATGGGCCAACCTGGTATGAGAGACTCTGCGAATGTCACGCGGACGCCCCCCAGTATAGTTCAATGGGTCGCTGAGGTACACAAACCGCCACACTAGGGTAAGGTCCAGTCTCTTCGTGATGGCATAGCTGCCAACCGATGTCAGTGGCTATCTTGTTGTCAGTTTCTATCCAGATTGCCTGCGTGAATGTCTGGAGGTTTAGGCACCTCGGAATGATTGTAATAAGCTAGCACTAAGTCCCTTCCCCGTCCACCTTTATTCTTTTCTTTACCATAAGGATTTCAAATGATGCGTGGTTGTACGGCAGTGAAGCATCAGTGTTAAACACTGTTGTCATGCCGTCAATGACGATGATATCTGTCTCATATTTGTTTCTCTTTTGACCCTCCCACAGGAGTGGGAAATTTGGCTTGATTAAGAGTCGGATAACATCAATCAGCGCCAGAGTTCCGCGCGCTATCCAACTGACTAAACGCCACTTGGCCAAGGTCACTCCTCTAGAATGTGGTTCCTCGTCAATCATATTTATTCTATGTCTGAGAGCGGACTGATATCCCCCACCGTGGTCCACATCTGAAGACTCTCTATTTTCCAGTTTCTTGTCCTTCTGAGAACGTTCATTACTGTTCCCTAGAGCAATCCAAATCAGGTTCGTGATTCGTACTGTCCGATCCACCGAGATTCAGCTGGGTTCCAGGTGAGTCTCCCGCAGAACCAAATTTGCTTGAAAATACCATTAGACTAACGGTTTTAGGAGCAAACGGGGCCCAGGAAGCTTAGTTCAGATTCAGCAGTATTAGCTGTCCAAGATCTGGAGGTATTTTCCTTTGCCTTCCGCCATCTGTGTACGTGCGACCCTACTTGGTGCAGTACACGCAAGCGTGGGCACTGCTTCAAAGAAAGACAAAGTAGGAAACTTAAATGCAACTGGGTATCGACGGCATACATGCTGTAAGTTTCATTAGGCTGGTAATCAGCAAAAGACTTGAAAACTCGACTCCTCGGTCCAGTGAACGATACTTGTGAAATTTGAAATTAAGCTATATATTCGACTGCTCAGAAAAAGTAGCGAAAACTTAGTTTGCCGTAATTTTAAGGAGAAACCTACGCGAGATTGCTTTTTAACTGCGCCTGGAGATTATCCAAGGTCTTATCTTCCAAATTTTTCTTTAGCGAATTAAAACTCTCGTCTTGATCGAAATATGGGAAGGGATGATTGGAACCTAAATCCCTCTAAGTGGGTAACCAGGCCGTTTGACTTATCAGTGTTTGGAGTGAAGCCCCGTCGAAATTATTACACGAGGTATTTAGGTCAGTTTAGCTCCATATCATTCACTACTGAGGCTCAGTACAGAGCAATATGTATCAAACACGTGCTCTGTAAATTGCAACAAAATTGACAGTATACTGCTGTAGCTTTTTTATTTCCGGGTAGATGGTTGTTCGTTCAACGCTTCTTGCTGGCATGAAGGTCGTTTGCCTACCGGTCAGCAGTTTTTCTTCGTAGTGTGATATTCTCTGTTACTACTAGACCCTGAGAAGTGTTTTCCGAAGCGTCCTAAAAACGCGCGCCATCAGGAGTGTATAGAGCACCGCATATACTTAGGCCCTTTACGCTTCTTTGAAGGCTTCCATTCTCTATTCACTTACTTGACCTGACATCGGTGAGGCTTTTTACCCTGCTGTACTTGGGGAGATCTTTAGTGCAGTCATCAAACGATACCCCCGGCTATAGCTTCTCTTTGCTCTGGATTAGTCGGAACTAATTTGAACCGAACTTATACTATGTCTGCTGTAATTCAAAGTCTGACTGCAAAACTTCATTCGTTCGTTCTGGTTGGCTTATGTTTTTCTTTGGGAATCACAACCCGGCGTCGTGCGCAATATGCTGAATATGGTTACTAGAGTGCATCATACAGCAGAGCAATTATCAAGTGAATTTCTACTATAACCCCTCCAAGGAGTCTACATGGGATCTTTTGAGGTCTTCGTTGGCTGTAGCAAACTGAGCGTCAACTACGGAATTACTTGAAAGTAGGATGTCTTCAACCAATATTGTTAGAATGTACGCCATTTACCCTATTCTGATTAAAAAAGAAGCAGATAAGTTAATCAACGTAGTATTTTGGCTGGTTCAAATGGACGGCAAACTTGGCATCTCTGCCGAACTCGAGTAGGTGTTTATTATGAAGTTGTCACTGGGTTACCACCACTGTTGGATACGCAACGATGTAGTTTACATTACGCCTTTAGTCCCATTCAGTGCATTCTACATCAGAAAATTCTCCGCAATTGCCATCGTAAAGAACCTATTAATGCAAACACTCTCAGTCCGCCCAACACTTTCTTCAGCATAAAAGCCTTTGCTGACCAAATAAGACAGCTTAAAGTTAGGATGTCAGCCCGGTGCGATTTTGCTCGTCAGGCAACGATTTCCAAAACATTTTTCACTTGGCCAACAGTCCAAGTTCTGTTTTAGATGCCAACTAAAACTGTATACACCTGTGAAAGGACTAGCGCATCGACGAAGAAGGCGAGGTAGAAAGAATTAGCTAGGTCTTCTACTCAAAATGCATTTCAAATTCTGGGATCAGTATTCACTCCTCTGACATTTGTGATTAAAAAGATGGAAAAAGCCTTTTGACCCAAAAGTTGGATATATTTGCCTGAAATAGCATCCTCTAGCATGAAATGCTTGTTTGCCGATCCATAAGTTGACCTACCTCCGCCCGTGTAAATTACCAACAGCATAATGCGCCTCCAGTGCCCGGGATTCAGTCCTCTTTAAAGCGATTAGTACAGTTGATTGTGATTAATTTCGCAACCTCATGTGGCATGTTGTGGCCCGCAGCGGCCCGCTGGCCTTTTCTTGGAAAACAACGGTCATGGATTTTGACCAGCCTTCATTTTCCAAGCAAGTACCGAGGCTTTGGGTATGAATAGATGTTATGCGTGTCAGGTTTTCATGATAATTTTGGTTAAGCTTTGCAGAAGATGTCGAAAGAATGGTCCACAGAACATGTCTGCAAAGGTTGCGCTATTCGGCCTGCCACTAGGAGCAGGTTGGCATACTTCACTGATATTTTGTGATCCTTCTGGGGGTTACCAATTCTATCCGGGGCACGAACATAATTACGACTTTATTGTCATCACAATGCAAAATACTGTGTTAAAACGAAACTATTTTTCACACGTCGTCGGTGGAAGCTATTTCATGACAAGCAGCGGCAATGAATCTGACTTTGAGCTTGCCATATTTTTTCTTCACTTCTCTAGCATTGTGACATAAGACGTTGCACATCGGGCAAAAGTCCTATCGGCTGGTTTTCTATTAGCAACCGTGTGAAGTGAACAATTTTCGAACACATGTGCACAACGTGTAGAAAATGACTCGCGGTTACCATGCCTTAAAGTGACTATTCAATCGATGATCTAACAAATAATTTTTAGAGGTGATGCCGCTGATTGCAAAACGGTGAACTGTGCGAATGGCTAACAGGTGACCAACTTTTCATATTAGAGATGGGTAAAATAGTGCTCGTTGGTAGGCGGTTGGTAGTCGATTCCATCCCAAGTTCCAACTACAAAACCGACAAGCAAAGCGATCCACAGGATTAGGTGACGCAGGTGAGGTCCCGCCCGTCCCATGTTCAGTTCAACTAGATAAATCGAAGGGCAAGGCTCTTGCCTGTAGTTGCCCCGGTTGGCCAGATGCGTCCATGTAGATGCTCTCACCTCAACGTTTCGTTACAAATAATTCTTAAGACTCTCTCCTAAATGAAACCACGTTACACGAGGAGCCTGATGTGGATCCCGTGATTGGAGGACGGGCGGCGCTTTACCTTTTCTAACCGCGAGTTGATCACACTGTTGTCCAGCCACTCATGGTTGGACGGTTATGTGTTTTGACCCATAGCCTCAAGTTTGAGACCACCTAGAGTTTCATGAGGTGCGAAAGGCGGATGATATCAAATGAACATGAAAGAGCTGTACTGGCTCTTCAGCATTGATTAGGTCCATTTACATGAAGAAAACTCTACTGAAAATCCCAGATCTACTCAAAACAGCAACACAAGTCTGTCTATTGTTGCAGTGAAACTTGTGGCCCAAATCCGGTTACAAAAAATAAAAAATAAACTTTTAACCTAACTGACTCCTGTGGATTCGTAGGCGCTGATCATGAGAACTTTCATTAAACAACATCACTCTCATTCTTCTCTGATTCTTTGATCAGTCTCGGTCACTTGAAATGTACTTCATGACCCCAGTCGCCTAAACCAGGACGTCGATTTCCGTGGTTTACAAACTCAAATGTTGTGGTACGTTGGTTAAAGTGCACCCGTGCCGGCCCGGCATCTTACTCGTAGGTTATCACACTACCATTCTACCTGCTTTAACTGCCTGGTGACGTATCCTTATACATGGGCATACTCGCCGCCATCTTCACCGCAACTGATTTTTGCTCCGTTCAGACTGTACCCTGGATCCTAGTATACGCCTTGAAAGATGCAACTTTGGCTCATTCTGTTCACAACTTCACTTATTTCTATGTGTACCATCCGCTTGTACGGAATATCAGTATGTCACATAGTGTGATCGCTGATGCTCTGCGGGTTTATGCTCTCATAGGTTACCCTACAGTTAAATTCGGCCTTCCTATGCCCCTTTCGCTAGGTGTACTATTATAGTCTATTTTTGAAGAGCATGGTCACAGACATAAAGAGTGAATGCAAGCGATGAATGCAAAGGGGTTACCGGAGAATACGAGATAAAAGAGAGAAACGTCTCGTTCGAAGTCATGCCGCTAACAGTTCCAGTCAGATAAGATGAATCCCGACGTACGTAAGAATTTTGGTATGCAACCATGCGTGTAAAGTCTAACAACCGAAGAAAGGACAAACAATGCTGAATGCTTTGCAAGGTGTGGTAAGCGCTAGCACAGTCAAGACTCACATCAGGCACAAAGTGTCCGTCATACTGGGTCTGGTGTGAGATTCAATGGCAAGAATATACACTCAACGCCATGTGCCACGCATAAGTGTCGTACGTACGCTGAGAGCCCACAATGGCGAGCAAACAAAAGTCACTGACTATGACCTTAGGAAGTCCCAGTCCAATAACAGTTTTGGCGGATTGAGGAAGACAGATCCCTCGATTATCATGGTGGACATCACAACCAGTTGCCCGTAGGGCTGAGATTATGGCAAGCGAAAAGTCATCAGCACCATACTCTGCTTTTTCCATTCCACACAGTCACTCCGCGCCCATCCGAGACTATGCTGACGTCTATCACGGTTACTCGGCGCTCCCGAATGGCGATCAGGTCAGGCTTGATGAAGGACGTCAAAGTAGGTGCTCTCAACTCCCCAAAGACGGTGTATCCCAGGCGACGGGGAGTTTGCGAGTTCCGCAACCCGATTATGACCAGCACATCTCGCACCATACGTGATCCAGCAGGAATGCGGAATATGCACCAAACTCTCCGGTTGGCAACAGTTTCCACGACATAAGATCGTCTTGCCACCGTGACCATGTCGAGCGCTTCTAACTCTCGTCCTGAGCAGGTTGCATCGGAGCTGGATACCGCGGAAAAATATCCGAGGAAACTCTCTTTCCGGAAATACAAGCCATCGAGTAGAATGAGGCGAAGCGACCAAATCTCGTAAACCGCGACCGTCAGCGCTATTGTGCAGGCTATCACCCCAAGCAGCCACCAGCTCTTCCTTGGTGTTTATGGCTAATGTCGACATGCAAGGAGTTGCTACCTTCGTCCTAGTTGGATCACACCATCCCAAGCCCAGTTCACCATCCAAACATAGCACGTTTTATCCTCTTGTCATCTATAACGATCATATGCACAAAATGCAAATAACTTATTATTTCCTGATTACAACTAGTCACAGCTAGCATTTAACGGCTGTCCTTTTTGCTATGTACCATTCGTTTTCTGGAGTTGACAGCAGTGACTCGGCAACTGGTGGTCCTTAATCTTACTTTCCCGTTAGGTTGACGTAGTAGATCCCAGGTAAGCCACGGTTCTTATCCATTATCTGGGAGCCTGTTGCCTATCTGCTTTTTACTTGTCCACTGTCACTGCTCACATTAACCCCTTTTTTGCACAACGGAGACCCTATGTCATGACTCTTTGGTAAGCTAAAAACTGCCGCCCATTCCAACTAGTCCAACAGCTAGCTACCTCGACGACAAAGTTCTTACTTCCTAAAACTATGCACCTACTCTGGCCCATCTAGTACTTAGTTTCTAGATCAGAATGTATCCACCTTTCCTACTTATTATTATCGTTTATTTTTGAAGAGCATGGTCACAGACATAAAAAGTGAATGCAAGCGATGAATGCGAAAGGGTTACAGGAGAATATGAGATAAAAGAAAGAAATGTCTCATTCGAAGTCATGCAACCAACAGTTCCAGTCAGATAGGATGAATCCCAACGTACGTAAGAATTTTGGTAAGGAAACATGCGTGTAAAGTCTAACAACCGAAGAAAGGACAAACAATGCTGAGTGCTCTTCAAGGCGCGGTAAGCGCTAGCACAGTCAAGACTCGCACATCAGGCACAAAGTGTCCGTCATACTGGGTCTGGTGTGAGATTCAATGGCAAGAATGTACATTCAACGCCATGTGCCACGCATAAAAGTGTCGTACGTACGCAGAGAACCCACAATGGCGAGCAAACACAAGTCACTGACTGTGACTTTAGAAAGTCCCAGTCCGATAACAGCTTTGGCGGATTGAGGAAAGCAGATCCCTCGATAAGAGATGATCATCGGTTGGTGGACCAAAAAGTCCACATCACAACCAATAGCACGTAGAGCTGAGATTATGGCGAGGGAAAATTCATCAGCACCATACTTCTGCTTTTTCTCATTCCACACAGTCACTCCGCGCCCATCCGAGACTATGCTGACGTCTATTACAGTCGCTCGGCGCTCCCGAACGGCGATCAGGTCAGGCTTGATGAAGGACGTCGAAGTTGGTGCTCTCAACTCCTCAAAGACGGTGTATCCCAGGCGACGGAGGCGTTTTGCGAGTTCCCTTGCAACCCGATTATGACGAGCACATCTGGCGTCATGCGTGATCCAGCAGGACTGCAAAATATGCACCAAACTCTCTGGTTGGCCACAGTTTCCACGACATAAGATCGTCTGGCCACCGTGACCATGTCGAGCGCTTCTAACTCTTGTCCTGAGCAGGTTGCATCGGAGCTGGATACCGCGGATAAATATCCGAGGAAACACTCTTTCTGGAAATACGAGCCATCGATTAGAAAGAGGTGAAGCGACCAACTCTCGTAAACCGCGACCGTCAACGCTGTTGTGCAGGCTATCACCCCAAGCAGCCACCAGTTCTTCCTTGGTGTTTACGCATGAACCATGGACACGGATCGGAAGGCTGAGATCCCGAACAACCTTGCCAAATGCGGAATCGTTGACCACATTGCGTAGTACACGGCACTGAGTAGAAAGCAGCTTTTCCATACGCACTCTCCGCTGCATCGGGATTGTTGCACTCAGACTTGGGATACCAAGTCCCCCATGTTGTTTACCGGCATGGATGTAGCTGATCGGGGTATCCTTCGGTAGACGTAGCCAGCCGCGAATAGATTGCCTGATGTAGTTGTCCAACCTTTTGAGCGTGTTTCGGTGGACTTGGCCAAGCACGAGCGAATATGTCAGCCTCGGTATCAGGTAGTTCCTTGTGATCTCCATTCTTTGATGCGGCTTCAACGGGGCACGCGTCACCTCGTCGAGCAGTTTGAGCAGATGCTGTCGATGGTTGAAGACTCCTTTCCCCTTGAAAGTAAAGGGGATGCCCAAATATGTTACTGTGTCTGTCGGACCCAGAGGAGTGATGAGTTCCTCGGCGAAGCAAAATGGTTCGACTGAGACTGCTGTTGCCCGATGTTTCCTGTCCCCACAGATTACCATCGCTTTCGTCTTCCGGGCGTTTATCTTCATACCAGCTCTTCCCAGCTCAACCGCGGCAGCTTCAAGCTTCTCTTTGAGGCGAGCTTGACTTTCTGCACACACGACCCAGTCGTCAGCGAAGGCAAAGCCATCTACTAGGGTGTCATGGAACTGGTATCCCAGTTGCGGCATCGACAATCCAAGAACCTCATCCATTGCCATGATGAACAGTAATGGGGAGAGTGGATCTCCTTGCCTCACGCCTCTGTGGCAGTGAACCTCGGAACTGGGGAAAACTGCTACAGCATTCTCATAGGACTGTGCGATGTATCGAACTAGAGGTGACGGTGCTCCAAACGCCTCGGCAGATCTGACGATTGTGTCATGCGAAACCGAATCAAACGATTTCGAGATATCAACGAACGCCAAGCTGAGGTTAGAAGCAGTCGCTGAAGAGTGACGAAGCAGGGCATGCAACAGCGGTGTAGCTTCCAAAAGGCCGTCTTGATGTAGAAATGCAAACTGGAGTGAGGGCAGTTGCAATCCATGAGTCCAGCGATCGTCAAGCACCTTGTGAAAGCATCAGACAAGGATGGATGATACGGAGGTCGGTTTCAGTTGATCCGGTGAATTCGGATTAGGGACCTTCGGAACTAGAGTAATACGGGCACGACACGGATGTGGGGACAACGCCCAGATAGTAGGAGTAAGTTGAAATACCCAGCAGGTACGTTAGCATTGAACCGGCGGAGCATCCTGGGTGTGAGCTTGTCCAGGCCTGGGGACGAATTGCCCATTGAACGGTTCAAGAAATGTCACTTGGATCCCTCCTAATGGCAATATCCTTGACGCAAAAGATGACTTCTCCTGATTGGTAACCTAGTTCTTCCGAAAAGACGGAGGTGCATTTCCTGAAACCCCAAGAATTGGCGGCAGCTATCTCCTAGTAACTAAAACTTCCAGGGCATGTTGTCCATGTTTGTGGCTTTTCACATTCGGATCCCTTTCTGACGACCCTGGAAAGCGACGCAATGGATCACGTCAAAATCAGCACTTTTCCTGTTCGGTTGGTGGTTAACTAAATACTGAATAACGGTGTCACCCTGGTAAGAATGCCAGTCTTTGGTTGGTAAAACCATCCTTCATATTCTGATGGTCCTTTCATAGTGTCTATCAGTACGATTCGGATGAGGGGGCTCCTCACGTCCGATACCGTATCTAGTATTCGCCAGAACAGCAGTCTTTTGTCGAGGGACGTTGCTGCAGAACAGATGGGGCGCCTTGTTTTGTGAGTTTGGTGCAATACGTAACTTATCCACAGTTTAGTTCCACCAGAAACAGCTGAGAATAGCCCTGTTCACTACCAGTTACATAATTACCACCAAGCTTTGGACAGTTTGTAGGTTGTCCATGGCTTGTAGTCCGTTGCTCACATTGTTGCTGTGTTGCATTCTGAATGTCCCAGAGCTCTGTGCATTGCCTTCATCACAGATGATCGTTTCGTCATATGGCCAATACCACGGAGCGAAACAGCAATACTGCACTGAAAAATCACCTCACGATTGGCGTCTCGACTGCAATTCAGCTGTAAAGCTTCCGGGCATCCAGGGTGTGGAGTTGTGCTCAGCATGGACTGCTTTAAAGTCACCCTGCATTCATCGGTATACGGTAGAAAAAACACTTTGTAGGTTAATGAACGTTCTTCGGAGTGATGGTACCGGTTGGAACCGGTGCAGAGGCGCCAGATGATTTGTAGTGTACGTTGTCGAAGGTAACCAGCACACTGAAACCAAACAAGGTAGTTCGCCCTGTTTGGAGTTGTTGAACTCTTCGCTCACTCAGACTGATGTCCAGGCTACCCAGTCGGCACCACGGGGAGGTGGTCAAGCTAGCCGACTACTACTACTAAGTGTACTACTACTGGAACAAAGTTTTTCGAGTTGGTTGCTTACATTCCTTGTGGTGCAGCTCATGATGCTTTCCACAGTGACGCTGTATCGCATGGGACACATTTCTTACGCCCTGATACATAGGTCATAAATGATACCCGTGAGATTGCTTACAATCCTCTTGCGTTCTACTTTAAAGCGTTTTGGTTGGCATCCCCTGAACCCCGGATTGTGTGGCCAGGTTAGTGGAGGCAAAATTACCCGAGTGTTACTTTTAATTGTGGACCACAAGCTTTCTGCATTGTATTTAGCTGGAGCTCGTTCCAAGGCTTTCATTTAGCTGGCATTGTCAACCAATTCTAGGCCAAGCACTGAATAGAAGAAACTTTTGTTAGACGTGGCAGGAGAAAGCTACTCGTAATTCTCCACGTCTTTTGATCTCATAATCAACTTTTGGGCAGTCAGTTTTAGGCGGGTGCTGAAATTGTGTTATGTGGTCGTCTTCACTGGAATGTACGGAAAAAGTTGGTCTCCTCTTGTGGTTTTGTGCTAACCACAGACGGTTTCTGTGCAGCACTTCCAAAATTACGGGAACCGTTCGGCCGCAAAGCCAAGTGGCTCACTTCGACAACAGTTGGTGGTATGGACTATCCGCTGATTTTCGGATTCCTATGGAGCACTCATCCATTGCTTCTCCAGCAGCCTTTAGAAGCACATGTTCAAGTATAACATCATTAGTGTTTTTGAAGTGTTTTGTAAAGCTTCTTTATAGAAACGGCCTACTGCAATTTTCTCCTATGTAGTAACGGTATTTTCCTCAGCTTGTTTCTAGGCATGAGCCTCCTAAGCTAGCGTTTGCGTCAAAAACAACCACCAAAGGTGCACAACGTATATCAACGCCCAAAAAAGGAAAAAGTCTTATGTAGCGCTTTGTATACACATATACTGTATGCGGAAACGACATTCTGGAAGTTGTGACGCCTTCCTAGATGTGCCGCTGGCAACCAGCATTCAGCCAATGTTGGGTTATGATTGGCTGTTAGGTCCAGGCTCTCGAGTGATCAGAGCTCGGCCTGATACCGGCCCGGCAGGCGGCCCGAACTTTTGGCCAATCTTGTGCGGGATTAGCTTCGCACCCGTAGCAGTGTCCAAATGAGAGTGGTAAAGTGGCATCGCCGTGGAATTCCGCCTAGCATCTTACTAACCCGCCTGATGCAGGCTTCTGAAAGATGTTGAACTATGTATGTTCTACAGCACAAACAACTACTACGACGCACTGAATCTCGAAGCAGGCGCAAATTCAAGTCGGGCCTTCCAGACGTCTTCCGGTTTGTTGAGATCTAGATGGCCCATTAGTCAGAGCGTGAACTTTTTGACGCAAAAATCAATGGGTCGAACACAACCCCAGGCATCTTCGACTGTTCTTGTTCAGGCTTTGGCAACCTAGCAGTATCGCAGCCTTCTGGCTTCCTTCGGGTGGCACGACTGTCATGCACCAATGAGGTACTACAGCCGAGCGATTTTGTCGGCCTGGCTAGACGAATCGGGTACGTGAAAACGGTTATCCGTGCTGATGGTGAACGTCACTGTATCTAGAATTGGGTGGTGCAGATGACTGCTAAAAGTTTTCTACCTCACCCACACAGTAAGCAATAGAAAGCCAACATTGGGGGAAACGATCAACTATAAAGCGTGGCTTGCTCGTCTACAAAAGGAAGACCGGGTCATGCTGTCGAACACTGATGTGCGATGCAAATGGAAGCCCGTCGGCTTTCAATCTGACTTCTCCCTCCTTCCCCTTTCACGTACATATCCTCCTCGCTCACCGCATTAATAAGTCTCTTATTTTAGACCCATCTTTAGCACTGACAAACCCGCTTTTCCTGCAGCTGTTTCGTCCACAGCCTTTGCGTGTCAGCCGGCGATGAGAGCCTCAGGAATCCAGAGATCATTCTTCCGCCTTCACGCTCAGTCTATCCGGCTGCCTTTAATGTTCGTACTCAAGCAAACAGAACCACAAGCTGTCATGTTCTCACACTGCACTCGCATGAAGTTGACGCGTACTGTGTATCAGAAAAAATTCAAGATGCAGATGCAGTGGTGGAGCCAAATGGGCCATCATTCTCCATTCGCTTCAGGCTGCGCACCTATAGCGTAGGACATGCAGGGGGTCGGTATCGTCCCAAGTCATTGGGCGGAAGGTTCCTAACTTGTGTAGTGGTCTGGCTACCCAATAAGGTACTTCACCAGGAGCGTGTGGCAAAGAAATAAAAATAATAACGCTAGGTTGGGTATACATTAATAAAGAGGTCAGATGGAACAGACTCGCTAATAATTGTTCTCTTTAAAATAGTTCGTCGTTAGCCCGGGTCAGCGAATAAACGATAATCCAATTATGGTGTTCCAGGGTCTTCTTCTGAACAGTTCCCACATATAATAGATTCCGAAGATGGTCTGAAATGTTTTGATACCAGAGTTAGGACATCAGACTCGCAAATGACCGCTGCAAGCGCGAGGCGAAATCAGAAGAGAGAGTCGAAGCACGTGACCACGTTTGTATTGCGTGAAATTGTACAAGTGGGCGTTTTTGTAGTTTTACGTATTCGAACAAAAAACGATTATGCAATTGATGAAATACGCGATGTTATAATGAAAGCAAAATATAGGTACATATCGCCACACTTGACTGGTTACCCTTTGTTAGTCGCTTCTGTGCGGTTGGTCTGGGAAGGTCCATGAAGGAACGGGAGTGGCTGGTCTCCGGACGCCTGTGAAGGCGAGCTAAAAGCGCAGAGATCGTGGTGGCTGCCGGAGATCTGAATACACAGGTGGGCAGGCTTAGCGCATCGTAGACTCAGTTAGGTTGTCGATGTGGATTGGACTCGGTACATATGGGCAATGGCGAACGACTGCTTCATCTGTGAAAGGAAGGTTATTAAAACCGACCTATAGGACCATCACAGAATGTCCCTCAAGGTCGCGCTAGAATCTCCGTGACGGGGCCATATGCATCGAGCTATAAATGCTCCATTTAGATTGGCTGACATTCTGACCAATCAAACCATGCCTCCGTTTTGTCCGTAGACCGCACGTGAGACATCCGTCCAATTGACGTGATGTTCGGTTATTGGGAGTGGCTGGTCTCCGGACGCCTGTGAAGGCGAGCTAAAAGCGCAGAGATCGTGGTGGCTGCCGGAGATCTGAATACACAGGTGGGCAGGCTTAGCGCATCGTAGACTCAGTTAGGTTGTCGATGTGGATTGGACTCGGTACATATGGGCAATGGCGAACGACTGCTTCATCTGTGTGCTGACCGCGGGTTGTTTTTCGCAGTACTATCTTCGAATTAACCGAAGTCATCTGGCTTCCTGGTGTCTTCCAAAAGCTGCCAGCCATGAACCCAACTCGATCGCAGTTACCGTTGGTGGATATTAATAACCGACTGCCGCTCGACTTGTAACAAATGTGGTCCCGACCACGCGCTCGTCTGCAGTCGCCTTTTCCTTCGTTTTCTAGGGCCGCGTAAGGTGCGGACAAATAGACTAGCAACTGAGAGACCGGCAGATCCCAAGTTAGACAAATTTATACAAGCCGTCTTCTGGAGTCTCTTCCAGCTGCTGCATCATCGGATGTGAATTCGTGCTGGAACGAGATCTTCACATCTTTTCACAGTGCGGGGAATTTTGCCTGTGAAACGGTGCTACCAGGTCCCGTCAAGTATTGGGTGTCAGCCAGACCATTGATGTATCCCGTCTCGGGATCCCCATTCAGGAGGACGGCACCGGCCAGTGCAGCTGAGTTTGCTGATAACCGCCTTCTGCTTCGTTGTCAAATCATTGACCTCTCCTTGGTCGTTTCCACCCTTCACAAGGCTGTGCGAAAATCGCCCTTCGAGGAAGTTTGTCGACTGGCATACGGAGCACGTAGCCAAGCCAGCGCAACCTGTGAGGCTATCGTGGGCGAGCTATTTCTTCCGAAACCATAAGACTTACTTTAGCATTACTGATACGGTATTTCCACCAGAATCGGACAATGCTCTGAAGGCGTCGATGGTCAAACACAAAGCTTTTGGACGTCCTCAGTGCGCCGTGACCGGGTTTCTGACCCGTAAAATAAATGGAGCGCACTGCAGCATTTTAAACTCCACTCTTGACAGATAAGCTAATGTCATGCCTACGCCATAAGTGATGCAGCTTCACGAAACCCTCCTTCTGGCCTTCATAATCCAAATGGAAATATCATCTCTCGCGAGACCACCGGGACTGACAAAGCTGCTCATGTGCAAGCATGAGGTTAGGGTTCGAGCCTACCCAGTCTTGCAGCAGTACATTGTACTTTGCAGGCGTGGGGTGTCAAACCATGAGTCAAGGTTATTCAGATTACTGAACGTTGTCTGCATTACAGTGATGTCAGACCTAGGAAAAGCTATGGCGTCTGCATACTTGATATCTGAGCGGATGCCCTAGGAACATTTAAACCCCATCGTTATTGGAGGCTGGGAGTGAGTGTTCCATAACCATACCAGTGACTAATTTGAACAGTAAAAATTGAAAGGGGGCAGTTTTGCCTGATACCACTTGTAGTGAACTCAAGCGAGAGCTTCTTGTAGACCTTCAGACGTCTACGGGAGTCGGCGTACAGTGCATTGAAGGGGGTCAAGAATTTATGGAGGACACGTTTGCTCCATAGGCACTGCCATAGTGTCTGAAGGTTTACAGAGTCAAAGGCAGATTTCAAGTCAAGGAAGACCACTATTGTTGGTTGCTAGAAACAGTGTCGCTGTTCCAGAATCCCTCCCCAACCCCTTCCCACCAGTTTCCAGAATCTGACGGAGGGTGAAAATGTGATCGATGCATCCTCTTGCTGGGCAGAACCCAGCTTGGTTCTCACGGATCTGTCCCTCCCTGTGTTCAGATTAGAGAGCACCTTTTACGTCGCAGCTACCAGGCCAATGCCAAGGTGGTTTTCGCGCACCCTTTTTGAAGCTCTCCGTTGTTCGTCAGACCAGCAATGAATCGACCGCCCCGATGTTGTTCCAAGGAGCTTAAACGACCAACTTGAGCACTCACATCGCCCACAAGGATCACAACGTCAGTGCTTGCTCGACGAATGACCCCGAGTAACACTTGATAGAAATTGTTTTCTCAGTGTCAGAACTGTAGTCCGTTGGGGCATACGCCGGTACAACAAACGGGAACCGTTTTTGTGTCTGGAGGTATTGAGTTTAGTTAATTGGATAACGACGGTGCAAATACAACTGTTCACGTGGATCCAATCCAGCAAAGCGCGTTTAGCTCTGGGACCGAGTGCAACTTCCACGTTATACATCTCATGAGTCGTCGCGTCTGGTTCGCAAAACACGGAGGGTGAAATGTGAAAGTGCTGAGTCCGTCCTTGGCGTTTTGAGATGCATACCCACGCTTGAATCGTGTATGCTGCTTCAGAGACACAGCATAGATCAATTTTAAGTGAGTGTAAGGTCTCAGCGAGTATTGCCTGCTTGCCAGTTTGGCATAGAGTACGGACATCGAAAACTTCTGTGTAGAAAGTGTCTCGTGGATTTAGCAAGATGTTATCTTGTTTACTGTCATTCGGCAGTGGGTTGTATAAAGCACAGCAGTCAGATAACTGTCAGTCAAATGACCCAGAAGCGTTTGCTTGCACGGTGAGCAGGGATTGGGGAGGGACCTCGGTGGACAAAGAACTGTGTGGGCAAATGATACTCTCCGGTTGCCCAGGCCGAGGAAGGAGGTTTGGTTGACTCCACCTTGAACCTCGGGCTCGAGAAAACTTACTGGTTAAGGCACCAGCTTACGGACCGGAAGGTCCGTGTTTGGAACCAAACTACAGCATCTCGATTGCTCCTGTCTAGATTTGAGCAACCTAGCAATATCCCAGCTCCCGTGTCTTTTTCCGTTGGCCTGGCAGCTAGGCGCCGAAAGTTTTTATGGCTTAACGGCTTTTTCACTTTGAACCTTTGACTCAAAAGTCCGACTCACAAGGCAGTCATCATCATATCGACAGCATGACATGAGTGTTCAACACATGCTTCGCTGCCATACAACCACGATTTATTTGAAAACCTTATTGTGAAGAGAAGAATAAAGGCGGACAGGGAAGGTACTCATTGCCAGCCTCCGAGGTGCCTACACCTGCAGACACTCACTCAGACAATCTGGATAGGAACTGGCAAAAACAACGCCACCGGTATCGATTATCAACCATATCCTGCAGCGTTTCCAACTATGCGTAGGAAGGATGACCGACTCCATCCTGGAAGACGATTCGCGCCGACAGTACCCACACTTATCGTAGTCACTTTCAATCCGTTCTGCCAAACCAAAGGTTGACCACCTCTACGCTTGTGCCACTCCGGATTGGGCAGCACTCCTTCGATGAGTCGGCATGCGCAACAGATGGCTGGACACATTGCTCGAGTGAAGTCGTTGAGGGAATGACCGAGGGATTGACCAGCACACGTCGAAACGAGCTAGTGTTCTGGGACAGCGTCTCCGCTGCACAGCTGAAAACTCGCTTTCTAATTACCTCGTTACGGATCCACGGGCACCAACCCACACGAGCTATCGTTCTGAGATCGGTTGTCAAACACCTGAAGACGTCTCATTTCCGCCGCTCGAACAGGCCAATTCTCACAACCATACAATAAAACAGCCCGTATTGTAGTCTGAAATACATGTCCTTTGAAGAGGCAACGGGAGGATGTAGGATTTTGTTCGGAGACCCTGCTTCTCTGACTCAAAAGTCTGATCCCTAGAGCAGCCGGCACTAGGTTCTTTTTGGGAAGCCTGCCTGGAGCTGATGACTCAGTGTTCTAGCCGGTTCGGTTGCAGGGAGCTGACCTAACTCGAGGCTCACAGCTTAAGGCATAATTGTCTGACTTTCTGTGTGGCTGCGCACAACAGGTGCCTTTCGAGAAGCACCGGACTCTGGTTTTAAAAGTATTTCGATCGTCTTGAATAATACGCCGGCTGTCACGGTCAACCGCTGGACGATCCGAGTGTGCGGTTTTTAGGGCCGACCTTTTCTAACCCCTCCTTCCTCGGGGGAAGATCGCATCTCTGTTTCCGTGAATATGGAAGTCCTAGTCGCCTGGGAGAAACAACTTACTGCCTTCACACTCCTATCCCGGAGGACAGTACGACTTTACTGCCGGATCGCCTCGTGGTACGATTACCCGTACGGGCTCTCGCTGCTCAGAATCCGATTGCTCCCCTGTGACCTTGCCATGGTTGCATTGCATTCGTTGGTGGAACGAAGTTCCAGCTATTGTAGCCAGCGGGATCGTTACGACACTAAAGCTCGACCACCACGTCAATGTAGTGGCCTTATGTCGGGGGACAGAACAGTGGCACTACTGGAATCTCGAACAAATGTTCCCACCAGTACCGACCATAGTTTGGCCCGACGAATTATCAGACACCAAGTCAAACTTAGCGTGCACGCCAACGTGAAGCCTAGTGGACACGGGAGTCTAAGGGAGTTGAAGAAACTCATGAATGCCCGAAGGTTATTTCAATTAATCCGTATGACCAGCCCTCGGAAACCGCGTGTGGGCGAAACCATCAAGAATCAAGTTGGCGTGACCATCTCCAATAAACGGTAACGCCGAGAACACTGGACCGAATTTTTCAAACAACAATTCTAATGGTCATTTGATGCCACTCATTTGTATCATACGATTAAATTAGAACCCTGGATGGCACGTGAAACCCCTACGGCCTCGGAGGTTTATGACTGCATGTTTCAAACACCACCGAGATCCTGTCCCAGAAGCCCTCCACCCGGATTGTTCAAAGATGGGGTTGAAGTCCTCAGTCAGCACACGTCCGACCTATTTTCCTGCATCTGGGGGAAAAATGGACTGTCCCAAGCAACTGGGGAGAATGGGTGGTGGTGCCCATTTTCAAAAAGGACCCCCTGTGGTGAATGTGCTAATCTCTGGGCGAATCAGCTTTAACCCAGTCATGCCAAAACTCTTGGCATCACTGACCCTTCATCGCCTTACAGTCGCTCGTGAAGAATTGACTTGAGGGCAACAAGCAGGGCTTTGGCCTAATAGGGGTTGCGTTGACCAACTCTTCACACCGTCAAGTGCTAGGACTACGGGATACGTACAAACTACCCACAATTTTAATATTCATGGGTTTCCAAGGTGCATTCGACTCGGTTAACCGGTCTGTTCTCCTTCACATATTTGCTTAGCAATGCTCCAGAAGTTTGTGAACATAATAAGTTCTTTGTGTTCTCAGACTTCCTGGCGTGTGGTAGCATACGGTGAGCTCTCCAAGGCTTCCGTACACAAAGCGGTATCCGTCAAGGGGGCACTTTCTTCATTTCTACTTAGTTCAATGATGGTCAACATAACGAGACGAACTCTGGAAAGTCTCCGAAACTCCGGTGTTCAAGTAGCTGCTGACGAAGACGTTGATCTGGAATGTGCAGGTGACATCGTTCTCATCTCCGAAAGGAAGAAGCCGCAGGTGTTTTTGGATTGACTGACGAAGGACGCTCTGTCCTTTAGCATGCGCTTTGCTCCCACAAAGTGTAAGATTGGGCTCCTGAACATGCAGTCACTGAACGCCCCTCGAACAGTCGGAAGTTGCGGAGCGTTTTATTTATCTTGGAGATTGTATTAATTCCGATTATAGCGTGACGGGTGAGATCAATACACAGATCTTGGAAACTCGGGTCCTGTTTACTAATTTGAGACAACTATGTCCTCACAATGGTATCCCTGAATCTCAAAGAACATGTGTATCCAGCTACAGTAGGTTCGTTTTGTTATATGGTTGTGGGACGTGACCCGTTTGAGCGACGGCACTGATACGTCTCCAGGTCTTCGACCGTCGTTTTCTCAGAACCATAGCTCGTCTAGGCTGATGTCGGTGAATCTATAACGAGGCAGTTAGAAGGCGAGTTTTTGGTTGTGCACTAGCTTCTATATAAGGGTTTGTCCAGCACCATAAGCTGCGTTTGTTAGGCATGCCAAACCATCGTTTGCCGAAAAGTGTGCCGTTCTCCGTGCCCAATTCCGAGTGCTGCAAGCAATGAGATGGGGAACATTTGACCTGGCAGAGGAGTAAAAGAGAGATTACGAGAAGTTGGAGTGCTGCCGCTGATGTTCCCGCTTGTTCGCAGTAATTGTGAACACCGGCATTGAATGTTATCGTCGGATTTCTTTTCCGTTTCAGATGAACTCGTGTCATCCGGACATGCTTTATTCTGCATATCTTTTGCGCTGACTACTTTCCTGCCATGTCAGCAAAAGTAACTCGTTTTTCCTCTGAACTTAGCCACTCACCCAGTCTCAGTTGTGTCGTCTCCTTTCCGAATATACGAATTCTACACTGACACGTATTTTCTCTCCAGTCGCTGGTGCTGAGAGACAACGGACGGTGCTGGTAGACTTCAGGTATTGGTGCACCGTGGTTGGCTTCACAGTTGATTAACTAGCTCTCCGAACATTGCGAAGCCTTTCCATCTGGGACATTTTCGTGCCACAGTTACAGGCAATTTTATTTGTAACCTGCACCGAGCTGCTGGACACGAAGTTATTGGTATCAACTATCTGGGCGACTGGGGCACCCAATTCGGTGAGTTACTTCACGCACTTGTAAAGTTTTTCGATCCCCAGTTTAGTCACGCCGCAGTGAATCCGGATCTCGGTAGCTCACGGACTGGTACTTCAAAAAAGTTAACTTTTTTCGTAAGCACGAACTAGGCTGTCATAGGAGGAGATTTCTCCCGTTTGTGCACTGAACCACAGTGCTCACAAAATATGTTCCCGAGTGATTATATCTGGCATCCGATTTTCGTGTTCTATAGATATATGTAACTTATGGTGAGAATACTTTTGAACATCTAGTTGCTCCGTTTGTAGAGTCAAACTAGCCTTTTTCTGTATTCTTTCGGAGTTTGCCTTGTTGTGGGGTGAAAAATACGAAAAATAACATCAAATCTTTCGGTTGTGGCACCCTCTAGCTGCACAGCCGCCATTCAATCCCAGGTAGGTTCGAAAGCTGAGTCGCCGCTTTTTTGCTCACGCGTAAATGAAAGCAATTGAGAAGCCGTTTGGGTTCGTTTTACAGGCCAGTAGATCTTGCCTTCACAGCTGAGCTATCTCAAGTTCATTTTTGTGTTTACTACTAGGCAGCCAGAAAGGGAAGCCTTTCGAGGACTGTACACTCGTCCAAAGAGCCATTCGGATTGGAGCGAGTGATGAGGAAAAGACTTCAAAACGTTATGGTTAGTTGCTTGGTTTGAAAACGGTCTCCTCGGGAAAGAACGTCTGTGGTTGAACAGGGTTATGACTTGTATGGCTGATATGGGAGTGGTGGTAAAACCGGTGAGAATTGTGGACGTGTAAGTCCCTAAAGATATAAACTATCGTGTTTAGTCGGACTGACGTATTTGGGAATGGAAGGGAAGATAAAGGATGCTTCAACTCGATTTATTGACTGATATTCGTCCGGATAGATGGAGATACCGGTAATCGGAAGCTGGATACCAAACTGACAATGAAGAAGTGGTGGAGGTCAATATTTTTTGGAGGGGGGAGACACCTTGTCAGTCTCGAACAGCATGACAGAAGGGGCGGGGGTAAAAAGTGATTATTCTGGTGAGAAATCACGAATATTGTGGAGTGAGGTTTCCGATGTCGCCACTCCATAGCTATTTTGCGTGGGCCAGACTGGCATCCGAACTAAGGGAATTTGTGGTGGTTCTTTCTAGTGTGGTGGTGCCACATCCATCTGGCATCACTGGTCACCCTCTTTACCATAAGGATCGCAAGTCAGTTATTATCTCCAGTTAGTGAAGATTTCTCAGCAGTTCACTCTACAGGCAATTTTGAAACATGGGTCTTATTGGTCTGTTTCATCAAACCAACCAGACATAAGTTATGAGATGTTAAAAGTTTAACTTGCTTTTATCCATATCCGTCATTTAGAAAAAGAAATTCGCAGCTGCGATTGACATTCTAGACAGAATGATCGCAAAAATTCTGGGTTCTATTTTGATTGTCTTTTTAACCGGTTGTCGGGAGCAGGTGCAATCGAGCTGCTCTATGCGGTTTGCAGCCGATTGAGGTTTTTCGTCATACTGTTTGATCGCCCCTAAATTTAGACACATCACTGTTCTTCCTAGCTGTGGCGGTCTGGTTGGGTAGAGAGTTTAGCTTTCTATCTAGGTGGATGAATTTTTCTGGGTATTCGTCAGCCACCGAGTTCTTTTCAGTAAGTCTTCATTCGCTGATTGGGCTGTTTCACAGGTCTATCGCTCTTTGAAAAGCAATTTGACTAATCCTTGATTGTAGCTATGGAAGAAAAGCCTTATGGTGGACAGTACGTTGGTGGATAATTGGTGTGCCAAGAAAGGTTAACTTGCCATTTGCCTCATTCTCTCTTCGGACACGGGCAAATTAGGGGGAATGTTGTCGTCGTTTACTCGTATTTAGCGTTTTTTCACCGGCATTTGATTAAAGTCTTATTTTGATTCTTGAACGTATCCATTAGCTTTGATTGAAAAGTGTACCCTTAGGTTACATTTGCTCCTGTCCAACCACGTAAATTTTCCTACCCTCGCGTCTGCTTTGCCGTAATCGGTTCATTTCATCCTATAAATGATCTGTAACGCCTAACGTTCTCCTGTCCAATATCAATGTGGCAGTCTTTCAGATACTTAACATAATGATGTACAACCAGGTAACAGGAGCCATTTAACTTCAGGGTCTATCCATCATGTTTCTCTGCCTGTCCACTTCTGCCCGGCAGATCTACTTGCGCAAGGCTGGAAAAAATACGGCGATGAGGAACAACTTTTGGCCGATCCCTTACGGTACTTGAACAAGGTATTCACCCGACTGATCAATGTTTGTGACTTTATGCCACGGAGAATGATTTGGGTATATGAATGCGCTACGTGTGCGCCAGACAATCGGCGTTTAGGTTCGCGCATATCGCAGCACACTGTTGTTACCGTAGACCAACTGTAGGCCAGATTGTACTCCTGATCCGACCTTATCGACTCTGGTGGAAACAACGTCGTCTTTTGAAGTGGTTTTGGTTGAAACTCCTCCTCACCCGTTCATCATTCCGCTTGTGCTGGGTACCTGACGATGATGTGGAATTATTCAACACACTGTTCACCATGTTGATCTATGTGGTCCTTCAGATTCCTCATCTTCATTTTTTCCTTTACCAACGTTGCGAACTAACTAGGTGCTTGGATACCGACAGTCAGTGTTTCTCTCTGAGCGTGCATGTTTATAATGAATTTTATCATGCCAAACTCGTTTCTTGTTTGTTCCAACCTTTGATGAATAGCTGCCTGAAGAAAGCCGAGGCGCCCACCAAGGGTTGATACAGGAACAATTCAAACGCCAGCAGTGATTTTGAACCAAAGAGCTTGCCCCTTAATCTCTGAGCTATCTGTACAGCCTGTAGACCCATGTTGCATGTTCTTCACATATGGAGTTCGGTTGACTGGTCAGTTGCTGGATTTATATTGACGTTGGTTAGTTGGAGGTATCGCCCTTTTCCAACCATGCCTAGTGTTTTCGACTGTTAGCTAGTAGTCAGGTCAGCCCGTTTGTCAACCCTGTCAGCCGTTTAACATCTATCAATAAACCGTATCTAACGACAACTAGATAGGAGTTGTGATCACTGATAGTAGGAGGAACAACTTAGTACGATGCTCCTGAAGTGACAGATTGATGTGATTCTTCTAAAGGGGATCCTGTATAGCTGAACGATAGATCAATCTCTGCTTGAAGTCTTCTCACTTGCATTACGGTACCAAAGACTGTTCTGACCAGTTTCCATAACAGAGTGATGTGAATACAAATTCCATTAGGCCTCAAGTATCCCGGGTGATACCTGACTGAGGATTTCTAACAAGCGAGCTAGTCGCTCGGTACAACCAGGCCAGTTGTTGGGCCGTCTTTCGAGCCGTTAGGCAAATTGCTTACATCTTTCAAGTGTGAAGTCGTTCGCCCGTTAAGACATGGTTCAGGTACATCCGGCGTAAGCTAGTGGGGTAGTGGTAACGCGTTCACCTCGCATGTCAGATTTCCTGGGTTCAAATCCCGGCACGGTCAATCATGTGCACTGCCGATGAGTTCCAGTAAGAGGGAGGCTCGAGTCTCGTGCTTTCCCCTCCTTGGTATGGACTCACTAGAATAAATTCGCCGGGACAGGGAGAAGGCTATTCACGACAGATTTGTACGTTCGCATTTGGGGTGAAAAACATTACTCCGACAATTGTTTCTGGTGGCACTCTTAGCTTAGCAGTTTAATTCCAGGAACTCGAAAAATAATTAGGGGTGCCTCTCGTTACGGCTTGGGGATAGGCGCAGTAGAACAGTTGTGTTCTCTGGTTCATGACATGAAACGCAGATTAAGGCCACCGCACGCTGGATGCAGTAGCCTTGATTTAGGAGTATTCTCGTTTGTATGACTGCGCTGTGCCATTTGAGCTAAGTAAACTTTGATGTAGCCTATCCGGGAGTTGTCCTTTAGGAGCCAGCTGCCTATTTTAGTCCTTTATCTACATTTCTATGAGGACCAGAGCAGCCCGTCTCATGTCCGAATAAGATAAAAATAATAATATTATTAATAATAATAGTCGTTCGGTGTCTGGCTGCCACGCTACCCGAAGGAAGCGCGAGGGTAGGGATGCTGGCAGGTTGCCGAAGCCTAGACAAGAGTGGTCGAAATGCAGAGGTTGGGTTCGAACCACTGACCTTCTGGTCAGTAAGTAGGGAACTTTAAACCTGCATCCTTTCAGGAGGGAATTAAGCAGTCCACCATCCAGCTGCAGATGGGCGATCCACGGTGTCTAGGAGCCACTTGACACCTGGACAAATAGTACGCAATGCTAAAGTTTAAGACTGACTTTAAAAAACTGCTGAGTAGCCTCCCATCCGTTGTTTTTCAAAAGGTTCCAGTTGCTAAGCCAAGTCGAGATCCGTCAGGCACCGGGTCCAATCCAGGATGAAATAACCACACTTTTTTCAGGGTGATTTGAGCTTTCGCGTAATTAGTTTCGCATTGAAATGACTTTAAAGCTGTACATCCGTGTTTTTGGTCCTCACTTCTCATTTCGGTCTATCCAACTTGCATACATAGGACTTTGAATCACTCGCTGAATTAGCTTCCAGCTTATTTAGCTCACCATTCTTAATGGTCGCTTGTGGTTACAGTTTCTACACTGGCTCTGAGGATATGAAACCAACTGAAAGCACCCATCTTTTTTTAATCTGAACACTCATCGTTCTTGCCGTTTAAACCTATAGAATTCGATCGAATAAATCAGCGGGACTTTATGTATATGACTGTTGTAAATTAGAGGCTAAGGTGAGGCTTTTCCCCAGCTTCGCAGTTGGAGAAACTCTGTGCAGCTTAGAAATAAGTTACACTGTGCTTTATTTAAATCGGCGTCGTTGTTTTTTTCCAGCTTTATGTTCGCATGAACTCAGAAGCTGCTCAGCTGGGGTTCGAGCAGCTCAATGGAGTGGATTCCGAAGTGATTGCATTCAATCGTGATCTATGGAGTCGCTTCAGACTCCTCACCATGGAACATTTGAAACAAACATATAAGGTAGTCTAGGCATTTTACCAGAGGCGTTTTCTGACACCTTTGAGATTAAAATCCCATTTTATTTGCCCGCCGATGAAGTCATAATATTCATGCGTGGCTGTCGCCTCAGTTCGAGCGGTCTTTGGGTTGTAATCTTGATAGAGGCTCATGATTTTGAGCGAACCTATTGTCTTACTTCCAAATCTTCGCTACACGAGTTTCCCTACAACGAGCTACCGCACCGCCAAGTCTTTCCGGACTACTGTCTACACCGAATCAGGTTAAACTGCACTGTACGGAACTTGGTTAATTTCCGGATCGTTTCTTTTCATTTGCATGAAGGTACGGCTAGCGACGAACGATTTCACGAGACATTCGTATTTTTATGGACGAGTTATTGGGGATTTTGCGGAATATAGAACGAGTTATTGATCTGCCATGACGCTCAAAGTCAACCGATCTGATCACTTTGGTTACTTTCCCTTAAGCTCGCTCGTTGCTCAGATTCGCACGATTCGTATACGGATCATCGACTGGGTGGGGAATACTTTTCAACGACCGCCGTTCGCCTCTGCTGATCGGTTGTTGATCACACGAGCTGCTCAAGACTGGTTCGCGGATGAGTCATCATGCAGTCAACAGTCTGACGTTTCTAGCCAATGAATTATCTGGCCGATTATCTCCATCCGCAAATGACGAGTCCTAAAATGTACGGAACGTCGAACTTTTTTAGAATCTGAACATATTCCCCGTAGTTATTCACAAGATCACTCAAGTGGTTAGAGCGCGAATTTACTGACCGAAAGGTCCGTGGTTCGAACCACACCTCTGCCTCTCGACTTCCCCTGTCTAGGTTTGGGCAACCTGGCATTATTCCAGCCCTCGTGCTTCCCTCGGGTGGCATGGCAGCTGGGCACCGGAAGGGTGTTACAGCTGAACGATTTTTTATATTTAGTTATTATTTTTCAAGATAACGTGTTCTGTAATTAAGTTTAGTCCTGGATAGTTGAGGGATCTGCAGGGTTAGTGTCTACATCACTCTCATCTGAACAGTCCTGATATTCTAACTCACTTATGCTGTTTATTCGGGAAGCACTGCACCCGAGTTTTATTTTTATTAAAGTCTATTTATTTCCTTATTTTCCGAGCTTTTTTTCAAAGTTGCTCCAAGTGGAACAGAATTGTGACTAACAAGATTCATCAATTTCTCTCTCTCTTTTCTTAGCGTATGAACGTGGAATTCTCAGCTTACGAATACGAATCGGATTATGTGGATTCCGCACTACGCATTGCCCAAGATCTTGTTGATTCGGGCCTTGCAATTGTCGATGGGTATAGCAAAAGTTTTGTCTAACCGAATTCTCTTGTTTGACAATTGCCTGAGGTTTTTAAATTTCACTAGGAGTTTTGTCCCGCAAAGGAAGTAGATGCACGTTGGAAAAGTGTGCGAGTTAGTCAAATTGCTGATCAGTCGCGCGTCAATGGACCGCTTAGCCTTCATTTACCAGGCTGGAGGTCGCGCGTCCGAATCCTTTCAAAGATGCGCACTGTTGATGACTCCCAACGCGGATGGAACAGCTGCACTGTGCCTCTAGGCCTTTCAGAATATATTGGCTTTGCTTGCGGAAAGAAATCCCCATCGAGAATTCCGTTTGTCCATTACGGGACGCGAGACATTCAGTTACGTATCTATTGTCACTCATACTGCTCATTCGGATGTTTGAAGTTCACTAAAGTGGTCCTCGCAGGAGTAGCGTCTCTTTAGGGAATTGCATATCTAATTGTGGCTGCCTGGGAACGCTTTGCGAACTTTCTAGTGGATTAGCTTTCAGATGACGACTGTATTTTGCGACGCTTGTTTAGGATGAGCCTGTCTTCGGGAGATCGCTCACTGAATCGTAGCTGACAGAGAATCCTGTAAACTCTGTGAGAGAGTGCCCCCTTGGCTATCTCTTGGGATACTGCTGCATACGGTCCCATCACTGGTGTTACTTTCTGTTCCACGCGTATACATCATCGTCCGTAAGCATGGTTTGCAAGTCGGATAATTCAGCTTTTTAGTTTTGTTTGGCGTCTGTAGCGCAGGTTCAGTTCTTTTTCTGTTAGTTTGCGGTTTCTCCATATTCTTACTGTGTCAGCGATCGTAGCCTGTAAGACATGTCCCATCCTTTTTTAAGCAAATCAGTTGCCTTATGGAACTCGCGACCCTCGAGCTCGAAGGTTGTATCAGTCTTTTGGGTAAGAGTCCACACTGACCACATTTTTCACCCCTATTACCTGTGACTCGGAAACACTACGGATGCTCGCGCCAGAGAATGACGAAGACAACGCGAAATCCAGACACCCTACTGCTCCGGAATCTGTAACGGTTATCCTGACGGTTAGGACAGTGAAATTTGGTATGCTGTCCTCTGATATAAATCTTCGGATTTAAACTTAAACCCGGGTAAATCAGTCTATCGCAAGGGACACGAAATGTTCTTAGAAATAGTGGGTGACAACGGAAGCCGTCTTTATTACTGATCACTGCGGAACATCTAGGCATACAACTCATGTATTGAATGAGTGGTGTTCGGTTGTATGTTATGAATAATCCTCAAGATGGCTTAGTAGTTAAGGCGCGAAATTAGTGACCGGAAGCTCCGTGGTTCGAACCCAACCTCTGCATCTTGATTGCTGCTGTCTGGACTTGGGCCACCTGGTAGTATCTCGGTCCTCGTACTTCCTTCGGGTGGCATGGCAGCTAGGCACCGAAATGGTGTTACTGGTGAATGATTTTTTATATTATGTATTATATACATACATACAGTATACCAAAGGAGGGTCAGGAATAAGAAAGCTCGCTGATTAGGCCAAAAGAAGACTGCTTTTTGCTTGAGGCCGGTTTCAAGAGCCTTACAATTGACCTACTACCTCTGTTTACTTTTTCGAATCAAAAGTGAACGCCATATCTAAAATAAACTAAAATGAGAAAATCTGATTGGATGAACTATGGCAGTGGTCAAGAGAAAATGGACTGCATCACAAGTGGTTTCACCCGTAACTTTGGATGAAGTGATGTGATCTGTCATCATCATCAGAGACAGCAACATCACTGTTGACACTGATGCTTCATTGCCGTACAACCAAAAAATTTACCAACTGGGCCTGTGGTGCAGAAAGATAGTCTACTTTAGACGACACCGCCGAATTAATTTACTAATGACATGACTCGTGAAAAGTAAGGCTGAGCTTTCATAGTCGAGATTTCATCGGCGGTTTCATGTTGGTCTGTTGTGCAAATCACGTATTGAAAAACTCAACTGGCAATTCGGAGGGGGAGGCAGAGAGCCCACTCGCACATCTGGACATTGATTGACTACATCCCTCTTGCAGTTCCAGTGACAGGCTCATATCCGTGGTCTTTTAGTATTAAAACGCAGCTATCATCTCAGTTACCAAAATGTCGTCATTACTTCATGACATGAAGACCTTCATTTGGCCCGTCTCCAACCGGAAACGACGGGTCCACTAGCGAGACGGGTGTATGTGATGACCACGTCTTCCGTACACATGCAGTCGACTATCATTCGGAGTGGGCGAAATTGCACAAAGTTTGGTCTAACCAGTGCTCTTGAGATTCGTATCCGTCACATGTAATGACCATGTGGCTGTCTTGATCACCTGCCGAAGGTGTTTCTAATAGAATGTTCTGTCTCTGTCAGAGTACTCAAGAAAAATCCACTTAAATGAGTTCGACTTCAGATCTGGATGTTTGTTCCTCGCAGTACTCGTCAGTACTTCAGATCTCTTTGTCACAACCATTAATTTATCAAAAAAAAATTATGTGCTCCTGAGTGTGCTGCGTGCATTACATTTCAGTCAGTGTGGGTAAAGTCGGATCGTTTCACTACTGCAACCTGAGGGATTCAGACTTTGATATCACGAAGCGTCGTGATCAATGTGTAATTTTCCAAGTATAATTGTCCCATGTATGTCCTATAGTTTGCGCACCGGCCTGACTTGCACATTGTTTCGTTTCATTGCCTATCAGTTCATAGGCCCGTTTGGCGTTCGGTTTTTTATCTCTAGGCTACACCGAATATCTCTCCAGCAAGAGTTTCGTGATCAACAGAAAACTAAGGAATTCATGAGATCCACTGTTAGTCGTGTAGCCGGTGTGGGCGTCCATTGGTCCCATTTGATGTACCGTTTATTTTACAGTTTCTCCGCGACTTGACGTAAAATCTGAGAAAATGGAGCCGCTTAACCCTAGCGATGACAATTTCTGGCAACAAATGTAGTCCTGATGTTTGAAAGGTTCCATAAAATCAAGTCTTCTAGGGCCAAGAATGACTGCTTTTAGCAGAATGCTTAACGAATCCGCAACGCAGATGTACCGAAGTTTAAACTGCTTCGAAATGACTGTATGTGAACCCTTGTTTATACGACTTTCATTGTTGACCTTTCAGTGATGGTGTCACCTGTATTCCCGCGGGCACATTCGAACACATGCCTCAACGTATTGTGCTTTTGAAGAGTAACAAATCCACGCTGTATCTAACCAGGTAGGCTACATTTTTTCCCTTTGCTTTATTTTTGCACCTATGCAAACATGCAAGCATAGTTTGATCTAGCGAAATACACTTATTTGCATACCAATTTGGTTTTCACAAGAGACCTAACTGAATCTCTCGTTTATAATGTTTTTCTTCAGCTGCACCAGGCCACCTCATGTCTCAGTTGGTGCGATACGCCAGTATCGCAATACGTAGTATAGACGTGATGCACCACTCATGAGATTGAAGAGTTTTCAGCAACCGTATGAGTAGTACGTTACGTCCATACGATAGTTTGATGTATTCCCCTTGGTGACACTGCTTATAAGGCTAGTCAGAACTTTGGTCTTGTTTTTTTAAAGCGCATCATGTAGACCCAGTCCCTGAATTTCCAACACTTTCACTTAGTGCTAAAGAGAATCCTTGTGCGGGTGAACACGGTTGTTACGGGTGCCGATAACGATCCTCAAATACGGCGGAACTGGTAGTTCGCTGTCCAGGAGTTTTCATGAGGGAAAATACTTCGATGTCTCTACCATTCTTCTGAGTGAGAATTCAGGTAGCCTTTGTGCAGCACATTTAGTCGAAGAGCTAAGAGATTCAGCCGAGAGTCGCGTGTGTCTCCTGTTCGTGAGAAGACTACCGGAATGGATAGGAATCTCAATCCGTTCATAAAATCGGTGTCTTGATCGTTGGGCTGGACACTTTGAAGAACAGTTCAGCTGGCCCCCATCAACTCAACCTCTGGAAGAACCAAATGAATCCGAGTGGAACGTCGCTACCAATCCGCCGTGGGCAACGGAAGTTCAGCGTGCAGTTTCAACTCAGTAAGGCACCGGATTCAAATGGTTGGCATCCTGCACTCTTCAAAGAAGGTGATGAGTCCCTCCTGGATACCCTGATGACTTTACTTCAAGGTAGCTGGAGTGAATAAAGAATGACAGCAATGAAGCGCCTAAACGGTGATTCCCCTGTTTAAAAAGGGTGTACAAACAACAAAGGGTACAAAAACAACCGGGGGCGTCAGTCTGGTCGCCATAGTACTCAAGTTGCTACCCTTTCATTCGATGCTTGACTCATGATCTGGAGAATCAGATTCGCGAGAATCAAGCTGGGTTTCAAATTGGTCGGGGTTGCGTAGATCATATTTTCACCCTGCGACTAGTGCTGCGCAACTCTTCCAGACGACCAACAATGATTGTCTTCCTCGATCTCAGGTCTGCTTTTACTCTGACGGTCGTCAAAAACCGTGGTAGTGTCTGGCCATGAAGGGCGTCCCTTCTAAGTTCTTGTCTCCTCCCGCGGACGCATACTTGTCTACGGTAAATTCTCTCCTTAGTTCACCATATCCAGTGCTGTCAGGCAGGGATGTCCTCTGTCGCCGTTCCTTTTTAACTTCATAGTCGATGTGATGCTTGTATCTCCTTTGCTTTCTTTTAACACCTCGGGGATCGAAATATTGCAAACGATTCCGCAACACAGTTCGGTATGCGCAAGTGAACCGATCGGTATGATGGATAGGTTAGGCTGCCTTGGTAGCCGGCGGACTGACGAATGACGAAATTACTTCTCGAACTGGGAAGGCCAGGGCGGCCTTTGTCAACTTCCGACATTTGCGGTACCGACGTGGCGTCAGCTTGGCTGTCAGGGGCAGAGTTTACAATACCGCAGTTCGATCTGTGCTGTTTTTTCTGGAACTAGGACGTGGCCACTGCGTGCGGAGACTGTTTTTGACCACCGGTACCTCCGAAATGTTGCGCGTGTCTGGTGGGGACGTTAAGTCAGTACCGCTGAGGGACGCCAGATAGTCTTCTGGAAAGTCCACTTTTTTCTTTTGGTAGATCAGCTGACACTCCACAGTTTATGCTGGCTCGGCCATGTGCTTCATATGCCAAAGGACCATTTGCCTTCTTCTATCAGCCTTTTGCCGAATGGAGACGGCCGAAAGTCCTTCGGTCCATCACTTGGCCATGAAGCGTGAAAGTCCTCACTAGTCAATTCAGTCGCGTTGGTAACTGGAATCTCCGCAGATGGGGACCGCGGGATGAGGGAAATCAATGGCGATCTTACATCAAAGCTATCGCCTTCACTGCGTAGCTCTGACTTAATGGACAAGCAGATCTATTTGTCATCAATGCACAAATTGAGCCGCCGCCTTCAGCATTTGGCTTTCTTTCTGTTATTGTGAACGAAGCTGTAGCAACTAGAACCATTGTACTTCGGTGCGCGGTTTGTGGGCTAAAAAACTGCAACTGACCGAGACTGCAGCTACCTGAACCATTTGCGTAACCCGTATACGGTTTGTACTTGCTGTTACTCATAGATGCTCGTCTTGAAGGGTGATTTTTCTCCTTTTATGGACTGATTTCATGCATTGTGCAGCTTATGTACTAGTCTTTGGCTTACTACACTGCCCACTGTATCAAACATGTGGTGATCTGATACGGCACATAATGATACAAAATGAAAATGGTAAAACTGTATTTATACTACAAGTCACTGTATTCTGTACGATGATCATCAACGGCCTTATTTGTTACTGTTACGGTGGAGGAACTAGGCTTGCGAGGATCGGTTTGGTTACTTCCATTAGGTTCTGGATTTCCCATTTTGGCTTTCTCATAACTGTAGCAAGATAAAGCTCATCACGACAGCCGAACACAGAATACAATCTATAGTAACATGTCTTCGGATGATTAACCGATAATCCACCAATGGCCGATCTAGTATGACAATTTGTTCGACAGTACCTGCTACATATCCCATTCGTTATTCGCCTGTTCTTTTGTGGAAGAACCGGGGACTAGAGAGCAGAAAAAGTTGCAAGTTGGTTGAATAGAAATCGACTAACCCCCGGCTAGAGCCATCGTAACTCAGCGAGTGACATCCAGCCAATAGGTGTTGATTGGTTGGTATCGTGACCAAACGGTGCGCGCCTGCGTTGTTATTTGTAGCTCGCTCCCCATATGGTGTTATGTTCGTTCAGCTGTAACACTGCTGAACTGCCATGCCACCAGAAGAAAGCACGAGGACTGGGATACTGCCGGGTTGCCCAAGCCTAGACAGGGGAAGTCGAGTGGCAGAAGTCGGGTTCGAACCACGGACCTTCCGGTCAGTAAATTCGCGCTCTACCCACTGAGCCATCTCGCACCATATGTTATTGGGTTATTTTGGCCCTTTGTTATCCGACCTCGTATAGCCCATTTGGCGTATCCGGTCAGTCGAATAAAACATGTACAACGACCTCTTTCTTATACATGTAACCCAACATCCGTTTTTATGGTTTTAGAGACCTTGCTGCTGCCATCTCCAGACACGAACGGTATCAGTTTGATCGGATTCATTACGTGGTGAGTTTGAGCAACCAGTGCGCCTCAAGTAGGAAGTAAGAGTAATGGCAACTGCACTTAACCGATACATCTCAAACAGAGCAAAACAGGTAATGAGTTCTCTCGAGGTGTTCTCACAACTCGTAGAAGAAGCAAGGTGTAATGCTAGTAGCCCGAAGTCTTTATTGACCCATTTCTGGTGGGTGATTGCACCTGCAGTTAATTAATCCCTGCGATTTCGGTAAGGAAAATCCAATTGTGCTACAGCCACAGGGTTAAATTTCAGTTCTAAGTGTGACCTGTCTCACGAGGTCAACAGAAGACTCACCGCACGTGCTGTGGGATTGAACTGCAGATAAGCTTGTGTAATGTACAGGCCGAAGGACTATGCCAAAGCTGATACGTCCTACCATCGTTCATCATCATTGCTACTGAGGTGCTACCGACCGGGTCGTCTGTGGTTCGAACCCACACTCGACATCTCGACGGTGGCTTTCTAGGGATAGGCAACATGGCAGTATTTCAGTCCTCGTGCTTCCTTTGGGTGGCATGGCAGCTATGCACCGGTTGGGTGTTACAGCTGAACAATCACTGTAGATTGGTAACAGTTAGGAGAGGTTGTACGGGTTGGTTTGACAATAAGGTACTATGCTCTATCACTTAACTGGTATTCCATGGTACATCCGCAGCACCCCGGTGATATTACTCTGTCCTAGCTAAATAAATCTGCCGCCCGCAGCAGACATTTAAGCATCCATTCTGTCCCGGGTCAAGTCGAAGAGTGAGCACTAATACAGCCGCTGGAACTCCTAACGGACACACAAACCCCATCAATTTACAAGTCATCACTCAATAGAAAAAGTACGACGAAGTAGGGAAAAAAAAACTGCTAGCCTGACCAGACGCGTAAATGTTTGTGTGGGATTGCCGCCCGGTGAAATCTGGGTAGCTATGACCTTCATTAGCACTCTCTTTCTCTTCAGGACCGTAAATATTATCTGTGGCTTTTTTGGATTCTTCTCAATTATGAATAACTGTGCCTCACACTAGCGAACGGGCTAAAAATAGCACAGTAGCTTCTCTATCTTCAAGCTTCAAGTGTTGATTCGTGGAAGCTACCGAAGATCGTGTATGGAACCTTCACTTCCCAAAATATTGTACTGTTAAAGGATAAACGTCGCCTCAAGCGCGTTATCGGATCCAGCAACTTCAGTTTTAGCGCTAAGCATTTATTGCAAAGTTGCTTGCCCAAGAGGGGCGAAACCGGTCGTGGGCTGTCGAAGAATTTTCAGCCACCGTATGAGTAGTATATTGCGTCTATAAAGTTGCTTGCTGTTCGTGCCTTCCCACATCTGTTTCGTTGACTCCTGTAAGTATAATGAATACGGGAATCGTCCACATAAGAACCTCGAAACTTTCCCTATCCGAATACCGTGAACAACCAGTTTTGTCTTACTCTATAGTGTTGCTATCCTTCCTAAGCAGTGTGCAGCATAAATCAACGTAAACTTGTTCAGCGAGCCTTAGCTCAAGGACGAGCAGAAGCACGCTACTTTCTTATCTTCCGTACTAACTTTGGACACAGTACACGTAGCAAACAAGTGGCACTTATGTAGTCGTTGTAGGGGGGAATCAGTTTACATTCAGCCCATCTTGATTATCTTTGTTACGACTAGGGGGTGGGGTGGTCTTCCGTTGCAAGGGATTCGTAACAGAGGATTACTGGGTTACCCCGGACGAGTGATCTACCGTCAAGAGGCGCGCTGCTGCTGTCTTAACTGTTGTCTCCACCAAACTACTCGATGACCAAGCATCCTGGTTAGGAATTCTAACGTCTTTTGACTGTCCTTGTTTTCGCCCGTCTATACTGGTTCTTAGTTGGATTTCGTGCAAGAGGTTCCCACGCTTCTTCTGTAGTCACATTTTCTTGTGTGCCTGGTGGCAAACAGTGCAAGATGTGTCTTCTATGACACCATTGATGTCTCCGGTCTCTCAAACTCTAAATGAACGTCCCTAGACAGATTACGGTCAAACGTTTTCATTTTGGTCCCCTTAACAAAATAAAATGATTGTTCATCTGTGACATCCTTTCGCTGCATTCCCGCCGTGCAGCTCGAGGGCTAGTATACTACCAGGTTGCCCAGGTCTAGAGACAGGAGCAATTGGAATGCCAAAGCCGAGTTCGAACCACGAACATTCTAGTCAGTAGTCTCGCTCCTTACCCACTGAGCTTTCTCATATCCGCAGGCACCACATGGATTAGAGAGTAGGACAAAGCACTACCTCACTACCGATGACTTCGTCGTACCATACTAATTTGCTTGTTCCGATCTTTATGCTTTCCCAGGTGGAAGACGGACAGCGCCTGCATTTCAAACAGCTTCAGCAAATCTTGTCTCGAATGGGCTACACTTGGGCGCAAAAGAGTAGGTACGTTCCTTTCCCGTTTTTTATTCTTCGCCTTAAATTTTACTCGTTCTAAATGACTGACAAACACTTACTGGCCATATATACACCGCAGTCACGGTTATACGAAACACACTGGACTATGTCTTTAGGGCAGATGAACCACTGTGGTGTTCGCACTGACTAGTAAAGTCATGAAGTTTTCGAACTTGTCTGGTAGATGATCTATTCCTTCTTCAAGGTATCAGTGTGTTTTCGACAGTTCGGCTATATTAACTTAACTTTTCGGCTGAATACGATTAGCCTGAGCCTTCTCTACATACACTACACCATACTGAACACGTTTGCACTATGACCAAATACGGAGAGCCAGATGCGCGGCCACACAAAACACCCATGAGGAATGTTCTTTTTGCTGTCGCAACGGTTATGCCTTCAGGTCATGCTCAGAAGCATATTCGCACCTACGTCCACCTCCTTTCTTACCTTTTGACCGACTGGACTCTGTAACCTTACTCTCGGACAGGCTAGAATTGCACCACCAGGCTAAAACTATCTGGATCATTACAGTCTTGCTCGCAAGTGAGATTGAAGACCGCAGTGGAATTTTGGCTCGAAAATGCATTGATGGGAGCCCAGTGTATCCTCCGGAGTAGCCCAAGTCAGAACGAGACTTTTTGTAGATAACTTTCGATGAAAGAGACAACTTCCGCTTTCTGTTTTCAAAAATCGATAATCGGTTGGTTCTGACCATCCTACTGATCCTCTCATTTTTGCCAGTGACTTGGATGACCATTTACTTCATGATTGGGCCCCTGCTGATCTACACATTCCCTTCGGTCGAGTCCAAGGCGTCAGTACGCGGCGTGGAGAAGGTCTCTTCCTGTCTGACATACTAAACAATGCTCGTCAGACCGTCCTCAAGCGCATGGATTATTCACCAAGTAGGTGTTGCCACTATTTCCCAGGCTAACAAAATTTTTTTTCAGTTTTTCCTGATGGGTTGGGCAGTCCTCATCCATCTGACAACAGCTCAGCGTGGGTTTTTGTTACAATCACTGTCTCCTGCCAAACATTGTTTTCTGTTTTGGCCGTCGATACCTACAAGTTTCTACTCGGTAGTATCTGTACCCGTGAATGGAATCAGTGTGAGGAGATTTGAAACTTTCAAGTGGGAATTGAAACCAATCTCTGCCGAAAAGCCTTATCGGGAACGAACTTTCAGGTAGATTCGTATCAGGGCCCTCCGGCCAACAGTTGAAGACTACAACGTCCGGCCACGAGTTACTCACACTGCTGATCACCAGCTCATGGCCGGACGGTTTAGTCTTCAACTGCTGTGCAGGAGGTTACGAATTCGGATAGTTCCTTGACACATAGCTACATGAGTACAACTGACCATTTCCGCCGCACTCTCTGTACCTGAATCTGGTTAGTAGGGGCTGGTCGCTGATCTTCGAGCATTCTGACAGTCCTCCGATTGTTGAATAGTCCTATTTACATCAGTCTAATTTTGAACAGTCCTCTTGGCCCTTTGAAATCATTCTAGTCAATCCACATCCAATTGGAGGCTAATCCGAATGATTGTGTCAGGACGGGAGAAATCAAGGGTGATTCGAAACTCTGTGACAACTGCCACATGCAGGCAGACTGTGGTGGTGCGCCATCACTGCACGGGCCTAGCTGGCTGTTTTGCACTTCTTTGTTATGCGTATCTGCGTATGCATGATCTCTCTCTTGCACTGCTTCGATCCAGTGATCATGGGGCATTTTTAACAAACCTTACTATCACTCACCTTAACGTAGTTTTACCAGTTTCCACAGACTTCCTACCCGGCCTAACCGCATACCACTTTGATTGGGTGCATATGTGGCGAATCGGCTACAGATCAAATGCAAGCCCTCACCGGTTGGTCGTGATAACGGCCAATCAGCGTCAAGCCAGATCAGCTGGATGCCTCCAGCTGACTAAAACGCCACCATGGTTTGTGGCGTGCACGCAATGTGAACGACACAGTAATCTAATGACAGCTACAAGAATTACAGGACTAGTTGCTCCTTAATTTTTGGCACTTAAATTTCGTACACATTACTTTCTTCCTTGTTGGATAATTGAAGTGAAATTCCAACTCCCGTTTCTTTTCTAACCTCATCATTTATGCGGAATTTACTACTCATATCTTTCCTTCTGTGGACCAACTGCATAAGCGTTGGCACTAACAGCTCTCCTGGTTTGACTTATTTGGCAGAATAACCGTCAACGTTCTGGACCCACTCCAGTCGTTTGGAAGATGCTTGAAACCGCTTAGGAGTTCATCGTCCCAGACCCTGATGCGTGAAACATAGCTCTGAACTAAATCTACCCATTGTTTCGTAAACTTTTCTGTTTTACCTCTTCCCTGTTGAAGATAGATGTACCTGGTTTCGGGAGAGGGAGCGGTTTACGATTTCGGTGCTCTCCTAGGAGGTCAATCACCTATGGGATGTTTTCGGTAAATCCACGCCAGTTCGACCAGGGCTTAAGTAATGCAAGAAGTACTGATCACTAAACGCTTTCACAGTCGCTCTTATGGAACGGGCGTTATATGTACAGTTTTCCATGTCCCCATTGCCCACTTTGAACTCTTCGATTTTTGTCAGTAGTGTCCTGCGAAAGTTTACTTTGTTGATCGCTTCATTCGTTTTCATTGTAGCGACCAGGATTTCCAAAACCGACTCAATGAATGAGGTTGCCGATCAGCTAGGTATCACGTGTCTAGTTATTGAGATGCTTCGAAAAGGTCGTCAAAAACCAATCAATCTGGGGTCTTTCCTGGGCTATTCGGTCGTCTCCGAGACGAACGGTGGTAGTACGACTATCAGTGACAATTCTGACCTGTCTGGTTTGGGATTGCAATACTGTCATGCCCGTCTTTGCAGGTATGTGGAACATGCGTGTCATCGTACCATCACTCTCGATGTCCTTTACGCGCCACCGAATTCATGTTGATTGGTCCGTATTTTCCTTAATGATATTGTAGCTGGTCCTGTTTGTTGTTGAATTCCCCCGTCACTTTTACACCAGTCCTGATGTGGTTTCAGGCGCTGGCCTTAGTTTGGGGCTGGTTTTTCAAGGTTACTGACCAGTCGGTATTCGCAATCGATCGGTTGATTATTCCTGTTGGAACGTGTGACTCGTGCACATAGGCTGTCGTAGTGGACGATATGACTTCTCGCCGTCGTTTGGCTTCGCCAGAGGGAAAGATACCTGCTAACAAGCCATAATAAATGGCTTACACTATCATAAATCAACTGTGATTGTGTGGATGTGTGCAAAAGTCAAAGTGAATCGAGCGACACGTCGGAACCCGCAGCCACCACTGCTGACGCGAGCAAGACTTTGAACTGTTGAGGCTACATGGGCCGCCAAGATGGTGGATGGTCGAAGGAAGCGAGGGAAGGAACTCATCATTCATTCACTTCACCTGGTCGTCATCGTGGAACCAGTGAAAATTGGATGGTTGTAGTGGTCTTCAAGTAGACATCGTCAGAAGATTTTGTTGCTTTGCTACAATGCTTAAAATCAAGATCCATAGACTATTGACGTAGAATAGATTCACTTGAAACCGTCGCAGCACGATATAGATGCATGTATATAGTAAGTACTAATAGTCGTTCAGCTGTAACACCTGCTCAGTGCATAGGTGCCGTACCCTCCTGGAGGAAGCACAAGTGCTGAGGTACTGCCAGGTTGGCCAAGCCTAGACAGGAGCAGTCGGATGTAGAGGCCGGATTCGATTCACGGACCTTCCGGTCAATTAGTTATATATATATATATATATATCACCGCCCTCTAGCGCTTGACATCATGAATGGAGTGAATTGCACGTTAGGTCAATGAGTATTTCGCCACATGACTTATCTGTGTTTGCTTCTGCGGCAACGTTCCACCGACACCACTGAACATCCAATGACGTCAGTGTTATCGAACCTACTCCAGGCACCACTTGACATGACGGGCCAGCATGTCGTTATAGTGTACGTCGTTGACCTAGTCGTAGCTGTCGGAATGCTTGGGCGATGGGCTACTTACGACAACAGAAGCTGAATTTATCAGCAAATTATATTTTAAATCTTTTTAGTCTCTTCTACCACAGTGCTGACTGTACACATGTGTACATATTCATCCAAATCTACCACTCTAGACAGACTTGTTCTCGGTACAAATCGTTTTTGCTCCGTTCTGTAACCGCGAATCTACGGACGGCACTGCCGCCGGGACTGTTTTGGCTAAATGACGGTCCTTGGCTCGTACGTAACCGAGATTGCTTAGACTGAGGGGCAGATGGCAAGGATTCAAATAAATCGACATACTTCCCCACAGGACCATGTCAGATCCCGATTGTGAGTAGCCGAGCTCAACCGTCTGCTCCTATTGGGCAGTATTCTAACCAATCACAACTCAGTGGGGCTCGGTATGTACTTATAATAGGTGTAAGTGCGGTATTCGTGTGTGACTATATAGGGTGGCGCCCCTCCGAACAGGCACCCTCTTGAAGCAGACAGAAACGTGGTGATTTTCTAAGTTTATATGAATGTATGCTCACAGAGTTGGCATGCAACACGCAGTTACAACAAGTCATTCGAGTGAATGGAGCTTACCAACTACATTTGGCAAATGGCCCCTTCCGGGATCGTACCACATTATATCTCCCTTGGCTCATATGGGCTAGGATAACATACGCTTCATTATTCGCTGCCTGTGACTGTCACACCGTTCTGTGCTTCCATCTCACCACCATAGCCTTGAAGAACGCGCCTTGAAAGCCGGTTTGTTTCATTCTTCACAGTCTGATTCCCGCACAAGTTTTGGGACTGAGTCGGATCTCGTTCATCGTCTGAACACGCTGCCCGAACCGCTAGATGAAACCACGCTGAATGACCCTTTGTTCGTCCTCCTCCTCAAACACTTGTCGAAGTACGTTCCACTCTGAATTTACATTTTTTCACTTCGTGGTTATGCTGCTGATGTAGGACTTCAGTAACTCGATGAACGAAATGGGTTAGCAACCACATCCCTCAACAGTACATTGCTGTCTCCTTCTCTCTCTCTCTCGTTGGAATGCCGATGATTTTGGCAATTGTTCTCTGCTTCATGGTAACTATTACTACTACGGTTATTTAATACTTGGACCAGAAACCTGCCCATACAATAGCGTGACTTGAGCCGTACTATCATATTAGGTATGTGATCGACTGGGTTGCAGGTGTGTTTCTTGTCCCAAAGGAATCGTGCCGAACCGTCTCGAAAATTTACTTCAAACTTTAAAGTTGAGTATGCGAAGTGTGGTTTTCCCTAGCTCTGGGGGACTGGTGTACAAACATCCGGACGAAACCGATTGCTACTTCGAAAAGACATTGTTCAGCTGTAACACCCTTTCAGTGCCTAGCTGCCATGCCACCAAAAGGAAGCATGAGGGCTGAGAAACTGCCAGGTTGCCCAAGCCTAGACAGGGGAAGTCAAGAGGCAGAGGTCGGATTCGAACCACGGACCTTCCGGTCAGTCGATTCGCGCTTTAACCACTTGAGTCATCTTGCCCACTTCGAAAGGACCATTTCCAGCCTATCCGTAGTTTCCGTCTACCTTGTTTGTTCCTTTTAATGGTAATCCTCCCATATCGATTGTTTCAGTTCCTTGGTCTGTTTAAATAATTTTCGGGTTTCAGCCGCCCCGTCTTTAGACTTTAAATTTCTGCATCTCGATATCCTGCGTATATAGACCATTTTGACCATGAAGTAGTGCATCGCAACAGGTGTCACCGATAAAGTCGACCACATACTCAATGATGTAACATTCCCGTCAGATGTTCGGTCACGCACGAGTCGCGCACCGAGTATTGATGAAGTTCCTCCAAAAATCGATGGTGATGTTGGCCAAGAAGTGTAGCCTATTCGTAGGCGGTGTGTGACTTCATACATAGCTCGATGTAGTGGAGCTCAGCTATTGGTCCTCCTTCGAAAACTGACATACACAAACCGGGTATCACATGCCATCATTTCGAAATGTGATTATCTTCATTCAGTTTTTGGTCTTGGGATGTTATCCTTGATTCCCAATCGGCGAAATCATGTCCCCAAACCCTTCATACAAACCAGGCAACCTGGCCACACCATGTACTCACTTGTAACTACCTGGGGACTAAGTACTGTTTGAAATTCAGTTGATTCATGGTGGAATCCTTGTAAATTTCCTGGGTACCTTTTTGTGAAGGAACTTCTTTTCACTTTTCCGGGTTTTCAGCAATTTCTGACCATCTGATCGAGTAGGACAGAGAGAACCCATTTTCCATTGGGCTACAATAATACTTCGGATTCTTTTTCGAGTCGAAGGATAATAGACTTCGGCGATAACAGGCACTATCTCAGCAAAGTCACCACGATGGGGATTGGCTTAATCTTACATGTAAACCATTCGTGATCCGTTTTCCGTATACATTCAAAAGGTACCCACATATAGATAATACAATACAGGGTGAAACATTTTCGAATCTGACAGGTGTGGCCACGCAGTCCCAATTGGGTTGGACTATTGAGTTACTTTTGAGCACAGAGTGAGTTTCATTACGTTTCTATTATCCGTTTCTGTTATCCTTCCAGCTTTCCAGACGAATTTCATTCCGCCTATTCCAACTATGAAGCATCGGTTATTGTGAACTACGCAAATCGACTTATGTAAGCCTTTCCTTTTCCTCGAAACATTGTTGACCTGTGTCAAACTGTTCGTTGGTGGGGTGAGTTTATTGGTTGTTCATCCACTGGTAGTCGACCTGCTCTTCAATAGCGAAGCTCGATGAACAGATCAACGATCACCTACCTGATCAACATTCACATTGTATTATCCCTAATCACGAATTAGAGGTATGTTGACATACTTCGAAATTGACGCTAGATTTCCTCAGCAGCAGCAAGACGATCAGGTGGGCTACCCGGTCGAAGCAAATGGTCTTCTTCTTCCGACAGACTGGATTGGCCCATTTTTCTCAAAGATCTCACTGGAAGATACCAAACAAATCTGATTTTTGGTTTCCAAACTGTGGAGAAACGTTAGAGTACTAAGTTTACCCAAGGAGAAAGCTCGAGATCATTTGGGAGTTGACAAATGACACATGTGGTCCATAGTGCCTATTCACTTAGGGATTTTCGACATCTTCTTCGGGTTGTGTGACAACTGCTCACCACGGTAATATGCAAGTGAACGCTGTTGTTCAAACTTTCCAACTACATTCGCTTGGATATACTTTCGAAGTGCACGAGTATATGCTCGACCACTTCTAACATTGAACGGGTGTGGGCCCATACAAGAACAGGCAGTGCCGGTTTTCGAGGTGTATATACTGTTAATATACAGTTCCCTGCATTGAACCAATCACGATTTTCACACACTAGGTCCACTGTATTCGGGAAGTATTGCTACCCTTTGAGTCTCGGCACAATGACTTCAACCGCTACAGTTTCGTTCCCGGAAAATTTGGGAGATCAGGGACGGCGATGCTCCCATCAGTTGGTTGACGCTGAATCGTTCTAGTTTCCGGGCTAATTGCGTGATTACTGTTTAGGTCTCTCGTAATTCGTTGCCAGGTCATAGACCGCGCGACCTTCATCAGTTTTCACTCAGCATAGGGCAGAGATATAAAGGGAGCTCTAGGTGAGCTGCCCTTGATCATAAAAAGTAAGTGCTCTAGCCGTCTTTCATCATAAGGAAACTGATTTGGAGATAGCTTAGTGGAGGCGGTGATATCGAGCAATGGTGACAGGTTTTTGTGTTGTTATGGGAGGAAAGTGGTTATGCAATAACAAAGGCGACACGCTTGCGTGACCGCGATCTTGCAGCGTTTCTGATGACTTATGTAAGTAGCACTTTCCACGGAGACGGCCGCTACCAACGACCGACTTTCCTAGAATGCGACTAGTCGAACGAAGTTGGCTGAATGATCGAAAAAATAGGTATTTGGTCAAGACTCTCACAAGACATCCAGAAGGAACTTTCTCTCAAATGCAAACAGACCTGCTGTGAAGAGGTTCTAACGTGTCAAAGCGTGTGTCCAATGTAACTGGGTTACACGTTGGATGCAGTAAGTGGACGAGACATATCATTGACGTGTGCCATTGATAAACGTGGCCTAAGTACGCAGTGTATATTAAACAGGCCTAACTGTTAATGAGTACGGGTTTTCTCCCGTTCTGCGGCTTCCTTTCGCCCCTCTAGGGTGCTTTTTTCTCACTTGCTGTCCACCGACTCGTGCGACGCCACTGGATACACAGCTTATCTTGGCCCTCTTGATGTGCTATCGCACATGAACAGCTAGCAGCGGTATTCGTCTGTCTTTATTCTGGCGTCTTGTTGTAGGTAATTTGTTCCCCACCCTTCTCTCGTTCGTTTTTTCTGTGATCCAGGTCTCACATAAATGCCGCCTGGAAAGGTCTCCCCGTCCTCATCTGCACACACGAGTCTGACAGACTGGTGAGTATGTTTTCTACTATAACCTGCATAGTTTGTCTTGTTGTGACCAATACCCAGCCATTTAAACGTACCGTGTTTCCAACCCGAGCGTATTTCTTCGACAAGTGGTAACGTTGTCACAGAGGTTGGAGAAATCATGTTTGAATCCAGTAGATTTCGAAGCTCCAATTGATTTTTTTCCGGAAAGTATTAGTAATGTGCCGGTTCCAAAATGGAGTCAAACCTGCAACGCTTGCCCAACAGTATTTCTGAGTTGGAGGTGGTTTATTTGCATTTGACACTAAACGAGGCCGTTCATCCCCATGTACGCAGATTTAACTCATATGACTTAATATTGACTGATTGTTTGAACAATGGCCTCTTACAAGGGGGTCCACACCACATCGTAGATTTTATTCCAGTCTGAACGACACGGGTTACCACAGTAAGCGATTGTGCCCTCTGTGAGGTAAGAATCACCATCATCATTATTGACAGCAGCTCCAGATCCAAACGCCCGTGCTTCGCTGCCATACAATCATGTCAATTTATTTCAATAAAGCCTTATAATCGAAAGATGAGAGGAATGGGCGAGGGAGGGGACCTGGAGCTAGTCTTTCACAAACATCCGAGGTGTCTCCACCTCCAGCACTCAGTCAGACAATCTGGACAGAAATTGACAGCGTGAACGCCACTGACTCCCTTTAACTGCCATATCGTTCAGTGTCTGCAGCCAATCACGGGAAGGGTCACGTGGACTCCGTCCTGTAAGGTGAATAACACCAATGGCACTCCTTTCCTTGTGCCACGTCAACTTCTGTTCACATTTAGGTTTCCGCTACCCCGAACTAGGCAGAGAAACCAGCGCTTATCTGTGCAGGCGGTAATTCAACATTCGTAACACATGGCCCAGGCACCTTAGCTTGCAGTTCGGGATGCACTCTTTGATTCACCAAAAACCCATCTCCTGATCACCTCAGTGCGAATTTGCCTGTTCCAGCCGATTCTACCCATACTTCAGAGACATCGGTGATCAAAGACCTGAAGACTTCTCACATCATCCATCTGAAGGGGCTAAGTCCTGCAGCTGTACAACAATAAAGCCCGTAGTCTAGTTTGGTACGCGCGTCTCTTCAGACCCAGTGAGATGCCTTTTTGATGGCGCAAATTGGCAAACGCAGTTCGAGCCTTCGAGATTCGCGCGTTGATTTCGTCTGTCACACTACCGTCAGACCTAATACGAATTCCAAATGCAACACCGTCTAATGTCACTCCTTGAATTCTCAAGGGCATTTTTAAAGGCTGCACGTCCTGCAGCATGACTCTGCACTGTATGGGCGTGAAGCGCATGCCGAAAGACTGGATGACCTTAGTCATCCAGTAGGGCTTGCGCTTCCTGCTCTTTTTTAAAATTGAGTACAATGTCGTCTGCGTATTCTGCGTCAGCAAGGTTCTAGTTTGGAGATACCTAAACACCGAGGTTCTGGAGATCTTCTATAGTTCGTCTCATTATCTCATCAACAACGAAATTAGCCAAAAATGGTGAGAGTGGACACCAGTGCTTGCAGGAAAGTTTTCCCGATACATTCATGCTCCAACAAGTATGTGAGTACGAAAACGCATGTTATTCACGAACGGTTTGGATATACCTTGTTACGCAAGCGTACTGAGAAGAACTAACCGGTCGACAGAATCGGGCGCATTCTTGGAAGGCACCTATACGCATGTCGTAACTCACAGGTTGGTACGGATCGACATACAGCAGACACCAGAGTTGTCCAGTGGCATATCTCGTAATTGACTGTCAACTTATTGTCACGATGTAAAAGGCCCGAGTACTCCAGTCTTTTCCACCATTCGCAAATGGAGCCAATTGCTGTATATCGCTTCCTTTTACTGGCCTGTACGTACGTCGCTTTATGCAAACACATTTTAAATGGTTTACTGCTGCACGCGTTGTGATGATAGCCTCATTTAAGTGACATGCCCCCATTGCTAACCGTCAGCTCAACTCAACTTACCAGAATGCATTTCCTCTCCTCTTCCCTACTAGCTGCGCCTGGCAATCTTCGTCGCTGCGAGAAACATCCTAGCAACCTGTCTCCGGTTACTTGGCATTCGACCTCTCCGCGCCATTTAAATTCACTCCTGCGGCCGACCACACCGTCCGATCCTCTGTGTATAGTTAGCTATTTTTTTCAAATTTTCAGATACATACTTCTTGACGATGAGATCGCTTCTGATTTTCGGTTGAGATCGAAATGGTATTGTGATGCATCGGCGATCATCAGTCGCGATGTTGCCGGTAGGGTGTCACCAAGGCTAGCGTCAATACTCTTGAATTTCCTGGACAAGGCTAGACAAGCGTCCGTCATTTCTTTCTTTCTCATCAGAGTCATCCAGTTCGCTCACAAATACACGTTTGGATGTCCGCAATTGAATAGCCCATATGCATTTTGTGAAGAGTGGAGCTTGAGGTAAATGGCAGACGGTGGGATGTTTTAGTCACTTTTCGCGACCTAGTGACCATGGGCGGAAACCCTTAGTGGCACAGTCAGTCGCGCCTGAATATTTCCCCGTGATTATGTTTGCGTTTGTCGTGGTTACCCGTCCGTCTCGCTGTCATGGGTATTGCGCATCCTACCAGCACCACCACCAGTCTTGGGTGGTGAAGGTCGCGCAGTGAAATTTATAACTGTACTTTTGCTGTACTTTTTGCTGTTTCTGCTTACCTTTTTCATCGGTGAAGCTACCATCTTGACTAGAGGCCAACATCGACGTGAAATACAGCTGGAACAAGGCCGTTAATCAATCTTCTACTTAAAAATGGGTTTTGACTCTTTAATTAGAGAACCTTTCTCGGCTTTGTGGTATAATTGAAATTTAAATGTCTCTAGTCTGCCGACTGTGACAACCGACCACAGTTTAATTCGCCTAGAGAACTCACCAACCGTGTGCCACAAACACAGGTTTCCCTTCCCCAAATAGAGAATACCATGATGGGCAGCCCCGTCAATCAACCAGGGGCTCTGCGAATGAGGTTCGGAGTGTGGAAAACAGGACTGGAATCTGCAGAATGGCTCAATGTTGACTGACTTCTGCAAACACCCGCACCTGTTATCCGGCTTATCATCCTGTCTACCTAGATGGTTCGAACAACGCATGATACGAGAGTTGGTCAGAAACACTTGGCAGTTATCCAAATTGAGTTTCGTCGCCTTTCAAATGCAGTTTTACTTCTACGTACGACGGATGTTTCTTACTTCCCGTTTATACTCCATGCCTTAGTGACTGTTTCGCCGAAATGACATTGCCTAGCAGTCTTCTGTTTGATCATAAACGACCAAAGTAAAAAGAAGTTTGTCGGAGTGGACGATCCCATATCTTGAGTTTTGGACCGTTGTACCAAGTAATAATAACAATAATTGATCAGCTTTAACACCCCTTAGTGCACAGCTGCCATGCCACTGAAACTAAGCACGAGGACTAGATATTTCCAGGTTACTCAAGACTAAACGGATGCACTCGAGATACCAGGTTCGGGTTCGAACCACGGACCTTCCGGTCACTAAGCGCACACGCTAACCACTGAGCAATCTCGAGCTCGAAAAGCGGACTCTTTTCGACAAATACTACCCAGCCAGCGAATCTGACGATCGGAAAGTGAGAAGTAAGATCATGCTTGTCATCCGTGTGTGTTCTTCATCCAGTATCCGACAGGAAAAGGTACGGACACCAGTGGTTTTGTACAACAGGTAGCTAACAATCTCTGATCCGTAGTAGAACAGACTAACATGTCCTTCGGTATACCATCAAAACTAACTCGTTTCACTCGAACCGTTTCTCTGAAATGCTCGTCTGTCTGCTCACATGTACGCATGTGTGTTGCCTAAGGGTAGAAAGCTTGGGATTTGATCAGCAGGCATTGAAAAAAAAGCGGAACAAGGGGTGGAGGGTATAATGCCAACAGGGACAGGCAGATACCAAACTGCACTTTTGGGTGATGTTGCTATACAGTAGAAACAGATGTGTACCTAACACAGCAGGATTAATGTAGTCATCGAACCACTTGGAAGAACCCCATTCTGGCTAAGGCAAGTTATGGCATATCTGGACCTGAATACTCGCTTAGTTTAAAAAATCGAGGACAAAAAGACATGCTGCGCAAACAGGAGAATACCGAACACATTCTGTCTATGTGCGTGTGCGCTAGCTGCATGTGTGCTTGCGGTTTTTTGACTGCGAAAGATGGAGAGGCACTGGTGAGGGTTGTGGCGTGAATCTGTGCGTACCCAAAATGTATCTCACTAAGCTGAGGGGGGACGTTATTCTGTGTAAAGGAGAGGACGGAAATACTAACTCTAAGAAGCACGGACGCCCACACATGAGTGTAGTTCTAGGGCGGAGAGTAGGCAGGCACTTCGAAAAATAACACGGAAAACGGCATACGGTTGAAGGGAGGGGATAAAAAGGTGTTTGAACTAATAATGCTATTTTTCGTTTCTCCTTTGTTTGTTTGTTTGTCTGTTTGTTTTGTACAACAGATAATTCGAAAACAAGGAGGGTTTCATGCCTCATATTCGTATACAAAAGCGTCCTTTGTTGATTTTGACCGTTGTGTGGAGCCAGCGCTCGCCTTTTTGAACCAGGATTTATTCTCTGGAATCATGGTTCGGACAGTGAAAACCGTTTCACTTTCCCGCAAGGGACTTTGGTTGGGAGACATAGAGTTCTGTTCGGTTGCAAATAGTTTTGGCGAGGTTCTTGTATTCAATGGGTCTAGATTAAGGTGGGGTTGTGATTGGGTATCCGATTCACTACTGTATTCGTTTTGAGAAGCTGCCAAAGAGAAGAATGGGGGTGGGAGTTAATCAAATAACATCTAAGTTCCAAGCTTACATTATGGCGATTATTGAACTCGGTCTGACAACCAACTGTTCGACTACTTTACACTTGTGTGAGCTGACCACAATGGGCGAAACACTGAAGGACAGTTTATTGAGTTCAAAACCCAACAAAATTCAAACGTCTCAGAACGGAAGAACCGTGAGATTCTGACTAGAATCACTTTACTTCTCTACGCGGTTTGTGGCCGAAAAACTGATCTGACCTCTCATCCTAATTCGAACGTCAAACACAGTTGGCAGCACATTAAACACGTCACGTTTCCCGTGGCTGGATTCTATAGTGACGCTTTGATCTTTGGTGTTTGTATCACACATTTTAAGACTCGTTATATGGATTGAGCCTAACTGACTGGTCAGTTATCCAGATCTCTTTATTCGAGTTCTCTATGTTCCAAGGTCAAGAACTCACTAGACATCTGTGGAAAGTGTTACGTTTTGATATGAACTGTACTTACCTCTAGAATACCTATATGGATCTTCACTTTCCGAGTGACCGTTGGAATTGCTCAATGAACTGGTGGGAACTGTCGAACCCGGTGAGAACGGACCACCGCCACTGCTGCTGCTAACCTGATCGCCACCGACCAAGTCAAGTGGACTGTTGGAGTCTGCATTGGTGTTGCAGTTTGGTTCTATATACAATCGGGGAACCAAACGCTTCGGACTTTCAGCTGAACCCATGGCGGAGGCCTTAACGGTCAAAATACCAATGTCCATTTTTAGTCCTGTGCTCGAATAGGTTCGAATTGGGTTTTCCTGAATTTCTGGCATCGCTGACCCGCTGAGTACCGAGCCATAATCATCCATGATTGCCGTACCCGCTGAAAGCTCCTCGTCGCTGTCCGTCACATAGTCAGTAGGCACCCATTGCTGTGCCTCACTTGGCTGGTCGGTCATGCGAGGTTTTTTTGCCGAAGGTGGTTTACAGTCCAGAACACTCAGCATGAAGCCCTGAGATTTAGGCTCCTTCGAAATGTCTTCAGCGTTGCGTTGGTACTGACTGGCAATTGCTCCATTCATATCCGGCATGCTCACGTATGGCATCTTTGGGCGCCATGGTCCGGGTTCCGTATATGAAATAAGTGCACCTACTGCATACGGTTTTACATCCCGGGTGGTCTTTCGTTCTTGTGTTGGTGATTTATTCCTAGGTGCCAAAGTACTTTCAAATGGAGATTCCACATAATCGAACGAATGTGTGACTTCCCACTTGCCGTTGCATATGGGATCGACTCCGGCCAAACGTAACCCACCACCCCATGACTGAGTGCGGTTAATAAGGCGGCAATTGGCAATGTGTTTCTCCCGGAGTTGCGGGGCTGTCGCTCTGTGTGACTGCCGCTGACTGTCGTACAGAGCCCGAACCGTAGTTTTTGGCTGTTGTTCGACTGGCGAACGCTTGCTTTGTACGTCGACGCGGCCAGTGTCACGCAGCTCCACGTTTGTCATGGGTCGGGTTGAGGGTCCGCTAACCCAGAGAGCACCGGAAGGAGAACCTGTGGATAAACAGGGAGAACAACGAACCCATTAGCGCCATCCCGTTGTCGAGTTCATCATCTGCTTCGAAGTTCTCAACAGCCCTGTGGTTCACAGTGACCTTGAACCCTTTTAGGAAATCTCATTTATGACCACTTTTTATCCTGAAATTATTCTTTCTTTAAGGAGAACACTCATGGGAACGATTAAAGCTCGTGCAGATCTTCCTCTTTGAAGGAGATTTGGTCTTTTTAACCACAAGTCAGCTTAAACTATTCATTAAAGTGCAATTATGGTTATTAAATCTACCGATTGTTACCAAACTTTTCCGAAAACGATGCAATTGTGGTTGTTTACTTCATTACGGCAGAATTCTTGAGCTCTGTCAATTACATTTTAGTGTTTCACACTTTAGCAGAAATCGGTGGAGATGCTTTGAGTCTAAACCAACGCTAAGCCTTTTCGCCTCTCATGGAGGTGCTAATGCACTTCGACAAAAAAGCAACCCGTCAAAACTTGCAATTTTAGCTACATGCGAGTACACCTGTTCATTGCGTGGCTGGTAGATGCCCGTGCATTCTTTTGAATCTTGAAGGTTGGTAGCCATGACCAAGAGCGAAATGACGTTTGCAATTTTCAATGGGGATTTCAGTGAAGCCAGTCTATGCTGGAAAGCCGAAGAGCATTGTGCAGCAGTGCGTATCTCACGAAGCTCCAGGAAGGAGTTCCGAACCCGCGATCTTCCTGCGATCAGTGAGTGAACACTTAACCATCTGGATACGAGCGGCTGCTCAGCAGTGTGATTAACTCTCATTTGGACAGGGCACGACACCGGCGCGTTTACCTTCCGTACGAGGGTTTCTTCTCTTTGAAAATGATCCCATATAAAGCTGACGGGAAACACTTACTGTAGTTTCTTCTGAATGGAGGTGCGTAGTTGGGAAGAATAAACTTCAACGTAAAGCTAGGTTAACGGACCACCAATAGAAATGCAGCCTAAAATAAGATCAGTCGGACGAATCAGAATGCGGAAGAATGGGCGTTGGACTTACGAGCGCGTGAGCCATAAAATGGCTTGTTGTCAGGTGGGAGTGTTAGCCCTCGCATTGTCCGGGGAAGCACCCCTCCTTTTCATTGTTATCTTAGATTTTTATATATGTATTGTATTGCATTCGACTGAATTCTACTGTCGTACAGCTCATGTGTATATGTACCTGCAAATAGCCTATCTTAACGATCAGGACATCCCAAAGGTTTGAGCCTGCAAAGGTGCTAGAACTGAGCATCGTTGCACTGATCGAGGTGAATATTGACCAGCTTTAGCTAACCATCTGGTGAGGTGCACCACCAGAACATTCTTCGCATACACTGTGAGCCCCAACTATTTAGTTGCTCCCACTTGGGCCACCAGTTGGCCATATTAATGGCTCTGGAAATGCCCTCGACTGTTCACCCTCTCATCTCATTCCTTTGAGTGCGAAATGCCATTACGGCAACTTATTGTTTCTACACATCTCCAATCAGAAACCTTAGATTTTGAATGAGTCTGTTTATGTCTGTTTGAGTCTGAGCATACGAGCATTGCTCGGGTGAAACGCACGAGACCATCAAAATGTCATCCAAGATAGCGTGATTACGTGAAGCTCTATTACGGCCAAAACCACTTAGGACGATATTGTGGAATCAGTCTATTCATACAAATGATGTGCAGAATGTAGCTTTCCTTTGAATAGTGGATTTCAAGGTCAGATCTACACCGCTGTCAATCGCAAATGGAGCTCAAGAACATTTAAAGCAGTCAGCGAAAGCTCGCGTTTCATTACTGTCGGAAAGTGGACAAAGCGAAATAATAAACTGCAAGAAAGTAAAAACGGGGACCATACAGATTGCGGGTGAATTCGCTGCAGTATTCATAAGGCCGCTAAAAACTCTTCGACAGCCCGCTACCGCTTTCGCTGTCTTGTCGGTCACCATGAGGGGGAAGCAGCCCCCAAGTTTCCGTCAATATCAGCTCTGTTTGAAAACCTAATTGTTATCAGCAAGCGAAATCTACTCACATGCAAGTTACCTTGGTTTGTTAACGGGAGACTGAACTCATTCTCTTGCTTTTATGTAATTCTTCAACCGAATTTGCTACACAAAGGTCACCTCATATTTCTCGGTTGGAACGATGTTCAAGATATTGGAATACATTGCAATACTACTTATAAGGTCGATGAAGACTGCGCAACCCGGTGCTTCTTTCGTTTTTCATGAGGCCCATCGGATAGGCCTAGTCCGCTGGCTAGCAGTTTTGGTCTCATTAGTTGGTATCTAATTAAGAATAATCAAGTTAGAAAATTGGGTTTAGAGAAGTAGAGATTTGTGAAAATCACAAGAGAGGGTTTTCTTAGGACTTGTCCCACTAAGTGAGACTGTGCGCAGTCTTTCGAAGAGCAGGTAAACCAATATCTGTTGACAGAAACTTCGGGTTAATCGAGATCTTTACTGGGTTTACCCGAGTGTTTGCCGCAAACGGATATCGGAGATTTGACATGCTGTTGACCGAGCTCTGTTATAGCACCAGGTTATCATTCAGTTTGGCCTGTGACCGCACACCAAGCCGGCAATCTGATTGGTCACCTGAGAAACCAATAGCCAAGACCGCTTGCTCAAAAAATTCGTCTAGACTGAACCAATGAAAACTAGGTGAGGCAACTGGCAAGAACACGCTGTTTCAATTGTCATCAATCGGTTTGTATTGGGAGGCTTTGTTGCAAAGTAAGGGATGTGAAAATAAGGTGAAGAGAACGTAGAGTTCGTGAACTTGCTATAAATAAATCCCTGAGTATCTTACAAGTCTCACGCTGGCCAACCTACATTACACTCTAACGACAACATATTTCTAGTCGAGCAGGTATACTTCGAAGTCGAAGGTGTGTGCGACAGCCCTTGTACTGTCCACTGTATCCATAAATCCATAGAACAACCCAAGCCAGCTTGAGTTCGGCCCAAGAGGTTTCTTTTGGTTACTGATAGAAACGTACTCAAGAATACCAGATAACTCCTAGATGCAACAGCCTATTTTCCGGATGACTCCCTTAAGTAATTAGGGAGTTCCTGTTGAATCAGTGTACTTAGTCACGTGATGATTAACATAATAATCATCTACGAGATTTCCGTCTAGCCCGTTGAGTTATTTGACCCTGCTTACAATGGCATGGTTTAAACACCATTCTATTGGTACTTGAAACCAGCATTTTTGCTGTTTCTTAATTTCTACAATTTTTGGAGCACACAGATGTTCTACAACCCTTGTTAATTTGATAATTTTGATTTTTTTTCTTCTAGCGACGTGATTATCCTTGTTGTTTGCGCAATCACACTATAAAACGCGCTCACTCACCCCACACACCTGAAATGCTTACTAATGTTCACGATCAGCTGAGCTGACCTGCACCAAGGTTTAGTCTCCGACTGCAAACCCCAACGAAATGTTGAATAAAACTCAATAACGAATATAGGTCTTGTTGCACGGAAATTCCTCGAGGTCTCTATGACCACTTCGTTCAGTGGAACTACCGCCCTACTTGCGACCTACATCAGCCAAGTGAACGTTCCTCATCAGATTTGTTTTTACGTCCCCATCGTGCAACCACACTGTAGCTGATAAAATTTTGGGCCAGATGCGTGCGAATTTACACTTCTCCACTATAAAGTGGGTTTCTTTAAGAGACAAAAGTCCCTTGATCGTGGTGGAGTGCCTATTCCGCAAAATGACTTCCAATGTATCTCATACCGATTCAAACAAAATCCTTCCTGTTGTGGAATATAGGTAGCTCGGGTGCGCTGATTGATTGTTGGTCTGTTCGCCGAGCTTGGCAGTTGGATTGCAAACGTTTCATCATCAATCGAGGTGACATCACCAGTGCGGGGTTGAGCGGGTCGCTCACTCAACCCGGCACTGATGATGTCACCTCGATTGATGATGAAACGTTTGCAATCCAACTGCCAAGCTCGGCGAACAGACCAACAATCAATCAGCGCACCCGAGCTACCTATATTCCACAACAGGAAGGATTTTGTTTGAATCGGTATGAGATACATTGGAAGTCATTTTGCGGAATAGGCACTCCACCACGATCAAGGGACTTTTGTCTCTTAAAGAAACCCACTTTATAGTGGAGAAGTGTAAATTCGCACGCATCTGGCCCAAAATTTTATCAGCTACAGTGTGGTTGCACGATGGGGACGTAAAAACAAATCTGATGAGGAACGTTCACTTGGCTGATGTAGGTCGCAAGTAGGGCGGTAGTTCCACTTACATATAATCACATACGTCGATAAAATTATTCGTGCATATACATGCGCCACTCACGCGGTTTCTACGGTAGCGAGTAACGCTTACAAATGTGCTATGACTTAACTTGATCAGCTTGGAATTAAGGATGCAAGCGAGATGAACAGGTGCCCCAAAGTCTCGACTTCTACAAATAAAAATTGACCGTTCAGCTGTACCATCCTTCCGGTGCCTGGCTGCCATGCCACCGGAAGAAAGTGCGAAGACTGAGATATTGTCAGGTTGCCTGAGCCAGAAACAGTTGAGATGCTGAGGTTGGGTTCGAACCACGAACCTTTCAGTTGGTAAGTTCACGCCTTAACCAGTGAGTCCCCTAAAGCCCAATCTGTAGATAAGTGTGCACTGATTTCTAGGGTTCTATCCCTGTGTGGTGGCGGGTTGGCGTGAAAGGGCACTTGTGTTCCAACAGGTCGGGTTTGTTTCACCACAAACCCAACTTAGATCCAAGTGGTCACCAAATTAGGAGACGGACCAAAGCAATTCAGTTCAGTGGATCATAAGAACGTCATCTGACACAATCCAGTTGTAGTTTAGCAAAAGACGTGTGTTTTTTTGCCAAAAAAACTCAGTAAGAAACGTTTCGTCAAAATGAACAGTTTTTCTTGCCCCCTCCCAGTTCCCAGTGCTCCTTGTGAAGACACCTGGACGGCATGTGACGCGGAAACTTGCATTCCAAAGGCATTCTGGTGTGATAAAATCTTCAACTGTCCACAGTGGCAAGATGAAGGGACACATTGTGAGGAGTTGCGTAAGTCATGTGATAGAAAAGTCTTTCATTGCTTCTTTATTTATGAAGTAACATGTTTATTGTGATTATTATTTCATTATATTTATTACTTTATTATTATTATTTATTATTCTTGTTATTTATTATTATTAACATCATTAGGATGGGAGAAAGCAGTTAATTTAAAAACGCCTGTGTAGGGTTCAAACCCATCGCCCACACGTTCACTCGGTGCTAGAGTGTATTCACGTCACAGAATGCAATAACTGGCCGACAGTTGCTGGTCTATCCAGCCAGTCCAGTAACTGTTCGGTCAGATGAATGCTTTCTTCCTTTTTAAGAAGTACACTCAGTATGCAAGTGTAACCAAGAATTTCTAAATGGGCAAAGTGTGAATGCATGTTTGTGTAGTGCAGCTTGATAAACCCAAGTTAAACGCTTCATACATCGAGTGCTTCTGTGGAAGAGCTGGCACTATTCTTGGGAGTTAACTTCCTTAAATTGGGTATACAAACTTTAAACCGGAATCCCTCTTCACAGTTCCAGTGGCTAGGGATAAAGGAAGCGGGTACATGTGAGGTAAATAATTTGCTTCATATAAACGTGATATCAACCACAATAAAATTAAAACGGTATCATGTTTGTTGAACCGTTGGCATTTGATGAGGTTTACACTGGGTACGGTTTATTGTAGGAGAGAAATACGGTGAACCAGTGTGATCGACTCGAGAGGTTGCTTAGCTGAGCTCCGTCCCCGGGTTCATCGTAACGTTTGGAACTCCCGAGTCTCACTGCTGAGCCACATGTCCCTCGCTTGTGATAGTGGTACGTACGTAGATCCCGCTGATACAAGAGCTCTCCGTTACACAACCGGCTGCTGACTGCTTGGTTTTTGATGCCGTCACTCCAGGCCATTTCCCGTATAGGGAGAATCCGTCACTGAGCTTTGAAACAGAGTCGAATCTGAGTGTGTTACGTTGGTCCAGAGAGTCAACACGGAAGCTGATCAGTGGTCCCTAAGCATATGAGGTCTGGTGAAAGCAGGCTGCTCTTGTGACTCACAGCTGCTCAAAGCAATTGTGATGCATCTAACTTTTTCCGGCGTCGCAAAGTTACTCTACGTAGCATAGCCGTGTACCAACATGATCAGCAACCACCTTTGTGTATGGCGGAATCTGTTCCCACAGATTCCCAGTGCTTTACTGCATGAATCCAACGTCATTGATGAGTTCGTATGACCGATCACGCGTCCAATATCTAGCCTCCGAATAATCAGGTTTCTTTCTAAGAAACTGTCGCTCTTATGCACCAGGGCAAACAGGTCGCGCTTTCTGTGAAGATACCTCTCTTGAAAGGGGTTTTACCCGTCCTAACTAAATAAGTTCATGCCCAGTCAACTTAGCCTCATTGGGGTAACAAGGAGATATGCCGATTTCGGGTTGACACGTTATGCAACCGTCCACGGGTTCGATCTTTGCAATTCAAAACTAGAATGATCAGAATTTCCGGTGAAGCACTTGAAACCTAATGCTATATTTTACCGAGAGCAGTAGTGCGGCTAAGGAACTAACTCAAGCAAATGGGGCTTCTTGAAAACCTCCTACTTCAGTAACATTCAATGGTCGATGAAAGTCCGCTAGACAGACCACACTCTTCTTTGGACCCGTAAGATGGGCTCAGTTTCTGAATCTCCATCAAATGCTGTTCTGTAAAAATCCTCTCTGCAGTATGGCTACCTACAGTCTTTGTGAATGAAAGCTACCGCTTATCACACTTGTTTCTGCAGCTGCCAAGGTAGGACAGAGTAGTCCATAGACACTTGACTTAGTGCACGGTAAGGCCACCGAGCGGTTTGCAGAGGCCTATCTTTTAGTACGAATAAATGCCATGTAATATTCTTTTATCGTAAACGGGAACCTGGTTGTCAAATGAATCGCACTTTATTGCAAACGAGTACTCTGAAGTGAGAACCAGACTAACATTATATGAACTTTGACGTAAAGGTACATTTCGACCCCTCAGTGTTCAAACAGACATTCAAGAAAACTCACCCATTCCTAAAATAGAATTTGGATTAAATCCGCAGGTTACAGAGGGATCCGGCCTATTAGTCAGGCAACACAAAATTCGCCCAAAGCAATCATGACGTTGTACCACCAACTCATGCATTGAACTTGGAAATTCTCATATCCTATTGGGGAGGTTCTTTTTCGGATCTAATCCATGTGCTATCGCCGATTCGGGGAATCAACTTTTGACCTAGTAACTGGTGGGAACCATGCATAACGGCTAACTGCCACGGCTACCACCACATGACCAATTTTTATTGCTATACTAACCCGTTGAGGACAAATGCCCTCCCAAAGTGTTGGGTGAGGTTCTTCATCGAGAATGGATCTCTGTGGCGTATAGTACTATTTTCATAAACCTACTACACAGCTCCGTGGAAGAATAACTTTCTTTCCACAAGCAACAACTTACGCTATAAAAGCTCTGTCGGAGAAAATCGTAGGTATTCGATGGCTGTTTGCATTTATTTTGTTCAGACTCACATTGATGCTAAGGTGATGCTTTGAACAGGCAGTCTAGACCCACTAGAATGCAGTGTAGCCTGGTTTCACTCTTGACGTTTGCATTATAGACTTTTTTGTTGATTGTGTGAGTGATTTTGGCGGAGATTTCATCCGGGCCGGAAGGTCGTGGGTCTCTTGAGTATTGTGAGGTTCCCAATAAAGATGGAACGGCTTCTCAGCGTAGATTGGCCTCACTTATAGGACGAAATCTCTGCCAGAAACCTTTTGTTTGTTCCTCCTAAAACCGATGAAATTCTTGGAAGCTTCTCTCGTAAGTAGTAGAAGGAAATCAACACAAGAAGGTTTTTCCAGAATTTCGACTTCGCTTTTTAGCAATTTACCAGTAAATTTTACACATGCCATAAATCGCACATCTTCAGACTTAAATAGCCTTAACGCAGCACGCGACTGAATCCCTTTTTCATGTTGTTCTTCAGCCAACTATGAAGGGCAGAACCTATTCATAGGTTCGACTGCTCGATATAAGTTTTCACTTATCAGATGTGGTTCTCCCAGAAAATCGTGTTCTGGTAATCCTTTGATGAGCACTTGTTCAGTTGCGGCACCCATTCAGTGCACAGCTAGCATGCAACTCAAAGAAACAAGAGTGCTAAATTACCTAAGCCTCGGCAACAGAAGTCGAGTCTTAGCGTAGCTTAGCCTCACCTACCGCACGCAGTCTCCATTGAAAATCTCGAATATTATCACACTACTAACAATTTGTAAGTAGCTCAGAGGACGAGCGAAGCTTCCACCTCACGGGAGAAGCCAGTCAACACCACGACCATGTGATGTGGATTCCGTGCTTGAAAGCTGGGTGGCATCATATCTTATCTGTGCGAGTTAATCACACTGTTGATCAGTCGCTCGTGGCCAAATGGTCACATGTTCAAACTACCAGCTGGAAGGTCGCAGGTTAGAAACTCCCCGGAGGTTCTTGAAATGCACACTGCTAATGCATCCCAATAAGGATTAAACAGCCATACAGTGCTTCTCAGCCTTCTAGCATAGACTAAATTCACGTATAGCATAAAATCTCCGTTGACAAGCAGCAAACTACTGACCTTCCCGTCGGTAGTTTTGCGACTTAACGGCTGAGTTACGTCGAGGTGTGACGGATGTTCATAGCAGACTGACGTCAGCAAGTGGTTAGCATGGTTTGCTTGGGACTGGGCTAACCATGGTCGATGACTATGTGGAATAAAAAGGTCTAGAGTGAAACAAAAAATATCCTCGGGTTCTAAATTCCTGTTGTCCTTTACAGAGACGCAGAATCTCATCAATGCAATAATGGTATCGGATTAAAGTGTAACATGTTAAAGCAACATGTTATCGAGTTAAAGAGAGTGAAGCGAAATGTAGCAGTTGGTATATGTTTATCGGCAACGAAATGACTCTGATTTGGAACCCAGCTATCTTATGAGCTAAATTTAAATCCTAATGAGGTCCATGGGATCATTTCCTATTTCTGTCGACAGGGAACGTCTTACTGGATAAGCAGTTGCACAGCACTGGTTTATCTCTCTCAGTACCGAAAGTCCGCTCCTAGGAAAAGGTATCCCACCGCATGCACGGCATATTTGGATATTTCCAGATATTTTGGTGTTCAAAAAAGCTTCTTGGAAAAAAATGAGGACCACTGCTCTAAATTGACTGTTATTCCGCATCTTCTTGCTATCCAACCCACCACAGGTAACAATGATAATGAAGCGCACAAAAGCTTGACGGAGTTGCGGAAAGAACAAGAGAAGCGTGAAGCAGACGCGGAGCAGTTGGCAGCTCAGACACTTCATCTCTCTATTCTTGGTAGCCTCGGACTCCTTTTGACATTGATCACGGTCACGTGCGTCGGTAGGTTCCAATTTTCCAGCCATCGTTTATGATACATTGCTGTATGCCCCCGCCCTTCGAAGCAACAGATTCGACAAATTCCCAGTGTTTCCTTGACGGCGGTGTTTCCTAGTGGGAGAATGACATATAATAATCGTATCGCACCCATTCCGCACTACGGTAACCAGCCTTCATCTCTGTCCAGGTGTTTTTCCAAAGCTTTCGTGAGGTTGAGATGGAACGTTTCACTCAGTCTGATGTTTAATACTCTTTCATATGCACGATTCAGACGTTAATATCCGCGACAGGCTAAACCTGTTCAATATTTGTCAGCCTTCCCCATTCAAGTCATAAAAAAGTAATTTTCTCATCCAGTCGAAAATAAGTAAGATCTTTGACGGGATGCCAGTCCTAGTGATGTTGTTAAAGGGTTTTCAGTAACCTTTTAAGTAGTGTTCCGTCAATAAAGCGTACTACGATATCTAGAATATCGCAGAATCTAGAACTCGAGACAGTCTTTGCACACCCCATTTCGTTAAAGAATATCGTAAACGAGAGATTCAGCTGGAATTTTGTTGAGTCTCTCGTGGCAAATCAAAATGGTACGCAATCAAGTGTGTCTTTCTCGAATAATTAAGAGTGAGGTGGCTCGAAGGTGTAATCTTGTATGGCAATGAAAATAATGAATATTATCTGGAACTGGATGACTTATCGCGCGTTGCTTCATCCCATTCTTCACATGTACTACCTGCAGTCGATATTTCAACATTTGCCGACTCCAACGAATGGTGCGGTGTCTGTCTGGGGCCAGATTGCCGGCTAGGCCAAATTTTGCTACAAAGAGTTCATTATTATGGAGGGTTGGTGTGTCAGCCGTGCTTATGACATGAGCCCCTTAAAGCGATAGTCCAATAATAATTCTGAACTTGTTGTGGGCCAGATGGCTGTTGATCTGTTCACCAAGCTTGTCAGTTTTTTTTGCAGATTTTTCATCAACAAACCTCAAGCTCGGCGAATGATCAACAGCCACCAGATGTATAACCAATTAACGCGCCCGAGCTGCCAATATTTAGATGTATTGTTAAAAAGTCTGTGTGAATTGCAGAACGAAGTTCTGTCTTGCCGTCTCTTCTTAGGGCGACTATGTCGTTAGTATGTTTAACCTGAAGGTGTTTGCAATTTCACTTGGAAACATTTGTTTTTTGGGATAAGAATTCGAAAGGGAAAACTTCAAAGCTCCGGAATAGTCTCTTCGATGTAGGTACTAAACGTTGGGAGGCTTCCTCGAGACTACAGCAGTTTGAAAATGATATTTCACCGGACATAGCCAGTCCAGACAATTCAGCTGCTTGGATGAGTAGACGCTTTTAGGTGACTCATTCGTTCATGCTCACCAAATGACAGGTTGTTTTGGCTTGCTGAACGGTCGTGCTGTGTCGGTCATTGGCTTTCTGTTCCGCCCACCATGGTATATCAAAAGGCACGGTAGCTTCAGACAGCCCTTTAAGGAGACGAACGAAGATTATTATACCGTATTTATAGGATCATCACAATAGTCCACAAAGTCGTGCTAGAATCACCGCAAGGGGGCGAGGAACGTCAAGCTAAAGATGCTCGATCCAGATTGGCTAGCATCCTAACCAATCAGGACATGCCTTCGTTTGGTCCGTGGTCCGCACGTGACACATCCGTCCAATTAACGTGCTCTTCGGTTCTTAGAGCTGGCAGGCCTCCGGACACAGGTCCTAACTTATTTGAACGCAGTTAACACTTTCGAACTCAACGTGTGGCATTTCGAGTAGTTTAGACGTTCTTTAAAGGTAATTGCGCAACCAGAGAAAATATTTGGATGCACGGGTTATTTACAAAAGACCGAAGGATACGAAATACACATACACACAGAGCCACGCAGAAGACGAGGATCGGATGGATGCGGACCTCTGCATGTGTACATTTAGTGCCAGCTGTCTAGCTTTCTAGCCCGATAAGGACATCATGAGAATACTAGGTCTCGGATAATAGGTGAATGTGCTTCTGTCCAGTGAGAAATAGCCTCCCGGGCAACCAAAACGCTTCTATCTTGGGGTTGTTACTTGCTGCGAGGATTCTCCATAAACACATGAGGACTGTCAGCCCCCCACAGTATTGTACGGATTATTCTCTAACAAGGACCTGACAATCATCCCACTGTGACAGTCACTGTCGTATCTGCAGTCCTCTCGTTTTCGTTGTACAGATACGACAGGGCATGTTCCAATCCCTTACCTTACCAACATGTCCCTCCTCTCCATTAGTTTCTCCATCGCACGAACACAGAATTAGGCCTTCAACATTCCACTAGATACATCACACACACACATCAAGGCCTACAGTTTGTTTAAAAGCCAGCCAAACACTGTTAATTGGGTGATTCACTCAACCAGTGATGAATGTTCGCTTGAATGAGCGCATTTCTACTTAGTTTGTAAAACAAAGTAGACAAGCATGACGGCACTCACGAAAGACAGCAAGTATTCGGTTGGATGACTTCACTCCTCAGGGCTTCATGGCGCAAAAAGATTACAATCCGGCAGCTTGTGAACAACATTCGCAATGGAAAAAAGGTTTACAAATCTTCATTTATTGGGTCCGAAAATGTCCTGTAAAAAATCACTGCATCAGTCATTTTTTTTATAGATGTTGATAGGCTAGAAAGCGATTGTAGGGACTTTTTTGGTACGTTTTTAGTACTAGGGCGATTGGCTCTTCATCACACGTCTTACAGTGTAGGGAGACTTACGAGAATGTTACAAAATATATTCTAAGACTTGCCAAGGGGATTCAGAGTTACTTTTCTGGTTGTATTGATGCTAATGTGGAAACGTCCGAATTCAGAGTGAGTATTTAGGTCTCCTCGAAATATATTGTAACTGTTCTTTGGTGGCAAGTCATTGAGAGTGTATGTGTTTTTTTTCAAGCAATGACACTGCGGCGTCGGAAGAAAGAACAAATACGACATCAGATCAAATTGAAGGAGAACTCGGTTCAACCAGCGAGTTCGTCTCTTCGACCAACGTCCAGGCTCAATCACGTCATGTCAGCCGGAGTTTTGCTCGAGGACAATAACATTGGTCCGATGTTGGGAAAAGGTGTCCGAGCTATGCAAAAGTCGAACCATCTACTGAAATCAAATTCTATTCAAGGTCGCGATCGTTTGTGCGAGTTTTCAATAGGTTTAGACGATCAAAAATTAAGCAACCAGGTCAACACCAGCTGGAATAGTACGGATAGCGTAAATGCCCCACTCTTGTGGCAAAGGAAATCGGTTCCGACAAATAGCGGTGGTGGAAAGAGACTGACCAGTAATCTTATCGGAAAGTGGAATCACACGACACCGGCAAATCTCGTCCTCAAAGATGGGATACATTGGGTCACCAGGAAAGACAGGGATATGCATCCGAAGTCTGAAACTGAAACAGCCATCACGCAACCAACCAATCAAGCTGTCCATAGTCCCTTTCGGGGGAGACATCGCGGGGTGGGTGGACAAAGCCAAACTCATACTGTTGTGTCCGTTACCCCGACAGTCAGTTTGGAACACCACGTGACTTCCACTGAAGACCCACTGCAAAGAATCCCAACAATGGCCCGTCCTCAAGCGCCTGTCATTGCTCAAGGTTTGTCCAGTCGACGAGTGGAAGAAACTGGGTTGGGGACTCCAAGACATTCGAGACGAGTGGAGTCGGTGCATAAGTTGACCGCTGGTAAGTTTTTTTCCAACTGTTTTCTCATTATTTATACAAATAAGCATTCAGTAGAGTAAGGGAGTTTCTTGCAGGTGTATTTTGCAACTGGTTTAACCAATGATGAACCACTATTGCAAGTACAGTGGTCCATCCATCCTAAGGTTCTTATGGCGTAAAGTCGTTTTTTTACATAGGAAGGATTTTGATTGTTGGTCTGTTCGCCGAGCTTGGCAGTTGGATTGCAAACGTTTCATCATCAATCGAGGTGACATCACCAGTGCGGGGTTGAGCGGGTCGCTCACTCAACCCGGCACTGATGATGTCACCTCGATTGATGATGAAACGTTTGCAATCCAACTGCCAAGCTCGGCGAACAGACCAACAATCAAAATCCTTCCTATGTAAAAAAACGACTTTACGCCATAAGAACCTTAGGATGGATGGACCACTGTACTTGCAATAGTGGTTCATCATTGGTTAAACCAGTTGCAAAATACACCTGCAAGAAACTCCCTTACTCTACTGAATGCTTATTTGTATAAATAATGAGAAAACAGTTGGAAAAAAACTTACCAGCGGTCAACTTATGCACCGACTCCACTCGTCTCGAATGTCTTGGAGTCCCCAACCCAGTTTCTTCCACTCGTCGACTGGACAAACCTTGAGCAATGACAGGCGCTTGAGGACGGGCCATTGTTGGGATTCTTTGCAGTGGGTCTTCAGTGGAAGTCACGTGGTGTTCCAAACTGACTGTCGGGGTAACGGACACAACAGTATGAGTTTGGCTTTGTCCACCCACCCCGCGATGTCTCCCCCGAAAGGGACTATGGACAGCTTGATTGGTTGGTTGCGTGATGGCTGTTTCAGTTTCAGACTTCGGATGCATATCCCTGTCTTTCCTGGTGACCCAATGTATCCCATCTTTGAGGACGAGATTTGCCGGTGTCGTGTGATTCCACTTTCCGATAAGATTACTGGTCAGTCTCTTTCCACCACCGCTATTTGTCGGAACCGATTTCCTTTGCCACAAGAGTGGGGCATTTACGCTATCCGTACTATTCCAGCTGGTGTTGACCTGGTTGCTTAATTTTTGATCGTCTAAACCTATTGAAAACTCGCACAAACGATCGCGACCTTGAATAGAATTTGATTTCAGTAGATGGTTCGACTTTTGCATAGCTCGGACACCTTTTCCCAACATCGGACCAATGTTATTGTCCTCGAGCAAAACTCCGGCTGACATGACGTGATTGAGCCTGGACGTTGGTCGAAGAGACGAACTCGCTGGTTGAACCGAGTTCTCCTTCAATTTGATCTGATGTCGTATTTGTTCTTTCTTCCGACGCCGCAGTGTCATTGCTTGAAAAAAAACACATACACTCTCAATGACTTGCCACCAAAGAACAGTTACAATATATTTCGAGGAGACCTAAATACTCACTCTGAATTCGGACGTTTCCACATTAGCATCAATACAACCAGAAAAGTAACTCTGAATCCCCTTGGCAAGTCTTAGAATATATTTTGTAACATTCTCGTAAGTCTCCCTACACTGTAAGACGTGTGATGAAGAGCCAATCGCCCTAGTACTAAAAACGTACCAAAAAAGTCCCTACAATCGCTTTCTAGCCTATCAACATCTATAAAAAAAATGACTGATGCAGTGATTTTTTACAGGACATTTTCGGACCCAATAAATGAAGATTTGTAAACCTTTTTTCCATTGCGAATGTTGTTCACAAGCTGCCGGATTGTAATCTTTTTGCGCCATGAAGCCCTGAGGAGTGAAGTCATCCAACCGAATACTTGCTGTCTTTCGTGAGTGCCGTCATGCTTGTCTACTTTGTTTTACAAACTAAGTAGAAATGCGCTCATTCAAGCGAACATTCATCACTGGTTGAGTGAATCACCCAATTAACAGTGTTTGGCTGGCTTTTAAACAAACTGTAGGCCTTGATGTGTGTGTGTGATGTATCTAGTGGAATGTTGAAGGCCTAATTCTGTGTTCGTGCGATGGAGAAACTAATGGAGAGGAGGGACATGTTGGTAAGGTAAGGGATTGGAACATGCCCTGTCGTATCTGTACAACGAAAACGAGAGGACTGCAGATACGACAGTGACTGTCACAGTGGGATGATTGTCAGGTCCTTGTTAGAGAATAATCCGTACAATACTGTGGGGGGCTGACAGTCCTCGTGTGTTTATGGAGAATCCTCGCAGCAAGTAACAACCCCAAGATAGAAGCGTTTTGGTTGCCCGGGAGGCTATTTCTCACTGGACAGAAGCACATTCACCTATTATCCGAGACCTAGTATTCTCATGATGTCCTTATCGGGCTAGAAAGCTAGACAGCTGGCACTAAATGTACACATGCAGAGGTCCGCATCCATCCGATCCTCGTCTTCTGCGTGGCTCTGTGTGTATGTGTATTTCGTATCCTTCGGTCTTTTGTAAATAACCCGTGCATCCAAATATTTTCTCTGGTTGCGCAATTACCTTTAAAGAACGTCTAAACTACTCGAAATGCCACACGTTGAGTTCGAAAGTGTTAACTGCGTTCAAATAAGTTAGGACCTGTGTCCGGAGGCCTGCCAGCTCTAAGAACCGAAGAGCACGTTAATTGGACGGATGTGTCACGTGCGGACCACGGACCAAACGAAGGCATGTCCTGATTGGTTAGGATGCTAGCCAATCTGGATCGAGCATCTTTAGCTTGACGTTCCTCGCCCCCTTGCGGTGATTCTAGCACGACTTTGTGGACTATTGTGATGATCCTATAAATACGGTATAATAATCTTCGTTCGTCTCCTTAAAGGGCTGTCTGAAGCTACCGTGCCTTTTGATATACCATGGTGGGCGGAACAGAAAGCCAATGACCGACACAGCACGACCGTTCAGCAAGCCAAAACAACCTGTCATTTGGTGAGCATGAACGAATGAGTCACCTAAAAGCGTCTACTCATCCAAGCAGCTGAATTGTCTGGACTGGCTATGTCCGGTGAAATATCATTTTCAAACTGCTGTAGTCTCGAGGAAGCCTCCCAACGTTTAGTACCTACATCGAAGAGACTATTCCGGAGCTTTGAAGTTTTCCCTTTCGAATTCTTATCCCAAAAAACAAATGTTTCCAAGTGAAATTGCAAACACCTTCAGGTTAAACATACTAACGACATAGTCGCCCTAAGAAGAGACGGCAAGACAGAACTTCGTTCTGCAATTCACACAGACTTTTTAACAATACATCTAAATATTGGCAGCTCGGGCGCGTTAATTGGTTATACATCTGGTGGCTGTTGATCATTCGCCGAGCTTGAGGTTTGTTGATGAAAAATCTGCAAAAAAAAACTGACAAGCTTGGTGAACAGATCAACAGCCATCTGGCCCACAACAAGTTCAGAATTATTATTGGACTATCGCTTTAAGGGGCTCATGTCATAAGCACGGCTGACACACCAACCCTCCATAATAATGAACTCTTTGTAGCAAAATTTGGCCTAGCCGGCAATCTGGCCCCAGACAGACACCGCACCATTCGTTGGAGTCGGCAAATGTTGAAATATCGACTGCAGGTAGTACATGTGAAGAATGGGATGAAGCAACGCGCGATAAGTCATCCAGTTCCAGATAATATTCATTATTTTCATTGCCATACAAGATTACACCTTCGAGCCACCTCACTCTTAATTATTCGAGAAAGACACACTTGATTGCGTACCATTTTGATTTGCCACGAGAGACTCAACAAAATTCCAGCTGAATCTCTCGTTTACGATATTCTTTAACGAAATGGGGTGTGCAAAGACTGTCTCGAGTTCTAGATTCTGCGATATTCTAGATATCGTAGTACGCTTTATTGACGGAACACTACTTAAAAGGTTACTGAAAACCCTTTAACAACATCACTAGGACTGGCATCCCGTCAAAGATCTTACTTATTTTCGACTGGATGAGAAAATTACTTTTTTATGACTTGAATGGGGAAGGCTGACAAATATTGAACAGGTTTAGCCTGTCGCGGATATTAACGTCTGAATCGTGCATATGAAAGAGTATTAAACATCAGACTGAGTGAAACGTTCCATCTCAACCTCACGAAAGCTTTGGAAAAACACCTGGACAGAGATGAAGGCTGGTTACCGTAGTGCGGAATGGGTGCGATACGATTATTATATGTCATTCTCCCACTAGGAAACACCGCCGTCAAGGAAACACTGGGAATTTGTCGAATCTGTTGCTTCGAAGGGCGGGGGCATACAGCAATGTATCATAAACGATGGCTGGAAAATTGGAACCTACCGACGCACGTGACCGTGATCAATGTCAAAAGGAGTCCGAGGCTACCAAGAATAGAGAGATGAAGTGTCTGAGCTGCCAACTGCTCCGCGTCTGCTTCACGCTTCTCTTGTTCTTTCCGCAACTCCGTCAAGCTTTTGTGCGCTTCATTATCATTGTTACCTGTGGTGGGTTGGATAGCAAGAAGATGCGGAATAACAGTCAATTTAGAGCAGTGGTCCTCATTTTTTTCCAAGAAGCTTTTTTGAACACCAAAATATCTGGAAATATCCAAATATGCCGTGCATGCGGTGGGATACCTTTTCCTAGGAGCGGACTTTCGGTACTGAGAGAGATAAACCAGTGCTGTGCAACTGCTTATCCAGTAAGACGTTCCCTGTCGACAGAAATAGGAAATGATCCCATGGACCTCATTAGGATTTAAATTTAGCTCATAAGATAGCTGGGTTCCAAATCAGAGTCATTTCGTTGCCGATAAACATATACCAACTGCTACATTTCGCTTCACTCTCTTTAACTCGATAACATGTTGCTTTAACATGTTACACTTTAATCCGATACCATTATTGCATTGATGAGATTCTGCGTCTCTGTAAAGGACAACAGGAATTTAGAACCCGAGGATATTTTTTGTTTCACTCTAGACCTTTTTATTCCACATAGTCATCGACCATGGTTAGCCCAGTCCCAAGCAAACCATGCTAACCACTTGCTGACGTCAGTCTGCTATGAACATCCGTCACACCTCGACGTAACTCAGCCGTTAAGTCGCAAAACTACCGACGGGAAGGTCAGTAGTTTGCTGCTTGTCAACGGAGATTTTATGCTATACGTGAATTTAGTCTATGCTAGAAGGCTGAGAAGCACTGTATGGCTGTTTAATCCTTATTGGGATGCATTAGCAGTGTGCATTTCAAGAACCTCCGGGGAGTTTCTAACCTGCGACCTTCCAGCTGGTAGTTTGAACATGTGACCATTTGGCCACGAGCGACTGATCAACAGTGTGATTAACTCGCACAGATAAGATATGATGCCACCCAGCTTTCAAGCACGGAATCCACATCACATGGTCGTGGTGTTGACTGGCTTCTCCCGTGAGGTGGAAGCTTCGCTCGTCCTCTGAGCTACTTACAAATTGTTAGTAGTGTGATAATATTCGAGATTTTCAATGGAGACTGCGTGCGGTAGGTGAGGCTAAGCTACGCTAAGACTCGACTTCTGTTGCCGAGGCTTAGGTAATTTAGCACTCTTGTTTCTTTGAGTTGCATGCTAGCTGTGCACTGAATGGGTGCCGCAACTGAACAAGTGCTCATCAAAGGATTACCAGAACACGATTTTCTGGGAGAACCACATCTGATAAGTGAAAACTTATATCGAGCAGTCGAACCTATGAATAGGTTCTGCCCTTCATAGTTGGCTGAAGAACAACATGAAAAAGGGATTCAGTCGCGTGCTGCGTTAAGGCTATTTAAGTCTGAAGATGTGCGATTTATGGCATGTGTAAAATTTACTGGTAAATTGCTAAAAAGCGAAGTCGAAATTCTGGAAAAACCTTCTTGTGTTGATTTCCTTCTACTACTTACGAGAGAAGCTTCCAAGAATTTCATCGGTTTTAGGAGGAACAAACAAAAGGTTTCTGGCAGAGATTTCGTCCTATAAGTGAGGCCAATCTACGCTGAGAAGCCGTTCCATCTTTATTGGGAACCTCACAATACTCAAGAGACCCACGACCTTCCGGCCCGGATGAAATCTCCGCCAAAATCACTCACACAATCAACAAAAAAGTCTATAATGCAAACGTCAAGAGTGAAACCAGGCTACACTGCATTCTAGTGGGTCTAGACTGCCTGTTCAAAGCATCACCTTAGCATCAATGTGAGTCTGAACAAAATAAATGCAAACAGCCATCGAATACCTACGATTTTCTCCGACAGAGCTTTTATAGCGTAAGTTGTTGCTTGTGGAAAGAAAGTTATTCTTCCACGGAGCTGTGTAGTAGGTTTATGAAAATAGTACTATACGCCACAGAGATCCATTCTCGATGAAGAACCTCACCCAACACTTTGGGAGGGCATTTGTCCTCAACGGGTTAGTATAGCAATAAAAATTGGTCATGTGGTGGTAGCCGTGGCAGTTAGCCGTTATGCATGGTTCCCACCAGTTACTAGGTCAAAAGTTGATTCCCCGAATCGGCGATAGCCCATGGATTAGATCCGAAAAAGAACCTCCCCAATAGGATATGAGAATTTCCAAGTTCAATGCATGAGTTGGTGGTACAACGTCATGATTGCTTTGGGCGAATTTTGTGTTGCCTGACTAATAGGCCGGATCCCTCTGTAACCTGCGGATTTAATCCAAATTCTATTTTAGGAATGGGTGAGTTTTCTTGAATGTCTGTTTGAACACTGAGGGGTCGAAATGTACCTTTACGTCAAAGTTCATATAATGTTAGTCTGGTTCTCACTTCAGAGTACTCGTTTGCAATAAAGTGCGATTCATTTGACAACCAGGTTCCCGTTTACGATAAAAGAATATTACATGGCATTTATTCGTACTAAAAGATAGGCCTCTGCAAACCGCTCGGTGGCCTTACCGTGCACTAAGTCAAGTGTCTATGGACTACTCTGTCCTACCTTGGCAGCTGCAGAAACAAGTGTGATAAGCGGTAGCTTTCATTCACAAAGACTGTAGGTAGCCATACTGCAGAGAGGATTTTTACAGAACAGCATTTGATGGAGATTCAGAAACTGAGCCCATCTTACGGGTCCAAAGAAGAGTGTGGTCTGTCTAGCGGACTTTCATCGACCATTGAATGTTACTGAAGTAGGAGGTTTTCAAGAAGCCCCATTTGCTTGAGTTAGTTCCTTAGCCGCACTACTGCTCTCGGTAAAATATAGCATTAGGTTTCAAGTGCTTCACCGGAAATTCTGATCATTCTAGTTTTGAATTGCAAAGATCGAACCCGTGGACGGTTGCATAACGTGTCAACCCGAAATCGGCATATCTCCTTGTTACCCCAATGAGGCTAAGTTGACTGGGCATGAACTTATTTAGTTAGGACGGGTAAAACCCCTTTCAAGAGAGGTATCTTCACAGAAAGCGCGACCTGTTTGCCCTGGTGCATAAGAGCGACAGTTTCTTAGAAAGAAACCTGATTATTCGGAGGCTAGATATTGGACGCGTGATCGGTCATACGAACTCATCAATGACGTTGGATTCATGCAGTAAAGCACTGGGAATCTGTGGGAACAGATTCCGCCATACACAAAGGTGGTTGCTGATCATGTTGGTACACGGCTATGCTACGTAGAGTAACTTTGCGACGCCGGAAAAAGTTAGATGCATCACAATTGCTTTGAGCAGCTGTGAGTCACAAGAGCAGCCTGCTTTCACCAGACCTCATATGCTTAGGGACCACTGATCAGCTTCCGTGTTGACTCTCTGGACCAACGTAACACACTCAGATTCGACTCTGTTTCAAAGCTCAGTGACGGATTCTCCCTATACGGGAAATGGCCTGGAGTGACGGCATCAAAAACCAAGCAGTCAGCAGCCGGTTGTGTAACGGAGAGCTCTTGTATCAGCGGGATCTACGTACGTACCACTATCACAAGCGAGGGACATGTGGCTCAGCAGTGAGACTCGGGAGTTCCAAACGTTACGATGAACCCGGGGACGGAGCTCAGCTAAGCAACCTCTCGAGTCGATCACACTGGTTCACCGTATTTCTCTCCTACAATAAACCGTACCCAGTGTAAACCTCATCAAATGCCAACGGTTCAACAAACATGATACCGTTTTAATTTTATTGTGGTTGATATCACGTTTATATGAAGCAAATTATTTACCTCACATGTACCCGCTTCCTTTATCCCTAGCCACTGGAACTGTGAAGAGGGATTCCGGTTTAAAGTTTGTATACCCAATTTAAGGAAGTTAACTCCCAAGAATAGTGCCAGCTCTTCCACAGAAGCACTCGATGTATGAAGCGTTTAACTTGGGTTTATCAAGCTGCACTACACAAACATGCATTCACACTTTGCCCATTTAGAAATTCTTGGTTACACTTGCATACTGAGTGTACTTCTTAAAAAGGAAGAAAGCATTCATCTGACCGAACAGTTACTGGACTGGCTGGATAGACCAGCAACTGTCGGCCAGTTATTGCATTCTGTGACGTGAATACACTCTAGCACCGAGTGAACGTGTGGGCGATGGGTTTGAACCCTACACAGGCGTTTTTAAATTAACTGCTTTCTCCCATCCTAATGATGTTAATAATAATAAATAATAAGAATAATAAATAATAATAATAAAGTAATAAATATAATGAAATAATAATCACAATAAACATGTTACTTCATAAATAAAGAAGCAATGAAAGACTTTTCTATCACATGACTTACGCAACTCCTCACAATGTGTCCCTTCATCTTGCCACTGTGGACAGTTGAAGATTTTATCACACCAGAATGCCTTTGGAATGCAAGTTTCCGCGTCACATGCCGTCCAGGTGTCTTCACAAGGAGCACTGGGAACTGGGAGGGGGCAAGAAAAACTGTTCATTTTGACGAAACGTTTCTTACTGAGTTTTTTTGGCAAAAAAACACACGTCTTTTGCTAAACTACAACTGGATTGTGTCAGATGACGTTCTTATGATCCACTGAACTGAATTGCTTTGGTCCGTCTCCTAATTTGGTGACCACTTGGATCTAAGTTGGGTTTGTGGTGAAACAAACCCGACCTGTTGGAACACAAGTGCCCTTTCACGCCAACCCGCCACCACACAGGGATAGAACCCTAGAAATCAGTGCACACTTATCTACAGATTGGGCTTTAGGGGACTCACTGGTTAAGGCGTGAACTTACCAACTGAAAGGTTCGTGGTTCGAACCCAACCTCAGCATCTCAACTGTTTCTGGCTCAGGCAACCTGACAATATCTCAGTCTTCGCACTTTCTTCCGGTGGCATGGCAGCCAGGCACCGGAAGGATGGTACAGCTGAACGGTCAATTTTTATTTGTAGAAGTCGAGACTTTGGGGCACCTGTTCATCTCGCTTGCATCCTTAATTCCAAGCTGATCAAGTTAAGTCATAGCACATTTGTAAGCGTTACTCGCTACCGTAGAAACCGCGTGAGTGGCGCATGTATATGCACGAATAATTTTATCGACGTATGTGATTATATGTAAGTGTAACACGCTTTCCTGAAGCTGTTGTACGCTTGTAGCATGCGTAGAATCTTCCATATGACTCCGACAGGAATTGCTAAACTTTAGTTATTTTGTGTTGCATCAGGTCGCTTTGCATTTGCATAGGGAGCACAGACCTGGGAGGATGACCATAGTCTTTTCAATGTGACGGTTTAGTGACACTAGGTGTGTGCTCTAACTTACCGGTTCCTTTCCTCATTTACTCAAATATGCTAGGCCAGCGCTAGGTGATCATAACGGCAGTTGGGCACACACAATGCGATCCAACCCCCGTAAACACCTAAATGAAGTATGAGCAGGGATATTCTCATCTGGCTCTGTTTCTTCCTCAGCGATGCTAACTTCCATAAGCTTACCATAACGTTGTACGGAGGCGATCATGTGAACATGAAAATTTGGCCAGATGTGTTAAAGGATAGTAATTCAAGAAGGTGACAGTTTACCACAATGGTAGTACAACACACCATCTTCAGTCACCTCTGACAACTTACATTCCGAGCGTACCCTTTTTAAGGCTGTCACCTGGAAGTGAAATGTTGGCATCTGAGGAAGTCTGAGACTCAGTGCTTGGCGTTTTCTTGGATCCCGAAGGTTACCCAATGTTGCATTCGATTTAGCTTCGGTTTCTCCCAGAGATCTCAAACGCCTGTTCGGTCCGTATGTGGTAGGTTTCTGAACCGGCGAGACAATAATGATCCTGATTACCATGCGAGACTGCCGAATAAAAAAGTCACGATCCGACTCTCGATTGTTTTCCAACTTGTTCTTTCCAATGGATCGATCACAAAAGCGCCTCACTTTGGGACATGGAGTTACGTATGGGGATATACTCAAATGGGAGTAAAATTCAAATATAGTCTTTCTTCCGTCAATAATTGATGCCGGATCCTGAATCAAAAGTTTGTCCATTACGAAGTCCATGTCTAAAGTTTGAAAACATGATTCATGGTCAGTCAAGCCCATTGTTTCGTCAGATTTGCATAAGAATTAGTCTACTTCAAATTATTAGAGTAGTTCAAAGTCTTTCAGAAAACAGAAACGCCATAGTATTTCTCCGTTTCACTTGTCATACTGGTGAAAAGCTCATAAATAAGCGGTAGATTAGAGTTGTGATCTCCAGAGCTACATAACTGACGGGGATTCATTCGCTGCGTTGAATTTCTATTCTCTTCAAGAATCGGACGCACCGTGCGTGGAGAAATTTGGTTGCAGGGAAATGATCACATCTACCTAGCATTCTGTGTACAGTACAATTCTAATGAATGTCATCCTTTAGAACTCAGTGGCGTTAATATTATATACCAGTATTGCGGCACACAGAAGAATTCGCTAGTTTGGTATATTGGAGCCTGTGAGGCTAATAACTGAGACACATCTTCAGCTGCTTTAATGACGTTACGATATCATCGATGGAAAAGCGTATGCCACCTGCATGACACTTCCAGATTGTGGTTTTATTCACACGTGTTTTCGGACAAGTTTTCCGTCAGTTGACATCACACCTTATGGTATCGAGGCAGCCAGTTCAGCGCTATTTAACAACGTACTCAAAATACGAGAGTACCAATCTAAACGTTGTGAAGTGTCTTCAGTAGACATTGTCACCTTCGACGTCTTCTATACCAACATCCAACAGCTCAGGCTGTGTATTCGGAGATTGCGACTTTAACAACAGACGATACACTTCACTACCCAGTTTCAAACTGGTATTGTTTTCCTGGGACAATTGGTTTATGTAGGCTGGGCAGATCCACTTAGGTAATTGACTTGCTAAAAATTACTTGTATAGTACCTGTATCCGAGCTCTTCTAGTTTCTGAAATCCATTAGGAATTCCGCGTGGTCTGGTCTAGGAAATGAAGCTGTTTCAGAGAAAGGAATGGCCGTAAATGTATTCACTCATAAACAGATGTTAACCGTTGCTGGTCAGGAACACTCACTGAAAGATTACTTTGGTGCTAACGAAAGACTTAAGTGAATCTGTCAATTATATTAGTAATTTTGGTACCAACTGAAGCACGAATCCGTCATTATTCAGCACATTCGATTGAAGAATGTGGTGCACGAGAGATTCAGCTGGGATTCAGTAGGGTCTGTGGTGAATACCGACTAAATTGACAAATGAGTGCACTTGGACGACAGAAACTTAGAGACTACGCCCACATGGGCTAAACCGGTTGTGTCTTGTGGAATAGTCTTCAGCAACCCTATGGGTAACGTCAAGGAAAAAGTTCCATGCAGAAACTTTTATGAAAATGCTAAGAAGAACCTCAGTTTCTGAACCAACCATCCCCCCGAAACGGGGCAGTCAGTTTACTTAATTTTCGCGAAAAGTTCCACAGTCTCCGCGTTTTAGTAAACCGTTAGTTCGTCGACACCCAACAATTTCTGTATACTTTCAGCTACGTTTTAAAAGTACACCAAGATTAAACCGCTTACCGGTCAGGTCAGATTAGAATAAAAGGTCATGGAAATACACTAAGATCCTAAAGTGAAGAGTACAAGTACTGCGTTACAAGAACGCGGACTACTGGCTTTGACGGAAAAGACGAAAATTCGGATCCCTCTTTTCTGAAGTAGTCTACCACGGAGGAATGGCCTTTGTTTTACGAAAGACTCCTGTCCTAAATAAAATTCACTGTGTTCTCCCATCAAATCGACGAGTATTTTTCCAAAATTGACGCAACAGCAAATGATTTTCTCTCCAAACTTCGAGGAAAATAGCTCGGCATCGAAGCAAATCCCGTATTTGTGCGTAAACTTATCCTACATCTAATCTATCAATGGGCGTTGACACGACAAAAAACTTGAAACTCCCGCAATTCCGCGCTCGGTTGCATTTTACGCGTTCTGTTTGTAGACGAACTTGGAAGATTACGTTGAAAAGCCTGTCACATTCTTATCTTGTCAGCCCCCGCACTTTGTCTGATTCCGTGTAAACTTTGGTTTTAGTGTGTGGAGAAATAAGAAGGGTTATATTTGTTAAATTGTGAAAATTTACCACCAGTTATGCTGAATTTAGCTTCATTTTTGTGAGTACACACGAAATCGATCAGGGAGTTTAGTGACAAAGAATATGCTTCTCTCCTGGGAAGATCATGATTTCGAGAGAATACAGTTGATAGCTCGTAAAATGACTCTGGTCTGCATCACCCTTCAAGTGCGACGATTTCTACGGGTTGAACTACTCAAGCGGTAAACTACGCTGGTACCCTGAACAACCGAATAAGGCAAAAGCGATCACCGCCTCTGAATTTCAAGAGGGATCTTTGGGCTTTCACTAAATGTGAAAGTGCATAGTAGTGCCCACATCTACAAAAAAACACATGATAGGGGCTTTCACATTGAGGTGTTATGAGGAGTACGCAAACTAAAGTGAGGTACGGATGTGCTTGATCAGTTTTTCTAACAGCCGGACTCACTGCAGAGAGGGCACTTCATACCAAACATCTGGTGATTTCTTCCTACACATTTAAAGGTCGAGTTAGTACATTCGATTTATTGATTGCTGCCCTCAAACAAGCCCTATATCTATATACGTAATGCACTACTCATAAGGTTGCTTAAAATTCTTCGACAGCCCACGACCAGTTTCGCCCTTCTTGGGGCTCATCAGGTAGGCGCGGTCCCCGAGTTTCCGTTAACATCACAAACGGGAGATTCGGCTGGGTTCCAGCTGAGTCTCTCGCAAAAACCAAATTGGTTTGCAAATGAGTGTATTTCTCGAAGCCCTATTTCTGTTTTTTATTAGATGACTGCATCGGAGTAACAGTTTCAAGCAGATATCATATTGACTGAATGAATTAGGTCTTTCTTTCACGATTTCTCCAAGAATACAACAAAACGAAGCCGTTAAATCGGCTCCGTTTTGGAGATGGTCTTCTTCAACGTTGCCATCGTAGTCAGGAACAGGAACATGAGACCAGTCCATTACGCTTGTTTACTACCGTAGTTCGACCTTTAAAGAAAAACCAAATGTTTCTGTGTAAACTGCAGACTGGAAAAAAGTCTTAAACAAGTGGAGGTTTGTGACATTGTCATCTTGTGCATGCTGTGTCCTGTAACCTCGTCATCTCATAAGCGTATTTTGCGACACACCAGTGTTCAGAAGTAGAACCCCAAGAAACCGCTTTCATTTGGGCAACCGCCTGACCCGTAGAAGAACGACAGTGCGATTTCAAAACGAAACACACTTGCTTTTTTCACTTGTCTTAGAGGGGTAGATTCACTGTATGTTCGGAATTTCTTGATACGATAAAGAACTGACACTATGTAAAGTTGTTTTGAAAGTGTCTGATTTCATCAAAGCGACACAGTGGAAACAACGAAAAGATTCTATGAATGACAGCATCATTGGTCTACCAGATACCGTAAGCACACGGTTTGTCTACTTCCTTGAGTTTCATTGGACCATTCCACACTGGAGGAAAAAATAGCCCTTTTCAAAAAGGTCACCAAGAAGAGGACCCGCCCTAAGTAGTATGTGATTTGGTCTCTTTTTCTACCCTAAGTATTCCACTCAGAACAGCAATAATCAGACATAAGTGTTTTCAAATATGTACAGGACAACGATTGGCCGAAAAATCACCCGATCAATACATGATGAGGCTCCAGTAAACTGAACAGAAATTTAGTTTGACCTCTTTTCTAGGGCTATGCATTATCTTTGCTATCTAGTGAGAGTTGAATTGTTGCAATTAAGAGGAGAGCTTGTGTCTGCTTGGCACTGATGTTGTCCCAGTGGTCCTTTTGAGAACCATTTTGAGAAAATGGTTTTCCATTTCTAAGTGGACTATTTCTGTACGGATTCATTTGAACTAGTTCTGGCTAGAGCGAACCTTGGGAAAACTGTTCACTGTCACCACAAATTAGGACCCACAAAAGTTCCACAGAGTCACGAAATCATTACTTGGGTCCGCCTTGGTAAATCTCCCGGAAAGAAGCTGTTAGTTTGGCTATTTGAACGGCCCTGGGTGCTGCAATATTTACGCGCGGACTAGACTGGCTGTAACTTCGTTCTGCATGGAGCAACTGTGTTCGGAAGATCATAGGAGAAGAATGAAACAAAGAACGGTGGGTCTCCGCACTATGAATAATCGTTGTGCCAGACGGTTTGGGTCTGTTCCCTGCGACGGGAGAGTGAAGGCTACGAGGTCGGTCCCCCAGACACCCATCACTTTCATATCTATGGAACTAGTTATTCTGCCTTCCTCCGAGCAAGTAAGGGTTGGGAATAGTTGACCTCAAAAACCGTACTCTTGAATTGTCCACTAGTTAGTGCATCTGCACATTATCCAACATAGTCTAAGTAGACTTGAAACTCGCCGACTGCACCATGTTGCTCCAAAGGCATCTGCTCTACACAATGGCAACAACATTGAGACGTGTCTACCTTGCTCCACGCGTCCTCAGCCTAAAGCAGTCCCCGAAGCCATGCAGTTAGTACTTTCGAGTTATTAGCTCTAGACAGAGTCACAGAGGAAACCCACTACCCTTTGCCTATTGGGTCAGAGTTAAAGAAGGGAGGAAATTCCCAGTGGTCTGGACAACTGGGGGCTATCATCCACCCTTGCAGCTCTCCCTTCAGTGACGACTAACCAAACTTTGGCCGGTGCATTTGAAATTCTATTAAGTTCTGTTGCCATTTTTAGTTTTCCCATGTTAGTTAAGCTAGTACTGTCAGTATAAGCCCGTTTTTTGCACGAATCAGGCCGACATTGGCTTAACGTTTGGGGCTAATCCTTTACAATACTGTATATATGCACTATATGTATAGTGCATATATCTAGTATATATATATACTATATCACCACACCTGAACTATACCGGTGAGGTTTTGAGCCTAAAATCGCGTGTTCTCTTGATACCGATAAGTGTTTCTTATGGTTCCTTGTGTATTGTAGGCACATATGATTTTTTTCACCCAAAGAAGTAGTAAACAAATTCCGCCTGCTTTTCTTGGCTTTCCCCATTTTCTGTAAGTTTCCAAATCTACATGGACGCTTTAGTGCATAATTTGTGACCAAATAAGAACGTTTACTGGAAAATTATAAGGCATGAAGACGCTTAAAGGCGCGTAAAGACGTTTATCGGTGGTAGGCCGCTTACGTCCGGCGTTATCACCGAAATAAAAAAGCTCAGGAAAACATTTAGATACCTCGGATAGCATAACAACATGAGACCTTCATGTGCAGCACACCCATTTGAACAGGAGATTCAGTTACGTCCCACGCTGAAATCAAATTACCTTGCAAATGGGAGTATTTCATGATTTTCGTACAATTTAGGTTGAATCAGAAAACAAAGTTGACTGAATGATAACTCAAAGCCTGTGCTTTCACCTAATGAACTCAAAGAAGGACGAAACATGCTGTCAAAAAGCTTACAACCGCCATAAAAGTAGTGTGTTTCGCCTAGACAGTACACTGCGACATTCCTAGTCCAGCAACAATATCGTCTCCAGTTGAAGAAAATCGTAAGTTGGAGATTCCACTGAGATTCGGCTGTTTCCCGTTAGAACCAGTTCTATCTGCAAACGAGTGCATTTCGTGAATTGAGTACAATTTGGATTCAAGTAGAACATCTTGTTGACTATAGGAAAACCTCGGAGATGGCGCCTTGTAAAATGAACGAAGCCGTTGGTGGACTATCGGAGACTTTCCACCAAACTTGTCAGTAGTGCGGTTCGTTCAGTGAAAAGTAACAGACCAGATAGAATCCATTCCATTGTTATTGTTTGAGGAAATAAAAAACCTCACAGGTGGGAAAAGGGTGCTGAAGTTTCGATGGTGTCGTGGCGTGATGCACGACATTGCTACTGTTGCGGCATCGCCGAATCCATTCGTCACCTTTTTGCAAAACAGCGAACACTACTCGAGCAAGTAATCTAAGGAAGCCTTCAGTTCAGTTGCATCACAACCTAGTATGAAATCGATGTGCAACGCTTTCATCTTGGACTGACATCAAACGAAATTGACACTACGTTATTCCAGAGAAATCCAAAACTCCCCCTGTTATGTCAGGTTACTCCCTCTGTGCACTACACCAAAAGGCCATAAACTCAGTGAATTACCTAAGCTCGGTAATCGTTCTACATTGATCTACTCATCTCACGTGTGTTACCTGCAAAACAGACAAACTTTGTGAATACATCCTTTGTCCATTTGAAACCATAGAATGTTTTATCAAAATTGGAACATTCATTTCGTAACCACACAGTGAATGCCGGTCTAATAAAGTCAACCCACCCCAAACGGAGCTAGTTCTGCCAGTGACCAAAAAGCCAACTGTCGAAAATCTCCGGTTCTTGGGTTGTAGCAGAGAAAAAATTGGCCTAGTCTGGGACGGTAACAAAATGTGACGAACAGACGCATGACTGATAGAGAATCTTACCGTCATATTCTTTTTTGCTTTCTTTTGTGGCGAATACCAGTGGGTTAATCGAGCGACATTGGGTCCGTGCATTTTGCGCTAGCAACTCATCTGGGACACAGCTCCAGGAGAATTCCTGTGGAACGGTCACATTTACAACGTGGAGGAAAAGCTGATTGTGGGTAAAAAAAAGAACAGAGGACAGTCAGTAGGAATCCCACAAGAGCATCTCCCAGGGGAATGTTGATTGAAAGTTTTTTCTATGAGCAATTTGGTATGTGATTCATGCCTATTCCAACGCTGTCCTTGGAAAAAAATGCCACGAAGCTTTAACCCCAACTGATGAGTCATCTTTGCCTCAATTTCACAGGAAACATGCCTAATGTTTCAGTCAAATCACACATTCAAGAGGGTATTGTAGTGCACAGAAAAAAACTGACTTTTTAGCTGAAGCATGGTTGGATGCCCTTTCGGGACTTTACTAAAACAAATTGTTGACAGACATCTTCTCAATAAAGCCACATACACCTACAATTGAAGTCATTTTATGTTGGAAAGCCAAGAAGCACTGTACAACTGTTTTATTCTCCAGGGAAATCATAACCAGGGTGTATTGTATGAATAGGAATTCGCAACCCTTCGGATATTAGTTCAAGACTAAATTGTCCGGTCACGAGCGGCTGATCAGCCGTGTTATTAGCTTTCAAGTACAAGGAATATGTCGCCACTCACCCTTCAGTCACACGATTCACACCAGTATATGGCGTGACTGACTCCTCGAGTGAGGACTTCTCAGACGGAAGATTCACTGGTGCTGTGAATCATTGTACTCCCAATGCTACTCATAGTTTGTTGGTAGCATGAGAAGGTTTTGCGAAAATTCCAGTTGGAAAAGTTCTGAAATCTCGTTTTACCAACAGAGTATAAGTAACTCAGGACGAATGAACCTTGATCTGAGAAGTCGTCACGCGGGGATCCAGCCAACAGGTGAACACCTAATGTCGATCTCGTGAGTGAAGAATGAGTTGCGCCATATGCGATTTTGGTCCTACTGCTGATCGCTCACTCGTAGCGGAAAGCTTTAGTCTTCAACAGCTAGCCGGGTGATTGCGGGCCCAAAATCCCTTGGAGTTCCGTGAGATTCACGCTGCTGGTGATACCAAACAAGGATGAAACGGCAGTACGGACCTTTTCGAATTTCCAGTGTAAATAGGCTTTGCTCAGAGGACGAAATCTTACCTGAGGGATATTCCCAGCTCTCCAGCAACCACAGGTGTTCGTTAACTAAGTAAAGTTCAGACAAGGAGAACCAAGAGAACAATTGGAAAACGGAAGAGAGGTGTCTTTTGGTTTCCCTTACAAGCTTACGAATGCTGTTGATCAACAGTCACTGGATGAAACCGTGAAGTAGCTAACTTTCAAGAGCGTACCCTATCCATGGCACCGGGCTCAAAACTATTGGGATATTGGAATGTTACTGGTATGAGTAACGTCAGCTCATCTTTCTAACCCTGGCCGACGAGGGCTAGGTTGTCAATAGTGAGAGAAAAACGAAAAAAACATGCCAATGCATGTTGATCATTGTGCCTTCTTCAGTAATGATAACGCCGTTCGATTACCAGCTTTGGACCCAACAGCAATATTCCATTTTTCGTTCTGTCAACACATTTTATGTTTTCCAATTGTGCTAGTTTCTTTAATGAAGGGACAGATTACCGGCAGGGAAACGGATATCGTCTCAAAGGACCGAACGATCAGTCCTATAAGTTCATCTACGTATCTGACAATGACTGGAATTCTGACTAAAGACACAGGTTTAAGAAGGAATGGAAATGGTATGAAATGCACGTTTTGAGATGACTGTTCTCATCAACTCGCAATTGCCTTGTTCACTAACTCCGTGCTCAAAATCTACGGCTTAGAAAACAGAGAAGACCCGTAAGTTTTGACTGGGTAAAACTTGGTTCTATTGGTCGAAGTATGCATGATACCCTATCAATCATCAACACTTACAGTAAACTGTCATGCCCCCCAGGAGATTCTCCTTGTCGAGAGGTTACAAAATGCCGGATGCTTACTCCCTTGGATTTCGTTAACTAGTGGAGCTGTCCCGAAGTACACCTTTGACAAAGTCGTGTTTAAGTGTCCGGCTACAAGAAGCTCCATGTTCAGAGGTTGTTCACCTCACTAGGGATGTCCCTCAAGTGGCTTTTTGCTTAAACTTGTTTTTACCTACTTGTTATTCGAATCAGGTTTACTGAAGGTGCTCCGTATGCTTGTTTATCTGGTCTAATCTTTAGTTGTAAATTCAAACCAAACTTCAGGCTCTAAAAACTGCCGGAAGAAGTTATCTCAACTGATATAAATGAGTAGATTCAACTACTGCATACAACAAGCGTGAATCCGGTCTACCCAAATAGCCTCATCGAGAGTTTGAACCTCTCCATTGAGGTATTATACAGTCTCTGGTGCGTGGAATCAGCTAGCAAGAAGTTTTCCTGAAGCACTAGCAGTAAATGGAAAGCAAAGGTTGAGGAGAGGTATTCTGTGTGTTTTTGAGACACTGTAAAAATCCTGTATGCGTTGACCTGCCCATCTGTCGTATGTCTAAACCCGCTAATGAAGATACTGTTGAGCTCGGAATACTGGTGAAGCATGGTCATCAGCCAGATGCCGCTGAGAATTTCGCGGCGATTTCAAAATGGTATTTCCATTTATTGACACGTACTTTTATCAGATGAGCTAACAGCCGAACGCTTCTGACCCATGCCTGGCTTTTCCACTTGTCTAGGCTTCTGTGGACTTGACGGTCACTCAGTTTGAAGGTATTTCAAACCGGAGGGGTTAGGCTCTACAAATCGACCAATAGGAACTCACATATGTATTGTTTGGTGCTCGAACGTCAAACGAAGCTTCGATTGCCAGATGATGCAATTCAGGTGGGAAATCATGCAAATTGTCCAAAAGGAATTGATCATCCAACTTCCACATTTCTCCAGGGGTAAGATTCATACGATACCGAAATCCTGCATTTAAAGGATAGGCGTACAATTGACAGTTAGATATATAGACACATAGATAATCAATATCACAGCTCATTTAGAAGAGTGATGTAATCCGCAAAACTTCTCCCTCAGTTGCGTGTTTGTCAACCATACTGGACAGAATAGAGTGGTACGGCGAAAAATCAGGAAACAACAGCTGTCGGACTAATTCTCCAGAATGGCAGCCAAGCAGACCAGGAGGCTACTCGGAAAGCCAAAAGGGACCAACTTCTGAGACCCAAAATGGGGACAAACCACGAAATAGTGCATAGCCTCTTGAGAAAACTCTACTTAGCGACTAGCTGAGGTAGAATTTTCCAGCAGGCCATGAATGAAACCGACCTGCCTTCAGGAACGTCTATCCCAGTTCTTCACCTGAAGTATCGGTTCATCAAGGAAGGGAGCGCAGCAGACGGACGATTACGGATTGCCTTACAGTTCCGAATCCAGACGGTATACAAAGAATCGTGGGGGACAGATAAGCTGTTTACGAATATGTGTTTGCCCAACTGCCTAGCTTCTCTCTACGATGCCAGCGTTTGCCTTCAAGTCACTCTGCAGCGGCCTCCGAACATCTGATTTACGGATTATACGTTACCAGTTCTTCGCCAGCGAATGTCACATGCCTTCGAATGGCCAGATTCGAGGAGACAAACATGTTCATACTTGTTTGTGTGGTTGCCCCGGTGGCTGGAACGGTGGCACGGAAATTGCCCTAGACCTGTCGACTGATTGCTTGCTAGTCAGGACTTTCAGTCATTTGGCGCCAAGGTACTTCATGACCTCTTTTCTCTGTTAACTTGCAGGAGCTTACCAGTCAGTCTGACTCACCTAATGAACTCCCATACTGGTAAAATGCGTCATGCAAAGAAGTTTTTTGGGAGTTTTTCGGCTTTGTCTTATGTACTCTTGCGCGAATATTCTTCGCCACACGGATATGCGGTTTAGTCCCGAAGCTCGGTGCATTTCGATCACGGAGTTCGAGGTATTAATCAGTTTTCAGCAAACCTACTGAGTTGAGTAGTGTATATCCCAAGTTACGCATAATACCAAACAGTTGGATCGATGTTATTACTGGAATCTCGCGAAGACTACAATTAATGTGATCTACATGTTTTACACTGGTATCCATCCTATGAAAAAACCATTGTGGGGCAAAACAGGAGGCTACCTGTTTCCCGTCAGTCACACAGAAACTATCACGGCTACTACTGCACCATCCTGAATTGTTATTCTAGGCTGCATTTTGCTTTGTGATAGTTTAGAACGTATCACGGTCACACTAAGGATTGAAGACACCATATTCCATCCTCCAGTTAGAAAGCAACTGGAAAAAAGGAATGATGTCGACTTTTCCCACTTGTTACAGTGAAAAGAAAGGAGAAAACCTAGTCTTTTTTGGGTCCTTTTTAGCAGTATGAAATCATCCAGATAGCCAAATCTCCCAGCATTCAAGCTGTAGCGACACATAGGCAGAAACAAAACTAGAAGTTAACGAGCGGTTGCTACTTTTGTTGTTGCGCCGACCGAACCGAACGGGGTGCACTCACAACAAGTCAAAAAGGTGATCACTCGTAAATTTGTGCCTGAACACTACTTATATCATTCTTTCAGCCTGTTCTCTGACATCACAGTGGTTTTTTCGATGGCTGTTCCACGGAACCGCCTAATTTTAACCAAGAAATCTTGCAAAGCAGCCCAGTCCGAAGACTGTGAAATGTTGCGGTGTATGTTATGGTTAGCTACTTTTCAAAAGCAATGTACTCAAGTACCAAGAGAGAAGCGATCCTGGCAAGGAATCGCTGCTTGGAACTTCAACTTCAAGGAAGGTCAAAATACTGTTTCACAAGCAAATGTTTAACTAACTAATAACAACACATTATTTTGATGGTCGACCTCGTGGTCAAAAAGTGACTTTTTGTGGCTTTTTCTGATTTCCTTTGGAGCCCAGACGCAAACTAAACAACAACCCAAAGAGAAGAACGGCATGAATGATCCTCTTTGGTGATTTCTACAAGCAGCCATTACTGAGAGGTTGGCCCTGGGATGGCAGAGCTTCTTCACCATAGCCTGGAGAAAATTGTCAAAAACTTTCTTGATCAAATGATTTTTTTATTTGGGTGCATTTCCGACCCCCTTTATGGTCCAGTGGGGACCAGTGCTGCTACACAGTGCATTCAGAGAACCAGCAAGTTACACAAAAGTAGTATAATTTGGAGATGTTCATTCATTTTGAATGGATTTATCAACGAAATGAGTTAAGCAAATATACTCCACCTCTCGTTGATACTCGGAACGGCGATATAAAGATGACGGAATAGGTTGAGGAACTTACTATAAACATTATCAAGCGGATGACCAGGAGCTGTAGGGACACGGAAGGAAATATAGGAAACTCTTAGTTAACGATTTAACAGAAGTGCGGAAAAATTGCCTTGAATCAAGTGTGCGGAGATTAGTACACAATTCACAGCGTGACTTCCTAAAATGAATGCGTTAGTCTAGTGATGTTGGAACGCGTCGTATCTGACGGCCCTCAACTAGAGTCCACAAAGCTCATCAAAAGTCACACAAGATGGTCACCTGAGCACTGTTAATGGATTTGTGACGTATGTTTTCTAAGGTCACATTGAAATTTCAGAAAATATGGGTGACAACTGTTCCTTGGATGCCTTTCGGTACTGTTGCCCCAACCCGAGATAACTGTGCGACCAACACCTAGGCGTCCACCACCAACTCATTTGGCCGTATAATTGCTGCGCGCATTGTAGAGCATAGCTGCTCACTTTGGAATACCAAGTCGGACACTCTACACTATTTCAGTGTACAATATATGAACAGTGTACGTAGGTGAGTAAGTACTGATTAGATGTTGGTTGAATTTGGCAGACACTAGTCAAGTGAAGTGCTTGTACAACAGACGTGGTCGGCAAGCAAAACCGAATATCTATCTGGTTGGGATTCAGTAAGGGAGTGTACCAGGTAAGCTGAGCGGATTTATGGCCTGTTTGGCCTAGCTCAGGCTCCTAAGCTGAAAACTCCCTAGCCTATGACTAAGATTATCAGCACCAAACACGTCAAAGAATCAAGTGACTTAAGGAAATGGTAATCAAGGAAATGAGCAAATGTTTGGCACATCGGTGGATCGGATCCAATCAGTTAAAGCATATTTTCCAGGAACCGGAACTTTCAGGAACAGTTCTTTTTGTAAATCATTGTTGACGCACACCTTACAAACCTCGAAGTAGATTCGAACCCACAAACTTTCTGGTAACAGCATAAAACTATATCATCAACATTGATTACATCATACCTGGACAGGATACATTATGACAAATGTCACTGATTTAGCAGATCACGTCACGTGTTTCGGTGTTGAGTGACCTGCTCAAAAAAGAAAAATTCCGGCGGGTCGCTTGGACCAGTTGTCTAGTAAGTCGTCAACGCCGGATCACGTGATGTGTAATGCAATTTTGAAGGCCAGAGGTTTTATATCTTGTCCAAGTGCAGGTTATGCACTCCTCTGCTCTCCTTCAGAATGGCGCAGAAAGGCGTGAAAGAGGTCACGAAGAGTTTGGGTGTTGTTGGTGTTGTACGCCTTCCAGGATGGGGACCCCGTGACCCCGCCTGCGCTTGGCTGGAGACGTTGTAAGAAATGGCGGCTAATCGATGTCAGTAGCGTTCATGCTATCAGTCTGTTTCCAGAGTGTCTGATTGAGCATTTGGAGGTGTAGGCACCTCAGATTGCTTGACATAGGCCTGCACTAGGTCCCCTCTCTCATCCACTCTTTATCTCTTCTTCTCATTCTAGGACTTTTAATACATATATGTATGTATGAAATTAGACGAATTTATGGTTGTAGGGCAGTGAAGCATCAGTGTCAACACTGATGTTGCTGTCCCTGATAATGATGATGGTGACTCCTCTGCCCAGGTTGTCGTGGATCCCGGATTACCCTGAAGATTCATAAGGTGCATACTTTTGTTGGCGGTTATCAGGGATGAAATTGTTGTTCACTGCTTTCCGCCTTTCGACATAGGGTGACATTAGTTGTGGGATGAAGACTCTGTTGAAATTGGAAACTGGTACGACAGACACGTCATAACTGAAGTTATGGATACACTGTATCAGGAAGGTCAGATTCCTGAAAGCAACCACTGAATGCCCGAAATCTACTGAGACCTTCAGCTCTGCTAGATGTTGACCAGACGGACAACGACCCTCAATATACAGCGTGCAACAGCCTTCTATCAAATCCAGACAGTGCGAGTCAGCGTTGGTCAAGGTCAGACAACGCCCCCGCAGTATGCAGCGCGTCGCAGCTTGTACCAAGGCCAGACCGAACGTGGCAATCCCACGTTCGGTCTAGAACTGGTTGGCTAAATACACTCATTTGCAAACAAATTTGGTTTTTCGAAAGACTCACCTGAAACCCAACTGAATCCCTCGTTTATGATGTTTCATTTATTACCGTCGTTCTGAGAAAATGCATTTCAGCAATTAGGCAGATTTATTCTTAGTGACTTGGACTGGGACGATCGATTTAGGCCTCCTTTAGGTAAGATATTTTGATCAGCCAAGATCCAGAAATTTAGAGTACAGTTTGCCTAATGCAACATAATACCAACAGACCTTCAGTGAAGGGTACCATGAGAACTCGGCAAATTAGTAAGTCTGCTCCCCTGTGCAGTGCTTAAGACACTGTATAGGCTCTTCAGCCATTAATGTACTTTTCTACAAAAGTTCACCCAGGATAGTCATGAGAACACCTATCAAACATTTTCTATACACTCCGTTCATTGTTCGACAAGCGTTCCAAACATAAAACAGGCATCCATCCCAAAACGCGGTACTTTTAAAGTGATTCTCAGGCTTTCTACTATGCGCAAATTGTGTGTTTTTGAGATTGCAACCAACAACACGGCAGCGTAATTTGGGTTCCACAACATTTTTGATTGGATCGGTTTTTGCTTATAGAGATTTTCACACTTTCCTTACGAAAAGCAATTTTTCGGATAGCGGTTTGCCGTAAAAAAATCTCTCCTGGTGTTAAAGTGCACTCTTCTTATGGTGACCGTTTAGAGAGGTTCTGTAGGTCGATTCAGAGATAGCGAATTCGCTGCGTCGATACACAGACACAGTCTAGTGCCGACGATTTAAAATAGGACCTATTTTACTGTGGAAAACAACAAAAAATCTTACATGGAATTTCGTCGAAAACCCGTGGACAACGAAACGCGTCTCGCTGTGCTTGACCTCTTTCCCCTAGAGCGTCTTCGCCTCCAAGGAGGCCTTATACTTACTTATGCCCTGCTTGAACAAGTTTTGGCTAACAGGCTTTCACCGTTGAGATGAATCTAAACCAACTGCTTACGGAAGCCACCATGTCCAGTAAACAGTGATCAGTACGAACTTGTCCATCAGTCAAACTTAAAGGCTGGTCACAAGACGAGCGCGTCAAGTGCTTTAGAATCGTCCAAAACTGTGTACCAAAGTATCCATCCTGAAGCCAAAAATTTCGACTTGGGAGTAGCGGTTGAATATGATGTTAACTTACTCAATTTTTCAGCGGTTTTCATTGAGCTCGAGATGGCTCAATGTTTAAGGCGCGAACTTACTAACCGGATGGGCTGTGATTTGAATCCAACCTCCGCATCTCATCTGTGCCCGTCTAGGCTTGAGGAACCGCCTGCTAGCTTCGTTTGACGCGACAGCTAGACACAAACATGGTTTTACAGCTTAGCAATTATTTTTAATTTTTTTAATAAATTTTGCTTTCATCTTTTGGTACTACCGCAACGAAGCTGGTTTCTCACGCGAGAATCCAACCAAATATCTTGGAGTGCATGCTCACATTATCAAGTGTGACAAATTTTGTACAGCCACATCTTCGAATTTTTGCGCAATTTGGCAGCCAAAAAGCTATCGCGCATTTCCTCTACACTTGTGGGGAAAATGCAAATTAGTCTGTGGGGAGACAGCAAAGCCACATCATTTTATAGAACGTAGGGCTTGGTGGTTGTGGGTGGTCATAGCTGTTCGCCACATATTTGTGCTTCTTTCCTCTGCTTCTAGTGCGCAAGCATGCCTTTTAGGTAGACCGTACTATCTGTTTCGCTAACCATAAGATTTTGGAAGACCAGTTGGATTTTTGGGCTGCCCACAACACAGAGGGTGACGAGGCCTGACACAACCATGTTTTCCTCGTGGGTTGCTGAAATATCATACTTGCTCTAATAAAGCAGAAACGATAGCTGCAAACCAGCAAAAAAGAGACGAGCATTCCACTTACAGTTTTCTCTTAACCATGAAAATGGTGCTCCAGAAAAGTGTGCAGATCGTTCCGGTTTCCCGATTAATTTTAATCGACTGAAAACAGACCATAGGTGAGTTTTTCATTCTTCACCCATTGAAATGGTCCTACAAATAGCTCCAACCTCCATGCAAGAGGAAACCGGAAAGGTTCTTGAACTAGTGATAACTTACAAGTGTTCGGAAAATTGCGACCAAAAAGCACAGTAGCAGTAATGATGTGATTAGCCTGAATCGCTAGTGACTAAGTCCACCCATGCAGCGCAAAACTTTTAACCTCCAGTCTAATGTGATCAGCATCACCGGTAAACCGAAGCTGATGAGGCAAATAATACAAGTATTACCTAGTATGTGTACCTTCCATATAAAAACGACGCAAGATAGTATAAAGCAAAGCACTTACAAACAGTCACGTGAGTGGGACCTAGAAACGGGGTATGAAGTGAGTTATAGTACCTCTGTGTAATGGACCGCCCAGGTCTAGGTTGTCTTTGACACCAGCCAGGTAAAGTGTTTATCTACGTGTTAAATACCTAGCTAAATGTAAAAAAGTGAGGAATTTGACACTAAGGCACTCTTGGGTTTACGAGGTTCATGCTTTTGGTTTGGACATTTGAAGGATTGTGCGTCGCACACGGAAGGGAATGATGTCTTGGACAAGTAGCTAAATACCTCGGAGAAGTTACAGCGGAACGATTAGATGTATTCCTTTTCTTTGTAGAACTGCTTGGAGCAAATAACTGTTTGGTTTGATGCAAAACGACACAACTAGATCCTGTACTAATGTTCGTTTCATCGCCTTCAAAAAGAAAACCACGAAAAGTCTTGAAAAAACTGACACTTCTGCTGGACAGATGATAAATAGGTCCCGGTACTTCTGAACAGACCACGTTGGTTGTCTGTCTTGATAATTTTAGTGTTGAAGATTGTCCATAGAATGCATTAGCGACAGGCCAAGCGGGAATTCTATTCCAATGGGATTCCGCATCAAAAAACTACGGTCCATGGGAATTCACTTTCTCGTATGTGGATTGTATTGCAGGCTGCGCGAACCAACTCAGTTCGTCCCTCAGGACCAAGATTGTTTCTCCTGTCACTGGTTAAGAAAACCCGTCGCGCAGTACACATTCCAAGTAGCGAAATTTGGAAAACCGAGGTTTTTCTCCTCTAGCAACCCTCGGTTTTCGACCACTGCACTAGGATTGTTTCTCCTCATAGGAGATGTTCGAATGATATAACAAGACGGTAGTTTCCAACGAAATGCTTTTGCACGCTTGTCGATTGTCGCGACACATTATGCACCATTCGTAATGCAGCACAAATGGTGCGGACAATGCAGCCGGTGACAGCAGTCGTGAACTCAGGGAAATTCTGCGGTGCCGTTGCTGTGTTGGATGACAGTTTTCTGTTGATCCCAAGTGATCCCTGATGAGAGCAAACAACTGTCCTATAGTTGACAAAATCTAACCAACTGTCACCAATAGGCTTTCGGGAGCAAACGCTTCCTGGGGTCAAATCTTGACAACCATGACTGAAGAGAAAAAACAAAGTGGATGAACGCTGCCGAAACCGCATTTGAAAAGGAGCTGCAAGCAGGGGGGAGGGTAAATGCGGTTTAACCAAAATCAAGTGAACTGACTTTTGTCAGATAAACTTGATTCCAAGGTGATGGCTGAAATCTCAAGCAAATCAATTGCTCACGAGCATGAATGACCCAAAACAACTTGAGGATGTACCATCGCCCATAAATCTAGTCGACTGCATTTGGGGTTTTGTGGGATAGGCATTTTGTTCATATTCACACCACTCTCGTTTGAACGGTCGTCCCCCTGTTCTGGCGTAATTATTCCGGTGAGTCCACACCAAAGGGAAGCACTGGACTCGAGTTTCGCTCTTATTAGAGCTCATCAGCAGTGCATATCCAGTGGCCGTGCCGGGAGTTGAACCCCGGACATCTGACATGCGAGGCGAGCGTGTTACCACTACTCCACCAACGCACGTTGGACGCATCTGAATTTTCACGTCTGAACAGGCGAACGTGTTCACACTTGAGCGATGTGACTGGTGTGCCCGACCCATCGAACGACGACCCAGTAACTGTCCTGGTTGTGACGATCGATTGACCCGCTAGTCAGGACTTCCCAGTTAGGTAGCGTGACACACGCTTGAAACCCAATGGGCGGTATTTTGGTTGCATTTGGGGTTTTGCGGGATAGGTATTTTGTTCATATTCACACATTGTAAAATGGTCAAGTCCAAGTAAATTTGCAAAACCACTTTCTTATTTAGCAAATTGATCGCTGGACAAAAAACTAATCACCCGATTTCTTTGGACCGGATTGGCACTCACCGCCGTATAACCTGCTTCAACAACCCCGAAACACAAATGACATTTCAAGACGGAAAGACACTGATAGAAAAAAGACAAGTCTGTTAATCAAAGGAAGGTAGTTATCAGCCCACCTTTGTAGGGCGTGTGAATTACTATCAAGGTCATCGGTGTTTGTATGACCTAGCATTTTCAGATTTTCTCAGCCAACAATTTGAATCGGCTGTTCACTGAATTCACTGTCGACTTTATTGGAAATCCACAGAACATCTCGAAACATCATGATGTCACGTGCGAAACGTTAGTAAGACCAGTCCAAACCAAGTTAATAATAGTCGAAGTTGAAAAGGAGTAATCAGACCTACTTTCGAAAAAAACGTCTGCAAACCCGGATAAGAACTTATTGGAGTCAAACCGTTTTTAACGGGTTTTCATTTATATCTGTGTGCACCATGATATATACACCAATACTCAGTAGAGGTGCAATGATACGCTTATTCGTTAGTATGGATCGAAACAATCTCAATGAACTATGCGTTTTGCATACTTTTCGCGTGAAATGAGGATAGGAATTTGTCCGCTGTACTGATGTAAGAATCACCTGAGGTCTTTCAGTCTGGTTTAGCCGTGGATTGTTTAATTGCCGCAGAAGTGGAATACGAATGGACGGAAGTTTCACCATTGTAAGTTCAGATTCCTGAAGTTTTACGGGATATTATCACCGGTTGGCCATTGGACTATGTGATGCACGCACAATCCGATCAGCCAGTGAGGACCTTTTCCGGCTGGTATGACTGAAAGGCGAAGGACCTCATAACGCTTGCTGAACATGCATGAGCCTCAGTTACAATTTGATGGGTGTCTTCTATCCTAGGTATTGACGGCCCTAAACAACTTCCGCCTAGCGCTCAGAAAACCTTAAATTTTCTTGTTGTCTTGTCTGGAGAGATGAACCAGAAGATTTCGACAAATACACTCATTTGCAAATCAATTTGGTTTTGACGGGAGACTCACCTGGAACCCGCCTCAATCTCTCTTAAAATCGCTCTTAAAATCGGGGACTGCCCCTACCATATGAGCTCCAAGAAGGGCGAAATCGGTCGTAGGCTGTCGAAGAGTTTTCAGCAGCCTTCTGACTAGTGCATTACGAGAACCGAAACATTGTTCACCCAACTTTGCATCGCGATGCATTACTTGCTTGCTCGTAATGCTTCAGCATATGTTGCTTCCCCATCCCTGTGACAACGAGGATTCCCACGTGATACTTCATATGAGTTTGCCAAAATATGGTCGCTCATAACTCGCAGATTGGTGATATTCTCGATCAAGATCACAGCTGTTTTGACCAAGAAGCTATTCTGTATCAGTTGCGCAAAGGTTGCGTGTGCAGCTCGGGGATAGTGACTGAATAGAACCATGAATAAGCCTCACCAGTATTCTCAATTCTTTCAGCGTGCAGTACGAACTGTTGGCGGCTATGCTTGTACAAAATCGACGCCTTTTATGTACAAATTTGAGCAACATCGGTTTTTCTCAACAGGTGAACGGAATAGCGTTTTTCAAACTTCAAGTTGTCCGCAGAACGTGGTCTTCAGACAATTCCCGTCGGCTGCTGTCGATCGATTAGATCACATACTGAGTGACCAACGTGAAAGCTTGCGTAAGCGGTCATGGGGACAGAATACTAAAATTCGCCTCGTCGGGACATCACACACGTCCCGTGCACGGATGTTGTAGAACGGTTATGACCGAATCTGCATGGGTGACTCACAATTGATTGTTTTAATGTCTCAGGTGCTCGCACACTGAGGGTGAAAAAAGGTAGTACGAAAAAAACAATACGAATGTCCAAACAACTCCGGCAAAGAGAAGCACATACTTCTTCGAAGATGTGTCACATTTCACCTGCAAGTCCCATCATCGATTATTCCAAAAAGAGGGGGCTTGAACAGCTAATATGACCCAGTTTTTAGCTATACGTTTAGACAGCATGGTTTATTGATCTTGGTGGCCACTCAGCCCAGCACTTGGATGTATCACCATATAACGTGATTGTCGTCTCTGCAGTCCGCGACTGCCAATTAACTAATTATGCACTTGTCCTACTTAGAATCCTCTTTGTTCACAGCGTCTGCCTCGAAGAAGAAACTCATCCGCGTCTAGGAAATGATTGCACTCCTTTGAAACCGTACCTCCGCTCAAGGATGCAGCCTCCGTCATAAAACATGTATCAAGTGAACCGTGCACCTTTGATTTTCGGCAAACTTGGACTCCACTTCACACACTTTGAATATTTGTTCACTCTTCCATTCCTGCAAGGATACGTCGCCGTTCAAAAGGCGTCTTGGCCGAAAGGACACCAAATTCAAAGGCTACGGCGCGGGTACAGGTAATACGACATATGTTTCTCCGTTCCACTGTGATTTTATTAGATTTTTTTGTGAGAAGCCGCCCAGAAACTGGATTAATATGGCACTGTCAACTAGACTTTTTGTGAGAAGCCGGCCAGAAACTGGATTAATATGGCACTGTCAATAGTTCTGCGTCCCCGACTACAAGAAGTAGGCTTTGTCAAACGATCAATTTTGAGGGCCAGAGACAAGACCACTGTCTGAGTGCGCCGAACTTGCCATTGTAGACCGGACTCATATTCAGTCTAGTCTGCAAATAATTTTGCTGACACTCAAGAGAGTTGAGTAGATGCTGTTGACAGTCGCAACTGAGTGGATGCGCAGAGCGGAAGCTTAGAAATTCCCTCACCTAGATTGCTTCCCCCAAAAGCAATGATTGGTACTCAGTGCAGCACGCTTTTTCAATTGAGTGGTTTTTAAGACAAACGAACGTAGTTTATCTGAGAAAGTATTTTATTCACGATAAAATTATGGCATACACACTTATCATATTTAATTGTATAAAAGGATGTGTACTACCGTCACGCTATTTTCAGTTACATTTAGCCCCACGATGAAGGTTGGGCTGTTTGCTGGCTGTCGGCCTTAGGGACCTCAAACCTCTGGTTGCTATTCGTTTATACTGGATAGATGAAAATACACCATTTTGGGAATGTGTTCATCATAGGAGAAGGTCACTTTAATTCAGAGTTACTGATCTTCCCGAAATATCAACTGGGACCTATAATTTCTGAATGCATGAGTTGCATTCACACCACTCTCGTTTGAACAACCCTCTACCTGCCCTGGCGCAAATATCCTAGCGGGAGAAGCATTCGACTTGGGTTTCACCTCTATTTCAGCGCATCAGCAATACCGAGGTTCGAACTCCGAAAGTCTGACATGCGAGGAGTACTTTTAGCACTATTCAACCGGCGCCCGCCAAGAATTACCACGTCTGAGCAATGTGAATGTATCCTTGTAGTTCTAGGCTTACAAACTACCAACCATGTTCGCGTAGAATATACGGTTTATGGAAAATCGTCCAAGACGTTCAGCTAGAGGGTGGGGGCAAAACTACTAGTAGGAGTCGAAGAGCTTTGAGTAGCCTCAGGAGTAGTGTGTTCTATTAAAAATTCGTGTTGTTTGGCGAGGAATGTGATTCCACCCACTGACCAACTATTTTATAAAACTTGATGAAACCAAAACTACTGACATGAATACCTGATACAATTCAGGCTGGCTACTTGTTTTTGACATTCAGTTTTTCTTTAATCAGTTAAAGAATGATGAAAAGGAGACATTTATCTGTTGCACTGAGAAGCACGTTTCAATCAACATGGTATTCGAATGTGGAACCAACCATTTGTTCTGACTCATGCAACCTGTCGCAACTGTTGTCATAAGTATCAACCGGGATCGCCGAATATGGTGACAGACAAAAAGAGAAAGAGAGACTGACCAATGGGTCACATTCAGCTGACGAACGAAGCATGGTGCAATAAATTAGACACGACATCTCTTCCGGGCAAATACTCTAGGGAAATCGAAATGACCGTTCGTGAGTACTAAGTAAATAATCCAATTTCTTCATCGATTTTAGAGGAAACAATTAACTAGCTACTTGTTTGTCGGCTTTGTGATGTTGACAAAAAGTTTACAATGCGTTTGACGGGTTGTGAGAAGTGTGTGTTTTGAAGAGATGTGACAAGCTTGTTCCCGACAGTAAACAGTAGAACGTTCGGTTAACATGCGTGAAAGAAATGTTGCCCAGTGTGACAAAAGGAAACATATCCCCCGTACTTTTTTGGTTATGGATTAAGATGCTGTCCTCGTCAATATGCAAAAAACATCCAGCGAACGCACGACAGTTGGTCATTTCTAAGCGGAACACGACTGACTTGTGGAAGCAGTGGCATTTATCGACAATGCCCCGTCTTTAAAACGCAGTATAGTCACAAACGCCTCTTAATTTGGAATATTTTGAGGTGTGTGCCACATGGGCTTTTGTGGATTCTTTCGGATAAGGTCTCATTGTTACAGCCACATTCTTTGGGGGTTCGACACAAACCGAGTCGGATTTGTCAGCCATTTATTATCTGTGCACATGTTTTTGCACTTTAGATATGATAGGCACAGCTGTTCTGAAAACTCGGGAAATTCGGAAATTATTGACCTGGGATGTGTTATATGCCATTCTGCAAAGACCTTAGCTTTATTTCCACAAAAGGTAGGGTATGAAATCTATTTTGAAGATGAACAGTGATACAAGTATTCTTTAGGTATCCGGATTCGGATGATTGCTTGGCTTCTGCTTTCATCTGGACGGTCCTTCTCCTGTCCTGGGTCGCTGTTTGCGACAGTGGCAGATCAGTCATGTCTTTCAGGTGTCAGCATGTCCGCTCAGTCAGACGTGACTGTTCAGATGCGTTCAGTGTGCGTTGGTGGAATAGTGATGACAGGCTTGCATGAGGTGACTGACATCTGAGGTTCGAACCTCGGTACGGCCATGCACACAAACCACTGATGACCTCTCATAAGAGTGTGGAACTCAAATCTTGTATTTTCGTTCTTATAGTGAACTTGGTAGGGCAATGTGACGGGATTTTTCAAGCGCGAATGAGGTGAAAGTTCTACAAATTCCGAGGCCAGCTTACAACAAACTTGGCAGTACCATTCAAGTTGCTCTGAGGATGGACCGTGATATTTCCGAAGGCGAAATACACGTGCTTCTAACTCTATGAATTATCTAGAAAAAATGCCACAGGAATTCCGCCTACACTCAAGTAAACCACTTCTTACAGTTACCGGGCTAAATTTCGACCAAGCTTGATAGGTCATCAAGTAATTTGAAATTGAAAAAAATTTGTTTCAAGGGCACTCATAAGGCTGATGAAAAATGGCGATATGTCGTGTTTGAGAAGTCATGATGATGTTGAATATGAGGCCGCCAATGTGTTGCACATTCAGCTAAAGAATACTGTAAACGAGAGAGGCAGGTGAATTTCCACTGAGGTCTCCGTGAGCACCAACTTAACTTGCAAATAAGTGTTCATCAGAACAACATACATTTAGAGGAATGTGGACGTATGGAGCGCTGCACAAATTCGAATTTCAAGTGAACAACAATTTTCACACATACTGCACAGAATGTGGCCCACACCCGGGTTAGCTTGTACAGGTCTTTTGCATGCATGATACTATGTAAGCAGCCGCGCCCGTTGGACCAGCCATATATGACTGAATAGTTTCATTGTCGTAGCTTGTCGGTATCGTTAGGTTGCGTGACAAAGAGGTATGTGGCGATGTAATGTTCCTTGTTAACTAAGCTCCCGATTCACTGAGGTGCAATGACCGCTTGCCGTCATCAGGTCATGGATTTTTTCTTAGAAAAGTAGAGGTGAAGGAACACGGTTTTTTCAGCAACCTTATGAGTAGTGCATTACGTCCACACATGTATCGCGATATCTTGAATATAGTAGCAACTGAAACATGAGGCGGCCTGGTGCAGCACATTCAGTTGCCTGGAAACATCACAAACGAGAGATTCAGCTGTGTTCCAGGTGAGTCTCTCGCAAAACCAAATTGATTTCCAAATGAATGTATTTATCGGAACTCCGTATTAGGTTTTGTTGTCTGTTCGGATTCAAGACTCGGTGCGTGGTTTCCTTGCTTTTTAAGCTTACATGTACGCAGTCGTGGCGAGTTCCCTAAGGGTACTAAATATTGGTTAACTGGTATTCTGGGCATGTACCCACTGACCATTTGAAGTACGGGTTTCGACTGTTCAGCCCTTGATGGCAACGAACCGTCTAGTTTCACCATTCTATTCAGTTCTTTCGTCGTTAGAATTTGGTTTCCTGAACTCTCAAGTCCTGTCGTTTTTTCGTACATAATGCTCAAAGAATTTTCACACAGAGCTTTTCACCGTGAAGTCTATGGTCTACATCATACACCGATGTACGTCTTCAGGTATTTGAGATCACAAACTCTGACATCTGGTGGACGTTATGATTTCCCTGTCCGGTAGTAATAACAAGGCGGCAGGTACACAATCTACCCCGGATACACTACAAATATAGTGTATGATGACATTTGTTCGAAGGTGAGGTTATTCATTCGATGGACCGGTCCATTTCGATCATTTAGGGAATCACAAATAAGTCATTAACACATGGTGTAATCAATCAGTTTCGTTCGTTACAGTCTGCTTTCTTGGCATGCGATAGCACAGGCGACCGTCCCTGCCAAGGTCAGCAGCATGCAACCACGCCTATTGAGATGCTATCGATCGATATGGACGTAGCTCGGAAATGAATTAGTCATGCTGTCACGTGAGAACGCTGTTGCTCGCAGCCGATGCCTCAACTACCACACAAGAGCCACGGTAGCTAGAAAAAATCTTGTTCTTCTCAATAAATGCCATCGACCCGGCTCTTACAAAGGCTACGACTCCCACTGTGGAAAGCAAACAAATTGGTTTGCGATCGAAATCGGTAGCATAGTTCTCTATTCAGCTCTAATGTCTGGACTGCGTTTGAAATTTCCTTCAGTCTAATTACTTATTTGTCACGAGTATGGGAACAGAATTACGCAATGATATTATGATACCGATAACAGCGTTAAATGCAGTCTTTTTCCATTGCACGGCCGTGATAGTGTCAAAGGGGTACGTACGCATCCGAAGCCGATTCTGGAGTTCATCAAAATATGCCTAGACCAAAGTTCTTATAGCTCAAGCACTTTTAACCAGCTTCCTGATGTTGAACTCTTGGACAGTCTCTTTATTTACTGTTAGTTTTGATGTATGATAAACTTGTTTATAATACACTCATTTATGCAGATCCTCTGCTGTTCTGGCGCGATTCTTCTGATCAGTTAAAACATCATGAGAGAAACCTGTGGACTCAAGTTTGATTACCACGGGACACATATCGGGGCTTGTCTAAATTCGAACCCTTGTCAGTTGACCAAATGGTGAGCGGTAAACTGCACGCCTCCTACCTGTTTCAGATGAACAGGCGAACACCTTCGCACATGACTGATGTACATGCTTTGAGCGATACCTTGAAAGACGAGGCTCGGTTCTGCCTCAAACGGTGAAGGTGTCAACTACCTTAGTTGGTTCTGTGACCTAGACATCTCCAATGCACACTGTATTGTCGGGACAATGAACTTGCAACGTTTCTCATATGCAGATGAGGCTGCTTCGAAACGGATATCGCAGCTCTTGTAGTAGTTCAGGAAGATTTATAATCCGAAACCAACTAGTGAGAGTAAATGCGTGGCATTCAACTGAATCGGCCTGGCCTCAAGGACCAATAGTCATTTAGTTTGAGTGAACACTCCACTGGAACACCTGCAGTAGCCTCTAGACCAACAGTAACAATCGTTTTGTTTTGGTCGTTGCAGCAGAGGACACGTGATTATGGCGTATATTTTTTGGCCCAAAGCAACTGATTTCTTCATCTCCATTTGGGAGAGCCGGCTCTCCGGTTGCTGAGTGGTCCGTTGTAAATATATGCTACGTGATAGTCTAGATTTCCAACATTTCCAGGAAGACCTTCCCAACAGCCCGTCTAAACGGTGAGGAAAAGTTTTCAAACTAGGAGGTAAATAAGAAAACTGATGAATCCACTCAATGTACAGAAGTTTCATTAATCACTATAACGGTCGATTTGAGTCAAACAAACTCGAAATACTGGGTAGAATCGTACAGTCGTTTCGTCCTCCTTGACGAGGAATGTTAGCCCGTGTACCACTGTTTCCGTTAGAGCCTTGTGCCGACATTTTTGAGTATAATATTTGGACATCCAACCTTTGTAATTACAACATTGTTGTCAAGCTCGAATACACATCCAAATGTCATGCACCGCGTTACGGTTGGTTTATATTTATGGTTGCTTCCTCGTTGTTTTCTGATCCGATGTTTTTCTCCAAAAAACTTTGATAGACTGTAGGATTTTGTTTGGTAGTGCGTTTTTCCTCTTCAAAAATCCCCAGAAGATCAAGCGAGTAAGTAACAGTGCTTCCCACGTTTCGCTACCATAAAAATGTAAACTGAGGATACTAAAGTGTGAATTCGTTAGCCAACACAGTTTGGGATCAAGGTTACCAAGAAAATAACGCCAAACCACAGTGGAGGAGTTCCCGTCGCTACCTTTTGCCCCTATTAGCCAACACAGATTGGGATCAAGGTTACCAGTAAAATAACGCCAAACCACAGTGAAGGAGTTCCCGTCGCTACCTTTTGCCCCTACCAGAGCGCTATATACGAGGATTCTCTTGCGGAATCCATTGTCTGATGCTGAAATTTGATGACAGACTTGAACTCGATTCCTCTGAGTTGAGAAAATGCAATGGTTCATTAAGCATTGATTAATTCAGTTCAACATGGCTGTCTTATGGACAAATGAAATCTGGACTGGGTTTCCAGATTAAACCCCCTTATCCTAGTAACCAATCTTTGCTTATCAAAATGAATTATCCTCTTTTAAGAACCCGAAAACGACCGAATCATAAAATTAGCTGAGCGTCAACAGAGGACTTGATTGAATCCCAGCTAAATCTCTCGCCTTGAATAATCTTCAAGCGACTGTGCTGCATCCACGCTACATTATGTTCCAACCGGAGCGTTATTCACGAAATATTGGCTGTAAATCGGTTGGTAATTTGCTAGGTCACGTCTCGTCAACAGTCGTGGTCATCAGCAGCGAGCGGTTTGGTGGGTACCTCTTCTTATTTGTTTACGTCTGGATAGCTTTGAAAAGAGTAGTTTTTATTCCTTGATGTGACTAGTTGACTGAGGACCAGCTTGATCGTAATTTCTTTGGTCCGTCTGCTTAGTTTTCTGTCTTTCCAGCATTCAACTAGCTTGCTGGGCAACTTCCATCAGGCAGACTTCATCGAAGTTCTGAATGGTCCGTTCATAATATGTAATACGTTGTGGTCTTTCTTCCTCCAATTTGGTTGGTTATGCCGACAGCATTTAGTTTCGGCAGTTTAATTTTTGTTTTCACTGGCCCGCTCGCAGTTGGCTTTGCGTTTTCGTTTGATTTTTTAAGGCTTGGTTCGCTGACAGTGTTTCCTCCTTCCTTTCAATGTGGCTGATCTATGGGTTTGACTGGTTAATTGTATACTCCATTTTGAGCGTTTGGTTGGAGGCTTATTTCTATCGATTATCCACTAAATTCGAACACTTTTGCATCATCTACAGGTTTTATTCGTGGTTGGATGTTTGTTCTTGAGCTCTGTAGGTCTGTAGTCATCTTGTTCTCAGTAGATGTGAGACCAACCCGAAGGTGACCGAAGTCCCTCTATCCTTGAATTTCTCTGATTCTCCTTATTTCTGTGTTTGACATTAGTTCGAGGATCACCGTATAAGTCAGTAAGAAGAATTAATAAGTTTGAGCACTTTCATGCTTTGACTATTTCCAAGCGAGATTGTCCGACAATTTTCAGCTAGGTTTACGACATTTTGAAAGACCTCGGCTTGCACAAACCTGAGGCAGCTCACGTGATACATGCGGTTACAGCTTATTACAATCAGTCGTTTTAGCACAACTCGTTTTATGCGAAGCCTAGTGGTCGCAGACTGCGGTGGATAAGGATGAAATTTCGTAAACATGTTCCAGACTTTTCAGGATGAATACCGACGGAGTATTTTGAGAGGCTGTGTGGTTGTATGGTTTTTCAGATATCTGCATCGTAGCACATTTGTCGTCGTTGATCAAGTCGTCGCCAAGCTCGGCGAACAAATCAACAACCAATGAGCGCACCCGAGCTACCAATAATTCGGCACACTTCCAAGAACGCGAACGGCATAGGACTTGAAAACTTGTGTCAATACGGATTCGTTTTCCCGCACCTAGCCGCATGTTTGACGAAGAGCCTGCGTCAGTCCCAGAACTACGGTTGACTCGCTTCTAAATGGTTTTCAGTGGAGTATTCTGAATGAATACCTCTCAGCTAGTCAAATCTCGATGAACCACCCACACATACACCTCACAAACATGGAGGAGCTGTGATTGGACTCCAAATCGAGGGCATCGGCAAGTGTGTCGAACTGAAACGCTGCGAAAGCACGATGCACGCTTAAGTTTGTTCCAAAGCACCAACTGATACTCCGTTCTATTATGGGGGATTGTTTACGTGTTCAAGCTCCATTTGGTCATTTCCACTAGTTATCATGTAAAAAAACTTCCTCAAAAATAAATTATAAAATTTTGTTGAATCTGCAGGTTTTGTTTAGGATCTGGGATCATGAAACATACAATCACTAGTGGATACAATAAACGGAGTTTACTGGCTTGTGCATGAAGGCAGGCAAACTAAGCAACTCACTGGTTTGAAAAAATCGATATACAGCTTGAAATCCGCGGTGAGCAATACTAGCATCACTACGAAATCGAAGCCACATGAAAGGCCCTGTGGTTTGCAATCCCTTGCCCACATCTGGAAGACGACGACTGCAATATCGACCTAGCAAAGGTGAATAGCCAAAAGCCCCATCACGAATCTCCAAGAAGTCCATCAAACAATGAGGCTCAGGTTCCAATTCAAACAAGCCGCGAAAATTCAGAAGAATTCTGTGTTCCTTTGTGGGTGCTGCAAAGGAAGAGTAGGAGAACAAGTGGTGGAGATATTCAAAATTCGATCCCCAGAATAGCCGTTTTTCAAGCTGGAAAGATCCATAACGAGGATAGATTTTGGGTTCATCGATTTTTAGTGTGGGAAGAAAAGACTTACGTAGCTGAATTCTGACCAGCTGACATGGTGCAAAGACGTATAAAACTCAGCTGGGTATCCCGTGAAAATTAAATCGGTAAGCAAGTGAGCATATTTCTCTAACATGAGACTCTCTTTTGTCGGTGGAGCTTGTGGCCAGAAAACACTGTATTATTTCGAGTTGAATACACCATTGACTACCCCAGGACACTCTCTGGGATATTCAGCTTCCAAGGTTGGATACTATTGTTTCGTTTCTGGTCTGTTTGCCGAGATTGGCAGTTGGATTGCAGGCGCTTCACCATCAGTCGAGGGGACGCCGCCATTGCGGGGTTAGATGGATTGAACTTCACCGTCCCAAGAGCCTATAAATGGACTCTCATGGTGTACGAAATGCAAAGACAGTCATTCATTTTGCTCAGTCCTTCACAGAAGGTGATAAAATTTGATTAATACTTGCAGAGCTGTTACAGCGTCATTTTCTGAGAGGAAGCGAAACGTTAACAAAGCAAGTCTTACCTGAAAAAATTTGGCAGAATGTCCCCGTAACACCTGCTTCACAGCTTTACATTAAGTCTTATGTCTTACAGCGGTTGACGAGAACCTGTCTAGGTTACAGAAAGATCTCGTCATGATTATCCACATGTTTTCCAAAGAATCGAATTTGGTGGCCACCTAGTTGGGAACATTGTTGCAGTGTTTCGCTGAAAAGATGTTGAGGATTTAGAGCTTCCGAAGTATTAGTTTCGTGACCTGTCTGACCTTCGCCTGAAGGAAATAGACTAGCCTTGTTTGTCCTAATAGAAGGGTCGGCCATGAGCATCACGTCCAATATAGCCAAACGAAGTTTACCTACCACACCAACCTAATGTTGATATTTTCGAAGTCATCTGTGTTTATTTTGTGGTGTTAGTAGCAAGCACAGCTATCTGGACATGTTTTTTCCTCACTGGACATCAAGTTCTTTCATTTATCATCCCATAATACTGGAATTTTTTGGAAGTCTGGAATACTGGAAGCCTGCTGTACATGCACTCACCTAAGGACCTTTTGCATCCTCGTGCACATCGAATACTAATAACGCTGAAACTCATGTTTGTTGCACCCTTGATCCCTAAATTCAGCTTAAGAGATACCCATATTCCAGCTGCTGGTTATGTTACTATTTTCGGCAACTGAAAGCATCCGCATTGAAAAGCCGAATAAACAGAGTTTCTCCTGTCCGTTTCCCCGATCTGGATTTAGAGAGATTAGAGGGGACTTTACTAAGAAATATTCTCGACGGGGCAAATTTTGTTGCTTTGAATAGGCTAGTTCTTCCAACACCACGACTTTATCCATGCAGTACCGCCAGACGTGCCGGTTGAAGACTGGATCATGTGATTTTTTTCCCTCTATCCATAATTTAACCCAACAGTGTGTTAACTACGATCAAAGACACTGCGACTGTGACGCTGGCTCGTCAGTGGTTGAGATATTTAGTATTTACCTGGTAAAATGCTGGTGAATCCAATCTGATGTAAAAATCGTGTGGCCATGGTATAAACTCCTTCTTGAGCCCAGAACTCCGCATGTGAAAACCAAATGGTGAACGAGGCTGACTGACTTACAACCAATTATTCACATATGGGTGCTCATGAACAGCTGATGAGTAGCTCCGGACACAGTCAAGAAGACTTATCAATTAGACGGTTTGGAGGTGACTGCTACCCATCCTTGGGTAAAGACAAGTATCAACCTGGCTGGAGATGAAACCGAGTGAGCGGAAGATAACTAAAGAGGCTGAACGAGCTGAAAAAGATTTTTTTTCACATTTTCATGAATACCTCTCGGATATGCTCCAGAGTAAAACGGGTGTTAAGCACAAAATTTCCGATAGAATGTCTGGAAGAGGATAGGTGAGTTCTACATGCATTTGCATGCATCCGAGTAGAAACAGACAATGATTCAAGGAAGGTTCACACGGAGTGAGCGGGAGAGGTGCTGCTCATTTTGGTTCGTAGATGGGAGTCAGGAAGATCAATGAGTGTCCGAGCCCAACAGAACGCACGACAGGAAGGGATGCGTTGAGTAACGCATAACATGGCGTCAGAAATGAACAGATTGAAGATAGCATTGTGAGTGAGTCAATGAGCACTGTCCAGCCGCTCTCACACGCAAGTGTGACTTCACTTTCGGAAACCACAAGAGAAAAGAGTGGCCGATCTGAACTGATATCCGCACAGCTTCTCGCTGACCGGAAGTGCTGGACAGGATTAGATCATTAAAAAAACCCTGGGAGCAGAAATCAGCATACTCGAAGACAAATCGCTACTCCACGTTCCCGACAACAGAACTGGTTATTTAGTGTCGTGGAATGACTATTCACCGCACTTCATAAAACTATTCGGAAGTACACTGAATTTTAATGAACTAACTCAAATTTCACGTCTCACGTGATTGAAAATCGTTGGGGAGATATTCGGAGCTTCGAATGAGCCACCTGAATCAAATTATAAGCATATTTAATCAATCCTTAGACGGATATGAAAGGATAGCTCTCCTCGAACGGATAGGGCCTGACCTCGTTATCCACAAGAATGCGATACGATGGACAAATCGAATCCCACGTCAAGAGGTTTCACAAGGCAGGAATTCTGCCACTTACCGGATTGGACAGAAAAACGGTCCAGTAAAGACATTGTCGTGGAAGATCACACATAGATAAGAGGATTCTTCGTTAGAAGAGGCACACGAAATCGGTCCAGATCGTCCACTCGTGCGACAAATAACCAAAAAGAAAACCGGGTCTGTCCTTGATACAATACTGTTTTGGGGCTTGATAAAAACTGTACGACAACGCAATGCCTGTCCCTTGCTTGATGAACTGGACTGCAGTGCTCTCTGACCTTTTCTTAATTTTTCACGTGATTTGTCAGAAAGAATCGAGTGCAGATGTTCACATTGGCATTAATCAATACTGCAAAGACGGAGTTCTGATAGGGTCACTTCATTCACTGTAATTTCTTGTTGATTTTATCCACACCGCTATCCGACGTCCAGAGATTTAACAACCATGAGACCTAGGACAACGCATAGAATCTTCTCGTTGTTCCTTCCGTCTGCTGGATTCTACTCGGTATCGATTACTGGTCTCACGTAGCCTGTGTGCTTGGTTGAAGACATCCAGAATGGAACAATAACTGGCAGATCTTCATCCATTGATGAGGACTGAATGAGAGGCAATCGGAAGCTTCTAGCTCCATCACGATGTTTCTGCCCTGCTCTGAACGAAACACACTGCCAACTGGTACAAGGTTGGCAAGACTGAGTAAACCTTCGTCAAATATGCGTCTCCGTTTAATTTTTTCTTTCTTAATGGGTGGAAGCAGCAGCAGGTTTTGCAATTGTTTTTATGTCTTCCTGGCCAAATGGTCAATAAGACTGCTGTGGCTTATTTAGTTGGGGTTGTGGAGACACGCAACTGAATTTTACCTAAATCAGAAACCAGAATTGTCTGAGCACATTGAATCGGTCATATTGGTGGCTTTCTCCGGGCGAATGACTTGCTATCAATCTCCTAATGGTAAACACTATTGTTCCCGTTTGTTTAGTCATCTGGCGTTGTTCTGTAGCATACACCAGAACCGACAGGACGGAGGACTCGGAACAGCTCACTGCTGTGTGTTCACTTCTTGAGAACCGACGGCCCATCTTTTAGTGTCCTTAGATAATTATAATGACGGGAAAAGTTCCCATCAACATTAGTAGTCATTTCACAATATAAGTGTCCTGAATAGAAGCGGTTGAACCATGTGAGTAACGCTCACTCACATATGCGATAGCAGCGTAAAACCGCGCTGCAAGCGCAATGCACTCTCACAGCCGTCAGGTCGGCAGCGTAGATAACGAAAATTTGATCACTCCTGAGAGTTATATTATATGGATAAACCAGATTCAAGGCGTTGTTAAACATCACCTAACTGGGTGGTAATCGTGTGTTCAGCACGCGGTATGTACACCCATGAACCAAAGCAAGGTCAAGGTGTGTAAGAAGCCTACACCTATTTCTAGGGGGCTCACTACAAACTCTGGGAGGTTGCATTCTAATGTTGATCTCGTAGTATCTTCTGAAGGGTGATGAGCAAAGTGTGTCTCAAGGGACACGTATACTACCAGAGATGAAAAATATTCGCATCCAGAAGTTTGACCGTAAAATTCGCAAAATCCTGTTTGAAGTTATGCAAGGACGTTCGCTCTAATTGTGTAGATCAGTGGCTTAATTGTGGTGCAACAAGGTAGGAACTTTGCGCAAGCCAGCACCACAAAACCATTGATGAAGTTTGATTCAAGGATCGGTGAGCATCTGAACGGCCATGTCGCGTGTACTAGTCTGGTCCAAACTGTGTGAGAAACGAGCGTTCACTGATATTACTGAGTTTAGGATGGCGATTTCCCATGAATTTCGTGAATTATTTCGGAAGTTCCGCCCTCGATTGTCTGTGCTCTTGTATAGCCATAAGTGGCGTTTGAGACATATCATTTTTCGGACGCACTGGTTTCCCTTCACATGGAATTATTTACCCGAGCAACAGAATTCCTTTTACTTCTCTAAACAATTGCATTGAGCGGAGTGATCAACACTATTGAGGATAAAAACACCCACAAATTGGCCTCATTTGTAATTGTATAAAAGTTGTTCTCACCGTGTGTGTAAGTGCATCTCTAGTCCAACTATGCTCGCCGAAATCATACATGATGAGCTGGATGAGTCCCAAGAAAGGCCGAATCGGCTGTCAAAGAGTTTTCAGCAACCTTCTGAGTAGTTTCTTTTGTGAAAATATACTGCGATATTTCGAATATCGTAGCAACTGAAACATGCGGCGGCCTTTGTGCAGCTTATTCAGTTGAAGAACGTCATAAACGAGAGATTTCCGTGAAAACCAAATCGATTTGCAAATGACAGTGTATTTCTCAGCATTCTTTCTACTGCTTTTTCCTTGAAAATTGCATTTCTTCTAGAGATAACGCCTAGCACGAAAGTAAGTTTGCAAAAAAATGTAGGTAGTGCATGCTAGTCATGTTTGGACCGATCCCATAGAATGACCTCTGTAAAACGTGAGCATTGAACGCAGTTTTCCTGCCATTTAATCTACACACAGTGTTTCCTGACGGATGTGAATGTTTCATCCACATCATTCTTGTTTGACTAGTCCATCTGCTATCCTTATGCAATTATTCTCGCGTCTACGTCAGGGGGAAAGCACCGGCGTCGAGTTTCGTTCTTTCTATTGCTCATGGACAGTACATATCATTGGCCGTGACTCGGAGTTGAATTCCGAACGTCTGACATGCGAGAAATGCCTGCTTTCACTACTGAACCAACGCAAACCAAACGCAGCTGATTTACGACCTCTGGACAGGCGAATATGTTCACGCTTGAGCGATGTGAAACTGTACGCACTTGAATTTTGGCGCACGCATGAATGAATGAGGGGATATTGTTCCATTTATAAATGTGTCTTTAATGAGCAAGCCAGGGGCTGAATCGTCCCGTCGCTCGTATGCGACGCTGCATCGGTAAAACTGACCTAATTGATCCCAAAATTCGCTACACGAATGAACTTGAACAAGCTTATACTGACTTACCAGCGAATGCGGACGGACAGGTACAGTTTGATAAAATCGATTGGATTTTATTGGAAAATGTAGTTCAAATAAGCTATAAACTTATCGTCCAAGCGACCTGCGACTGGTTTCAGCTAACGGACCTGTGACGGACATGTAACTCATCTCAGCAATGAGTTTTGCTCAGCGGACACCGCCGTGCTGTTTGCGTCTTCATTTTGAAAAAATATTGCAATGAGGTCATAAACTTTGCTTTCTCCCAATTCGGGCTGCAGTAGTGAGTGACAAAATGCAGATCCATTTTAGTGACCCCACAGAACGAACTGCATTAGCCGGGTAGCTAGGGCGATCAGTATCTAGCACACAGAAGGATCTGCAAATCAGCTAACGGTCAGTGAATCTAAGTTGACATCATGATAAGTCACCCATTCGTTTGCTTACTCGTCTACTGCCCGTGTGTTGCCCGTGTGCTTATTGATCTCCCCTTGTTTTGCGCTCCTAGCCGCACAGGCCGCTCCGTCGGACACTGCCATGGTAGCATGTGCGTGTGTGCGTCATTGACCTACTTATCCAAACGTGTCCGTGTACCAGCCGCTGGGCCTGCTCCGGCTTGTTCTGTCGTTATTTCCGTGCGATTTCACCCCCTAATAACAACATGACTAAGTAGAAGTCAACCCCAAAGAAGTCCACCCTGTGTGGTCACAAAAAGTCATACTAGGAGTATATACACTCACCTCTAATAATTTTAATACACTCCAAATTGTGCGGAAAGTAGTCAGGGTAGTTTGGAGTTTGGAACCGATATTCATCCCCTCGCTTCTGCAGCTTGGGAACATTGAAAAATCCGGGCAAAATTGAACTGGAAGGATCTTTGACAGCTGCTACTGACTGTGGGATGATAACCGAGTTGATAAATTCACCGCATTGACTATCCTGATCCGACGGCGATTCAAGATCCACCACCTCGTATCTTTTCCTCCTCCAGTTCGGTTGTTGTCGTGTTGTGTGTGACGAAAGAGTGGAATTGAGCAAATATCGCTCAGGGACCGATGATTTTGAAGTGAGATTGAAGGAAGTTACGTTGATTACGGGTAACTGAGTATGAATACCAGCCGCAAGATATGTGAGTGCCATCCAGTTGAGCAGGTATGCTGGCAGGGTGTTGTGTGACAGTAACAGACACAGATCCATCGGCCCGAACATGTGTTATATCCAGTTAAATGTTCACCGTTTGCCTATTATGTAGAGGAGATCCGGCAGATGACCGAGTCATAAGGTTAGCCATGAAGCTGCGGAACGAAGGATGGAAAGATATGATAGAAATTACTGATGTTAGTTAACAGGTCGTGGACAAACGCATCAGCTTGCTTCTTCGAGGGGTTCGTACAGACAAACTATGCATGTATTACCATGTGAACTGACCATACTAATGTATCGTCACCTCTTAGATGAATTCACTTTGAATCGCTTAGTGCAAGGGCCTTTTTTTACTGGTGTTTGTGTCATATGATTGTTGAGATGGAATCAGACACAACGGAAGAGGACATATATCTGATTTCCTAATCCGTCATAGAAATTGCATCAACGTTGGTTCGTGCCAAGTAGTCAGACCCTTCTGGATTTCGCAATTACTGCCATTCTCGTTTATTTTCTATGGTGGACTTTGCAGGCAATTCATGTGGCTGACCGTTATAAATGTACAGTCCCTCCGTTACGTCTGTACCCCATATCTGTTTCATATGTGCAGTTCATGGTGGTACTTGGGCTGGGATACTGCCAGGGCGCCCACACCTAGACAGGAGGACGATTAGGGTCCTCGACTAAAGCCTTTGGGTCAAAAGCCTAATCGCAAAGCAGCGGTGTTTGGCGGGAAATGCAAATGCATTACCATTTCTACGGAACAAGTCGCCACATGTTCCAACCCTCAACCTGGAGAGCCATTGACCAAACTAGTATGAGAGACTCTGTGAGTGTCGCGGGGACACCCCCCAGTATAGCTCAATGGATCGCCACATGGACCGTCACACCACGGTAAGGTCTAGTCTCTTCGTGATGGCATGGCTGCCAACCGATGTCAGTGGCGTTCTTGTTGTCAGTTTCTATCCAGATTGCCTGAATGAGTGTTTGGAGGTGTAGGCACCTCTCTTCCCCGTCCACCTTTATTCTTTTCTTTACAATAAGGATTTCAAATAAATCATGGTTGTACGGCAGCAAAGCATCGGTGTTGAACACTGATGTCATGCTGTCGATGACGATGATATTTATTTCATATTTGTTTCTCTTTTGACTCTCCCTCAGGAGTGAGAAATTTGGCTTGATTAAGAGGCGGATGAGAGCGATCGGCGCCAGAGTTCCGCACGCTATCCAACAGACCAAAGGTCACCTGACTAAGGTCACTCCTTTAGAATGTGGTTCTCCATCAATCCGTCACCCATCGGGGTCCACATCTGCAGACACCCTACTTGCCATTTAGTTGTCCTCTTTCTGAGGACGTTTGTTTCTATCCCCTAGAGCATTCCAAATCAGGTTCGTGATTCGTACTGTCCGGTCCGCTGTTCTTCAACCTTACGTTTTCTGCGTCAGACCTGCTTTCCAATACCCATCACGACGGCAAGCACCGCAACACGGACTTTCCTACCACCTTCTCGTATACCTTCCAGTCGGTATAACATTAAATAGAATTTGGAGGGAATTTGTTGGAATCCCGATGGGAACCAATTCTTGAGACTGAGATTTTCAAGAGTCAACCAAACACGAAAACATTCTAATGACTTATATTCTTCCGGGGGTCGATCTCTAATCGGTAAATTGGAAAAAGTGGCCATCTCGCCAAGTGACATTTTAAAAGCAAGAAATGGAAGACCGGTTGATCGCAGGTAATTCAGGTTACCAAGAGCGCACTGTTAAATTTATGGCGGAGTTTTGAAAGCAGTTATTACAGTTTATTTACAGAATCCCTATCTTGAGGATTATCAACATTTATCTGTGTTCGAAAGTGGCTCCAATGTGGGGGGAGAGACACAGATTTCTTTGCAAAACAAGCGCTTTCCTCACTTGATTTTGTGTAGTTTTGTACACTCTACCACGTCTAAGCAACAACTGCCACGTGTGGAATTAAAACGAGCTTTTTGTTCCCTTACAAGAAGCATGCCAGTGTAAATGATCTCCTTGTACGGATCAGAGGCAATGCACCAAAGTTAATGGTTATTGATTTTCCGGTCGTTCCTCTTTTATCAGACATGCGTTCTTTGGCAAAAGTGAATCGTGTAAGCCAGTTCAAACAACACTCCAACAGTTCAGTCCACCAGCCGCCAGCAAAGTTTCGTTCACTTGTTCGTGCGTTTTGGGGCCACCACTCCCTTTAGTTCTAAAAGGACCCTTCATGTTGCTCTTTAAGACCCGTTTACAACTGACTTCAAACACGTTGAGATGATCCTTACTGGTTTCTTATCCGTCCGAATGGTCTTCATTATGTTTTTCTGTCAAACAGAAGTCTAGTCCTTAAGTGGTCAGGCGTCTGTAATCCCTGCACGGCACTTGTGCTGCTGCCTGAAGGAATAAGTGTTCGCCAGCAGAACAGCTGACTTCGCAAATCGCTTTTAGTTGGAGTACAAGGCATCGACCATCATTGGGTAACTTGAAACAAGTCTTACATACTGCCTTCTAAAAAGGACCTCCTTTGTGCTCAGAGATTAGAGCTACCTTCACTAATCCATGACAGTTGGTCTTGTTTGGGAACATAGCCGGGCTCAAAACGAACGATCTCAAATTACAACAGCAGTCAATTACCCTTGGATTTCAACATGGATGACCAGGTCTCCGTGCCCAACTCAGTGCTAAAAACAAGGGATATCGACTAGTTGGATGATGAGTACTTTAGTTTTCTTTTTATCGAAAGCGTACTCCGAAAAACCCAGTTTTCCATGGGCCTTCGTTGCTTGCTGACGTACGACTTGGGCGAACGACACACGCAGTTGTGACTAACGGCTTGACAACCCCACCATGCGTCCTTACCCTACGCACACTCCATCATACGCTCTCATATGCTCTCGAAGTCGTTAGCTCTGTAAAGTGGAAACGCGGACTGGATGAGCGCAGTATGCAGTGCCATTCTCGCAAAAATATGAAACTATGTTAGCTAAGTGTTTGAATGTGTGTATTCGCCGCTGGTGTAGGGGATATGAACTATCTCATTGTCAAGGACCTGTCCTAGTGGCTGAAGGCAAGTTTGGCCTTGGCTGTCTCTCTATAGTGGTGTACATATTAGAAACGGTAGAAATAGAAATCTGGCTCGTTTGCTTATCCAGGCTGTTGTCACATACCGTATACGGAAGACGGAATATCCTAGTTTGATTCCGAGTGCGCGGTCCTCTATGATATACGTGTGAAGTGATCTTCCGAAGTACAGAAAGGAGGCAAACGTGCTTATGATTATAGCGCAACTAGTATTAGGGCAAACCGAGTTCATTTAAAGGCATTAATGAAAAGTTCCGCGCTGTTTTTTGCTCCACCAGGGGCACCTACTCCTCATTGGCAGCTGGTATTTGTGGATGCTAGATGCTGTTCGCACACAACCACGTATGCTTTATGCATGCACTTCCTCTCTCTCTCTCACACACACACACACACACTCACACATGCATCTGGTTCAGATCAGAGCCCTCAGGCTCGCGGCATACTGAATGTCACTCACCAGTAGACCGAGGAAAACACAACTCGCGATCTGTGACAGTTGGAAAAGTCAGTGGTGACATGACAAAGCCCTGGTGACCAAAAGTTTGCGCACTGTCTTCCAAGACTGTTGTCATTTCATGCCCGCGTTTACGACCGATGTTACTTATTTTGAGTGGAATGTTTTGACGGTGAAGGATCCGGGCGACTACATGTAGATCAGAAAGTATGTATCGGATGTCAAACTTTTGACAGATTCTAATTGGTAATGCGGCACTCACTAGAGAAGATACAGAAAACGAAACGGAATGAAAGGACGCGACTTCGGGAATGTACAAATGGGCTTTGCAGGATCAAATCCCACGATGACTGGATCCATCACTGCCATCCAAGTAGAATCTGGCTAAAACGTCAGAGACAGTTTGATTTTCGAAATGATCCCGATATTTCCCATAAACCAAGCTAGCAACAAGTACTGCAACAAACAGTGCCCTGCCAAATATAATAACCCCCGACGAGAGAACATACAGAGGGATGAACGAGAATGCACTCTCGCCTGCTGTCACCGTCGGACAGTTTAAACAAAGTGCTTTTTGCAAAAAAACGGACTCTAATGTCTTTAAGAAGTTTCGAAGCGGAGGCCAATCTAAGATACTTTGAACTAGTGTTACCATACTCTCTTACATCAAGCCTCAGAGTTTGTGAGTTCTCCTGTATGGAAAGAATGTATTGATTTAGTATGATTTTTGTGTACAAAATAAGCTCCATCTTGACATTTTTGAGCAACCTGAGGAAAGCTCTTTAGCCAAAGGAAGGAACAGATATTACTCTTTGGAGAGGTGACTTACTCTTCGAAAACACTGAGGCACTGAATGATGGAAACTGTTTTAAGCAATGATAGGGATGGGATGCATCAACAAACAGTTGTACACTGTATAATTGTGGAACATGTTTTTGGTTATATTGCTCCACCTAGTCAATTATAAGGCTTTGGCAACTGTAAGTAAACGAACGAACGGGGCATAAAATGACACACACACACATACTTTGATGCCGACCAGTCAAGGCATCCTGATATCCTGTGTCTATTTCCCCCATGTTTGTACGCCCTATCCAATAAACACTCTTGCCAGCACATCCTCCTATGAATCTTAAAAAAACTGCTTAAAGTTGTTCTTATTGACACCGATCTCATCGGTCAACCACCTCTGACAGAATGATCTGTTTCACAGCTGAATAAATTGACTTGCAGTTCAATTATTCTAAAGATTGATCGGCTTCTATTTCATTTGTTTTTTTTTGCATTACATATGAATTAAGTGGGGTTGAATTTCGCACAAGGATTTAACAGATTTAACAGATGAACACATCACTCTTCTATTTCGGTTGAAACGTTTCACGTTCGTCTGTACTTTTAGCAATCGTACCAAAAGTCTGAGTGTCTGAGTTGGGCAGATAAACTCAGTAGTTTCGTAAAAACAGAAACTGCTTCTGACCACACAAAGTCAAGATTGTGGTCATAAATATATATGATAGAACCGATGATAAACCATTACCAGTCTACTCAGTGATTGGTAAGTAGCATCTTTGCCGCTGAAATCAATAAACCGGCCAGATTACCACTGACTGTTATTGAATTATCGTCTCGCATCATGGTATTGATTTCGGAATATAAAGTGGTGGCATCCAAAGAGAAGAAACTTTACTTCCCCCAAATTGCTTACTTATTTCCCAAGATGTATCATCACAATGAAACTGTTACACAATCTGCACCCAGACCAACTAGTAAGCAGAGCAACGAAGCTGTGGCAACGAATGAAGCTACTGATGGTGGCTGAAATTTTCGGTCGAGCTTCCATCTGCCTCCGTAGTGAAAGCCGACAGGCACTAAAAAGTTGTCTCCTTTTTTAGCAATAATCAACAATGTGGAACTTCCCATTTAGCACGTAGGTTCGAACCCGCGACCCCCCACTAGCGAGGAAATGTCATAAGACTGGTTAATTACCAGTGGGATTAGAGTTCACCCAGAAAGGATGGAGTCAAGTATTATAGTTTCTGGAATGGTCACGGGTTCGAATCCGCTTAGAGATTCTTGAGACGCGTATTGACGCTGCTTGCCATTTAGAGTACAACATCCGTGCACTGCTTCGTGGTTCTTCAATGAGGAATAGTTCAAATTTCGGAGAAACTCACGAACGAAATTCCTCACAACCTTAGACTTCAGTTTATACGGAATTCCAGTAATCACTATCGTTATTGCTATGCTGTTAAGATGCAAGTTTTTCCCAATAAAATGGCATTTTCCGGTTAGTTCCTTGGTCTTGTTGGGTGTCACGCTACAAGCCCACCTCGTCTTATTGGTAATAATCGGTCACGAATTTGCTAGTGTTCACATTATTATACCCTCTACCAAAAAAAGATAAGATATTTTGGCTTATCGTCTTCTACGAAAAAAGATAAGATATTTTGGCTTATCGTCCGAAGGCGTTTTTCTACTGCTTATAAGGAGTAACAGCTAATTTTTTCCTAATGACAGCCAGTTTTGGTAGATGTACGGAATTCACAGCAGTCGTGGCATGTGCGTCAGAAGGTAAGGAGCCACTAGACTGTAGAAGACTCAACGAATGCTTACTGTAGCTACAAGTGTTACTGTGTCACTGTTTTTCACACGACTGACACCTGCCTCAATGGCCTTCTTACATCAAGCGCCCGGGTGAGCCTGAGCTTATGGTCGAGTGTGGTGGACATATTGCTGTGTGGCTGCTTCTCATGCAAGCCTGAATTCGGGTGACCAGGAACGGTTCAGAGAATATCCATGCCCCACTGATTTGTCTCATGGACCCAAGTAGATCACCGCTCATGGAACAACGCTTTTGTTGAGGAATTTGTCATAGTGCACTCGAGATTTGGCTACAGAGTGTTTTGAAAGGGAATACAGTGCCATCCCATTAGCCCAGTTTGGCCTGACGATATGTACGTACGCGAGCATGTTAGTAATCAGGAATATATTCAGGGCACGTTGTAAGAAGACACTGGGATTCACATCAGAACTATGCAAAAACAAGTACCACCTGTCTGTGCAAAAGGTACCGAGGCATGACCCGCGCTTTTTACCAACTATGTTCCCCAACAAAGGTTGAGACTTCTTCAGTTATCACCAGTTTTAAAAACTTAGTACCACCGGTATGATCGCGCATGGGGTCAGGTTATCTACCTGGCCACACAGGCAGTGAATAGTTTTGGCGTTTCTTCTTCATCGTTCCGCAGTTGCACTCTTTCGGTGCACCGCACCGGGGCTGAGAAACTTTCAGATTGCCCCAATGCTAGACAGATGGGATCGGAAAGCAATGGATAGGTTCAAATCACGGACCTCTCGGTCAACAGCTTCGTGTGTTAATCGTAGAACTAACTTGGGCCTAAGGGAGGGGGTACAAAGATGGCCACTCTAGAGGCTTGCAACATTATGAGTTTTCAGCGTAACTTGCAAAAAGCTTGGAGCTTGTTGTTATCGTTTAAATGAAAAACGTTATCACCTTGCGACAACAATTAATGTCACGCATATGAGAAGTGGACTGGAGCAGTCCTCATAGCAGAAGCAACTAATCATCACTTATACAACATAAAATGTTACCATGTTTTGATAGTTTTTACTAGGCGATAGCCTCTTACCTAGTAGACCAACTGTTGGAGCCTATCCGCTCTAACCCGACAAAGTTTATCAGCTTTGGTTAGGACCGTATTTAGCTTCGAATTTCACATCTGTAGTAACACAAGTTGGTCTCATGAGGACTGATGCAGAGACCCAATTATTCCGCGTAATCAGCATCTGCTCCAGGCAATCACGTTTCATGGTACACCAGCTGCTGCCCTGTGTCAACACACTCACGTAACCCGTTTGAGTTCGTCAACAACAACGCCAATCGGCCTGCACGCCACCTGAGGCTATTGTCTTGTTTGTGGCTTGTTTAAATGATTTCATTTTGATGACACTCGATCAGAAGAAGTGACAATCTTGGAAGTTGCGCGAGTGCCTTTAACCACTGTTCACGTCCTGGAGGCTTACTACAGAGAACCAAACAGGATAATGTATACATCGTGAATCGACTGCTCAGAATTTGTAGGCAGCCCTGTTTGGGGCTCATCTGTTAGCCGTAGCCCCTGGAAAGTGACGCAGTGTTACGTTATAATTTCAGTCACTGAAAGGTCAGAAACCAGAGTAGGCATGGCTAGGCACACGAATCGTTCTACTTGCCTAGTGAGGTGGACCGCGGGGTATCTACGGTTCAAATAGGATGACTTTGATACTAGAACGCCACTGAATACGTAACTAAGCCACACCTGAGTACCATCATACACTGGGGTCCTGGGGTCCTTAGTCAGAGAGACGACAGTGGTCAACCCTATTGCGTTTTCACACTTTGCAGCAGGTCATGAACTCTCCGACCCTCATGGCACAGGAACGGTTGGAACGAGCTCTGAAATGTATATGTTCCCCCGAAACAGATTGCTTGTCTCAACAAGGGTAACACATGAAGCTCTGTTAGCTCATTCGCCTTATGGAGGTTCCTTCTTTCTAAAACTGTTTGGTACACCTTAGTATTGCTGCGAACTATACCTCTAATTAATCACGTGATGAAGTCTCCGGCTGGAAACCTGGTGCTCATTTGGTTTCATCGGGAGCAGAGGTCTTTTGTTGTTTTAGATCGCGGGTAATTCCATTATTTTGGTGTAATCGGATGGAAAACAAAGCCAAGGTATACAGTAAAATCCATCTGCAGGGACTGCTGCTCCGACGTAACAGCGTTTTATCGGGTTCCCCTGAATTCTTTGTAAACCCTAGCAGGGTGAGTTTTCCTCTTTCTTGTAAACTCCATCCCCTCATCCCCACCTTCATCGTCTTTCCTTTGCATAGTTTGCAAAATCGTGCGTTAATATCACACTGACCAATAATGCAGTGGTTTACCAAGCCGGTTTACTCGACAGAGTCCATCCCTATAGAAAGACCGTTTCCGATCAGTCGTCTCTACAAGGTTTCAGCTTAACAACAACACATTATATATTACATATATATTATATTATTATAGTCTGCTCATAGCACGTCGTTTGATCTCTTCATAGGCAAAGTAAGGTATCTGTTCAGTTAAATTTTCGTGACTGGATTTCGTCAAATCTTGAATAGAAAATCGTTCGGCAGTAAGACGCTTTCGGTGCCTAGCTGGCATGGCACCCAAAGGAAGCACGAGGGCTGGGATACTGCCAGGTCGCCTGAGCCTAGACAGGGGAATTCGAGAGGCTGAGTTCGGATTCGAACCCCGGACCTTCTGGTCAGTAAATTCGTGCTCTAACCACTGAATCACATCGCCCGCAAATCTTGAATAACAGACAGACCAATAACCAGCAGCTGACAAACGTCAGTGACGTCCTCTTCAAGAAAAGTTTCAGCGACTGAGCTTACAATGAAGATATAGTGTTTGTTCAACAAACCCGAGGCTTGACAGTTTACGATTTCCTTACAAGCTATTGCTCACAACAGACAGGTCACTTCCTTCATCATTACTTTGAAGACGGTTTCGCTGAAAGTCATAACCAAAAGTGCTGACTTACATCCATCATGGAATGCATGCCATGAATGGATTCGATCCCAAAATGCATTCCACAGCAAAAACTTTTGAGGTATCGGCGCATCAGTAGACATGCCAACTGTGTGCTGGAGCGTCCACTACCCTCTATTGGAACTGGACACATGAAAATATGGTTGAGTTGGTTGCCCCTTACGCGATCAGAACGAATCATCGAGTCAGTCAGCCTGAGTTATTTTGTTAGGTTTGTACTGGCCCACAACTCATGCGACACACAACAGTTCTGTCTGAAGGCTGACAAGGCCTAAAGAATAATACGGAACGACAACTAACTGGAAACTAAGGCCCACAGGTATTCCATGTGTTTCGCTTGCCACCTAGGTGCCCCGGTCCTGTGCCACAAGTTATCCAATAAAACCACCGAGAACTAGTGCAAATTTTCCGTGGTTCTGATAACTTACTGGTCAGCTGTTCATCCATCTGGACTGCCTATTCCCGTTTTCATTTCTAGCCTGAGGGTGCTTTATGTTTACAACTCCGTTGTCTTGTGGAAAAAGGCAAAATACTGTCAGTAATCAAGTAAGTAATCAAATAAAACAGCATCTTGGACTAGATGGTAGTTTGGAGACCCCAAGTTTTATCCCTTCAAAGCACTTCGTTCGAATGGAAAATAGCTGGGCGCAGAGCTGGTTGAAACGGTGATTCTCCTTACCACACTTAAAACCTGAGCAGATTCTGAGCAACCTCCACAACCTCAGATAACACACGATGTTCTGGTAAGTATTGCTGTCAGTGAAGAACGCAAACAGTCCTTCCATGCCGATCCACCCAGTCGTTGCACCACAGAAGCACCGAGAAATTTACCACCCAGGATGCAATTCAAATTCCTTGGTTCATGGAATAATTAGGTTGCAATTGAAAGTCAACAACCTTCCATTTGATATCCAAGACCTGCCAGTTTTTACCCTTAATTATACTCGTGGTAAAGGGATTCAAATTAGGTATGAAAAGATATGATTGTCTCATTTAGACACGACAAATTAATTCATCTGAATTTCGAAACCGACAGAATTTGACAATAAAACTTTGGAATAAATGGCGAAAACCAGGCGAGATTTCTCCCACTTCCTCATCAAGTGAAAATAAACTGTGATACTTATTTGTCCAGTTCTGGTCATCCTTTCAGCACAACAGTTTGTAAACTAAAGGTGTATGCTGAGTAAACAGGACTAAGCCATAAGTAATTCTAAGAAATCTCAAATTTTTGACAAACTTTCTTCCTGGGCACATCCAAGGTTGGTCAATGAATACATTGGCATTACCATCATGAGGAGTTGCCGTTTTTTTGTGGAGTTGTCTCTTCCAACATCCGTCCACTCATGGTTCCATGAAGTAAACACAATTTCGTAATTTTGGCTTGTCCACCACCATGTTATTGAGGTCAAAATATGTGGCATTATCGGATGTGTACAGAAGTTCTGCGTCAACAGGCATGACTACAAAACAGTACGGTCATAACACAGCCAAATGTTGTTGTCTCCGTGGCATAACAAAGATGGACGAGAACGACGCTGTTGTGTAAATCGGGGCAGGCGATACCGCTAGGCGGTAAGTACGCCCGATAGCACGCAAAGCCGATTGGATGGGGGGGCTTTGAGGAACGAGGGCTGAACTTTGTCGCAGTTCGAGTAGATTGGTGCCGATCGATTTAAAGAAGGGATACACCGATGAAAAAAGTAAAATAAACAGGACCTTCCGGCTTTGAATGCACAGAACCGAAACAGTAGTTCATTGGATCTACTGATCTTGAAGTTTACTTCACTTTGCCTGATGAAACCTGGTCTGATAAGTATAGTTTAGCTGATACTCAGATAAAATCCGCTTCTCTCTTTCAATTAAGGCTTTCTGCGGTGTACTCTGATACCTGGAAATATTTTGATATATAACAATCACACTCATTTACATACCAGTTTGGTTTTTATGAGGGACTCACCTGACCTAGCTGAAGAACTTGTATAAGCGAGAGATTCAGCTGGGATTTAGGTGAGTCTCCCGCAAAAACCAACTCTTTACGCAAGTGAGTGTAGTTGTTGGATTTGAGGCATTTTGAGTTAACGGAAACTCGGGAAATGAGCCTACCTAAAAAGTCTCAAGAAAGGCGAAACCTGTCATGGGCTGCTGAAGAGTTTTCAGCAAGTGGTAAGTTCATAATTAGGTTAAGCCTACGATTTTTGAAAGATGAGAGGAGGATACGCTTCTTCAACATTTATGACCCCTGGTCAGACTTTCGAAGGTGAATTTTCTAGAAGGCGAAGCCTTCAAACTGCGAGTTTATATCTTAGGTTGACATCAGGTAGTTCCAGTACCCACTTGGATTGAATATTCACACGATATTTTGAGGAAGAGCTGCTCAGTTGAGTCTCTCGTTAATACTGGTCTGATGTGCAAGAGTGCAGTTCGACAACTGCGTCCGGGTGTAGAACAAATTTGGCGAAAATTCGGGAGTGAACCTGACCCAAGAAGGTTAAAACTGGTGGTGGGTGGTAGAACGGTTTTCGGCAACCCTATGAGATCTGTCGTCCTCCAAGACAATTTGTTTAAATCAACTTAGATGTTGCCTAGCTATGTTCATCGCCTGTATCCTGGTGGAAGGAAAGTGCCAGGTGATCGAGTTGCTTGGACATCTCCAAAAGCTGTTTATCGCTTATCTTCTGTCGTGTTTTCCTGAATTTTTATGTCAAGCTTTTTACTTGACCAAGCACTGGGATACTGTTTATGTGAAAGAGTGCCTACAAAAATCAAAAATTACCTATCGGAACATGTTGAATTAACTTCAATCCTGGCAAACCTGCAATTTTTGGAGGCATCCACCTCCAATTTTTCACTGTTCGTCATCATCATCATCAAAGACAGCAACATCAGTGTTGACACTGATGCTTCACTGACGTACAACCATAAAGTTCGTCTAATTTCATATATATATATATATATATAATTATATATTAAAAGCCCTAGAGTGAAAAGAAGAGAAAAAGAGTGGATGAGGGAGGGGACCTAGTGCTGGCCTATGTCAAGCATTCTGAGGTGCCTACACCTCCAACCGCTCAATCAGACAACCTGGAAAGAAACTGACAGCATGAACGCCACTGAAATCGATTAGCCGCCATTTCTTGCAACGTCTCCAGCCAAGCACAGGTGGGGTCACGGGGACCCCATCCTGGAAGGCGTACAACACCAACAACACCCAACCTCTTCGTGATCTCTTTCACGCCTTTCTGCCAACTCATGCGCTGTCCAACTCGCGGTTTGCACCATTCTGAAGGAGGCACGGAGAACAACACTCGTCTCGGTAGACGGTGTTTCGGCATGCGTAGTACATGACCGAGCCATCGTAGTCAGTGGTGCCGGATAATTTCCCCAACTGAAGTACCTGCAGCACAACCAAATACCCGTTTTCTAATCACCTCGTTACTAACATGCTGACGCCATCCAAAACCAGCCACGCTTCTGAGGTGGTCGAAAACCTGGAGACGCCTCACATTATCTGTCCACAGAGCGCACCCATACAACAACACAGCCCTTACTGTGTTCACTGTTCAAATGACCAGTGTGTCTATTCTGAGTATCCAAGCCTTCAGGATCTGTGAGAGGAATTCGACTGACCCTCGTCTGCTTTCACTGGATGTGAGTTTGTGGATCCAATTGGTCAACGTCATTTCGATGTGTTCAACCATTCATACAAGGCCGATTTCGGTTTGTGAATTCACAACATTTTTAAAAGATAAATTGTAACAATCCGGTTGGCCAGACATGAGTTGCCGGAAATGTGTTTATTGTTTTGCCTGTCATGAGGTCCACGATCGATTCTCAATTACAAATCTCTGTTCATCCTCAATTATCGTGACTTTGCTGATGCACAGGGAGAGCAACAGTCGACCATATTTCTTTATGTAGGTCGACTGGATTTGTCCTTCATAGAAGCGAACCACAATGGAATGAGAAAAATCCGTTTGCTACCCCCAAAATACCTGGTCTTCTTAAGACCTTCAGTTTCTCATCTCCACTCAACCTTCCATCTCTATGGAAAGAGGCCTACTTTGAGCCGCATTTTCTACAATTCTACCCGGGGGTCTTAGCTTTCAAAGAATGAAAAGCTTCCATCAGAAGGTCGTCCGGCATTCCACAGTATTTGTCTTGCTTCGTTCAGTTTACGACTGCCGTTAAGAAGACAGGGGAGGCAGAATGTATACTTCATCTCCACACATGGAGTAGCTGGAAAGTTTGACCTTTGCTTCGTGAGTAATCCATTTTGTCAGTCGAATATGAATCTTGGAAACATCGCCAGCTTGAGTACAGTGCATATCCACCAATCAGTAGGAGTAGTATAGAGCGTACAGGAAATAATGTGGGTTGAATCCATGAGTCACACGCTAAGTTACTTCTAATTCTGCATTCTACGTTCATGGCCTACTCATGGCGTGATGCATAAAACGAATAGCGGATAGTTCAAGCCATACCTGCAATGTGCTAATAACTCGATTTGAAAACAAGCGTAAGTTTGTCATGTAATCCCACGAATTGCTTCAAGCGTTTGTACGAGGAAGTTGAATGTAGTAGAGAATACTTAAATCCTAACGAGGAGTAAAACTGCACCTACGGTGAATGAATGGACCGAAACTAAAGGTTACTTGCAAAGATGGAAGTATTCAAGCAAACCATTTGAAAAGGGAGGTTAGTGGGGCATATTAACAGCGATTTCAACCATTGCGCTCTCACCATTACGGACAGCGATACACCAGCTGTAGTTAGTGGGGCTGAAGTGCCACACAGAAAAAAGGTCATCTGTGGCAGGTCACGGATTCACAAATCAAGGAGCAAGGAACTGCTGGGAGTCAGATCAACAAAGGTCACGAGCCGGAACCCAGAGAGGTCAACGACAGAGGTCACCCCGGCATCGAGCTGAGCACGAGGTCAGGGAAGCCAGGCTCACAATTCACGTGGTCATCGATCAATCCGGACACAGCAACCGACCGACCGAACAACCAATCATGACCGAAGGTCAAACCCGGCTAATAGCTAACACACCCACAACACTGCTCAACGCATAACCACCAACCCATCGCTACGCTCCGCGACGCTCCCTACCAACGCACCGATGATGTCACCTCGATTGGTGATGAAAAGTCTGCAATCATATTGCCCAGCTCAGTGAACAAACCAACGACCATGAACCAGTGTCTCGTATTAATCGAATCTTCTGTCTGCGTGAGTCCATCCATTCCCAAGTGAATCTGATATGGATCTTACATTTCTTGATTAGTCTAAAAACTCAGTTTGGATAAAGATGCTCAACACGTAGTGAAATGTACTCAGTTGTTAACTAACCCAATGCTAACGAAAGATGAACATGCAGTAAGTATGCTAAAAATGTCACGGTATTCAAGATATTGCAGTATTTTTTACAAGACATATAAGCCACTAGGTTTCTTTAAATTCCTGGGTCTATTTCACCGCCTATTCACAATTTGGTATTCATGTCGAAATTAAGGTTGATGGAAGCCCGGGGAATTTGTCTACTGGATGAGCCCCAAGAAAAGCGAAACGGTTTTTTTAGCTATCAACGTTTCCAGCTGTGCACCGTGTTTGACAGATAGTTCTGACTACATGACTGAGCTGGTTTTCAACCAAGATTTGTAGGTGAATTACAAAGTTGTACCCAAACAAACAACAAGGATTCACGGCTGGGGTGATTTGGACTCAACGTGCGAAAAAAGAGGCAATATCTATGCACACAATGTAAGCCAGCTTGAAAACTTAAAGTTGTAATTTCATCAAAAAAGCTTTTCTTGGCTTGATTTCGCTTATGCGAAGAGAAGAAGCTGCACAACACGCAATGCCCAGATGCACCCAAAGACGGAGATCAGAATGGTGACTATCAGGAAGGTCAGATTCCTGAAAACAACTACTGAATGCCCGAGATCTACTGAGACCCTCAGCTCTGCTAGGTGTTGACCAGACAGACAACGCCCCCTCAATATACAGCGCCTCACAGCTTTCTATCAAACCCAGACAGCGCGTGTCAGCGTTGCTCAAGGTCAGACAACGCCCCCGCAGTATGCAGCGAGTCGCAGCCTATACCAAGACCAGACCGAGTGCGTCAGCATTGGACCAAGTTAGACAGTGTCCCACCAATGACTAGCTTGAGTGGTATTCTCGCACTCGCACGTACTCACACTCTCGCACTCGCTTGTTCGGAATATAGCTGTTGTGTTCCCTTCCGTGAGTCTTTTTTCCCGGCATTAGGCACTGGAGCGGGTCAGCAATCAGATACAGCAGACTAGCGAATCAGCAGACATAACAGTGACCAAGTTCGTTCATTCTTTTTTCTGCGCGCAAGCTGAGAGTGAGTTACGGAGGTACGTTTGCTGACCTAACTCCTGTTTAGGTGATTATCATGACATTGCTAGGATGCCCCTGGTCCGTTCAAAAAGCCGTTTGGATCCCAAATCAAATTGCTCAATCCGAATGCTTTACCACAAAGTAGCAGTGTTTAGTGCCGATTGATAGCCCCACAGGTTCAACCTAATATATGCTGAGCACTATAATAGACAGTACGCACGATGTCAGTGAATGGACTTGAGATGCTTGGTATGGTCATATAATCATGTGACTGTGTCCACGCAGAAAGAGCTGTTAGTTGTACATGGTTATCCCCATAAAGTGATCAGCTTTCCCTTAGCTATCCATATCTTCAATTGATGAGGAAAACAGCTCAGCGCCCCCATAGGAAATGGGGTGCCAAACACGTTACGTGCCCAAAAGATTAAATGCAGATCCGAACAATCTGGGTGACAAATCCTCATGAACACAACGACTCAGAGGCTAACGAAATGCAGCGCCATAAAGTGGAGCATCCGTCACGCCACGTAATTGGCTAATAAGTTATGTTGAGGTTGACCGGGCCTATCGATCAACTAGCATGCTCGTATACTAGTCGAACGAATATAAGGCTGTCTCTGCATCTGCTGGATAGTTGAATGGTGCACTTGATGAATTCTCCTACTGTTTCGTCAGGTGATACCGAGGTCATCTCTCAGGCAGTTGGTCTTCTTCTCCAGAAAAAAATCAGGTTCTGTTACCGTTAACGCGACCATCACCACTGGCAAACTGGTAGAGTGATGAGCCAAGCAGGTAGCCAACCACACAGCAGTGGTAAACAAGTTTTGGCATGGGAACGGTTGGCAGCAGCGTTATCCCCGTAGTTGATGTGATGGCAGTATGACAAGATTTTAAAATCCTAACACAAGTTTCATCTGGAAAGTGAAGTCAGTCTACGCCGAAAGACCGAGAAGCACTCCAGAGCTGTTCCATCAGCAATGCAGACCTCACGAATCCCCGAGTGAATTCGAACCTGTGACCTCCTGGTTAGCAACTGAAGACTATAGGGTTCGACCGGGAGTGGTTGGTCGACAATGTAAGTAAATCACACTGCTGACCAACCGTTCGTGGCCGAACGGCAAAATCTTCAACCAATAGCCGGCAGGTCACAAATTTAAGCCTTCTCCTAACTGTGAGTTGTTCTTTCAAAATTCGCTGTCTTACGTCTAACCTCGGCCAATTCCACCAATATACAGGTTTTGCTCCAGGATCCACCTGAGTATTTTTCGCGCAGTTGAATTTTTTACGCAACTAAGCTTTTAGGCAAAACCAAGGTATGGGTTTAGGGCTGACAGACACAAAGTTCTCTTATAAATCTTCCGAGAGAAATAACATGGCTAGTGTCTCAGGGGATTAGAACAATAAACCAAGTCCAGTTGGTTTCTAACTCTAATCGTTCAAACCCAAAAAGGCGACATTAGCAGGCAGAAAGTACCTATATAGACTGAAATCCGAATAACCTATGTTGTCTTCGCTCAGTGCGCTTGGATGCTGGTTTTTACTGGATTGCATTTTGTTCCGAATAAAAATAAGGCAGTTTATCATCCGAGCATGCAAGCAAAAACACAAAATTTACGGCTCTAATGTTGAAAAAAGACAAATTTCTATTTTCCTAAGCATTCAATCTCTTTCTATCAATAATAAAATCATTACTTATTGGCCCCCAACACTCTTTTCGAGGATGGTGTCTTCCGAGCACTGGAATGTTTAGCTGAACAGAATGGTAGCTATTGCTCCTTAAATTAAACATACGGACCGAAATTCTGACCCGACGATCGGTCATTATTGACTACTGTAGGTTTAGAACGAGGTACGATGAACGCTGTAGTCCATATAGGGGAGGTGCCAGCGATTGAGTTTGACATACAGTCCAAGACGGTTAGAATCAAACGGCCCGTCGTGTTGTTAGCGTCCAAATACTCTGTACAACAGGTAGTGGTGTCGTACTCTCTAGATTACTCAGACACAGACATACGCGAAAAATGTAACAGCTCCACACGGCACAGTCCTAGCCAGGCTACCTGCCTAGATTTTCTTTGCAGGTTTGTCCAGTAAGTGGAGCCTTTTTAGGCTGAAAAAGATTGACGAGCACCGTGTGGCCGTTTCATCGTTATTGAGAATCATCAGCAGTGCGCCTCACAAATAGTTTTGACCGCGTGGCCTCTCGGGTAGTAGTTTGAACCATTCACCGTTCGGCGACGATCGCCTGATAAGCAATTTGATTAGCTCGGATTTAGACAACATAGATGGGAACTCATCCTGCAGCCATGGGATCCCCATCACGTGATTGCTTCTTAACTGGTTCCTCACATTACTGATCAGTCCCTTGTGGCCGAATGGCAGTAGTGAAACTGCTAGCTGGAAGTTTGCGAGTTAGAAACCCCCTGGAGTTTCATGGGATACGCACTATTACGGATTCCCAATAAGGATGAAACGGGTGTACAGTGTTCCTTGACTTTTCAGCATAGGTTGGTTTCACTTAGAGCACAAAATACCCATCTAGATGCCTCAATACAATATTGAATAACCTAGGTGGCAAATGAACCCACGTTATTTAGGTAGTAACTTAGGGTAGGTGCCAAGTAATCTGAGGACTCAATTCTGTAAAATGAGGACTCTTTAATCAGGACACATCAGTACCAGCTTACTGTCAACAGTAACAATCGAAAAACGACGACAAAAACTAGTGAATGGTGCATTTGAAGGATGGTGAACTGAGCAGTTGACGAACTATCCGGAAACCTGGGATCCCCAACTGCTTGGACGTTAAAAACCGTGTAATCCAGAAAATTTTTGGAACGAATGTTCCAAGTATATGTGTGATCCCACTACTTACGCACTATCAGTTACACATCGGAGTCCTTTCCTTCGTATCATATGCCTTCCGGAAGAAGAGCTCATAGAATGAAACTGCCCAGGGATTCTTTTAAGTGACCTTGACCTAATGTTGGAACGAAAACAGCGTATCTCCAAAGATCTAATCGGTAGCAATAGTCGTGAAAGATTCCCTTCTCTACTAACACCACAGACACGAAAGCAGGCTTTGAATGCCTTTCTGTCAAAAATAACTGACGAGAGAAAACTGTCCCCGTTTGAATGTGCTCCTTCATCATTTGGTTTTAGCTCACACATTTTGTTTGTCATATACCTTCACGTAAGGTCCTTGCAACGGGGTTGGTCCACTGAGAGGTACGTCGATGGAGCTGCTGTGTACAATGAACAAAATCTGACTGTAAAATCCTTGCTGCTAACTTGCTGGTCATGAATTTGACGGGTGACTCGCTGAGCTACGGGAATTAGCTTCTTTCTTCTACACCAAGACCTTTGACTTCTCCGAAGCGTTAGCTTGTTCTTCGGCCTTCTGATAAATTTTGTACTCAATTCCTGTTGCTTGAACCTACGAGTATATCAAAGGCATTTGTCACTTTGATAGGCAGCATAAAGAAGAGATGGCAGATTGCCCGATCAGCACATACATAAGTGACCAATGTTTAGGCTGACACAGACATTAAGAGCGAGGCTAATGAAGGTGTATAAGGGGCAATTCTTTCTTACCAGTCTAAAACAAAGCGTCACTGCTGATGTCACAACATAAAGTACACACAGTATGGACGAAATCAGATGAAATCAGTGCATGGACGTACTGTATCAACTGTGCTAACGAGGTCTACCAGTTTAAAACAAAGCGTCACTGCTGATATGACAACATAAAGTACACACAGTATGAACGAAATCAGATGAAATCAGTGCACGGACGTACTGTATCAACTGTGCTAACGAGGACGCTACTCAGATTCACAATGAAATTCTCATTTGCGCTCAATAAGTTACTCGTCTCAAGTCTACCTAATGAACTGACTTACGTCAGCTTTAAGAGTGAGCCCCTGAGCATGACTTTGATAATCGAACTTACATTAAAATGAGAAATCTAAATGCAAGTAGCAGAGAAAAAGTCGAAAAATCTTGTTCATCCTCGAGTTTATAGCTTAATGCATCAAGGAGTTCCGATGCATGCGCAGTATGCTTACGCAGAGAAAACTGCACCTTTCATGTACATGTCTTGGTTTCTGTTGAAAAACACTTTCAGCATATATTAGGTAACAATCAATGAAGATCCGTATAAGGTAGAGATGAAAAACAACAAAGTGGGAAACATCACGCTTTGTCTTACTTGGTCCAGAGTGGTTTTTTCCCCCTCATTTGGCAACCAAGATCACTTCTTCAAACAATATCGGTTCACATCAAGTTCAGAAATGTGGATACTAATTGAGCATACTTGGCCACCGAGTAAGGCTAACGGCCGGCGGTCAAAATATTACCCACTTTCTAGGAATGTTGAAAAAATCGTGATGGTATCCATGTGCTCTACTCATCTCGAGTAGGGATTATATGGAATTTACACAGCATGAAGCTAGCTGTGTCGCCTGAAAGGAGATTCACGCCAAGTTCTTATCTTACAGTGACAACCCTCCCCGCAAGACTCATTACTTACGTCTGGAGGCGGACTTTACCGATGAACGATGCACACCACCTACTGTCTGGGACACAGCTTGAGATTTTTCCGTCGGATAGGGGTTTTGTGTGTAATAAGCTGTTTGGATTAGTTCACGTTTGCAGTTGGGAAAGTTTTGACAGCGAGTAGTACCATGTATAGGAAAGGGACAATGACAGACATTTTCAAGTCTGTCCTTGTTTATCGATCCGTACGAACGTAACTACCGGAAGTGAATGTTGTTCATCTTCTTATGGTAGGAGAAAATCAGTGAGTGCTACATTTTGGAAGAAAATTTACATGCTAAAACGTGTATTTTTGCTCAACTTGAATTCAGTGCTCGTAAAGTATACAGTAACTCCTAGGGAATGGGTAATATCGGAACACATGTGTATCGATAGGGTGTCATATATCCACATTCGCAGTAAGCAATTCAGAAACAACGAAAGAACCCAATAAAACAGCAGCTGAACACCAGATTGGCTTTTTGGTGCTGAACCAAACGTTCGCCATTTTCCCCGCCCACTTAATAAGTTCTATTAAAAAGACGTCCCTTTGTGGGCAAGCAATCTCCAGAGTGGACGGCAAACTAAAACTGGACCGAGTAACTTCAATTTTCTCCGAAACAAATATGAACTAAGATGAATGTCGTGCATTGCATCGCTACAAATTTGCAACCACACTACAGCTCAAGCGACCAGACAACGTTGTTAAAACTCAGTAGCACTCAGAACACTCCCCATCTCTTCAAATTTTCGGCCACAAGAATGATAATAGATTTTTGGTCGTCGGAACCGGTTGACATGACTTTGAAGTCCATCCATGAATGGATGCACGAAACGGCATATTTGGTAACGTAGTGGAGTGACAACCAACTTGGTTCGGAATGCGTGCGATAAATCAAAATAGTGATTCGGGATCTGTGCGGGAACAATTGGTCGAGCGTTTTTACCACATCCGCTGGACGAAGAAACTGCGTCAACCGAAATGTGGGCGCAAATCTCATGCGTAGATAAGACCGGTTTTCGGGAAAGAAAGCACGTGTTAAAGTCTAAGAATTGTGCGCATTCCACTTGCTTCATTTACCCATGACTGGACTCCGGGCCGCGTCTGGTCCTTGGTAGCCACATCGTACTCTATCGATCAAATGTGAGTTCAGCTAGGAAGCATCTTTTGTCACTAGTGAATCTCAGTTAAAGTCTGGTCGGAACAAAGTCTGATTTTGAGTTTGATGGACGATCACACAAACGGTGGTAATAGTCTCTCCAAACGACAGCTATTCACTGATGATTTACTTGGTAGTCTTTGTTAAACGGTGGTTCTTTTTGATAGAAGGCTCTCGAAGGAATTCACATGCAGATATTGATGCATTCACTGGATAGAGAGCACTCAAGCTAGACGTGTCACAGGGGAATTCTTCACCTATGGGTCTCTCCATCCGAAGGCTGGTCCCACAAAAATCCGCAAAAAAGTATAACTTCTGCTTCGATCAATTCAGTGTTGTAAAAAACGCCTGTTAATTGGAATAAAAAGCCCGGTGTTACTGTTACAACTAACCGCAAACTTTTGTTCTCCTAATCGAGTTCACACATGTGCAAACTTGGTGAAAGTTCGGTAGGACGAATTCCCTTCTGATCCCACTAGATACACCTCACTTTTATTCAAACTGCTGGAGCTGTCTGGTATTATAAAGCTTTTGCTGCGAACGTTCAGTGATGCATGTCAGTTTGCACAAAAGATTCCAAGGTATGATATAGATGCCGGAGCCTGACTCTGTCACATCGCCATAGACTTTTTGGTTTGCTTTGTGGACCACCGCTGTTCATTTGCTTCAATCGGTCGTACAGCTAAAACATTCCTTCTACTCAGCTGGGTTTTCTGCCCGAACACAGTACGCTCAGGTTGGCAAAAGCGTGTCAAAAATTTGAGCCAACGAGTGTGGCATGCCATATAGCTCTTTTCCTTGGTATCTATACAGATTCTACGAGAATTGAGGACTGCGCCCTTGGGTGAAAAAAAAGTGCAGACGGCACTGCTGTTGGCTGTGCGACTGAGCCGCATATCAACAGACACGCACTATGGCACCAGAACTCACTTAGTTCAGGTGCACTTACGCTGTGTTTAAACCGAGGCTGGATAGACAGTTCAAGGACTTCTTTCCTATCGTCTTCTCAAAAATGGTCATCGATTGCCCACTGATACAAACTAACTACGTGACCTATTTTCATCTGAATCGATATGGCGTGAACTTGTTAATAAAGTCTTCCTTGGAATTCTTAGGATTTGCTATTTCCTAAGACCGATCCCCCCGAAAGCATTGTTTAATCGATTACACCAAGTATTATACTTACCATCGCCTTGCTAGTCAGCTTATACAATCTACGCACCATTTTTAGGGAGTTGCTGGGTAAAGAATGCAGTATCGTTAAACAGCATATTCGGCTTTTACCAGTTTCTAGTTGTATTCCGCTTAGATTGTTGGGGACAAACAGCTTGTGTGGAAATTGCAAGGGAACCATGACGCGACAACTCTGCGCAGCATGCTGCTTTTTAATCAGAGTGTTCCACATTCTTTTGCCAAGCTGAAAGCACTCTTTTCGAGCAGGAGACATGGCTGTGTAAAAGTGACAGAAGGGCTTCTTCAGTGTCTGGCCGGTCGACTATGCAGTGGCCGCAATTCTGCCCAGTAAAGAAAATAAAAAATATTCGATTCTAACATCTACAGGTTTCAGGACTGTGTGATGAGGGTAAGCAAGTTGCGTATATACATCCCTAAAGGTGTTTAGTTAAGGCTTCGCAATCCCAAAGAGTGACTGTTCCAGCGCTTTCCATAAGGACGTGAAATACGTGAAGCTGTACGGGGACTAGTCGGACCGTTACGTTAATCGGCTTTGAGAATGAGGACATCCATTCTCCGTCATCAGTACGAAAAGTTTACAGGACAAGACTGCACAAGCGAATCAGTTATTTGTTTGAATAGCCAGCCAACCAAAACGATGGAGAATCTCTTTCCGTGTTTCCTTTTATATGGTGATTGATTAAGTTCAGAATCGTCGTAAACCTTTCTATCAATACAATCGTTGTCCCCTACATCAGTCTGTGACTGCGCATCCGTTGGCTCCATCGTGAATACCTCATAATCGAACATTCAAAACCCAGGGGTTACCGTGTAGCTTAGGCTTCGAGTTACATGTAAGTGCTTTCGCTCACAAAACCAACCCAAAACACACAACAGGCATGAAATGCAATGACACGAAGCACACATGCACATATAATAGCCGGCATTGTTCTTCGGTCTGACTGGTTTTCCACCACGACAAAAGAAACCTGTTACATGAGATATGAGTGAGCCATCTTCAAAACTTTTTGTTGACTTTGCGACCTCAGGAGTCCGTGGGAGAAACTGTGGAGGGCACCAGACAAGAATAACGAGTCACTCTGATGCGCAGAGTTCCTTAGAGTGGACGTTTTTGTTTCGATGGACTGCTCTTAATGTTTTGTGACCAGATAAGAGGAGTAACTTTATTTTTATGGAAATTTTAATGCCTCTGAGTATTACGTGCACTTATATTGGGGAATTTTCCTGTATCTTTTGAGTAACAGACTAAATGAGTAGGGAAACCATTCACAGGGATCAACACTATTGAGGTTAAAACACTCACAAATTGGCCTCATTCTTGCCGTGTGTTTAAGTGCAATGTGCTCACCGGAATTTTACATGATGGGACACTCACAAATTGGCCTCATTCTCGCCGTGTGTTTAAGTGCATCTTTAGTCCAAATGTGCTCACCGGAATTTTACATGATGGGCCGGATGAACCCCAAGAACGGCGAAACCGATCGTGGGCTGTCGAAGAGTTTTCAGAAACCTTGTGAGTCGTTTCCTTTATGAAAACATACTCCGATATTTCGAATATCGTACCAACTGAAACATGAGGCGGTCTTTGTGCAGCACATTCAGTTGAAGTACATCATAAACGAGACATTCACTTGAGTCTCCCGTGAAAACCAAATTGATTTGCAAACGAGTGTATTTGTCGAAATCAGTCCAATTTGGGTTCAAGCAAAACATAAGGCTGACGAAGACTGGGGAACTGCGCTTACCTGATGATCCCCAAAAAGGACAAAACCGGTCGTCTACCTCCGAACAACTTTCCCGGTACAGGGAAAAATATCGAAGCCGGACAACAACAAAATTCCGGACTTGTGGACATTTTCAGCCTGACTGACCAGATTACCACAGATTTACCATCCTTATCCGTTCGAACAAGACACGATCAGATTTTGATAAAACTGCTCTTAGCATAACTGACGTTCGTCACGCATACTTGTCTTGTTGTTTATGCGTACGCGTGCGCATGCGCATGCGCTTACGTCTCAAAACTGCAACAACACTTCTACTTCTGAGACAGTACCGAACCGGTTGTGACAGTTTGTAAGGGCACAATTTTTGAGGCACTGGAGTTCGACAAAGTACGCCTGCGACATGCAGGCGTACAAATTCGCGGTGGATGTGTGCACACGCAAGGTTAGGCGTTGTAACGCTATATATGTAGTGCAGAAAAGTTGATAGAATAAAACGGTATGCCGACGACTTGTATCGCTCCTGTTTGACAGATTAGACGCATATTGATCCCAAAGTGTGTGCGTGTGTGTGTGTGTGCATGCGCGATTGCGCACGTTTGTGCGCGAGAAACGTCTGGGCAATTTATGGATGTCATGCACTTAGCGTCAGCCTGACAACGGAGCTAAGGTGTTTATTCAAAAAGCATATTGGTGCCATTAACTTATCGATCCACAGAGGGATCTCTAATTTGTAAAAACGGGAGACACAGGATTTCACAAGATCGCTTTCGATGGTAGGAATATTTATCGAACGGTACGGCTGCACTCTATAAGTGTAATTTTAGGCGATCTTAAAGTATACTTCGAAGTTTTGAATGGCAGGTACCTTGGAAGTACACTGGACCGGACGACTTGTGCCCCACTGTTTTGACCTTCGACTGCCGGATGTAGCCTGCAGTCTCTAGATGAGAAACAGCGAGTCCTTCCTAAAGATTACCTTACCATACCAGAACCACCATCTGTTAGTTTACTCATATTTTAAGCAATTTTGAAGTGACAACAGTACGGGATAATCTGGCCAGGTTCTCTGCACAAATATTTTCACTAAAAGCAAGGAATGTAGCTCCCAGAGAAGGAGAATACATTCTTGCCAAATCTGTTTTGTGAGGAAAATTTACGGTAGACACTGAGAAATCAGATCATCGGCTCAGAATGCAACCAATCAAATCGTTTTGTTCAAACAAGTAAACCTGACTTAAATCTTATTAAAGATTCAACGTAAACCTAGAGATCAGTAGGGTACATATGTGAAGTTGGGAGATTCAAATGGTCAGGGTATGAGGACGGATTAATTAGCCAAGTGAGGATATGACCATGGTTGGTTCGTTGGGTTGAGTGACCCACTCAACCCCGCACTGATGATGTCACCTCGATTGGTGATGAGACGTTTGCAATCCAACTGCCAAGCTCGGCGAACAGACCAACAATCAATCAGCGCACCCGAGCTACCTATATTCCACAACATTGCCGAATCGTTCCCTTAAACGGATAAATCATGCCTTCAGCCATGACGTAAGGTGGGATAGCCGATTTCACAAGCGTCACCACCTTCTCAGCCACTTCTCAGCAGAAGTGGCATGGTCACAGATATTGTCGCACTGCTGAAATGACGTTCAAAGGGAGATTTCACTCGTATCCAAGATATCCATCATCAAGTTCCTGAGGCGCTCGAATGTTTGAATCACTGATATGAACAAGGCAATAAACCAGGGAAGTCAGTGTGTTTGGTCCAATGCGACCGGTTTGATGGGCACAGTAACACAATCAGGGGCGAACCACCGTCAGTATTTCAGCTATCCGACCGGTATTGAGAGGAGACCAATGGGTAGATAGAAATCTTAGGTATAATACCTCCATCAAAAATGTATTGATCGTACGCAGAGAAATGTCCAAAAGGCTGTTAGGTCTATAAATACACTCATTTGAAAATCAATTTGGTTTTGCGAGAGACTCACCTGAAATCCAGCTGAATCTCTCGTTTGTGATGTTTCCAGATCGTGGGCTGTCGAAAAAGTTTCATCAACCTCATGAGTAGTGCATTACGTATACACGTGTATCGAGATGTCTCGAATATCGTAGCAATTGAAACCTGAGGCGGCCTGGTGCAGCATATTCAGTTGCCTGGAGGCATCACAAACGAGAGATTCAGCTGGGTTCCAGGTGAGTCTCCCGCAAAACCAAGTTGATTTGCAAATGAGTGCATGTATCGAAATCATTCCAATTCGGATTCAAGTAGAACATAAGGTTGACGGAAACTCAGGGACTGCGCCTACCTGATGAGTCCCAAGAAGGGCGAAACCGATCGTGGGCTGTCGAAGAATTTTCAGCAACCTTATGAGTAGTGCATTACGTCTATACTGTTAGGTCCAACTCACCAAATTAAAGCTGCCAAGCCTCATTTCATCGGACACTACTGTTTGGAATATTCATACTAGATTTACAGTCTGGCACTGTCTTCCACAATGTAAAATAACACATAGAACTAAAAGTTCTCTAGATTTTCACGTATGATTTCCAGGCGAAACTGGGTCTCCCTTCTAAAACCCAGTAAACTATTTTCATAGTAAATTGACTTCATACAACTCATGTTCGAGTATCACAGAAAAAATTGCATAAACCAAGACCAGGTACAAGATCCAAGATCCACCTACTCCACATCACAACCCAGTCGAAGTTATCTTTGAAGCTGAATTGAACTCTAAAAACTGAGGTTGTCCCACATAAACTGAACGCAAACTTATTTGGGGGGGGGGGTGCTGAACAACCGACAGATCCAGCAAGACCTCAGCTGAGTCTTCGTCACAACCTGACTTAAAACTAATGGTCCGTACCATATACCATATACCTTGGAGTTCATTAATTGACTGAGGTTCGAGACTAGGTCTATCAAGTGATCCCCAAGATGGGCGAAACTGGAAGCGAACTGTCCAGAGTTTTCATCCACAGTATGAGTAGTGTTAAAGTTAGAATTTTTGTTACTTTCCGAAAATAATCCACAACTAATTCAATCTAGTTTTCAGATTGAAACAGAAAACAAATCAGTAGAAGTGTGTGATGAAAACTAACACTTGGAGAAATTTCTATTGATATTCTCTTGTGTCGGTAACGGATTGATAATCGGCGCAATTGATCAGTTCGGACAAAATCTACACACATTTATCACTGTCAACGTGCGCTGGCCTGTTCTTTCCATTTTTGTAGACAGCGGATAATGCGAGGCAAGCAGTTGTGCCAGACAAACTCCGTGGAATATCGGTTTCGACGTGGCGGATAATCGGCAGTGCGTTCTTCACAGATCAAGGATTTTGGCAGTCACATTTTCTTCAGACATTCTGATTATGGGCAACGTAAGGATTCTTCAAACTGATGAAATTAAATTGTGACTAATCAAATTTGCCACGCTTAAGCGGAAGACAGTATCGTCAGAATTCTCCGAAAATTCTATTGATTTTCCCGAACAATCTAGTCCGAATTCGAAATATTCGCTTGAGTACAATTCCGAACACTATGAAGCTCGCATTTTCATTCGGAAGTCTCATTGCGATCGATCAGCTAGGAGCATATCAAACATGTGATCTTTACATGATATCTGTCAAGGCGACCTCTGTTTGATACCCAGCTGTTTTTCCAGTAAGTGAAACTCGAGCGAAATTGACATTTGGCAACGATCAGAGCATACGAAATTTGAAGTATCAGAGACAGTGGAGTTTTTTGGTCGATAAAACGGAAGATGTTGGCCACAATAAATATTACTATGTGGTTATAGTTGTTGTATATATATATATATATGTGGATACATATGGTTACATTGTTGAATATTGCCCACGATAGGCACTGACGTAGTTTGCAACTTATCCTTTGTGACCTTGTGATGAACTATATCTCCTTCCCTTTTTCGGAACTTTCAAACAAAAAAAACGGTCAGCATTCTATGTAAGTATAATCCTGATTAGTTCAGCAAAGCACCACTGTAGACCCAACACACTAGGCCTCATTCGACTGTAATCAGAAAGGCGGTAGTCGAACTTCGATGGGCACTAAAGTGGGTGTAGTTTCTGTTGGGAAGTTGAACAGCATTTTGTCCCCAGTGAATCTTGGCAACTAAACAGAGACTAAGATGAAATCAAGGAGCAGTTAGTTACTTTACTTGTGCTGAGTACAAGAATCGAGATTCAAGAGGATTGCTTTGAAACTGCGTAACTTGAGATCGGGGGGAAACTTTCGGTGTACAAGAAGCTGCTGAATTCTTTACTCAGCTGGATAAATCCACAAGTATTTTCATGGGCATCAGTTCCTTACTTCGACTTGCTTGGGTTGATGATATTGCAACCAGTGCGAAACAGAAAAGCGTTGAAGCTTACGAGCTGCCCGGTAATTCAGATACTTTTCAACTTTAGGTCTCTCGAGGTCACATTTGACCATCCCAGAAGTCTTTCTAAATGTCTCCGGAGCGATTTCAATGTGCATTGCAGCCATTCTCAAAGTTCACCAAAGATTCCGCCGGGTAAGTGAAGTCTGTGCTAAAAAGGCGAGAAGCACTGTTTCATCCTTGCTGGAAACCATCTTCAGTGCGCATCTCAAGAAGCTCAGAGAGTTTCAAAGCCGCAACCTTCCGGCGGCCAAAGATTGGTCAGGAATGGCTTACCGGCAGTGTAATTAATTCTCTTTCAGAGAGGATGTAGCGCCGATCATCCTTCAATCTCAAAAAGTGCATCACGTGGTCACGTATTGACCGGCTCCTCGAGTGACGACTTCTTAGAAGCACGTTTCACTCATCTTCCTCTGAGCTTCTCATTCGTCAATGGTGATCATTCAATACCTTCGAGAAGAGTTCCCGCGTGAACGCAGTTACCGGGATGCACGATGGATGCGTTGAATGGACACGTAAACACGTATGCACGCAGCTTCCAGTTGAGACGCAATACCTGAAAGACTCTGTCGCTTTTCAGGTTAGCGGGTATATAGGTATTGACGACCAATGTGACGTTAAGCAAGCGCAAGCTAGATGTTCACGTTTCCCAAGAAATCTTACTTCCACATTCAGATACGGTAAATTAGCAGTCAGATCACTTTGGGAATGGCCTTCACACACGGGACAAGTGCAAATAAACCAAAGTCGGTTTCGAGGGTGCGGAGAGTATAAAAAAATGCGTAGAGTACGCGCACGTGAGCTTGCACAAAAAACACTTTGATAAAGACGTTCTTTGTTTTCTTCAAAAAAGAACGTGAACTTGAGGCGAAATGCCGCAGTCTTCCAGGTTTTGCCTGATGGATTCTTGCCTGTTCTTTCACAACGCTGCCAAATCGGTTGAAACGATGTGTAAAAAGTCTGCTGACAAACATAAGCCCACAAATTTTAGCAACGCACCAATATATTCTGACATTCCACAGTGGTATGACGCAATACCAATCAGGCGATCAATTCATTTTTCTTTGTTTTCAAATAATTTCAAGTAATTTCAAGTAATTTAGAAAGATCTACCCACGCCTGTCCTCCTTTGCGATTTCCACTGATTGTAGATTAGAGCTGCAGTATACAAGAGGCAGCGCTTTTAAGACTGTTTTTGACTTATCCCTAGGTGGAAGCCCTGCACCTTCTCACTGTTAAGGTTTGACTTAAACGCACTCGCTTCAAGTCACCCTCAAATACTCTGTTTCTAGTTTCTCGGTCGATGTAATTTTAGGTACAATGATACATCTTCGGTTAGGACAGAGGGCATCATCGCCAAGTACATGAAATTAAAGACAGAGATTCTTTCATTGCTCTCCCTCTTCATGACAAATTTAGACCCGAAGTATGGAAGTGAGGCGTTTCCCCCCTGCACTGAATGCCGGTTAAAAGGCGGATACTACTGATAAGGCATCCGAGTAGTATATGATTTTCTCGTAACTCCATCTCGCGTTTAACGGAAGGTGAGGTTTATTGCGGAACTGGTGGAACTATTTTGCAGCATTCGTTTGCTAATAAACAACTTCGCGGTGGTGGTCTTCCCTCCTGTTATTGGTATAAACCAGTACAATTTCACGTTTTTCTACAGTCTGATGGTCACCAGTGACACAAATGAAGGAAATTTACACGTTTTGGCTGATAACCCGGTCCCCAAGAAGCTTCAACCATCTGAACGTGTCAAAGACACAACACCATATGGTAACTTCACAATTTCCAGGCTTTCGATAAATTTCATCTCCGTCGTCACATCATTGTGAAAAGCCACTTGCTCCTGTGGTTTTTATCCTACTTCACAGGAGCTTATGCCTACTATGAAAGACCACTTTGCTGCACTAAATTGGGTCAATCAGAGAGTTGCAACTATACTGAATGGTTGAGTCAGTAAATGCAAACGAAGCTTCACATTCCCTTACATCCCCAAAAATCCCCTCTACGGGTATGGTTATGGTCTCCTCGATAAGACACTATTGTATCCCAGATTTGGTGTGCAAGGAAAAACGACTGCTGTCAGTTTTCATTGATTAAATTGTGCAGTTTGGCATGACTTCCATATTGGGCTCAATTATTTAGAATGTTGGGGTTTTTATCAATGACGTCAGTCTGAACAAGAATAGGTAGGCTGAGGATCCACAGTGCCAATGAGATCGCGACCTTTTCGGCCTTCAGTTCAGAACTGAGCTATAGAAACGTCAGAAAACATCATAAAGATTTAAGCCTCAGAAGACTGGATTGGTTCCTCACTGTCCCTTTTTCTCAGTGTCCGAGGTTTAAAGGAGACGCAGTACTACCCCACCTATCCACTGTGGATAAAAGCACGCGGCTCGTAAGAAAACGTTTGCGAATTGTTCCCCTTCCCCAGTTCAGGTGAGACGTGCAGTTGTGACGTTCCGATAGGTCACATGGAATAGACTGATGCAGCGAACTTCTCATGTGATACAGGTAAATACTAATGATGAGCATCCTAACCTGCCGAATGATGTCAGTCGTTTTCAACCTTTGATGTTGAAAATGAGACGATGTTCCAAAAAAACATCATTCTGCCCTTCTGAGGGATTTACATAGGAAAGTCGTGCATTGCGATGTAAATACGAATATTCCTTGGAGTTGCCACATAAAAGAACTTGACTGAAAATCCTTACATAGGTGAGCATCCTGGTTAATTTTCCTTAGGAATAGCGTCTAATTAGGACGGCCTTTTGATTATGCTTCTGGATTTCTTGGAACCCAAGTTTAAAGTTACCTAAAGCTTCAGCACTCTGTCAGCCAGGAGTTTGTGGCCTCGTCAAGAGTGGATGCACATACGGTAAAAAACAATGTAGCTGCCATCGGGGACTGCACCCACCTGATGAGCCCCAAGAAGGGCGAAACCGGTCTTGGGCTGTCGAAGAATTTTCAGCAACCTTATGAGTAGTGCACTACGTATATAATTGAAGCCGCCAGTTTTCCGTACTGTAATGCTGCTGAAGGTTAGACTGGGTAAAAAAGGATAACACTAAGCAGTCGAACAAAGAACAGCGAATCTCTGTTCTGGCCAGAATTTATATTACGGAGCGGTCTACTCATTGAGACAGCAGTGTGAGAAGGGCAATTTGTTTCCTTTGAGCCATCAGCACGTGTATAGTTGTGGAGTCAGCGATGCTGCCCTCTCCTGAATTGGATTGGGTTAGGAAAGGTCGTCTTCCACGAGACCTCAGGCTCCAAGCGCTAAGCGCCGGATCAGAACCCTGGTTATTATGATGCAAAGACCCTTAAAACCAGTCTGTTGTGTGAATCAGACTTTTAGCCTTACTATTTGCTTCTGCCGGCCGGATCAGCCACTATTTTAACCCTGAGGCCATAGTTTTGGCCAGTAAAAAGCACCACTTTTCTCAAAGAGACGCCGACCACTACAGTAACTTTGGGTTTACAGAGTAATGACCCTTTCGCACACGGATGAAAGGGAAAGATCTATTTTTGGGGAGAGGACTCCAACACTACACTTATATCCCGCTGCACTCACCAGCACCAGGCTAACTCATATAGGTGATCTTCAAAAACATCGTAAACAAGGCGATGTGAACTTGGTGTTGATTTTATAGTCAAACTTCCTAGGGAAAAAAGGGATAGTGGATAATCCAAAAGTAATCAGTTGGGGGATATTAATCGCTCTTTTTGACCTCCGAGGCCAAAGTATATTCTTGCAATCTCAGGCAATGTAAAGCTATACAAGCACCTGCTGGATATTTCTGTTGGACGATTTCAATGACTGGATGGAAAAAAACGATTGGAACCCTATGGAATCGGATTATTCAAAGAAAGTTATTCGACAACACCTGCCTTTCATGAGTCCACACCGAATGTTCATCAGAATTACCAAGTAGTCAGCAAATTATTTGTGAGATACGTTTCCTCGTCACATTGCTAGCACAATGACTCATTTTGTGGTGAAGTAAACCTATGGGTCGCGGAAGCCAGTGGAGCATTAGGTCGCCTCACGAAACATGTCTGGAGCAAACGGCACTTGCTCATCTTCACCAAAATTGTGATAGATTGGACTGTTGTACCACTCTAAGGTAGCAACGCCTAGACATTCTAACCAACGACAACTTCGGACGTTTGACCGATCTCACTTTCGGTGTCTCCTGTGGACAGACTTCGCAGGCTGAGTTCCGAGCACTCAAGCGCTTCGAGAGTATGAATGATCGCAATCTGATGCAAATACAGCTCCGATGGTTAGACAGTTTTGAACTACTGGCCAAAATCTGCATTGCGGAACAAACAATCCGCGGTCAAATGGAGGATGTGGTCCGCGGATTTCCGCCACTGTGACTCAGCTTGAAGTGACTGAGTTTTGAAGAAAACAACAACTCCCATCTACAGCACGAAACGAGGCGCTAGATGGAGATTTTCGCAAGTTGATCGGCTTTTGAAGCCTTACCTCCCTTAACGTGGTGTATCTTCTACGAATTTCTGTGCTTTATATCCTACTGCTGAAACTGACTAGTATTATTCTGGAAAGTATGCAAACGATGACCGTAAAAATATCCGTCCCCGCAACTAGGGGCACTTAAATCCGGAGTTCTGAACAGACAAATCTAGGATACTTTTGTTGTATCGGGCATGCATTTCTATGTTTACCTGTCAAATCACATTTTACTGACAGAATTCACGCATGCTTAACTGCTTGTGGATCCGGATAAGTGCTTCCCATCCAATGTAAATACAAGGAACTAAGAACGGAAGCAATTAAGACGAATTAGTCACGAAATCATAAGCATGTGCACCGCAAAGCCCGTGAATAGGAAATTTGGTAACCAACACACAACTAACACAAACCACAGAACAAGTTGCTCTGTTCAGCAGCTGTCATTTCTGGTGATATCCGTCTCACCACTGTCAAAGACTCAGAACATTGAGATATTCTGCCTCATAACTGTTCTTGAACTGGTCCAACGCAGCAACTCAAACCCTAATTGGTGATAGGTTGAGCTGTTTTGGTCTAGATTAACCCGCGATGAAATGAGTCATTATTGCCTCATCATTTGGTACGACATCCTAACAAACACGTGAGTTTCTGTTACAAGAAGTCCAAACCCCTCGAGGTGTTCATTTATATGTTCAACCCGTCTTCTACGTTTTAGTACGATCGGACTAAAGCGCTATCAGTTGAGTCACAAAAAGACGGAACGCCCTTGCATTTCAAAGCAAGGAGGCAGACAAAAGCCTGTTAAATTGACACTGGTCGCTAGATTACACATTTTGCCAAAATCAGGACCTTTGGCTTAGGGAAGATCATATAAATTGGAAATAACCGGGAAGTCATGTGTATTACTCATATGCGGGTGACGAATATTAAATCGATTCCCGTCATATGAGTCAAAATGGAGAGTGGCCCGTAACACCAACCCTGTGGTTGATATTTAGACCAAATGATGAAGGAATGAAATTTAAAAAAACGTTTAGCCTATGAACTGTAGGTTTTCAGGACAGTTTTTGCCATATCACTTAATATTTGTCCGCTACTAATAATAATAATCGATTTTGCAGACAACCACATCCTTGCAATCATTTTGCGAACGTCACCTATCGGTTTGTCCTCTTAGTTGACCGACAGTTGACCAGCAATCACCGATGAAACAGCCAACCAGTAGTTGGCTAGAAGTGACATTTACTGGTCACCTTGATTTCATGGATCCGACAACTTTTGCTATTGTGAATCAAATGCAAATCGTACTGGATTTGTTGCCGGCATCAAAAAGTCACATCATTAACGTGATGACCAACCCTTGAAGGCCAACCTTTCAAGCTCAGAAGACCGTGACCCTTGCCTGTTTTTGCGAGGCTAGATCTGCAATTGTGGTAACACGCTGGTCTCATGCTGATGTGGGGAAGTCTGTAGGTGATTGTACTGTGAAGCTATCCGAATATAGACTATCTGGACCAAGGTAGAACTTGCAACGGTCATAAGCGTCATTCTTCATTTTGCTTCCACTTTTTTAACTGTTCTCTGTGATGAGACCGACGGAACAAGATGGAAAGTAGGCAAGATTACCTTTCGATATGATACAGTAGAGTAAGAATAATGCTGTGGGTTCAGACAACACTCGAAGGGGGCGAGATAGCTCTGTGAGCAAATCGAAGAACACCGAAAGATATTTTGGCCTCACAGAAAACTACTCAGACCCTAGCTAAAAGTGAATTTACCTGGCATCCAAAATAACCTGACAGTTTGGTCTTTTTTAATATTACGTGGTCTTCCATGCCTGTCTAGGCTTGGGCAAACTAGCAGTATCCCAGCCCTCGTGCTTCCTTCGGCAAGGGGTGGCAGCTAGGCACCGGTTATCTTTTAGTATCAACATTCGAGTGAGTAGTGACACAGCTGATTTGTTTGACTCATAGCATTGGATTTTACTCCACCCACCGGAGTATATCAGCCGCTGCTACATTCACTGTAAGTGTTAAGTTGAAATCAATGGTTGAACCCTTCTGAGGGTATTCAAGATGACGACTTGGTTATTTCACATTTCAGCTTCGATATAGAGGCGGATTTCGTGGACGGTGGCGTCAGTGCTTATGCGTCAGAAATATGTGTTACTCACCACAAGTGCAGTTTTTTCGACAGCAAAATGAATACATTAAGAACTGTCACTAAAAAGACCCTGAGGCCTAATGCTTCAAAGAAAAGTGGCTATAAGAAGGGGTGAAAACCTACTTACCTGCATTATCATCTCCCCTCTCGAATCAATGTCACGGGAATGAAACCCAGAGAAAAGAGTTCGCTTAGTACGCTTTTGGGTTGATTTTCGGAGCACAGATTCTCTCATAGATAGTTAGAGGTGTCACAAGTTCGTGAGCAAATCGAAGAACACCGTAAGATATTTTGGCCTCACATATAACTACTCAGACCCTAGCTAAAAGTGAATTTACCTGGCATCCAAAATAACCTGACAGTTTGGTCTTTTTTAATATTACGTGGTCTTCCTCCTTTTATCATCACAAACAAAACAATTACTGACCATTGGGTCTGAATGCCACCAAAACGTATCTATCAAAGACTCCTTCCAGAACAGATTCGACTTCTTGACGCCACACACTACTCACAAGGTTGCTGAAAACATACCTTGCAAATAAATGTATTTCGTCAAAAGAGTGAATGCGGATTATAACACACTGCGTGTCCAGACACAATAACACGGCGTCGAGGTGGTCCCATGTCACCTCGGTGCATATAGCCCATGTATTTTTGTTATCAAAAGTCAGTTTTTATTTTCTGAGTTAGGGCAGTAGAAAACCATGTTTTCGCGCAACCCATGGTTTGTTTAAAATGTCAGCTGGTTTATTGATTTTGTGACCGCTAATGTCAAAAACAACGAAGGGTGCTGTGTACGGAGTAGCTTCCCATAGTGATTGCTCGCCGCTGCGCAAGATACTGTTCTGACATGAAATTAGCCAAATTCTCCAGTCAAAGCTGCGTGACATGAAGGTGCGTTCAAGTGCTTTCCATATAGGAACAGGTCCTTACGAATGGCCGTTGTTACGTTTGATGCTAGAGCTGCAAGAATTCGCACAGTGATTCCTATAGAGAAATATTGGGTATAACCACCGTATTACCAGTTGCCTGGAAGCACCACAAACGAGAGATTCAGCTGGGTTCCAGGTGAGTCTCTCGCGAAACCAAATGTGTTTGCAAATGAGTGTATTTCTTCAATTTCGTGCAATTTGGGTTCAAGTAGGAAATAAGGTTGACGGAAACCCGGGGACTGCGCCTACCTGATGAGCCCCAAGAAGAGCGAAACAGGTAGTGGGATGTCGAAGAATTTTCAGCAACCTTACGAATATACATGTATCGCGATAGCTCGAATATCGTAGCAACTGAAACATGAGGCGACCTGATGCAACACATTCAGTTCAGCTGGGTTCCAGTTGAGTCTCTCGCAAAAGCAAATTTCTTTGCAACTGAGTGTATTTCACCTTATTACCACCTTAAACAGGTGGTAAACAACACACACGCTGTTACCATTGTTGAGCCAAAGCGAGACCAATTGGAGCTCTTTTATTGGTCGTTAAATCACACACTGTCACGTACAACACCGCATGGATAATTGGTCCACTGTTGCAAGCTTCCCATACACATTTTGCGACATCCATGACTGGAAGAAGATCCCTGACTCGGTTCACCACCTTATGTCGTTTAAAATACCCTCCATATCCCCTTTAACAGACAGTTGGGTTTTCAGTGGTGCTGACCTTGCGATTCCCGAACTCCATGATCCCGTCTCAACGGAAGACACTATTCCTGTACCAGTTCATTGTTGACTGATACTGGCACCTAAAAGTTTCAGCATTTTTGGCTTAAATTCTGTTTATTCCGCTCACCAAACGGTAGTGTCGCCTCTGAAATGTCCTTTCTTCTCAACGGTAATCCCAAATCGACCGTGACTAAGGACCGTCCTCGTAACAAACAGACCCCGGGGGACTTCAGCATCCACAAGTCTGGACGCCTCACTCCTCTAGGGTCAGTCAAACAGGGCTCTCGGTGGAGTTGTTTTCTGTTTCTAATTGCTGATCCCGGATTTTGTATTTAACTGCTTGCACTCCGGATACAGCAACCCAACAAACCTCAGAATTGCCATTATGACCCATCCTTCGACCTGCTTTGCTAACCCCATCGACCCCACTTGGCTCCTTAAACCATTGTCTAATTGCTTGTTCCCGTTCTGTTTCCTTCTCACATCCACCGTTCCCTTCGAGATGTCTTTCTGAAACTCTGTGGGCTAATTTATTGGCTCATGTTCATAAAACCGTGCTAATCCAAACGATTAGTCCCAGGTTGCCTCCAGTGGTGTTGATAGTACGCTGCTCAAAACTCGGTGATCGTTTCTTCCTGGAATAGTCCAGTCACCGTTGTCACCAGATTAATTGTTTTCTTGAAAGCCATCCTAACCCTTGGACTTTTCCGAATATGGGCTTTCCAAAACTCCTTCAGGGATACATTTGAAAAGGCACAACATATGTTTCTTAGCCAATAGGCCGACAAACTATACAATACTGCCGCCGCATTTGGTTTATTTCAAGACCTGGAGGAAGCCGTCACTTATTAATTTTGCTCACCCATGTTTGGTTCGCGTAAAACATCTGACCTATTCGGTTTGTTGTACCGTCTTATCCCTCAGCGCCTTCTGCAAGTCACTTCTAGTAGTGCTTGTCCATCTTCCCTGCCCCATGACGATCTAAAACCCCTCGGTTCGGATACTACTGTCCGATTTTGCCCTAAAATTTTGCACCCATTTTTTCAGCCCAAAAATACGGATACTTTTGCGTAAAAGATATCCCATGTACTCATTTTCTCCTTTCTCATAAGTAGTAGTAATGAGAATCCTATGTAAAACTTGATGAGAGTAGCATTATTCGCCTAAGGTACTCATCAGATCTTGGACAAAGAGGTCATTCTTCTTGTCAGTTACTGCTTGATCAGTAAAGTTAGGTTATACTTCAAAAGACAATACTGCTTGGTTCTGGATCCAGGCACACGTACTTCTAACGGAAGGATAGTCTATCTGGTCCTTAGACAGACAGTCCATATTCAAAGTTTCCCATCAATACCCTTTGTGTTTATCGGCGATATCAATCATTGGTCTGTTCCAGGAGCAGGCATTGGTGCCGACAGACATTAACGTGGAACTCAGGTTTACACATTCGTCTCTAAGTGGCATCCACAATGGCTCAGACAGCACTTGAGAGCGGATTCGAGTTCCGTTCACAGACTCTGACTTTTAGTTTGTGTGTACTTAGGTCTACACTCAAGACACCTGAGGTCTCCGTCTCTTGTGTCGACAACATAGGAAGATATGACAGGAATTCAGTGAAAAAACATGCGGTGATGAACTATTGAACAAGGTTATTAGATTTTCAATAGATTTTTCCGAAAACTAAAGTCAGGATGCTTGTGGCTTGGACGTAAATGAGGGTGATAGATGGGGCCACATCAAAGCTGTTTATATATATATATATATATTGAATGAAAGCACCAAACAAGTGTTATCCATACATATCATAGGAATTTTGTGACAATATATAAAGACTGTAGGAAGCCAGGCCCTTGCCCTCGTGATTTACTGATTGGCCAAACTAACCAATAAGCGCCCGTACCGTTTTGTTCTGGCGGCCCTGTTTTTAAAAGGATTGCCGTAGGTGTCCCATCCAATGACCGTATGTACACAATTCCGTTTCCAGCCAGTTTTCAGAGTTGTCAGTAATACCCGCAGGTAAAAAAAACCCGGTTTGTGGGGATTTGCATCTTGAGACACCTTTTATTTTATGTGATACCTTTTAGTTCCAACATCTGACAAAAACGTGTGCAAAATTCTACGTTTTCCCTACTGAGCATCAGGTAGACACTTTGAATGGACAATACGAAAGTGCATAGGCTAGACAATTTCTTTAAAGGTCGTCTGCTCTCACTGAATCATTAGTCAGCGCTTTAAAGCGCTACAGCCTTGATAAATTTAGCGGAAAGTGTGGAACTTTTGGCAAAATTTCGTAAACATTGCAGCCCATTGCCGCTGAGACCAGCTGAAAGATAACAACAGAAGTCGAGTGTTGAAAACTTCAGTCGACTAAGAAATAGTCGGTGAAGCTAAGATTGTTTATGTCTAAGGGTGTGTTAGACCGTTTTCATTGCACTAAGTTGCACTGGTTTGTGTAGGAAAATGCTGTGAATCATAGGTTGAAAATGATATAAAAATGTTCTTCTTGCTTCCTCTTCATTTGTTTCGAAAGACACGCAGGGTCAGAAAAAAGTGACACCTACGCATGACGAGATTTAAGGGTTCATTTTTCCATATTTTTTGTGGAGAGGAACGAGAATTTCAACCTGGAAGCCTACATCTCAGAAAGATGCGGGTGAATCCCGAAAAGCTGAGGACTGCTTTCCCCTCTTTCAGCTGAACAAGTGGATGCAGATTTTTGACCCTCTGACTCTACGCCAACAGTTCAAAACCGCTCATTACAGATCTATAATCGTTTAAGAGTTAATGTAAAGTTTAGAAAACAAGTTGACGAAAATTATGGGTTTCGCGATTTCTTCTTCTGATCAATACAAATCGGGGAATTACAAGACTAAAAGCAAGAGATTCATACAAGTAAAGCAAAGATAGAATGGGGTTGCGGGAAGAAATGTGAAAACTGTTTATGTCACAGTTGATTGGCCTGAGCGGACAGCGATCACGTGAGCAGGTCGTGGAAGATGCACTACGCATACGAACTGTTCCCGAGTGCGCAGCCTCCAGTAATGTGAGCGAATCCTGACTACGTCAGATGAGGCCAGACATGGAACAAGCCTTGGTAGGTAAATGTGCACTCGGTATAGTATTCGAAAAGCGGTGTTAGATCTACTCGCATTACTTTTACTAGCCGAGGGAGTGGCCAGTCAGCTAACGGCAAACTTCCACGACGCGGATGTCAGCCAGGGAGATGCTACCTTATGGCACAAACGCACATACCGATTAGCAACTAACTGATTCAGTCTCAGTACTAAACAGGTTCCCGCAACTTTGGTCACAAACTCGGCTGCTGGGCTGCAGATGTGATGGCACGACCACCACTTCGCATAGCTACAATAGTAATTAGCTTGATCATCTTGCCGTCTTGGTCGTCTTCATGAGCATTTGATTGTGGTACTAGGAAACTACTGTACTGCAATAATTCCTATCCTGATGTAGACTGGCACCAGTTAACTTTTCTGCCTCTAATTGGTTCTGCGCTCCCACTTGAAAACGTCTAAGTGTGATGCCATACATGGGATGACTGACAGGTGCAGTCTAAGTACTCAAGCTGAGGCACAACCATGCATCGTACCAGTATGGTTGTGAAACTTGGTTTCACGATATTTTGGAAACCGGTTGCTTGAAGAAAAATGTTATTTAGGTTTGCATGTCTTCAATTATTTAATAATAACGCTGAACTGGAAATCCCGAAAATTGTGACGTTCCAGAACAAGTCAAATTAATTTAGCGAAGGGCGAAAATTTTCTAATGTGGGACCATTTTCCTTGAGACAAAGATCAAATCAGTAAACTGTCGGTTTACGGTTTAAAATGGTGCAGTTGGCAGTTTGACCTATGATTTCAAAAAAACTCCAGAGTACTGCCCTTGGCACACACTTATGTTGGTGATCAGCAAACTACGCTTAGTTGAAGTCCGGACGCTGACTTCGTTTTACTAATCAGACTACCGTTTTTGGCTGCTCGCATCATTGTTCCCAAAGATAGTAGCCATGACTTGATCAGCAGTCTATGAACGTTGTCGTTGTCCAGCATTTAAAATCGGTGACACTCCTATCCGAAGGTTTTGAGAACACGGTCATGTTACACAATGCTGCCTATATCCCAGAGGGCCGAGTATTCATCTCGGTTTGACGTGAACGGTGGTCTTAGCCGTGATACCCTTCAACCAAAATCTGATCATTTGTAAAACTGCCCTTCATGTAAGCTTTCACTTCAACCAGTGAGATTATGTCAAGCTATTTCAAGACTGCAATAGCTTAATGTGACGAAAAAATGTGTTACATCCCCAAGCGGATAAAAAGTCTCAGAGTTCAGCGGCGTAGCCAGCTCCGACATTCAACACTCATCACGTTCAGTCCGCAAAACAAAGCAAAACAGGACCTATCAAACGTCACTGAAAAACATTTATCAAACTGCATCGATATTCCAAGGCCTTTTTGTCAACCGGCCTGTGCAAAGTCTTTAGTAAAAAAAGGACCGCAGACCCCAACCAGATGTTTAGTATTTTCACAGACCTAAAGAAGCCCACGACAATTTCTACGGAAGGTCTCAGTCCGTTAACCAACAGTTTGATGGAATATAGAATTTGGAAGGATGTAATTAGATACCGAAAAAATCCGAGGAAAATCACTGCCATTCAGCTGTAGCGAAATTAGGCTCCCACCTGAGCCAAACAAAGCTCAAAACCTGAGGAGATGTCACCGAATTTCATTGGCCAACATCCATTTTTAATTTACAAATGAGATGGTTAAATGTATGGGAAAATCCTCTTGCAGACCTCGGTGTGAAGGCGCAAGAAAATACACTAGGTTTTCAACTGGTGATTGACTGACTTAGCAAAGGCAAAAATGACAAAATCTTTTTTCAAACTCGTGACACAGGAAACGTCCAGTGGATCGGTCGCAAGTGATTGTTTAGGCGAGCTGCCTGTTTGTTATTTTCATTCCGCGGTACTGGTCGACATTTTCAGAACTTTTGCAGTTTGCAAAACAAGCAGGTACAACAGGCAGGAGGGGAGAAATTGCTTCCTTCGACACGCAAACTCAGTCCTAAAGAAGCAATCTTGAAGCACATTTCTTGTGCACAGAAAAAGCAGTTCATATACCTTAGCCAATGAATTATAGGTCAGCAGAGGACGTCTGTTTGTACACAACCAACCTGACGTTTTTTCAGAGGAGAGAAATACGTGCTTACAAGAAAAACGGAGAAACAAATGCTTCAACATATAGTTCCAGGTCATAGAAGCCTCTAGTTTAAAGTTTTATGATTGGTTCTCAGCTTAATTCACATTTGGACTCATTTTGGAAGCGCAAACGAGGAACATGTTGGACAAGTGTTCTCTATTGATCGGCGTTGCAGTCTCCATTTAACGGTGACGAGACCAGCTAGATAAGCCGACTTTTCATACAGTGTAGTGTGAATTGGTTAGCTGTCAATCGACTAAATCTTTCCGTCAATTCTGAAGCAACACAGCCGACAAACGTACCTATCAGTGAAGTGAATCCACGCCAGTATTGTTCAGTTGCTTGTGTTACAGGGTTTGAATAGGCCGTAACCTGCTGACTAGAAGTTCTCCAGCTAAAACTGATTTCCTCTTTGTGGGAATCGGGCACATGTTGTGTCCGATCTTTTCATCTTGAATTGCATTGAGACGGCACTTGAGAGAGCAAACTGCACATCACACGAAATATCAGCACTTTACCTGACCAGACCAAGTGAGCCAATCGTTCTTCAATTTGTCCGACCCTGGAAATCGTGCGGCTTTAAAAACTGTCTGTGCTTTTATGCTGGGCATACCTCGCATCATGCACTGCTCGCCATTGTTCTTAACACAGCCAAGGTCGATGGCATCGTTTGGTTTCTTCAAGGTGCCTCTATCTTACCTTGGTTTTGGCTCATGAACGAGAGATTAGATTGGTCTGCCGTGAACAGACCAATGTGAATGAATGCATTTGACGAAAGGCGTCCAATTTGGGTTCAAATAGGACATAGGATTGACAGAAGCTTAGAGACTAAGTTCGACTGATGAGTCCCAAGAAGAGCGAAACCGGGCATGGGTTGCTGAAGAGTTTTTAGCAACCCCAAAAGTAGTATTTTCCGTCAGGAGGAAATCCACTGTAACCAATGCCCAATCAAGGCAGCAAATTATACCTTGACGACCATGAATGATCGCAGTTTTCTAACTGTCGAGATCCTAATTGTAGGGTATGCCAAATCGAAATCTCTCCTCCACCAGCACTGTTCACATTCCATCATAAATCTGCACTGGCCCCACTTGAAACCCAGAGTTAAGGGAATTGTGGAATGTGAAAGAAAGCACTCCCGCAAGTACGTCGACTGTACTTGTCGATGTGTATGGCGTTATGTGCGCGTCTGTCTATGCGGGTGGTGGTCGCATGTGTGCATGGTGATCGGGGGCAGGAAAGTGCCGCATCAGAACTGTCGGGTTTTGACGTGTTCTTGTTGTGGACAACTGAAAATGGCGCACCGATTGACTACTACACATCCGTTCGCTAATGAATACTATTGATTGGTACCCGTGCAAATTCGATGGTGTATTAAACAGGTTCGGAGAGTTCTTCGGTTGCCACCAGTTGTTCAAAAGTCACAGTGTACTACATTAATTAATATTGCATGGGAAAATTCAGAGACAGGAGGTGCTTACCGAGGCACTATTTTTTTTATAGTTTACCACCCAGTAGTGAGCGAAGACATCCTCTTATTTATATGGTCAAATGATCACTAACGAAAAACCCAAAAGAGCTGAGTGTTGAGTGGCTTTGTGCTACACAAAGACCACTTGATTACACTGAACGTTCTTATCGGTTGAGTGGTAAGTTTAAACCGATTTTGACCCTCTGGTGCTTCCCAACTTCCCGTTTTTCTGTAGAAGTTTAAAAGATGTCTGCATCCCTGTAGAATCGAAATAACCAGGGATGACTACAGACGGAGAAAGGTCCAGGTAATCGCATTACAGGGAAGATACAAACAATTTAAAGTCTTTGTTATTCGTTAACAGACTATTCGAAGGCATCCAGCAGTTTAATGCATCGCTATCCTTGAATACAGCAACATTCGACACAGATGTTTCACTACCGTAGCACCACAAACTTTAGTTAATCTTATCTACAGCCTTAAAGAGAATACAAGAGAAAAATGTGGGTAAGAAAGGGACTGGTGTCGCAAGCTTTCTAAGGTGTTTACTCCACCAAAAGCTCCAGCATACAACCTGGAAAGAAACGAACAGCATGAATACTAGTGACATCCGTTAGCCGCCATTGCTTGCATTGGCTCTATCCAAGTACACGAGGTTCACAGGGAGCCCATTCTTGATGGCCGACCACACCGGTAGCACTCAAACGCTTTGGAAACTCTTTCACGCCCTTTTTCCAAGCCACGCATTGTCAACCTCGTATTTTGCTCCATTCTGAAAGATGCACAGAGAACAGTACCCGTTTTCTTAAATTGCGGTTAGTCGTGCTGGATGTTTCCGTTGATTAAAACACCTACTTCAGGAGAACATAACCGTTTATTAACTACCTCGTTACGAATTGGCTGACGTCATCCTCCACGAGCAACAATGCTGGTACATCGATGGTCAAAAACATGAGGACTCCTAGGATCATCTGTCCGCCGGGGGGCATATCTGGCAACCGTGAAACCCTAGCAACATACGGATTAACAGAATACTTTGTTGGTTAAAAGCTGATGCTATCCACAAAGCACTGACATGTGTACACGATCAGATCCAAGATGGTCAAGTGTGACTGCGCTTTTTACAAGCAGGACCACGCTGCTGGATGGAAGTTTGGATGTATTCGTCCATCGAACGATACTGGACACAAATAGAGTTCAGCTCACCGACGACTCCAAAAAGCTGCTCACCTTCAACTACCCCTACAGGAACTTTCGTTTGCAAAAGCTTGAAGGTAGTTGTCTGAATCGTTTTGCTGCCTATCTAATTCATCTGTTCTTTTGCAGTTTTGGAGACCTTAAAACTGATTGAACGGCAAGAAGACGTGACAGAAAGTACAGCAGAGCCTAACATCCGAGATGTCGTCAAAAGATCGAAACCACGAAGTTGCATCATCCGTAGCTAAGTTGCTACTGCAGACTTGCCAGAGGACAAGTCCGACCTTTTACTATCAAATAGTGCTACGTACTCTGTCCAGTCCGTTAGTGAGTTCTTACTGCGCAAAGTCGATAAATTACTTGCGTGTACTTAAGACGTCCTGATCAGGCGAACACGGCGCTCCTTTCAAATTTACTGTTTAAGTTCTTTCGTATTTACCCTGCACGATTGACTCTCCATACTTAAGGAGAGCATCTTAGCGCTAAACGAACGTTAACACTAACACCCTTAGATTGTTTCCGGGGTGCATGATGCCACAGTTAGACTGTTTTATCTTTTTTCTGCCTGAAGTTCCCGAAATGGAGTTTTCGTGCACGGGTAACAAATCTGCTTCAAATCTCATCTCATTCGGTCGCGAGAATTATTTGTTCCACAAATCAGTCTCATTATTCTACCTAACAGAGCCCTGAGAGAGACTATGTAAGACAGATGCGGACAAACCGTTATCAGTTTTAAAAGTGCAAAAGGTGATGCAACTTCTTACCCAACCTGAGATGACCTTAACGGCGCATAGGTTCGTTTGAGCAAAGAAAATTCGAAAAAAAACATGCTGTCAAGCATCCGAAGAGAGCATTTTTGGGTTGTCTAAGGCTGAAAAAAGCAGGCGGCAGAGTATTCTGCCTATCTTAGTGCCTGTGAGAAACAGCATAGGGTTATCTTGCCTTTGAAAAAGCATGTTTTTCTTGAGTTGATGAATAAAATTCTCAGTAGAGATGAACAGTGATTCAGACTTTACCAGTTCTGGACTGGCTTGAACCCAACGGCAGGACATATTTTGGGGATCGTTTCTCAGTGCTCATGTCATAGTCAAACCGCCTCAGTGTTTCATGGCTGATAATGACCGCTGCTAATTACCAGTAGACATTTCTCTGAGACGAAGCAACAGCCATGTCCCTCGTCGAGTACGGTTCAGATTCGACCTTTCGCAATCTGGACAGTCCCTCAAAAAAGAGGTGTATAACCCTACCCGCTAGAAACTTGCTGGACTTTTATCCCATTCCAGATAGTCAGAACGACAAGGTACCCACTAACTAACCGTCGAGTGACACTCACCGATGCATGCGCAGTGCTACTGGACACAAGCCATCCTAATTGGCCATACTACTCAAAAAGCACAGACACTGAAACGTCTCTACTCTGTGAAGGGCCAACTGATGAAGTGAACACTACTACAAACAAGACAGTGAAAACGGACGAAAAATCGATCAACTAACATAGCGGAAGACTTTTCGTTCGATCAATTAATCGATTGAGTGAGGGAGAAGAAGACTAGCGGGACAGGACGCGCAGGTGTTCATGTAGATCTGCCACCCTAATAAATAATATTGTTGAAAACAGTACTAACAGCGATACCATCACAGGGTAGTAGGCGGGCTTCTGTTGATTGCAAGGGATTTAACTAACACGAGCAACTTCTTCCAATGAGTCATGTTGCATACGCCCATCTATATAATAACCAATTAAAAGATGACGTCGGAAGTCCTGCAATTAGCCAAGCGTTCCTCCGAAATCATAAGAACGCTTATAAACTGTGTTTAGCAGTTCGTTGCAACATGGATTCGGACATGAAATAACCGACTGTTTACAACCGTGAGGTTCAGAAAAACAGCACAACAGAGGGCTAGCCAAACAACAGGAATCCACTTAGGAGATCCTCCTCTACTCTCCCGGGAATTCCGTCAGTCATGACTAAGATGGCTCTCACGCGAATACATTGGGGTGATCATCCAAGAAAACGTACACTGAAAACATTCAGGTGGAATTTGGTTAGGAGTGGATTATCTGAAGTGGAATGGAGGAAACTACAGCCGCAGAAATTCACAGCATAAGCTCCGTTCACTGAAGGACAGGTCCTCAAAAAGTGTGATGTAAATATCTGATGATGAGCACAACTTTGTCCCCAAGGAACTGGTCCATCTGATTTTGCTTTCTACAGAGAATGCGGAAAAAACAAGTGCCTCACATCCGTATAGAAGTCTACTTTTGTGATATCCAGTTATTTCCCTGGCCTATTGCATCTATTGACATGATGTTTCTAAACACTGGACAGCGTTTATCTCCCAGTAACTTGGGAGCTTCGCTCGGGAGCAAAAGTTAATAGACATATGTTCTAGAATTTCAGTCCTGCCATTCATGTATGCATGACACAATTAGAGCAGTACATCATTCGTGATCTGTCACTTCATACACCTACCCGGTCATTATCGATTACTCACATTTGAATATGCACCAAGCCAGCAGTGTACTGACCACTGTACTTCAAAATCTGAAAATAGTTTATGGCCTCAAACAACTGGATCATCATGGGAGGTTACAATCGTTTCCGCTTTCGAAGGTGCTTTATGTCTTTTACAGTCTTTTGTGTCATTCGTGCTGTGTAGCGCTAAGACGGAAAAAACATAAATAGCACTGAGTGCGTGATGACAAATTCGTTTAGCGGTGCTTCTAAATCTTCGTCTGTTGTACTTTATTTCAGGCGATGCGATAGACCAATCATTCCAACTGTGGAAGCTAAATGTCAACCACGATTGGCCACCCTGAAAAGTCCGGAAAATGGGGATGGAATAAACCAAGCAATGGTTTTCCCTCTCTCTCTCTGTTGGTTCATAGAAATCAGCAGGAGCAACCAGTTCATGGCAGATCAATAATGCGAAGAAAGAAACTGAAGTCTACGTAGTCTCAAAGGGGATCCAAATGCGCAGACTGAAAGCGCAGCTGAGCCACTCAAGAGATCGCTGAGGTTTTTGTCCATCCTGAGTGTGTCTACGTGAGTGTCTACCTTTAGGTCCACTTTAGGTTTGCTTACGTTCCAGCCAATAATTACTGACGGAGTGTGTCATGGAAACACCATTTTTCAGAAGTAACTTATGTGCCTTCCAAACAGCGCCTACCAAATGTGGAACGCTCGGCAACTAACCCATAGCATACTGGGTTCTGCGTTCGTTTTTTTATACTAAAAGCTATGCAAGAATCGTGAAAACTGTCCTCTTGTTGACCCATAGTTGGAACACCACCCATCCAAAGCAGATAATAATGTGAGTGACCTTCACGGGTCAACAGGAGGACACCCCAGGCCAAAAATGGCATTCAAATGAGGTCATCCAGAAGTGACACACTACTCATGAGGTTGCTAAAAAAATCTTCGACCATAATAAACGAGAAATTTAGTTGGATTCAGTTACGTCTCCCGTTAAAACCAACTTTGTCTGCACATAAGAGTATCTGTCGAAAGCATTCGGATGATGTTTATCTGGTAGGTAATTTCAGGTAATTTTTCAGATGAATCGGCTGTTTCAGAATGAATGCCGTACGGTTCATTGGAGCCTAAATTTGAGCAAGGAAAATTCTGAGCTTTTTTGGAATGTCATTGAGAAAGAGAAAGACCCACAGTTTGCTGGAACTGTCAGGAGTTCTCAGTAGTACCGTAAAAATTCCAGGTTCAGGGAGAAGGCGTAGTAGGTGGAGCTGGAGCTTGTCGTCAAAGCCCAGAAGTAAGCTTCATTGTGTGACACTCAACAAACCCATCCGGATTAAAGCACTCATTTCATTCAGCAGTGTGAGCAAGCAGAGCCAGCAACACTTTCGGTGTCATTGGAGGAATTAGAAGTTCAGTGACAAGAGGACTCCTCATGATGGACTCAATCAAACTTCGCGTTAATGTGCTAACTGGCTTTTAGTACTTGCAACTTGTGTTGTAGCCCCCCGGTCGACGATTTGGTGACGAGTTCTGGTAGAAAATGTTAATCAGTGAAGCTAGATGATAGCGGTGTTATCAGTGTAGGACAACACGGTCGACAACATCCTCCAGATCCAACGGCAGAGATGATTCAACGATATTTCGACGTGATCATGTCTTGTCCCATGTGCCGTACCGAACAGATCATCGACTGCCGTTTCAGCATATATGAATGAACCAACTAGTGGCTCGCATCCTTCAGGGGGGCTTCATTTATCGACAAAAAGTGTTCAACAAACCAGTGTGCCCAGGGTGTTAACGGGCTAATTTTACGGTGATGATAATGGAAAGCGGATGAGAAGCTGTAAAGAATGAGTGTCAGTAACTGTTTCACACAAACTCATACAAACTCCACAATAGCACCTCACACCGTCTGAGTACACGTTGCATGCACGAGGGGAACGCCATCAAACCAGATGAGATGAAGGATTCCATGAGGTTAGCAATAAGACAATCGAAATGCAGTTGAGACAGTCAGAAATAAGTGAATGGCTTTTATATCCTTAAGAACCGTACGCTGACCGCCATATTTTGGAGAATCTTGCGTCCCTAGAGGTTAACAAAAACGGCAGATGTAAGCAGTACGCGAAAGCTGGATATTTTCCGTTTTACTCCAAAGTTTGCCAAAGCTTTGCGAAATACACTCTGGTGTTAATCGGAGGCTCAACTGAATCCCAGTAGAATCACTTTGGTTTATGATATTCTGCTCCGCCCCGTGTTCCAGCTGGTGCGGTGTTCGACATATGGCAGTATAATTTCTTGACGGCACATTAATACCACTACTGAAGAGTATGGTCACAAACATAAAAAGTAAAGTAAAGTAAGTAAAGTAAAGTAAAGTAAATCCAAACGACAGATGTGGACGGGTTACAGGAGAATGTTAGATAGAAAACGAGGGGAGTGTCCCATTCCAATTCGTGTCACCAACAGTTCCAATCGGACAAGATGAATTCTGACTACTACTGAAAGCTCTTTGACAGCTTATGGTCTGTTTCGCCCTTCTTGGGGCTCATCAAATGGGCACGGTACCAGGGTTTCCATCAACCTAGGTTCCTTAGGTTTCAACCTGGACCTAAACTGTACGTAGCCTGCAAACCAACTTGTAACCAACCAACGGAAGACTCAGTTGAATCTTTTGTTTATGCTATTTCTCGACTGAATGGGCCGCACAATAAGGTTGTCGGAAACCAGTGGACTGCGCCCACCTGATGAGTTTCAAGAAGAACAGGTCCGGCCGTGAGCCGTCGAAGAGTACTCAGCAAACTTAAAAATAGTGTTTCATCAAGAAAACATGCTGCTATATCTCTAATATCGCATCAAATGGAACAGGAGGCGGACTGTGTGTAGCACATTTTGTTGAAGTATATCACAAATGAGCCGTTCAAATGAGTGACCCGTTAAAACAAAACCTGTTTACAAGCGAGGATAGTTCATAAACGACAAATCTTGTTTTTTTTGCACACAGAATAAATTTCGTGGACCTAAAACCTATCTTTCTGATGCATCGGTGGTTTCACACTTCAGGCGAGCCCGGTCACCTTTGAGGCGTTTACATTTGCCATGATCGATCGGTTTCGGGCACTGTTCTGCGTACAATCATAGACAATGTAAACACTCTGCCCAACTGGCAGTGAGTCATCGATTTGCGGTAATAAAAAAAGGATCCGTCTGGCAAATTGTTTTGACATCTACATGTGGGCGCTGGGTTGTGTTATGGTTCTTCTAAGCATGACATTTTAAGATTCATGCATTCTGTTATGAAAATCCGGCATAGTCTATTGCCTAGTGTCACGCAAAAGAATGTGCCGACACAATCGAAACTAAGTTCGTAATCTAGGACTGTCGAAAACCTACCAAAATGGGAGATATGACTGTACATGTATCCGTACACTGTGCTCACTCCTTTATTGTTAGTCACGTGACTTTTCTAAATCATCCAGACACCGTCTCACAGATTGCTCACATCTATCCCGCGGCAATGCCTGACCGCAGGCGAAGCAGCTAATATACGGTTACTGCACCAATCAGTCGGGTTTCAGAGAAAACTGAATCCTTGTTGATCTTGTGATTCAAGGCGTCTGATTCATACAGTCATGAAATTTTTATACCAAGTTCTTTCCGAATAATCGTGGATACGGTCGTTTAAGTGGCTGAACGGGACCTAACTTCTTAGGTTGTGACCGATGATAATCGGTCCATGCTGGTTTTTTACTTGCGCGCAACAGTCTGATTGCGAAAGTGCTTTGACGTAGGTTGCTCACGGTCACCCTAAAGTTTGAGATATCGTCGGATTCTAATTTGCCGTGTTTTGATCCCAGCCGTTCGTCTGTTTCATACACACGCACTCAACTCCTTACATGCTATACCAGCTATGTCTGTTCCGGGGAAGTGAACTTAATTTTCGTTTCCAGATGGGTACGTATCAGCCTGGTGGTCAAGACTTCTCCAACTTCGTGTTCCCGATGACAGTACGGGATATCCTGTCAATTGGACATATACTGGTGATCCGGTCCACTTTCTCTTTGGCGCCCAGATGATTTCCATAATACCGCCTTATCAAATCGTCCAGAGTCCTGTGAAATTGTTTAAAACCTGTAGTCTCTCAGTCTGGCATTAAATCGTGTGATCATTTCATTTAAACAAGCGTTTACCTTACAACATAAGATATTCCAAACTAACGAGGGGAGACTAGTTGATCGTCCTTGCCCCACCCTACAGGCCAATCTGATTGCAAAGTAATAAATCAACTCCAGTTCTCTGGCTGATGTTGTTGTTGTTACGCCCTCCTCTGAATGTTGCTGCGTGCAAAGATAGGATAATTTGCCGCGTACAGAGCATGCTAAAGATTCATTGCTTGGAGGCGAAATTGAGGATGCGGGCCTAGTCATTTTCGCGCACATGACGACAATGTTGATCGGACGAGAGAGGAGGAAAATGAAGTCATAAATCACGGCCTTCAAATCACCTAACATCCCAAGGTAACTACTATCATGAGATTGGTTGGGGGGGGAATGTAACTGACCTTAATCATGCGTTAGAAAAGAATCGCATTGCTACATGTGTTACTAGTCAGATGTCCATCGATCCTTACGCGTGATATCCAGAGTAAGACAGCTTTTCAGCAGTTTTTTCGTTTGAGCCGCTTTCGTGTCGGATGTACAGTTCAGCTGAGAAGTGAGCAAGTAAGTATGCTAGAAACACAGACTGCTTGTAGCTGGAAGATAGGCTGCTAAACACGATTGCCATACAGACTGGATAACTTTTCACTCGTTTGACGATAATCAGAAGCGTTCCTTCAATTGTCCGTAACCTGGACGATTGGCCAGCGCACCTTCACTGTGAACAACCGGTATCACTCAACCCACGCTACCCGCAGTTGCAACCACAGTCTCAGCAGACAAACAACCGGGTCGTGATTGTCATACACAGTGGTCAAGAGTTGCATTAACCTATGCATGACTAAACCTCAGTATCAAATGCCCTTACATCAATTAATATAGCAGAAAAGGTCTTCCAAGGAGCAGTTGTAATTTATCATGTCAAAATGAATTGTGACACATCTTCGGATTACTACAACCAACTACAACTACGGGAGTTGCTTTCGCGCAATATGAATTCAACAGCTGCTGGATAGTGTTTTAATCGTTTTTAGCAAAATAGCGTGGATATCACTGCTACCACCTTGCTTCCAGAAGCTGCTAAGTGCAAAAAAGGTATTTATCTTGAATAGCACGCATTACAAAGGTTTCTAAAGACTACAGTAACCAGTTGCATGCTTTACTGTTAGTCATTTAGCATATATAAGCAGTTTTGCTAGCCGGAGCAAGTTCCTAACAGGCAGGCTACAATGGAATTATTTGTAGTTCGTTGCGCGATCTGTAGAACTGACTTTCACATCATCCTCATCCTAACACAAGACAACAAAGGCAGTAGTCTACAGCTGGGCTTTGAAGAACCACTAATCGATTCTTCTGGTCAATCAAGAAGTCAAGAAATGGTTTGCTTCAAAACCCACACTATAACAGAACCTAATCAACACCAGTTGTATGGTCTGTTACCTGAAAAACTGAAACGAGCTGAAGTGACCAAGGCCACAGGGTTTTGGGAACGATGGTGCTGGTTTCGGATTCTTGAGCAAACCGGGATTTTCGTTCCCTGGATAGATTCTTTGCTTGTTTTTGCTACAAACAAACGAATGGATCTCACTTCACGGTTATTCTGATCGCTATTGGACATCACATTTGGGAGAAGTTCCAAACGAGACTTTGAAAACCCACTGTTTCATCTTCGAGAAACTAAACTGGTATCAGAGGACCCACAATATGTTTTTTTTTCAGTAGCTTTTCATCGTTCAAAACGTGTTTTTTCTACATCAGACTCAAGGAACGGATCATTACATCATCGAAAGAAGACTTTCGGTCCAGGTGATTAGTAAAACCAAGTTAGCCAGGTAGTAACTGAGAAAGTTTTGGCTCATGTTACGCAGATAAAATGATCTTGGCGTTTTGTTTTGAACTTGGGGTGGAAAGAGTTCTAATAATGGAAGCGACGTACTGTGGAAACACCGTTCACAGAAATCCTGGAAACTGCGACAAGATGACACGGTATACGCCATGTGTTTCACTAGTGTGTTTACTGGTTCAAACTGATTTCATTTGACTCTAACTGAGATTGTATGAGTTCCAATTGAGCACCAAGATCGTAAGGATGAAAGCGGTTAGTCCATAAATTGACAACGATGCGTGAAAGCCATTATTGGTCAACTCGGTTGCGTTGATAACTGTTGTCTCTCCCGGATGGGGACCAACGGACGAGACAAACCGATGGTTGGTGAACCTAACTGCGTCAATCAGCCACTGGTATTCTTGTACGAAAGTTATCTTCTCCACCGCGTAGCACCCACTCTTTGCCAAACTGGACAAACAAGTCCATTTGTTGCCAGTGCACAAATCAGGCCACTCCCCCAAACGGGTGGCTCCCATTTCCCTCTTCTCCTTATCAACGTTGAATGAAGCCGTAGCAACAGGAACAACTTTGCTTCGGTGCAAGGTTTGTGGGCCTTAAATCCAAACTGAACTGGCGCATCACGTCAAGTAGTAATGTCGTTCATTAGTTCAACCGGTTTATACCGTCGTCCTTGAAACTAGATTCCTTATCTATGAGATTCCCAACCTTCTCAGTGCTTTGTTTTAAGAGGTTCCTTGACTCATACTATTTCGATCATTGTGTAAGAGGCAGAAATCGTTCCTTTGACATATGAGAACCGCTGGCTCCACTTTGGACTTTCGGTTGTAAAGGTTTTCATGAGGTTCCTGGGACCTCACGTATGCTACCATCTTCAGGTTTGATGAAGTTTACGGCACATAGCAAAGTAGCAGTGTCACTTTTATCACGATTAGTAAGAACACCATCCAGGAATTTAGGAATTATACGGCTGACACAGTTACTGCAAAGTTATGACACAAAATATGCTACCCCGTTGGTAACGGTCTCGCGAAGTGTAGAGAGTTTAAAATAAGCAAAACTGACGTTGAGTTTCAGAATCATTCAAAGATCTAACCCTATTGACTATCATTCATGCACCCGGCAAAGAAGTTCGACCAATTGCGCACTTTTTATTGCGTGCGAGTTATGCATACGCAAATGAGGTAGTTAACTGTGGGCTTAGAGTTGGCACGCCATATAAATCCACGAAGAACAGGTGGGATCCTTACGAAAGCTCGGTTTCTTTGACGCCAACACTGTCGAGAGTGTGTGCACCTGTTTGACGCCCCTCTTGGACCCACTAATATCCGCGTAATTTGCCGGGTTACGTTTTGTACCAGAAAACTCTTCAGTAGGGACGTTTATCGGAGTCTGGGAAACACAAGATGGCTACGTGATGACGTTTGAAACTCTGTGACTCAAGAATCGTTTGGCCTGAGGTCATCTTTACTGAATCCAGCAGGACTGTGGTTGTGTAGATCTAACTGAAACGTGTAGAGTGAGACCTAACGTTCCCAAGTCGTTATCAGTTACTCATTGATTGAGTAACCTTGGACAAGAGATGGAGTGAGGACACTCACCTGGGGAATGGACTAGAGTGATCCCAAAAAACGGGGGCCACCAAAGGGATCTCGAAGGGAGTGACCATATGCTTAGTTTGATGTGACAGTTAAATGGTACCAATGTCAACTATTCATTTTCCTCATAACTCTGTTATCTGTCGTTTTATTCACTCCCGTTTCCAACTCAATTCTGACGAAGTGGGTAACCAACTCGAGATGCTACTAGGGTCCTAACAGCCCATTTGTTAGAAAAATCATGTTTACTAATGCAGGTAGCATGCGAATATTTCGGTGGTCCTAAAACTAGTCTGCGGTCACTTGTCATTCATCGTTTCGTCTCGCGGTTCGATTAGTCGTCCCGTCATCCAAAGAACATAGTCTACGACAAACTGTAACAAGTGCATTTTCCGGTAAACCAATATCAACCAGTCAGTCAAAGTTTACACCCGATTCACGCAGCCTACAACGCGCCTTCAATTAATCAAAATGCACAGTATCAAAATGGATGAGATTAACCTCAGTTGCAGGCTTTTGGACATATTTTACACAGATCAGTTTGCGCCTGTCGTCAAGTCAGAATTAGAAGATGGACGATCTGAAGATGCCGTTTCAAGAAGGAGCTGTCTGCAGCACACTGTTATGTAACAGACTACAATTGAAGACGACTGAGCAGGGGCATTCCAGGTCAGAATAATCCGCACTTATTTTACCACCGCACTTCTATTCAGGGTGCGCGAATGAACCTTTGCGAAACTGCACGTGAAAAGTGCTGCATGTTTATTAGTTTTCGAAGTCAGTGACCATGGCACATTGGCAACAGTAGATGAATGTCCCACGAGGACTTTGGACTACACTAAGCGATTTCTAGGTCACCAGTTGAGGGCGAAAACATCTTGTTCCTCATAATGCTTTCATCTAAGAAACCGAGATGTTCCGCTGGATTACTAGAGACCGGTTTTTATTGAGTGATTGGGATAACAAAGCTTTGGGGTGTTTTTAGCGCTTTTCTGTAGAGAATTTATCTAATCAGTGAAGCCAATCTAGGCTGAAATGCCGAGAAGCAGTGTACAACTGTTTTTATCCTTGTTGAGAACCATCAGAAGGGCGAATTGCACGAAACTCTGAGATGTTCAAACCTGTGACCATCCATCCAATGGTTGAATATTTGACAGTTGATCAAGAGCGGCCGACTGTCATTGTGATTAGCTCTCACCTAAACAGGACATAGCACTATTCATCCCTCAATCATGGAAACCACATCACGTGGTAACGTATAGACTGGCTCATGGAGTGAAGAAATTATTCTTCCTCTGAGCTACTTATATACTGATTTGTTGTTTCGAAGAACAGCCGTAAAACTACCCGATGCATGGCACATTCAGCAGTCATGCTTGGTAGACAGCATTAGAAAAAAGATGCACCGGAGGTAACCCGTGAAAATGATCTTGGCTTTTGAAAAAAGCACAGTAAAACAAATTGATAACTTGAGGATTGTAAGGCCAAAACTGACAAAAATTTCTCACCTCTTTTTTTGAGGGGCAGTGTACGAATCATTCAAATGGTAAAGTCCACGGGACCTGGACGAAGTGGTCTCTCTAAGGAGAGGTCCCTGTTCAGGAGTAACACGCTTGATGTAATTACTTTCAATGGTTATCGTGTTATGGAATGTGTGAAACAATTTGGTCAACCATAGCTAGAGTGTCAGTGTTTACGCTTTTTTCACAACAGTATGCTGCATCTTCAAATAGGATTCACTGGAGTGTTTAGGCTTGATCGAATAATGCCTTATAGGATCACGTATGCACACATAGTAAGATTGCTCAGCCATCTCATGCTTGTGTCGTTCAGCAGCATATGTAGTGTGAACGGGAGATCGTAAGGGTAGCACTCTGCTCGGGGCACAAACGACACGCGCATTTTCTGTCAAAAAAGGCCAACTTTGCCTACAAACTAGGGGAGAATAATCAAGTAACCTCGAAGTCCAAAAACGGTTTGATCTGGTCGGATACACCAATGGACATCTCAATCATCCAGTTTTGTGAAATCTCTCGGCTGTGGCGATCTTTCCCAGCGAATGACCACGACAACTTACAGTTCTGTCCTTCCCACCCTTTTGGGGCGTTGATTTTCGGTGACCTCATTGAAGTTAGAAGTTTAGCCACGAAGTTCTTTGCGTATTTTGTCGTCATTTTCATGGCTGCCTATGCTGGATGTACCCTGTCACACTGATTTCACACAGAGCAAAAACAGTCCTTGAAATTACTACGACGAATCGAACTCAAAGTATGCAACGTGAAAAATTGTGGAAGTCAGCGCAGTCTGTTCCGACCTAAAATGAATGCACCCCGACTGTACATCGTTAAGTAAAACACACGGCGAATCACAACACACGGGCATCCTTTTCTCGTAAAAGACCGGTCCTAATGTGACACAAGAATGTCCACGAGAAAACCAGCAGAAACACCTTAAACTTTTGGCCTTACTACCGTTCCCAAATGACCCTTTTTTGAAAACGACGTCAAGTACAGTTACTCACCTAGGTTTTCACCATAGTCCAAAGCTGAAACGCGGCCCAACAACGACGCCTCCTGTTGCGGAATTCATGTCACACAAACACGAAGAAATGTTTAAACGACTAGAATCCGGTGAGCGCTCACAAAGTAGTCCTGAGGACGAGTGGAATGATCATCAGCCATGGATGGTCTCCCTAAACTGGTCAGTATTCGGGGGCGCAAGTTTATTCATTCAAACAGGTACCTTGTCGGATTGGCCACCATAATCGGCCAATCCCAATTTGACTGACTGTTGGCTTGGTGAAAATCGCCAAAGTCCAGCATGTGGATGTGTGCCTACGTGTGCGTGTGTGTGCGCGTGCGCGTGCCAAGTTCGCGGGTGAGGTGTACACTTCCAGCGAGTTGTAGATTGGCGCATAAGCAGTACAGGGTGTGTGATAGGCGGGAAACCAGGGTCACGCGACAGTATTAGCGATGGGAACGGTTTGCTGTCTATGGAAATGACGGGAGTTGACAATGTGGGTAGCGAGGATGTTGTAGCTGATTACTAACGTAGTGTGAAACAGTCCAGATTGTGGAGGACTTCTCAACACAAAATGCATCACTGTCGCGAGCGAAATCTCCCATTCTGAAAATGCTCCTGCTGTCGACGATTATGACGACGATTGCGGCAGTGATGATGTTGATGATCGCGACGGTGATCATATTGATGATGGTGATCCTGGAAGGGTGAGGTGTCCAATAAAGTTTACTTCCTGTTTAAAGTCACATACATTTCAGCAATATAGCTGACCTCCTCAAGGAAGCCAAAGGTGTCATTTGTGAGCGAAGATGGGAAATCAGACATCAAGCTATTAGCAAAAATCTCTGTGAAACTCATTCGTAATTTCCTAACATATGGTTTGTCTCTCCTACTAACTTTCACATAATTCATACTGTATTTAGGTTAGGTGTTCTACCGTTCTCAAGTTGTATACCAATGCATACCGTTTGGTCCGGGCACTCGACTTCAGTAGGGTCTTACCGGGACAGCGCTATTGTAGAGTTGGGTTAGCGCAAGGGACGAAATATTCCACCATGTTTTTAACCCGAGAGAGGATTCATTTACACGGTCACTCTCATGCCATTTGCCCTGGTGCGTGGTGAGTATTCATCAGCAACTTATGCCCTTGACACGCAATTTGACTGCAGTTTTTTGGGACTAACAGGCAGTTCAGCACTTTTCGCGTCTCAGAGGATCATGTGGCAATCAGTTTTAAAACTGATGTAAGTACATCAATCTCAGCACATCCTTTTTACTACCGTATGTGAAAAGTTGTTTATTTCAATCTCCAACATGAACTATTCTGTGCACTTCAATACAAGCAAACGTTGAGTGAGACAAGTAATTCGACCTGCACCATGTATAAAATAGACAGAGGTCGAGAAGCACCCTAACTGAACACAGTACAAATGCTGGACGGGCTGGGGACATGCCATTTGAAAGTGAGGATGAGAAGAACGGGATATTCAGTGAAGCGGGTACGTTCAATAGGAACGGTAGAGATTTGCTACTGAGAGGCATATTAGTAGATCGGGTTGACCTGGGTAATTTAACTGCAAGCGTTTAGAATAAATCAAGGTTTCAGTCTAGTGCGGTACCTTGTAGTGAAGTGGCTTGGTGAGTCCGTGAGAGTAAACTGATCAATCTTGTGCATATGGGTGCACAACGCTAGCCAGATCCGGTCCTCGGTTGTGATTGGTCGTTTGAGTCCACAGTGCTATCGAGTTGCCACTTAGCTTGTGTTCTGTGTGGTTCACTGCCGGATTTAAGACAACGATAGCTTGGCGAAGGGAACCTTTGAAAGCGACTACACCTCCCACACGATGGAAGAAACAGTGAGACCAAAGATGGAGCACAAAAAAAACATAAGCAGTTAAATGACTTTAAAAGATTTACAGAAATCCTCGAAAACGACCAAGCCAGACGACATATGATAAAGAATACCATAGTTTCGGAAGAAGAATTAAGTCCCGCAGTTGAATTGTTTACCCTTTTTTTTATAAAACTGCTATTTAAAGTATTTGTTATGGTTCGTGAATTAAGCTCTGATATGTCGGATTGTGAATAAAAGTGTATGATGCTCTTTAAGAATAGTGGTTGTCCTCATTGGCTTTTCGTGAGGTGCCACCCACATTGTCTGTTGTGGCTTCTGTTATCTAAAGCATGCATTCTATCCTTTGGATTTCGTAAGGTCATATAAGTTCCGGCTAGGTCAAAACTCCCTTACTGGTAGAAATCGAGTGAGGAGAGACCTAGGGTTGTATCAGTGACCATTGACGTAACGTTGCCTGGATACATCACAAACGAGCGATTCAGCTGGGTTTCCGGGTGAATCTCTCGCAAAAAACAAATTTGTTTGCAAATGAGTGTATTTCGCTAATTTCGTGCAATTTGATTTCAAATGGAACATAAAGTTGACGGAAACTCGGGGACTGTGCCTACCTGATGAGCCCTAAGGAGGGCGGAACCGGTCGTGGGCTGTCGAAGAATTTTCAGCAACCTTATGAGTAGTACATTACGAGTAACCAATAGAAATCCAGCCATTTATTCTTATTTTGGCCTCGGCTATTGAATCTGTGAGTGCGTAGAGCATCTGAGTTCGGTCTAAGCTAAGTTGAAGACTTAGCGTCCAAATACTCTGACAACTAAGAGACTATTACTGTACATTTTGCGGGGAGCTGGAAGAAAACTCTGAAGAGTGTTACCGTTATTTCATAGTCGGTGCATCTTTCGGCAAGAGTTTTTTGACATAGCATACAAAAAACAAGTTACACTTTCTGCGTGCACGACGTGTAATCGTCCTGAAAAGACAATTCCGTCTAAAGAATAAACAATAGTGACCAGCTGTAATATGGGTAGATTCCAAAAACTGGATACTCTTTACAGAAGCTATTTTCGGTATCTGTCAGGGCTTCTGGGAGCTGGCCGTTCAGAACGTAAGCTCTGCGACTGATGAAAACTCTCGGAGCATCTAGTACCGATTCCGTCCATTAAAGGCTCATCTCCGAATCAGTCTTATTTCGTACTGAAAGCCGACATGTGTCCAACAGGGATTTAACACACAACTAGAAATTTAATTTGGTGGTTGCCTGTGACTACGGGATGACTTATAAGCGACAGGTTGAAGAGGTTTACCAGCTAAAACCAGTTTAATTTACAAGCGGTTGTTTCCTCCAATTAAACCTACTTTTGGTATTCAAGTGGGAACCGAGTTTGACAGCAGAAATTCACACACCATGTCCAGTTACTGAATCTATCAGTGACAGAACCGATGGTGGGCTGTCATTAGTCAACCGTATAAGTAGTATCGTGTCAATAGAAAATGCACTGATATCTTGAAAATTGATCCAAGCGTAGCAAGACGCACTGCTTGGATAGCACGTTCGGTTGCAGAATATCGTGAACAAGCGATTTATTTGCATCTAACGGCTGCTGGGTTTGCATTGCTCATGATTTCGTGTGTCCACTTTGCGGACACCAAGATAACTAGTCTTGTCAACGTTTGCACTTTGTGAATTTATTGTTTGAACACGTTTTTGTAGAGGAAAATTCTTGTAACCAGAATCTTTACCTACATCGATTTATCTGCCCCTTTCAGGGTGCGCCTATGAAGTTTGATCTCACGAAACGTTGCATTTGACGGTTCCCAGTGTCAACCTGTCATCAGGTTGTCGCATTTGAAGTTTTGGACCAGCCATCATGTTTTTTCTACAGTTCCAGTGGGATACTGCTCGGTCAAAAAATTCCAGTAAAACATTGAATATAAGCGCACTAGTTTGTTGCCTTAAAGGTTGGATTGTGACAGACCCCTTTCTTGGTGACCTTTACACACTGTCATGCTGTTTCCCCATCAAGTGCTGGCCTTCAAGCGTCGTCGAACACAAACAGCAACGTGAAAAATCCCCAAACCTCAGTTTCTTAGGGGATTCCAGTTAATATTTGAATCGGTTTGATACTCATCCAAGTTATTCGGCCTCATTCGGTAGCTCAGAATACCTTTGTTTGCCAACAGAGACCTTCACTGCCTATCAGGAAACGGCCCACTCAGGACGGTTTAATATAACTCGAGTTGACAAGTGGCGTTGTGCGGTTGCAGGTCATAAAACATTATAGAAGTTGTTTGTACCCAAATAGGGAGCCCAGCCTGACTAGAATTCAAGAGGTATTGTAGCGCTAACACACCTAGATGGAGCAAAATTGTAAACGACACTCAACAAAGATTTCCCGTTGAAATAAACCGAATGAACCAGACCTTTAACCCGCTCGAAATTCCTGTAGGTTTCCTCTAGGCCATCGATCTTGAAACTTGCTCACTCATAACAAAGTATATTAGAAGATAGCTAAGACTGATTTGGTCCGCCAGTGAGAAAAGATCATGTTGAGTGTTTCTCCGTCTACCTTATCACTCATCCGACGTTGTAACGTCGTTATCTGGGTTGATGAAGCTTTTGTGTTGAAAGCACAATACAAGTAAACACTATGGCTTCTGGTTGCTTTGTAAGCTGCTCTTCAACCTATATGATTCTCCAAAAAGTACATGGGCCATGCAACATTTTATTGCACATGAAAGTATTGGTTTGTACTTTTCCGGGGAATCTGAATGAATAACTGGTCCACTGACTTGGTTTACGGCTTCACTGAAGATTTTCTACGACCGTTTCATTTCAGACAGCCTGTATACCTGAACTACGGTTCTCCCGAAATCCGGCGATCAGTTCAACCCAGACTATTGTGCAATGTTTACGTTTTGCCGCCCAGTTGACGTCTTGACGACGCAAGGCACCTGAGGAATGCACCATCTGTGTTTCAACTGGTGAAGGCAATGTTTGATGGTCTTCCGAACAGCCGTACGAGCTGAGTACAAACCTTTCAATACAGCTTCGCTGTCGTAACCCTGAAAGTTGATTTTCAAGGCTGTGTGCTTTTATAGACATTTCTTCGTGAGAACTCGATCAAGGAAAAAATCGCGGTCATTGGCTTCATAAAATGGTAGATACATAGTGGATGTACTCTGTTCTCATCAGTGTTCAAGCGGTTTGAGCAAGCTGTACTAAAGAGTCTAAAACGACCTTCAAGCTCGACATTGCAAGTGGCTGCATTCTTCTACAACCTGTATCGAGCTCTAGTATGATGTCCGATGAAAAGGCGCAATTGAATCATAAGAAAGAAAGGTACATAGAGCGATCGATTTGAGTATAAGATAGACCAACCGTAGAATGTTGCAAATAATTGATCGTGGTTTGACAAGTTTACAAAAGTCCCCCGATGAGCTTGCCAGCTACAGATAATGAGGACACGGCCACCTATCTGAGTACAGAACTGAACGGCAATAATGACTGGGAGCTCGTGCCGTTAAGAGTGTGAAGACAGTTGGACCAATCTGATACAACGACACATCATCAAAGCCAAACAGGATCACAACCTTCACCGCCGGTCTTGTCAGTTCCCCGTCATCTGATTTAGAGGAAACATCCCAGCGATCCAGTGAACGCATCTGATATTGTATTCGGCACAGCAAACCGTAGAGTTCCAAAATTTTCTGAAGCTATTGTTATTTGCAAATGCAGGTCGAAACTTTCAATATCATCATCATCATCATCATCATCATCATCATCATCATCATCATCATCATCATCATCATCATCATCATCATCATCATCATCATCATCATCATCATCAACAGCATGACATCAGTGTTCAACACCGATGCTTCGCTGCCGTACAACTGTGGTTTATTTGAAAGCCTTACTGTGAAGAAAAGAATAAAGGTGGACGGGCAGGGGACTTACTGCTGCCTTACTACAATCATTCTGAGGTGCCTCACCTCCAAACACTCATTCAGGCAATCTGGATAGAAACTGACAACAAGATCGCCACTGACATCGGTTGGTAGCCATATCTTGCAGCGTCTCCAACCAGGCTCAGTGGGGATCACGCGGTCCCCATCCTGCAAGGCGAGTAGCACCGACAGCACCCAAACGTTTCGTGATTTCTTTCATACCCTTCTGCCAGGTCAAAGGTTGGCCACCTCTCTGCTTGCGCCACTCTGAATTGGGCATGGAAAACAGCACTCTCTTCGGCAAACGATGATTAGGCATGCTCAACACATGCCCCAACCAACGCAGCTTCTGGTGCTGGACTTTAGTAGCCGCCTGATGAGACGCAGTGAAATAAATCTGGAATATCTTGCGAAACTGTTCAGTCCCCAAACAAACCAGCAGAAAACCACGTTCCTACCGACCGTGAATGGCATACACGCACTTTTCTCGGATCAGACATATGCTATAGGTAGCACTTATATACATCAAGCTTAGCAGGTACCACATACACGTTACTTATGCTTAATTTATGCAGTTGTAAAATGCTGATGAGGATGAGTGGCGTAATGCCCAATCCCAATGAGAGCTGAACACACTGCTGGTCAATTGCTCGTGGCTAAACGGTTAAGTGTTCAAACCTCAGTCAGAAGGTTGGGGGTTCAAAACTCTCACAGCTTCGTGAGATGATGATGTCCAACGAGAATAAAACAGTTGTACAATGCTTCTCTGTGTTTCGTCTTCAGTTGACCTCACAAATGGGACGAAATCTCCACTGAAAATTATCAAACCTCTTCACCGCTATCATTTGCAACTTACTCCAGTTTGAAAGCAGTGTTTCATAAGGGAGCCTTACCTAGGATTTTAATCCATATAAGCAGACATAAATTGAGAAAACTATGCCTTAAAAGAAACTTTATTAGAAAACCTCTTCACCCACTGCATGCGTAAACTTCAGATAGACAGATTTACTTCCTTCTGCAAAATAGACAACATGCTCTTTGGGATAGTCAATGTGTTTCTACTAAGCGTTGCTCCGAAGGGAACATAACATCTTAGCAAAAATCCCGCGTTGGCCCAGTTCATTTGGCAATTATTCAAGCTGCAAAGTCTGGAGCTTCCTGACAGCGACGCCGTATCATTTTGGTAATTGGGCAGGTGGTACTGGTGCAAGGAGGAAAGCCATTCACGGCGAAGTCATTTATTAGCGAACACCAACTAAATAGTTACAAACTACTGCACAGGAAAATAAACCTCTCATATGCACCTTTTTTTTTAAAGACTGAACATTCTTACGCGTCTTCTTGAAGTTACGTGGATGCTCATTGACTAGCACGCAACTGTGAACGAGCGCTGCAAAGCAGTTTCACAAGTTCCGTAATAAACCCCACCTTTTATTAGAGGCGAAGCGGAGTTACGAGAAAACCACATACTACTCGCATGTCTCATCAGTAGTATCCGCCGTTACACTGGTATCTCGTTTGGTGAACAGCCGATAAATGGCATGAATATCTTGCTCTCGCCAGATGTTAATGTTATGGGATTGTTTATCTTACACCCAAATGAATATTAGTCAACAGAGCGAATACGGGAATCACCAGGCCATAGGCGCGAAATTTCGCCCAGTGGGAGCGGTTCCCAAAACGCTGTGAAACACACAGCACCTTTCAGCCATACTGGGATATTCCAAACCCATAGCTTGATAGCTGGCAGTTCCTTGTTGAGGACCAATTGGTGACTAATTGTGTAAACAGTACGTCCGACTCGGTTAACAACTGGCTAGACCACAAAGCGTGCCTCCCAGCTTATTTGTTGTTTTAACCTACACATGTATCTCCCTTAAGGTACCAACACAGAGTAGTAAAACAGTGCTAAAATCTGGTTAGTTGTGTCTGCTTACAATTTCGGTTCAACCGATTTACGGAAATTCGTTTGAGGAGCGCCGCTTAGAGCCCTTGTAAAGTGAATCACTACACTTTTTTGCATAGTACAAGAATTAATCGGAAAAGGGACGAATGCATTATAAAACTGATCGGCAAACTGTGCCACCCACGGTCATCGTGAAAGGTACCTAAATAAAGGAAAATAACAAACAATTGAGCTGACTTCTAGTGAATTTCATTTTCCGCAATTAACACACTACTCACAAGGTTGCTGAAAATTCTTCCACAGGCCTACGACCGATTTTGCTCTTCTTGGTGCTCATCAGGTAGATGCAGTCAGCAAGTTTTCGTCAAATTTATGTTTCGTGTTCCCATTTTCAAAGTCTGCTGAATGCTCCAAGACCTCTGTGTTATTTTTTTATTCTCCTGCCCATCAAACATTTGATCGGCGGCAATTTTAAAGGACGGAAAATTGTTCTGCATAACCCTCAGACTATTTATAAATATTTTTGATTAGACCTAACAGAGCCTCTTAATTCACCGACCTTGAGATCTTTCCATGAACCAATTTTAAATCAGTACGACCCGGTTTGTGGACTATAAACAACAATATAGGCCGGCAAAAATAAAACAAATTTGCTGATAAGGTCGATAATTCCCCCGATATGAATCAATTCGTTAAATAGTGTTCAGCGACATCGCACTTCATTCCCGTGCGCCACTCGTTCTCATACCAACACATCCTCATTTCCATCACTGTTGGACGGATTCGCCGACCGACTGCTCACTTCATTTCGTGGATAGTGAATTCCGAAAGAGTCTCAAGAACCGGTTAACCAAAGTATTCTGGCTTACGCTTTTTGCCAGAAAAATAAGGGCGCTGGCATAAGCTTGGAGGATGAAAATCATATGAGTACCTTTCAAAAAATTGCCAGTCACTTCACTTGGAAAAGAGCGGCTGAGTAATGAAGTAACCAGCGTCATGTTGAGGAAATTCGAACATCCAGTTTGCGAGTTAGCTGGAAAAATTCCGGCTCATGGTGGTTTGGAAAATCTGGACTCACAATGATTGAGTAAAATTGGTTGACGACACTCATTTCTAAACTTCTTTCAACGCTTGAGTAGAGATTAAACCATCCGCAGTTTTTAAATACAACTTATATGAAACCGCTGTTTTTTTGTAGGGGACGTTCTTCAGAGGGACCACTTTCTTGAAAACATGGATTCTAGATAGTTGAAATATTTTCAGCAGAGTTGGAAAAACTTTTGACAGGTCCTTTAGTCCTCTTTTATGGATGGGATACACATAATTTATATACGCATGAGGGTGACTTCCACCTGCTCGTCTGATCAGTTAATTCCCTTAATTTTAAGCGTTTCATCGTGTAACGTTGTACTGCGACATTCTTCCTGACGGTCAGCGCATAGCGAGTGTTAAAAGTAATGCTGGATGCCCTCGCGGTATTACACTAACCATGAAACGGTACATCGAACGATTCCATACGTTTGTGGCTGCAATAAGGGGCTTGGATCTCTTTTGAAAATTTAGCCTGTTCCATAACAATGCGAATAGTCGTACCGAAGATCATCCGTATGCTTGGTCACCCACTGATATTGTTTTGAAATATTGGAGGCTCACGCACTGATTATGTCTCCTCGTATGGTGACGAAACATTTGCAGGTCAGTTGCCAACCTCGGTGAACAGATCAACAGCCACTTGATCAACAAGAAATTGGTTACCCATTCTATCTGACTCAAGTGCCAGGTAGAATCGTGATTTGCACAGGAACGGAATTTTCTGAACGTCCTGTAGGTTGAGCACGATTCTTCAGCTGAGCAATTTTCAATGTGAATTTCAATCACTCGTCTCATACGACCTACCTGTTAAAGACGGCTTCGCATAGAATTGCACTTGGTTCCATTTGAAATTACTCTCCGAAGAGGCTTGATGTCCTAGGACTTGAACAAAAAGGCACACATATGCGACAGGTGAGTTACAAACGGCTAGCGAAACTGCACATCATTGCTAATTAGTATGGCGCTTCGCACGATGTCACACCTAGTCGACTACCCATCAAACTGTGGATAGGTTTGCGCTTCCGGACTTGGAGGAATTCGGACGTTGTTTATCAGTCACGGCTGTCTTCCCTATCCCCAATCACTGCAGTACGATCGTGTGGACCATTCACATTTGCCAGGGTTGAGGGTTGGTTGAGGAACATCAGTTTTCAAATTCTATCTGTGCACTGGTGTGCCCACGATCAACCTTTCTGTGGAGGGTCTTCTTGGTTCCACAAACTAGTTTTAGAGAAGTGTAAAAGAAAGGAAAGGGTTACAAAACGTGAAACTGTTTATATCTGGCCCAGTGAGATAAGCTCAGAGATCATATGGCTAGTTTGTTGCCACACTAGAACTTTGGTGTTTTGCCGAGATGCAAGGAGGCTGATATCTATTTCTGGAAATACCTGCGGCGTGAAGTCAATATGGTCCCAAGCGGAGTCTTTTTGTGTCACAGGTCGTTTTTTGAAAAGCCGGACTTGTAGAAGTCTTAGCGCGCTTCAACCCATTTAAATTTGAGGGTGTAAAACCGCATGGGTCAAAAGAGGGGTTCTTTCTAAAGTATTCAGTGTGCACGAACGAAAGACTATGACGTCTAAATAAGATGGACGAAACCTTAACGCGTAAAGTATATAGTTGATGCACACTGTGGACTAGTGGCATCAAACCACTAACTAGCCATACCAAGGTCAAACTTATATCGGCAGTTGGGGAGGTGGAATGTTTGCACAGGGTAACGGCAGAATGTCATAGCAGGTACCATCGCAGGCTGACATCCAGTGTTCACCCAACCGACATTTGTTGTTATAAACCAATTGCTGGGTTTACAATCAGTGTCATTGAAATAATTGTTTAAAACTAGTGCGAGTGTCCTCAGAAGAATCCCCACCTGGATATGTGATACCCCCGATATTTGGTTTCCGAAACTTTCAGTTTGATGGCATTATAATCCAAGGTATTGTCGTACGGATTAACTCTCCTCAGAGGACTACTTGCTAAGGCAAGTGTAAAAATTGAATTCTTTTGGATTTGATTCAGCTGCTTCAGAAACCTAGAATTTCGCTGCAGATTACAAACGATCACATTCGCTAAAGTTGACCGCTAGCGAGTTGAACACCTGATTTGTGTGATTTTTCAATTGTCTCATAAATGAAGTCAATCTATATCAAAAAGCTGAGAAGCTCTGTATAGCGGTCTCGTCCTTATTGGGAATAGCCAGCAGTGCGCCTTTCATGCATCTCCGAGGAGATTCGAACTAGCGAGTACTTGAAAACCCGACCACGAGTTCCTGATCAACACTTTGATAAACTAGCTCTTGGACAGAACATTGAACCACACACACCACACAGTCAATTGCTGACTGGCTTCTTCAGTGATGACTTCTTACACCGAAGATTCACACATCGCGTGGACAATTCGTCCTTCTCAGCTCCTTTCTCCGGTTGGCCTAGCTAGTAGTACAGAGGTGAAGATGAATTCTCCGTGGTTGGTTCATTGGATCACCTAAAATGAGGTAGAAAAGTATGTAACTACGAATTTCCTGATAAGAATACGAAATCATGTTCAATGTGACTGCAAACTGTCTGCTTATTCTTAAAGCACTTATCTAGAGTCCGCGCGTACTGTTGAACCACCACTCATCTTGATCAGTACTCAAACGATCGCTAGGACACTGGCGAATTCGGACGATCGGATCTAGCTTAAGTAGCCTATTGAGTTCATAATTTAGTTACGTCATGCGGAAATAGTATTCTGTAAGTGGAGACTGAAAAGACGTAAACCCATAGAGTGACAAACTATCACGGTGTTTGGGGTTGACCTTAAAAATAATAACTACCCTTGAGTTTGTACTTTAAAAATGGATTGAGAAGTTAAACGATATCACGAGAAATCAGTGTATTTTGACCAAATCTAGCCCGCACTTAGCAACAACACCATGTGCGAACTTAATACCGCCTACTGTACATTCTGTTCTTTTATTCTATTTTGTACATCACCTCCTCCCCATTTGGTTGTTTCCGTTTTGCGCCCAAACCGTTGTTCTTGTTTTAACCTGAACGTAAACCATTTTTTGACCTTATCATCTCACGTCTAGTTCAAATCAACCACGTTGGTTTCGCCATCCAGTGGCCACCTTACTTTGAGTCGGCGTAATGTTTCCTATCAACCTATGTGTACAGCATCCCATTTGGAACTAGAGTTCCTAAACCGATGTATAGAAGCCGGCGTACTCCCGAGATTTGAGATTTGTACAATTTTATCATTTTATTACCGTATTCATAGTGGCGTATTTGTTGATAAACTTCCACTTGAACGACTTGACTTTTTGGGTTTTGCGCGCGGCTCAACATGGCCCAGCTGATTATTGAAGTCATCAACATAACCTCCTAACTGAGGTTATGCAGCATTTCGTCAAGACATGCAAAACTGCTAACCACTGTCTGCCTTATTCTGACGAAGTCTGATCAAAACCTAAGTTCTACAGATTTTACACAGCCGACTAAATGGATTTTTGCAAAATACGCATCGCCCGGACAGAAATCCTTTCTACCTGCGGACAGAGATGCACTTTTAATCAACTCCCTTCAGAAGAAAGGATCGGAACCTTACCGGGGCTGCGAGACCGGTTCGCTCCAGCGCCGCGCGTTTGTTTAGGTAACAGGACACCACTAGGTATCAGCCAGCAAAGTGACCACGCGATATCTATTCGACACGTACAACCGGTGATGCGTAAAGGACGTGCTAGCTGCACGGTCTAGACTTAACCCATATTTGCCACACACGTAGCGGGAGAAATGTAACGAACTTCGTGTTGATGAGAGCAAAAACCGGAAAAATTTCACATATGTCCCTCATGTTGACTGTCTCCGAAAAATGCATGTCCTGCAGAAACCAAATCATGTGACCAACCTGTGTCTGCTGAAGGTGATAAACACCAACTCACGTAGTCCACAAGTTGTCATCTATATTTTCACTTTCACAGGCCTCTTTCGTTCGTTTACTACAAGGTTAAACAGTTGTTGTTCACATGTGCGGGGGACAACACTCTGAAATTTCGATCTAATTATTCTCAATAGTTTATCGCACCAGTCCTAAATTACACGTTTCAACTGCGTGCGATTTTCAGATGATGCGGCTGCGTTTGATCTTTGTACAGGGTAACCTGAATCGACGTACAATCCCGAGGTGGTAGATGATTATGAACCGATAAAGTGTGGCGTGACTATGCTACGGAATTCCCTTTTCTCCAACAGCGTTCGAACACGCCATTCAAGAGAAATAGAGTGCAATAGTAAAATGAACGGCTCAAAACTGCTTTTTTATGCACATTATAGGTTGAGGCTTCTCAAAATCGCTGACTCGGAAGGCACAGAAACGGTAGCATCCATGGGGTTCATTAGTTTACCTATGCATGGGCCCACCCATTGTTGATCCCGTAAGCACCAATCTGTGACAGACTTGGCACCGCGCATTCTATCTTATTCGGATGCTAATGGCATGAACAGCCTGTCTGTTTACTAATAAACCGATCACGTTGTTCAGAAGATTTTCCTCTATCATTTTAAGACCTCGTTACTAAGTTTTATCTGCGTAGATGCTTCCGTTACATGTATGCTAGGCGGTTCCGCATACCTCTGCACTAGTTGAGATTGTCAGACTAGTTGCTAACATGGAATCCTTTTTTCACAATTTGGCCACTTACTAAGAGGCGCCAGGGGAGGTTTTAGTTGCACAAAAATTTTACAAAAGAAACTTTGGAAAATTGTGAGATCACGGTAGTTTCGTTCTTCATGTCCACAGCCACCGCAAACGTACGACTGGCGCATCCGAATTGCTGACGCAGTCAAGCGTTTCTCTGCAAACGAGATGACAGCCTGTAACGTTTCAGATTGTGAACTTCTGTCCCATGCTGTGTTGAACAAGTTCGTGGCGGCCCGATTCTCTCAAAACTACGTTTAGACATGAACACAGTAACTTCCTGTTTTCCGAAAGCCGGGTCGTTTCCCCTGATTGGCATACATGCTGTAAAATAACAGTGTCTTGAATTTCGTGCTTTCTGACAACTGCACACACGCGCATTCCTATACCTATAGACCGCCCGTTCATCACTGCCATGCTAGGATGAAACAGCGATGACAACTATCCCCTTAAAAAGCAGTCCCGGTTGGCCAGTTATTCAAATTTCCTACCTTATGTGGCGGTGGTTTATACAAAAGATGTCACAGTACTTCCTGCAGATGAAGTGTCCCAAAAAACACCGTTTTTTGAAAACGGAATTGAAACGGCTTAGTTTCAAGATCACTTGTATTTCAAAGAAAGAGCTTTCGTTTCAAGAAGGATGCATCAACCTGGTAAGTCAGGTTTTGAAAACAATGGTTTTGCACAGACAATACTGTGACAGAGCCACGGTGCTCCACTAGCCGGGGGGGTGCGTCTATTGCATCATTCTTTCCCGGAAATTATGAACTGTATGCCTCTTAGCTTGTTTTCAACCAATGCGGCGCCACATTTCCAGTGTGCAGACTGTGAGTCTGGGAATCAATGTTACGTGCGACTTTCTTGAAGCCTACACTCCCAAGGCTGCAGGCTGAGCACCGGATGCAGCGATTGACCTTGAAGGCAACAGTCGAGATGGTGTACTGGATAGCCTACACTCCCAAGGTTGCAGGCTGAGCACCGGATGCAGCGATTGAGTGCCTTGTGTATCACAATACGAAACTCATATCGTCATAATCTGACATCGGACTCATATATCCGGTCGTTAGTCTAGTTTTCCCATTCACTTCAGGGCAAACAACTCATAGTTTAAAGGAATGGGCCTTGGAGTGTACCAAAGTATTTTCATAATTTCATTCTTCTGGTCGTTCCAACGTAGGTGAATGTGCCAAAATTCCTCCGCTCTTCTGATGTGATTTATCGTGGATTATGCTGTCAAGTGGAGCGGGAAAATTTACCACCCTATTCGGAACAAAGGAGTTATTCAGCTGAAGGCTTTCAAGACCCAGGAAGGACAAACTGTTAGGGAAAATCGTGGCCAAAAAAGTATAGCTCCAGTTCACGGTTGCTAGCTGATAGTTGATGCTGAACGATTTTTTTGGAGTCCCCTAGAAAACTCTTCAAAAAAGGTTTAGTTGGACACAAAGAACATAAATTCAACTAATCTTGTCCTTTTAAACGAAAAAAAACCTCAACTAATCTTGTCCCTTTAAACGAGAAGAAACAGGGCAGAAGTTCTTGAGAAACGTGGCTTAGGTTTTTCGATTATGCCGTCAGTTGGAAGCAATTTTTTCTACCTAGGAAGGACTGTTCCCAAAATGTATTACTGAACAAACAACGAATACCAAAACTACAGGCATACTAAACTGAGACATTTGAAAATCTTACCAATGTCAAGCGTACATATCGCCTTGTTCGGACCCGATTCCCTCACATTGATGCATACATGGTACATACGTTCTTGGTCCTTTATGGTAAACAGTCATCTACAAACACACACATTCCGTATTTGTCCGATTTACTTTAGGGACGAAAAATCTCATGTTCCGTTTTCAATAAATAAATAAATAGATGGGTAAACTGTTCTGTAGCTCACTGTGTTTGTTTCAATTCTCGTAGGTTTTTAACGAATTTCTGTCGGATCAGAGAAGGCCCGCCATGAGTAGAAAGTTCCTCAAGGTGAAGGTTCTTTGCTGAAGGTTCCCACAAAAACTATATGAAATGATTGTAACCGGAAATCGTTCGGGCATAATATAGGATGAACAGAAGAGGTATGGAGCATCTAATTCTACCATGATCGAGTACAACGTCCATTCTTCAGACATGGTCCTAATTCATTGAGCGGACGCACTGTACGCTTCTCACCAATATTGTTCTGCCAGGATGGTAGGAAAACGTTCGGCTGTAACACCCTTCCGGTGCCTAGTTGCCATGTTACCCGAAGGAAGCACGAGGGCTGGGATACTGCCAAGTTGCCCAAATCTAGACAGGGGAAGTCGAGAGACAGAGGTCGGATTCGAACCACGGACCTTCCGGTCGGTAAATTCGCGGTTTAACCAATTGAGCCCTCTCGCCATCTGCCAGGATGGTATCTACGCAGAATAAGCTGGCACACGGCGGAAGCGTCTCTACAATGTATAAAAAACCAAGCAAATCACTGAGCTGATGGATTTTGAGGAAAGGAAAAAATCGATGTCCTCATGACAGTATCCTATCTGAAGGAGTAGTTACAGACACCGTTTTTATAACTGGGACCCCTAATGTTCACGAAGCTGCCAACCGGATATCGAGATATTTGGAACTTTATCTAAAGTCAGAAAGTGGCAGGAATAGGTAATAGAAACCTCAGACTTTCTTGGCACGCTTCCAGTACTTCGACAGGGAGTTAGCCAAATAACTCATTGCGGGCCGTACATCGAGTGTGAGGTCTAGGTATGAGTCATCTGGCCAAGATATGACCAGAAGCTGCTGGAATTCGTTAAGTGGGGTGCCAAAAAGTTCCTTCGGGAGTTATACAACTTGACACTGACTAATTGCTCGGCTTCTCTGGAGCCATACTAGGGGCCATACTAGGTTGCTCAGATATATAATTGAGAACAATGAAGGTAGCGGACAAAGCTTGTTTTCTGTTACTGTTCCTCTTGGTTAACACATCACAAATCTATATGGTACCAGAAATCACGTTGAAAAGGTTACAATCGGGAGTACATACACTTTAGAGAAATAGAAATCAAAGGGATTGGTCAACGGGGCACAGAATCAGGTAAGTGACGTCAGTGTCAGACAGGCTTCTGGGACCGGATTTTTCGCAGGCCAGTTCAAGTTTAGAGGTCGCACAATTTTCTTTTGGGCCAGCAGTGGGTCCAGCTGTCAGATTCCAGCTGCCTCTGCAAACAATAATGGTTTAGATCGTACCAGTCGTGATCGGTTCAGAGGTTCTCGGTATATGATAGTGTCGGGTTTGCTCTTTGTCGATGACATGACTGGTTTCGGCCAAATGTGATGCTTGTTCCACTTGAACCTGGTTTCTTCCAACTACCGCTCAGAGAGACGGTATTATGTTCTCGCGTTCTGTCCGACAAATGCTTTGTCGCACGACCAATGTATGGTGCTCAGCACAGCATACAAAGGAGTACACAAAAAAGCTGGTGGTAGAACGTGACCATTTGTCCTTCAAGCGGAAACTAATAGTGGGGCTGAAGTTGAAGCTCAAACACGGATTGGCAGCCAAATATGTCGTATCAAAAGTTTCTAGGCTTTCTGGTAATTAGTTCAGCAGCCAAATGGGAGCCTCATTTAGACGGGCTTTTCCCCAAAAGAACATTGCTTAGTTATGGACTTATTGGATTCCATAGTCTTGAGTACGAACCTTTCAGGAATGTGCGTCCCAAGAACTTTAGTTCCTCTTCTAAACAGTCTGGGGAGCATATCTTCATTGCTCTCTCAGTCAGGCATCTAATTAAATTATGCTTTTGTTGCAACGATCACGATCACGCCTGGTACGATCCAGACTACTATCGATCGCAGAGACGATTGGAATCCGACCGCTGGATCCCTAACTTTGCGTCCAAAAGAAACTTGTACGAACTTTGAGCTTGAATTGGCCTGCGAAAAGTCCGGTCCCCATTGACCTCACTGACCTGATTCCGTGACCCATTGATCTACTTCTCATTCAGACCCTTGATTCCTTTGATTCCTATTTCTCTACAGTATACGTACTCCCGATTTTAATGTTTTTCACGTGACATCTTGTACCATATAGATTTGTGATCTATTAGCCAAGAGGAACAATCAAAGAAAACAAGCTTTGTTCGCTACCTTCATTGTTCTCATGACCTCCACGGATATATTCAGCCACTTGAGTTACCTAATTCTTGCGCACTAACGATTTCGCACCAGGCTTATTACTCATCATTAGAACTAGTAATCACCGCAAAACTTACAAGTCACGCACTTAGATCCAGCTTTTAACGCGGCAGCTTCAGTTAACGCTCCTGCTCCTGTTCGTGTCGTAGCTGCGGACAGTGGAACTATCTCCTTCTGACACCACTCCACCTTCGTCGCCGTCTTTAACCAAGTAAAGATTGAATCTTCACCTTTACGTACTGTTTCACCCACTTGTCTCTCTCCGTCAGTAATTAACTCAGAAGTTATACGCTAACGTCATCCTGTACACCCTCTAGGATGAGAAAAGCACTCTGCTTGCAACCCTCGAAGTCAATAGAACTAAGCACAACGAATGCCCAGATGCAGTGGATGACAGTTTTTTTTACATTCAACCCCCCCCCCACAGCAACAACTTGAATTATTCCTTGGAAATTAGTAGAAAAACTTCTGAATACTTGTTTCCTCAGCTGTCACCCACTCTATCTGGGCCGAAAAATATCTGCAGACATATGCTTTAAACCTAGTCTTTCCACGTGTTTCAGAAGCAAATGATTCTGACTGATCGCAGGAGCTTTCTCTGGGGGTGGGAGCCCTGTAAATATAGACTAGCTTTCTGGTAGTAGTTGGACAGTAGTTGGACATCCTTACACATATTCCTAATAAATCCGCATTCAAACTTCATCACCGTGGGTTTTCTTGGTCATTTTTTCCCGCAGTTACCACAAATAATGTCACTGCGTAGGTACACCAAGTAGAGGTCCTCATCTTTTTGGAACTCTTTCCTAGAGCGAAGTTCCGCTATTGCGGTCTGCACTAAACAACTAACTGGCGATGAACAAAGCATATGCCCGTTCACCCTGTGTCTTACTCACAGAATTTGGGGTTTCCCGACACATGCACGACTCAGCATAAATCTGTCGCATAAAATGAAACTGCTTTCCTTAAAAGATCTAACGCCGCCCAATAATAACTTCGAGACACTCCTAAGCGTTCACCTCTCAATCTTTCTGAATGATGGCGATCAAATTATGCAGATGCTGGATGTATATCTTTGATTAAATACCCCTTTTCCATCGAGTTTGGTCCAAAAGGCCTTCGGGGAAAAGAGAGGACCGACTTCTTTTTGGTAACTTTTCAATTTTTGGCGTCTAAAACAAATGCCAATGTTCAATAGAAACCTCTAAACTGTCATTTCAAAATACCTACAAGCGACCTACAGAAAATCAGTGCAAATTGCTTGCTCCCCTTCTCTCCAAAGGACGCTCGGATTCACAACACTTTGGTTTTGGTTTCCAAGGTGCCGGGCCATTGTGTAACGCAATCAATTTTTCCTAACGGATAACACTAGACAAAGTTACTGAGGACTTTCGACAGTCCACGATCAGTCTCGCCTTTCCCCTCTCGGGCTCATCAGCTAGACGCAATCTCACGGTTTCTCTTCAGTCAACCTTTTTTTCTACTTGAATCCAAATTGTACCCCCCCCCCACACACACACACAACTGAATACAAGCAGGCTCTCCCGTTTATGATAGTCTTCGATTGAATTTACTGCACATAGGCTGCCCGGTGTTTCAGCCGGTGCGATATTCAAGGCATCACAGTATGTCTTCTTGAAGGAAACTACCCAAAAGGCTGCTGAAAGCCCATCGATAGTCCACCACGGGTTTCGTGTTTCTTGGGACGCAACAGGTTGGCATAGTGCCCGAAAACCCATCAGCTTCATTGATGTTCTATTTCGGATTCAAGCAAAACATAGGGTAGACAGAAACCGACTTGGCGACTGTATCAGTCCGATGAACCCCAAGAACGGTTAAACCAGTCGTGAGTTGTCGAAGGGTTTCCAAAAACTTTGGGAGCATTATATTCTCTCAAGTAAACACTTCAATATCTTGGATACAGTGCTAACCGAAACAGGAGACAGCCTTCGTTCGAATAAATGTGATATTCAATTCAGCCTCGCGCCAGCACCAAAGCAATTTGCAAATGAGGGTATTTCGCCGGCAGTTTACCTCCTTTATGTTCCAGGATGTGAAATTTCCTTCTGAAGAGAGAGAAAGGGTACAATTAAAATCTCCTGACGTATAGTCTGTTCGTATGAGAACAAAAGTATGGAAAATATTCGGGGAATCAACTGAAAAGGGCTCGCCTTCGGGACAGGGGAAAAGAGAAACCTCGTTAGCAATATCTGGTGCATTTCTTAATTTTTGGTAACAATATCTTCAAAAAGTCAAATTTCGGCAAAACCTGTTTGTACTGTTTGAAAAAATAAATTGCCTGGCGCGCAGTTTTCGGCAAAATTACCATTTCTGGCCACACGGGTTCAGTGGCCCGTCCACTTCTCTCCAAATACAGACGTCTTCCTCTAAAGTACCAAGCTCCAAGTTGCCCGTTTTTTTTGTTTGCCTCTTGCGACTTTTATGTTATTGTTCATGGCTTGTCTGGAAAATACTTTTGGCGAGTATATTCATGTTGCTGGACCTTCTATAAAGTGCATTGTAACTGGTGGTAGATCAGATGGCAGTTGATTTGTTCACCGAGCTTGGCAATTGGCTTGCAAACTTTTCGTCCCCAGTCGGTCCCCAGCAGATCAACTGCCATCTGATCAACCACCAGTAAACACACCCGAGCTACCTATATTTTGACAAATTGACATTGCAATGTAAATGATGCCATGCGGAAAGAAATCTTGTTTATAGCCACCCCCGACCGTTCGATGAACCAACTTGACCTCATTAGATTGCTCAGATACGTAGATGATACAGCGCTTTAAAGAAAAACAATCAATCAGTGTGAGAGCATGAACAGACAACCAGATTTTTTGTTCTATAGTCTGAAGATGGGAATTAAGATATTCACACTGAGTGACTTGGAGCACAGTTTTCGACTGAGGCGGTGGTCGCGTCAACATCCAAGTTGTGGTTCTCTCAAGGTTCGTAAGGCGCATGAAACTCATCCAGTAATCCACTCCATACTCGATTCAAGCCAGATTTTCGGTCCGACGGGGCTCTTCGAAAGCCGCTTATATCACCAGAAATACGTCCAGATACATACATTTCCACAAAAAGGACGAAGCAGGTTCCTGTCTGTCCGATTACACCGCAACCATCTATCACCAGCGAAAAATCATGTGACCAATGAATTATTTGAGCTACACGCACTTACACCTCACCATTGGTGTGAACGCTGCCAACCCTGAAGCATATAGTCTTTCAAAACTCAGATACCAGAACGTTCAGTCCGGTGGATTGAGTAACGTACAGTTAAACGCCACGACAAACGACTTTCGAGTTCTTCTTGGAAGAATGAGCCGAATAGGCAGTCGACATCAAAAATAAAGCTATATCGGCCTTAAAAACGTTCATTCGGTTTCTCTCACACTTTGGTATTCATACTACACAATGATTTATTGTTCCTTTTCCTAATGGACTAAGGACAATAATTAATGTTTCCATTAGTGTATGGCTCTGACAAGAAACCTGTTCTTTTTTAAAAAGCCACTGCGATCGATGCATTCTCGTGCATGATAAACTATCAGTTGTTCGCACGGAACTGCTGGAAAAAACGGGTCTTCATGGAGGGTTATCATTACTCAGTGTGTGGAAATGGGCTTGTGAAATCGCCCGAACCACCCGGGTTTTAAAGCGGGCAAAACTTTGCATTACAAGGGAAACTTCAGCCAGGTAAGTTCCAGTAATCAAAACTGACAGAGCTGAAAGAGGACTATAACACAACGGAGAACGAAACACTTGAGGAAGCTTCTCAAGAAGGACAAACGGGCAGCTTGTTTTCAGATATTCAGAACCCCAGGCGACTAAACTGAACTTTAGTTGACACATATCCAAGACTAGTTCCAAATGCATTACGAGGCTTCTGTTTTAAAAAAAGTTAGGAGGATTATTCCATGCTTGAAAAATTCTCTTTCTTATGAAAAATCATCAGCCATCCATCAAGTCTGGCCTCCGAATATATCGATTCAGAGAAAAAAGCAAACTGACTGATCGATAGATCGCCACTAGTTTGAAAGAAGTTACTAGCTTGCGACAAATGCACTCATTTGCAAATCAATGTGGTTTTCATGAGAGACTCAAGTGAATCTCTCGTTTATGATGTTCTTCAACTGAATGTGCTGCACACAGGCCCCAACAAGGGCGAAAGCGGTCGTGGGGTGTCGAAGAGTTTTCAGCAACCTTGTGAGTAGTTTCCTTTATGAAAAGTTACTAGCTTGTTCACCGCCAAGCGAAAACGGCTGAAGTCCAATCTACTTAGAACATCTCAGCTCCCTCTGAACGTAGCGGCATTAGCTAAGTGCGTCAACTCCGGAAAGCTTCTGATATCCTGACCAAATTTTTATCTGGGGTAAGTAGCTTCGCGTTGTGATATACAACTAGCCCTAGAAATGCGATCGTCTCTAAAAAATACTTCCATTTCAGACGTACAGTGAATCCACCTACTTAAAGCAGGTATACCCTTCACTACTTCTTGGTTCACTTCGTGCCAGTCTTGAGTTGATCAACAGTATGAGGTACACGATCTTTAAACCAACTCTTCCTGTAATATTTTCATCATAAGCATTTCCAACGGGGCTCGAACCTAGGCCGTGGGGTGAATAATTCATAAATTGTCCAGTGATAATTTTGATGTGTAAGCTGAAAGTATCATGGGCGTTGAGATGACCGTTTATTATCGCATTCCTCCAAGAACGAGACCATCATCATCATTCTTGTCAGCTGTAAGAACCGCGTACTTGTCCTACAGTGGTTATAGCTGTCACAGTGTCCTTCACCGATGATTTGGGGAGTGGCAGGTAGGGGGTAGGTAGCTGTGAATTGGAGGCTGGAGCTGATATAAATGAGGCGCAAATACAGGGTTGTCAGTGCACTTTTAAATGGGGAGGTTGGGAAGGGAGCTATGCATTGAAGACGATAGCTTGGAAGCACGAGCGCCACTGAGGGCGCAACTGGGCCATGTCTGACAGTGTCTCTAACCGTTGATGTGGCCCGTCTCGGGGTCCACCAGTGCAGTTGAGTTCTTCATACTTCGCTGTAAGTCATTATTTGACCTCCCCTGGCTTTTTTCTACACTTTGCGTGGTTTTGCGTAAAGAACCCTTCAAGGAAGTTGGTCGACTTGCGTACGGAACACATAGATACGGAATGGTTTTCACGGATCTGTCTCTCCCTTCGAAGGATAAAACCAGAGAGTATCTTCGATGCCCCAGCTACCAGGATGATACCAGGTTGGTTTTTACACTACGTCCAGGCATCCTTTTTGAAGATGAGAATAACTGTCGACTTGCCCCATTCTGCTGGGACCTTCTCTTTGTTCCATATAGCACCAACAAGCTTTGTCAGATGGGTCACCAGGGTTTCTTCGCCTTCTTTGCAGAGATACAGACCGTCCGTTCCTGGTGCTTTCTAACGTTTTATTACGGAGATTTCGTACTCTATTTCTTCTTCCGACGGACGATCAAGGTTTACCTTCCATTCGCCTGTATGCAGTATCTTCACAGGCTACGTTGAAGGAGGCCACATAAACTGTTCTTCAAAGTGTTCGGTCCATCTTTCCAATCAACGTTTTCGCGAGTGCACTACTGAGCGGCATTTTTTACTCATCGTTTCACTAGCCGCTGCTCTCCTAGGGCCAGTCGATCGTATCAGTTGATATATGGCACAACTGTTTCCGGTAGCAGAAGCCTTCTGCATCTACTGGGATTTCGATACCCATCAGGGCTATCGGTCTTTCCTCAGGCTCTTCACTAGTTGGCGTTTAAGGGGTTTGCGTGCGTCGTCTTACTCATTGCCTGCTGGTATGGATTTCTCGGCATCAATCATGGCTAGTGTCTGTGCATTATCTAATGGTCTTGTGATTGAATCGGAGAAGACGGTCAGACAGCCCTGAATGCCTCCAGCATAGCTCCTTTCACATTTTGCCATGCTTCATCCACGTGATCACCACCAGTACAGTGTTGGTTTACTGTGAAGATTTGTCGAGCTAGCTCAAATCGATTCTTTTGTGCTATGGTAGCTCTTCAGAGATGGTGGATTGGTATGCTTCTTGCTGACATGCGAGTGTCTGAGGGAAACCAACTGTCAGGCGTGCACGCACCATGGCGTGATCGCAATCAAGTTGTGTTCTGAAGAGGGAACGGCAGTATTGAGTTGTAGCTCTCCACCAGTGGCTGGTGGCCACGTGATCCAAATGGATTCACGGTTGATTTGCAGTTGGTGGCCGCCAGGTTACGCAATGCGGACGTTTATGCTGAAAGTTCATACTTGCAGGAAACAGTTCATGATCAGCATACAACTGGAGGAGTCGACCTCCGTTGTCTGTGTAGCAAGCGTTCACTCCGAACCGACCACCCAAATGTGATTCCAAGGAGCTCAGGCGACCGACTTTGGCATTCGTATCGCCTGCAAGGATCACAATATCAGTGCTTTTTGCCTGACGAATGAGCCCGGATAGTTCTCGATAAAAGGTATCCTTCTCAATATCAGAACTGCAGTTCGTTGGGGCATAAGCTGACACCACATACAGGCACCGCTTTTTATGCCGAGAGGCACTGAGCTTGATTGAACTGGATAACCGGACGGCGCAAAGACGACTGTTCACTGGGATCCAATCCAGCAAAGCGCGTTCGATTCTGGCGCTGAGTACAACTCCCACACTATATATTTCACGAATCATCGCTTCTGGATCACCGGAGGCATGGAGAGAGAAATGTGAAAGAGGTGAGTTAGTCGTTGGCGTTTTTGAACTGTATAACCAAGCTTGGGTCTGTAAGTGTGTTTTGGAGACACAGCATACATCAATTTTGAAGGAATATAAGGTTTCAGCTAGCATTGCCTTGACGCAGAGTACGGACGTTAAAAGCTCCTACACAGAAAGTATTTCGTGGTTTTAGAAAGGTGTTATTTCATTTATTGTTAACAGACATCGGGGTGCATGGGGCCTGTCGGTCAGATAGCTGACAGTTAAATGACCTGGCAACGTTTTTTTGTGTGGTGGGAAGGGGTTGAGGAGGAACATCGGTGGACACGGTACTGTGCGGACAAATGATATTCCTCGGTTGCCCAGGCCGAGGAGGAATGTCTGGTTCAGGTACTCCACTTTGATCCTTTGACTCAAAAGTCTGACCCACAATGTAGCGGTAGGATGTAGTGTTTTGTTCGGGGAGCCTGTCCCTAGCCTCTGACCCGAAAGTCTGACCCGCGAGGCAGAGGACAGTAGGGTTTTCTTCAAGGAACCTGCCCGGAGCCCATGACTCAATAGTCTGACCCATTGGGAATGAGTGAGAAAAGAAGGGATGACAAAGTTGTATTCCGATGTGATTGAGCTGCAAATTTTAATGGAGTAGGGGATCAAAAAGCAATTGGACACATTAGTCTTCTTAGCATTAACAAGGACCATTGTGTCTGGAAACACACTGCCGTTTTCTGCAGAAACTCTGAGATCCAACGGATCAATTCACCACAGCGTATTCGATTATAAATATGGACATGGTAGTCACCTGGGAGAAACACCTTACTACCTTCACATTCCTATTGCAGTGGACAGTATGAGTTTAGCCGCAGACCGACTCGTAGCACGACTACATGTAGTACGGGGCCTAGCATCTCTTGGTCTGACTGCTCCGCTTTGGCCTTGCTGGCATTCTTGTACTCTGTGGGACGAGGTTCCAGCCAGTGTAGCCTGCACTCAAGCTCGACCATCACGTCAAGGTGACAGCTTTAGGTCTGGAAGAACAAAACCAAATGACGTATCATTCCACGCAGGATACTTTAAGATCGACTGTGTTTGAAACAAGGTCACTTTAATTCTTTCATAAACCAGGGATGAGAAAGAATACATCATCCCTAGTGCTTTTTTGAACTTCGGTGAACTTATCGACCCATCACAATCTGGACAACTGTCTTAGGATGTCTCATGCGGATATCTTCTCTCTGGTGCCGAGGAATGGTTTAAAACGTACTGGGAAAGCTTGGTCCGAAATTGTAGGCGTTTGACATTATCTCCTTCTCAACTTCTGAAAGCTCATTTCTGTCTCTACCTAAGGATTCGTCCAGGTAGAGACCACTGCTACCATGGTACTTCAAGGACCTGTGTTGTTGATTTATTCGTTCGCGCTTTTGTAGTTATTGGCTCCGCAACGCTTCTGTTGTTGTGACCAACCAGCCTTTACAACAAGATATTCTTATAAGCAATCTCCAAGTAGAAATTACGTCGTCCAGTTTTAATAAGAACATCAAGTACTAACCCGGCCCTCATACAGGCCGAGTAGTCTAAGTTCATCCGCTGGAGGTGTTCGGTTGAAAGGGAGCTGAAATCTTCATGAAAAATAGCAGTTCCTCCGGCAAAAATCACCTGTACTACAGAAGAATTAGGCCGAACCACTATAGTTCTTAACATTTACATCGGCTGCTGTCTACGGCCTGTGCTGTACGTGGATTTGGCCAGCAAATGCGAGATCAGTCGTGAGGGAACCATCTTTCAAAGCAGACCGTTTGTGGAGAGACCTTAATCGGGCAGAGGTCAGAGTACAGCCTCCCATAGAAGCGAAAAGAATGTAAACTGCTCCAACTGAATGGTGCCGAACGAGGGAGCTGCTTTTTTGAAGAGATTCTTGGGCTGTGCAAATCAAACACATACTGTTTATTGGCTTCAACTTAAGGAAAATGATAACGAAATAACGGTGAATATTACCGTGGCTGCAAACAATATTCTACTCTTTCCAAAGTTATCCAGATTTACTCGAAGTCTTGTGGTCGCTAAGAGGAAGAGCAAGATGAAAATACTTCCACACACTTGGGCTCACAATTTTATTTGATACTTTCAAAAGTCACATACATTATTATCTAGGTTTTTTAACACAGTGCTACCACCCTAAGGTTATTGCTGTCCCGATCTGGATAGGTAAACTAAGAAGCGATCTATTTTCAGAATATTCTTCGTCTTAAAGTGGTCTCTCCGCGATGGAATGGATCATTTTGTTCGAAGCTGAACTGATTTATGCAGGCGACCTTGCTTCTGCTGAGTCATTGGGGGATGTTGCCTACCTCAGTCTTCATCCAGGAAAAAGAGGGAATCTGTAGATTCGGAGGTTTAAACGCTTGGAAATGTGATCCTTCCGGGTGAAAGTAAGTTTGATAGTAGTGTGACTATCATTTGAAGTTTCATCGTGTAGGTGAAGCCAATCAATGCCGAAAAACTGTCTCATCGTTAGTGGGGACCATCAGCAGTGCGACATCCCAGCTAGTAGACTGAACACGATATGTGTACACGATTGAGCTGCTACCTGTCAAGTATGACACCTGAATGGCCATTTCCAGGATATTCCTTGCCAAAAGAATGAGACGGTCAATCAATTGAAAAATGTCTGGGACCGGCCGAGTAGTCATCGTTTCACAGAGATTTGGCAAACAATCGATGGATTTATTACTGGGCAATGTTTCGCTTTTGACACAAAATAAAATGTAACAAGTGTACGAAGGTTTATATAGGTCAGACGGCCAGGGAATTGCACACCAGAATCGGTGAGCATAAGAGACAAACATAAGAGAAACGTAGATGAAAATCAGACGGTAATCAAAGATTTGGTAATGGCAGGGCATGCACTAAACACTGAACACAGGGTAGATTTGGAAAAGATAGACATTTTTGGACGGGAGCTAAGATTCACACCACAGCGACCGGTGGCCGAGGAGGTGGAAATCGCTAAGCATCCCAGCGTGAATAGAACAGAAGGTGAAGAACTGGAAAGCGCGTGGAGAGCAGAGATGACACAAGGCTGTGTGCAGTTATCAGAAAAATGGTCAAACGTACCGAATCCAAGCACTTAACTACCCCCCGTCGAGCCCATTCCACTTGTCCTGGCATTCATCCATGCACACAGGCCAATAAAATCTGTGAACGACCTCTGAGAAGAACGTTCCAATAGGGAACATTCCTAGACAGGAAATGCAAGGCCAAAAAATGCGGATTCAACAAGAAGACAATCATAAGTGTTAGTCATTCCCATTAACCGACAAATAGAAACTTCAAACCGACACCCAGCAGTGACAAAGTCGGATAGTCATAAGGAATCTCACAGGCTGCCTAAAAACCCGATCAACCTGGTAATTTACTCACCTGGCCTGACAAAGCTTCTCCTCACAAAGGAAACGCTGACCATCAATAAATTTGCCGAATATTTACAAAAACCTGTCTGAAAGAATGGGACGGTAAACTTGCCAAAATATGCTACTCATAAGGCAGCTGGAAACTCTCCGACAGCCCATGGCCACTCACGCACATTTTGAGCCGAGAGTCAGTTTCCGTCAACCTTACATTCTACTTGAATGTCAAAGTCTGCGCAGCCGGCTGAGTGCACTCTTGTAAACTGAGTTGACGTTAACGGAGGAACTCACATGGATCCCAACTGAATCTCTTGTTTATATTCTCCAACTGGCGGGACCTCGGAGACTACACCCATCTGATGTGACTCAAGAATCGCGGAGCCGGTGATGGATTGTCGCAGAGTTTTTCACAAACTTATGAGTAGCTTGTTTCGTCAAAAAAAACATGCCTTGACAAATAAGACATGGGCCGACCTTAGTTGCGGATTACCACAAAGGGAAGGTGTAACTTGAGTCTCTCGTCAACATCAACCTAATTTACGAACGAGTGGATTTCGCCAGAGACACCCACCCGTTTTCCCGATGTTTACAAGTCACATGTAGATTGACTGCTCTCACGAATGGAAAAGCTCCTTGTGTTACCCCTAACATGCAAAGAACAAAACTGTGGGTGAGGAACTTGTGGTCTCATTGACTCTAGTTAAATATTGCTATGCTCAAAATGCACTTACTTATAGACTACAATTAAATTTTTTAAGGATCGCGTATAAGTCACTGTTTGCACCTCCAAAAATAAAGCTTACTTGCTAACTCCGTTTTACATTCTTCGTTTGGTGAAAATTGATTGCAAATACAAATATTTCGAAAAATGAAGACTGAATAAATTTGTGGAATTTTTGTATTCCAATTTTCCGCAACTCGTATCGATCACAAGAATTTCCTACTTCCACCCTTCCCTTTTTCGACGTATTTTGAATTGGCGTCACACCGGCAGAATCCACAGGCAGGGCGAATCAATAAGTGAGGGTACTTTTCAGTTGGCTATGAGGTGGAGGCGACGCATCCTTGGAGAAAACGGGAACTGGAGACAGTTCTCTGAACCACCTGGTGCTCCACGTGAATAAAGTCACGTAAGTGAACTAAAAAACTCCGTCGTTGTGGGCCAGTAGAACCGAACAGGATACTAACCCGGAACCCAACTGAATCTCTCGTTTGTGATGTCTTAAGCAACTGAATGTGCTGCACCAGGCCACCTCATGTGTCATTTCGCACGATACAATGTATAGAAGTTATAATCCAAGCATAAAGTTTCGGAAAACCCTTCAACAGGCTACGACCACTTTTGTCCTTCTTGGGGCTTATCAGGTAGGTGCAGCCCCAGAGTTTCCGTCAATTTTATGTTCCAGTTGAATCCAACTTGCACGAAATCCGACAAATGCACCCATTTGCATACCAGTTTGCTTTTGACGGGAGGCTCACCTGGAACTCAGCTGAGTCGTTCGTTTATAATGTGGCGTCATTCTAGGATACAATACGAGGTGAAAAATGAAGCAGCCTGTTGAAGCATTTTCAGTTGCTTGAAACTATCATAAACGAGAGATTCAGCTGATGGGTCTCCCGTCCAAACCAAATTGGTATGTGATTGAGCACAGTTCGCTAATTTCGTGCAATTTGGGTTCAAGTGAAACACAAGGTTGACAGAAACTCAGAAACTGCGCCTAGTTGATGAGCCTCAAGAAGGGCGAAACTGGTCCTGGGCTGTCGAAGAGATTTAAACAAACTTATAAGTAGTGTATTACAAGGATACTAACCCACCGGTACTGGGTTCACTAAGAGATGACTCATACCAGAGAATGGCTTGTTCAGTGATTGGTCGATGGTTTATGCATCCACGCTGTTCGCCATGAATGCATACAGGCCGCTCTATAGCGGCATGCAAACTTCGGTTCTAATGATTATAACCAACATCTTATCGGACAGTTTACTGAGCAGCTAAACTGAAGATCTAGTGCCATTTTGTTTCATCACCCAGTTTGTATGTTCAAATTTTAATCGTTCAAAAAAGCACTGAAATGTGTTCCTGTAACCTCTCTGGTTATGCCACTTGGATGTAGCTTTTGCATTTTTGGTCGAGAGGGACGAGTGTTTGGCAAACTGAAGTGACAACTACCATCCTTGGATAGATTTGTTCATGTTATCTTCCACTATAGTTGCCACTGTGTGCGCCACTTCAAAATTCAGCTAGACCCAACTTGTCAGAAGACTCAATTGGATAACGTTTAGAAGATAACAAGCATCCAGGTCTTAGTGTTGCGAGTACGGCACTCGCAAACGGTGCATATATATGTCAGTAAACAATATCATCTTGCCACAGCTTGGATTGAGACGATCGATTTAATGAAGCACATTCACCTAACTGGTACGGCTGCAAGCTAAAGGCACTTGCATCTAATTTGAATGTGAGACGTACTTGCTTCGCCTCAGACAGAAATGAGGCAAAAACTGTCGAGTTAGAGCCAACCGTCCAAAAGCGACTGGTAGGAGGACCAATCAGAAACATTCTCTAGTTCAGGGTGGATGCCGTAGAGTATTTTTAACCAACACATGCTCTTGAGTGAAAATGAAGCCTCCCTACCGTACCATCTCAAAACAGAGACGCATTCATATTGACCGCCTTTGCTTGGTCGTATGAAATTTTGTTAGTTTGCTGACTGGTACTAATAAGTCACTATCTTTCTTAAAGCAACTGCTCAAAAGGTTTTGTGATCAGACCATCATCAACACTGTCCGCCTTCTCGAAATGAAGTTCGAACAGCAACAATACACTAAAACCTATCGTAGTTCATGGAAAGACACCGGATTACAACGCACTCCGTCAGCAAGCACTATAGGATGTTACGGTCTAACATTTGCGCCGATTGCTTCGTTCAGGCGAGAAACAATTTAGGTGATAGTATGCTTTCCAAGAATTCCCAATAACCTTATACGTAGCGTGCCATATGAAGAAAACGTCGAAAATCGAAGCAATTGAAATATGCGGTGGACTTTCTGCAGTTACAGCTAAGCACAAACGAGAGATTCAACTGGGATTCACATGAGTCTTTCCTTACCACCAACATGATATACAGAAGAGTGCACTTCGCCACATTGGCTGATGGTTTCGGTCGTGATTCTTCTTCTGTCAGAAGGCTGGTGGGTCGTTTTTCACAAGCTCCACGGGACCAAACGAAATCCGTCAATATAGCCGAGTCATGTCAACAAAGATGAACATGCCATGATAAGTGTAAGGTACCGGAGGGAATAAAATCACCCACAAAGTGACAAATATTACCATCACCTGGAGGCAGTTTTACCTAGGTTCATCCATTGGCGCCAATTATGTGAGCTGTGGACGACTCATCGATGCACTACTACCGCTGTATCTGAGCAACACCTTGAAGCGAGATGGTTTGTGGAAACTGCCTGTCCTTTTTGTGTGAAACCCCACTCAAATAAACTTCGAAGAAAATAACACTGCGATGAAACTTTTTCATTTCGCTGTCACTCATCCGTACTAGGAAAATCTCCAGTAGTCGAGCATAACACTCAAGGGTGAGCAAAACGCCACCCCTTGGGGAATTGATAGTTTCACTCGTGACCTTGGCCTCACTAAGCGAAAGCAACCGGATTCCACTCATCTCCGTCAAGCGAAGATGACAAACGACAGTCACTTTGTTTTCGAACGCGTCCTGTTATTTACTCAGCGTGTGAAATGACGGTTGGGTGTACTTACTGATTGTTTTCTCCGGGACTGTTTGTCTCATGTCGAAAATATCTGGCTAGTGCGCCGTCGCGAAGCAGGACAGAACACTCAAAATATTAGGAATGCTTAATTTGTTTGTCGTGGCGCATAGCTCAAAGCAAAGAAAACATCGAGGAGTCGGTGATTAAAAACCCAGATGCTCACTGCACATAAGAAAACCAGCGGAGCACATCAAACGGCAGTTTTCCAAACAGTCTACCATTTCATTTGACGGTTTTGTCATTTTTTTCAAACTCAGGTTACGGCTGGATAAAAACAGGCCCTTCTTCCCTGCGAAGTTCGGTTTTGTATCAAATCAGGCAATACCTACCAGTAAAATTGTTACGGGGGGCACCCTAGTGGCAAGTGACCTTTCTCAAGGATTTCTACAGTCAATTGATTGTCGCCCACGGCAATCGAAACGTCGGATTACAACAACCTATTCCACTACGCTGTGTTTTGACTTTACAATTGAAAAATTCCGTATTATACACCACATGGCGGTCAATCTTTTTAACACTCTTTGAGCCGATTTCGGCCCGGAACGTCTAAGGGACAAACTTATCGGCAAACTGTTAGATCCCTTTTTGCTCAAAGGGTGTGCTGATATTTTCAGGCAGCCGGTATCTGTTCTGTTCACTTATCTTCCTTCACATTGTAGAAAGTTCTGTCTGCTAATAAGCAACTAAGATGACACTGAAACTCAAGAAATGGGCAACAAAACCTGGACCAATCAGACATGCGTCCATTCATTTGGAGCTCGTTGCAAACGATGTTTCTGAATCGACCGACTGGCACGTTGTTGCTTCATAGCACACGCTCTTTGCATCTTGTCACGATGGTCTCACAGTAGATGCTGCTTTACACAGTCATTCGGACACTATGTGCAAAAGCCAGTGTCGTACACCTGCCGTTCAATAGCTGCAGTGAGGTTTTCAGTAGAACTAGCAGCGGAGATCTACTACGGCTTTTACAGACGCAAGTGGCGAATGGAACCTGGCCAAGTTAACGACAGACTGAAACTCTTCTCTTTTTGCCAATGAACAGCAGAGATGTCCCACTGGGTTAGTTTTTCCTTCCTTATCCTGTACCACTTGGTTTCTCACCTAGGGGAGAAAATTTGTGGCCATTGAGTGCCTGGAAATCATCCGCTGTCGGCTTGTAGGAGGGCGCTGCCTCATTCTCCTTCTCTTAAAGTGCCATGACCTTTTCCGTTTCAGCTCTAGTTGATATCACAACGCCACATTTCACTCCTCACAAACTCAATATCCATACTCCCAAGTTTCTTGAACGACCCACGTATGCCCGAACCAAGTAAGTGTTATATCTGTTGATTCGCCAATCTGACTCCTAACCCGGCTCCAGCGCCTAGTGCCGGAAAAAAGGCTCACCGAACGGAAACACAACGGCCTTATTCCAACCAAGCGAGTGCGAGAGCGTGAGTGCGTGCCAGCGCGAGAATACAACGGTCTCAAGCTATTTTATTGGAGGGACACTGTCTGACCTTGGTCCAGTGCTGTCTCACGCTATCTGGCTTCGATACAAGCTGTCACGCGCTGCATATTGCGGGGGCGTTGTTGATCAACGCTGACTCGCGTTGTCTGGGTACGATAATAGGCTGTCACGCGCTACATTTTGAGGGGGCGGTGTTAGCATCCAGCATCCAGCGGAGTTGAGAGCCTCGGTAGATTTCGGACATTCAGCGGTTGGTTTCTGGAATCTGACCTTCCTGATGACTCCCCGTTTTTGCCGTTCAACGTAAGAATGTCGACGCGGATCAAGCTGTAATGGTTCCACCCTTTTTCTAACGCAACCGGTACGGCCTCTTGGTTGCAGCAATGGATCTGTCTTGGGCGGTATATGTGAAGCGGCCGCTATAGGTGCGGATCTTAAGAGATCAAAGGCTCCAAGCAGCAGATTAAGGTCTAGTGACTGTTCTTCCGCTTTTGGGATCGGGCACTCAGTTGGCCGTAGCTGATTGACATGTCGCTTCCATATCACTGGTCTCACCCACGTATGCCCGGACCAAGTAAGTATAATCAACTCTCCCACACCCAACGTCTCTTTACCAGAACTTAAGTGAGAGTGCCGGTGTTCTCTCTCATTGGATATTCGCTGGTGCTCGAAAACGATCACTGGTTTACGTTTGGTCACTGAAACACTTCCGTTTTGATTCGATTCGTAGTAAGCCAGCGCTTTTAGTGCTTGTTCCAACCTGAACCGATGAATTCTTCTCAACGTTCTTCACCGTCTCCACCTTTTACTCACCAACACCCCTTCCGCTTCATTCAATCATTCCACATGAAAACGTATTCTTCGGAACATCAAACACCCTAATTCTGTGAACCCATACTTGTTTCGCTGCTTAGCTGATTTCACTCGCCTGGGTAACGACCTCAAGTCTTACTCATCTATGTGAATCGCTAACTAATAGACGTCTTGGGTGGTTTAAAGTGTCTTGAATTATTTCACAACCTGCCTGTGATATCGCTGTAAACTTGCAAGCTAAAATTTTACCTCTAGTTGCACAAAGCCTCACTTGACGTCAGCTGATTTGAAGATTTATTCCGATAAAAACACTGATGTCAGCGTTTTGACTAACCTTGTCCATGGCTTCCGGACTAGAGGATCTGTGTGAATGTCGATGTTTGTGACAGAATCTTTCACGCCTGCATTAACCAAAAATTTTGTACACAGGCATTATTAATATAATGAGACTACCAGAGCTGAATTTATCTTTCCGCTGTAGTGGGGGTAGAGCAAAAGCCGCTTCCAAACCCATCGTAACCCATTCGCATAACGCATCTGATTAGTTCATTCTGAAAAGTGACGGAGTGTGAAACACTATTCAGGGTACTTGTGTATTCTTGTGGGTTCTGGTCCTCCACTAATTCGGCGATAGGCGAGCTTACCATCTCGGTCACTGAACACAATGTCGAATACAGAGAGCACTCTTTAAAAGCCACATCCCTTTTGAAAAGGTTAAAAAGCTGTGAAGATTATAAGAAATGAAATTAAAATCTTCGAGGGTGTACAACATTCTTCACTTTGTCTCGTTGAAACATGATTTCGGCATGCTTTTCATGTGTCGACCTTTCTGACAAACAAAATTGTCTGCTCATTGCCCATTATTTTGCTGATCGAGAGACGTGAATTGGGAGTTGTCCCATCAAAATCCCATCCATTCACCTTGCTTCCTTTGAGCAAAATTAAGGTGTGATTACCGAGGGTATGCATGTGAAAATTTATCACGATGCTAATACAGTCAAATAAATTTTTCTTCCGCAGAAATGATATCTGTGTTGTTGGCGTTGGTGGTTCCTCTTTTTTACATCGGGTCGTCAAGATTTCGAACTAAGCTAGCTGAATTGGTAATCAAACATCTTCCGTGGCTAATTTGCAGTTCGCGCTGGCGGATTTCACATTTGGACAGCCTTTGTAATTGACATTAAATGGTTATATTCGTCCATTTTTAAAGCATGTTTTGCGATGAACTGATGTCATCGAACCTCCCCCCCAACACGCTTCCGGACACTTGCTCCGTCCCACGGTTTCTAGTGGTACAACTACCAAGTCGTCGTGCGCCGTTTTATCCAAATTTATCATATTCAATCCGTATTGCACCTATGATAGGTTCTGATGAGTGCAATTCAGTGCGCATCTTTGATTAAGCCAAACCAACTTCTTTCCGTGAGTATGGTTGTAGGGTCTATCAAAAATGCTTTTGTCATCAGCAGACCACTGTGGCTGCGGTGACTGATTTACCGCATTTTCATTGTAGAGTCCTCTCTTTCAGGAGTGGAAGTAAACTGTTTTTGGAGGCCTGCTTTCTCGAAGAAGGAGAATCAAGACGGACAACAACTCACACCTGCAATTCTCTCTTCCATGGAACTGTCTTCTCTTGAGGAGTTAGACAAACGTTTGACAACTACAATTAAGGACACTGAATCCACCACATCGGTTTATCAGAATTTTCAAGAAAAAAGCTGTCTAACCGTATGCCCTGGATAATGTTCTGTTCTCAGTTTGCAAGCGGAATGATGCTTCTGAGCGCTGGTAAGAGTCACTCATAATTTGAATGTCCCAAATTTTTCAGAAAAAAGGCGGATGGACTAAATGACGTTTTTTACCTTATAGACTCGAATCGATATACCCTGGTTGTCGTTCTACATTCGAGCAAGTGATCAATTATCATCTTGACGACTACCGTCGCGGGTTGCAGAGTTAACAGAGTAATTTTCCTCAATTAGTTCCTCTAACATGGAGAACACTTCAACCAAAATCATCTCAATAGGTGAGTTAGTTTGGAAACTGTAATTTCCCTAGCAGTCACCACAGGTTTCCAACGGAGTCTCTCCGATTTTTCTCACGGTTTCAACGTCTCTCCAAACAAGGACTAGGTGATAACCTTAATGCGCCGTATTCTTCGGGCTTTCTGCCGTTTGCATCACGGATAAGCTTTCCACAACGATGTTTGAAAGCTTTAAAACGGATTTCTAATCATATCAATTGAGGCTTCTTCCTGCAATTGAAGCCAGTCTATGCCGAAAAGTCAAGCAGTATTGTGCAGCTGTCTCAGACTTATTAGAAATCATCACTGGTGCCCACAAAATTACAAGGAGATCCAGTCCCTTGATCTCCGCTTGGTAATTGGAACACAGCATTTGGCTACGAGCGGCCGATCAACAGTGTGAATAGTTCTTAGACAGGATATAACGCCATCCGCCTTTCAACCATGGAGACCACATCACGTAATCAGGTATCAACTGAATTAGCAAAACACACTCATTTGCAAACAAATTTGGTTTTGCGAGAGACTCACCTGGAACGCAGCTGAATCTTTCGTAAAACCAAATTTGTTTGCAAATGAGTGTATTTCGCTAATTTCATTCAATTTGTTTTCAAGCACAACATAAGGTTGGTGGAAACTCTGGGACTGCGCCTACCTGATGAGCCCCAAGAAGGGCGAAACCGGTCGTTGGCTTTCGGAGGGTTTTCAGCAACCTTGTGAGTAGTGCATTACGTCTGTACAGGTATTAAGTGACTTCTCAGGTGACGACTTCTCAAACCGAAGTTTCACTCATTGTACGAAATTGTTCTTCCCCTGAGCTACTCGTAGGTTGTTGGTGGTTTGAGAAGATTTGGTAATCTTCAACAGACGTTCCGTCCAATCTATGCCAATCTATGCTGAAAAGCCGAAAAGCACCGTTTCGTGATTATTGAGAATCATCAGAGGGCAGATATCGCGGAACTCCAACGGTGTGGACTCTTAGCCCTTCACTCAAGGGTGGCTGTTCGGCAGTGTGGTTAACTCGCACTTTCTCAATCTTTTGGTAAAAATGAATGTGTGTGTGTGACTCCCCTAGTTGGCTAGGTTCACTAAATTCTTGACATATAACCCGCTTTTTCCGGTTTTGTTTCGTCTAACCCCCGTCAGTTAAGTAGGATTTTTTTCAGGTGAATTTAATCGGCCGCCTGAACTTTCAGGTGTATTCCAGCATTGAATATTCGGTTGCTTATCCCCTACCCATAGGTGTTTCTTGTTGTTGGTCAGTGGAAGTCCGATAATAGTCAAATGTTGATCTCTTTCAGAGTGAATTGCTAAGGCAGTTATCGTGAGATCACGGAATTAAGTTACAAATCCACTGTAGATGAGCTGTTGTCAGCTTGTTTGTTTTATTGGGGAGGTATCCGCAAGCGCAAAGCACAAACACACCAAATCACAATTAAGTGAGCTGCTCAAGAATTTCGAAATATTTACATTTACATTTTACTTACCTTTGCAACGTAATCTGCAGATAGCCTGTGTACTGCAGACTATGCGAAATAAATGAACACGAGGGACTCTATGTGGACTTCCTTTCGTTAGTAGTCCGAACACGCGTGTAAACTTGAAAATCACCCTAGAACTATCAGGAAGGCCAGATTCCTGAAAGCAACTACTGAATGCCCGAAATCTACTGAGACCCTCAGCTCTGTAGATGTTGACCAGACAGACAACGCCCCCTCAACATACGGCGCCTCACAGCCTTCTATCAAACCCAGACAGCGCGAGTCAGCGCTGCTCAAGGTCAGACAACGCCCCCGCAGTATGCAGCGAGTCGCAGCCTATACCAAGACCAGACCGCGTGCGTCAGCATTGGACCAAGTTAGACAGCGCCCCGCCAATGACTAGCTTGAGTTGTATTCTCGCACTCGCACGTACTCACGCTTCCGCACTCGCTTGTTCGGAAATAGCAGTTGTGTTCCCTTCTCTGAGTCTTTTTTTCCCGGCATTAGGCACTGGAGCGGGTCAGTAATCAGATACAGCAGATTAGCGAATCAGCAGACATAACAAGAACTAAAGTACTGTTCGAGTTAGGGAGTCCAAGTCTACGTGAATAGCCAATAACAGTGCGAAGCTGATAGCAGGCTGCCAGTAGATTATGGACCGTGGTCTCACACTGTTTAGCTAAATAGCTCCTCGGATCTATAGCGCTCTATATCTTGGCTATTGTTCTGGCTTCTGTCCAGTACACTAACCAAACCCATGAACCTACTGGACAAATCACAAGATCCCGTCCCGGCCAGGTTGTCAGCTCAGTACACCTGTCGCCCAATTTTCTCCCACTTTCTATCATTAATTGCCCGCCTGCATCGCCGTACCACCCAAATTCATTCCAGATGCGAGATTCTTAAGATCCACACCGCCATCACCACTGTCCTTCGATTCAGATCCTAATTTCACTTTCTAATACCTTTTTTCCCCATGAACACATGTCCACAACGGTTGTACCTAGACAGACAATAGGCAGTATAAAACAGAGAAACCTAATCGTCGGTTTGATTACAAATTTGACCGTCTTTCTGATCAAACAAACATTTCTGACAGCGGAAAAAAGGTAGAGGGAAAAATTCATTGGACCAAAAGTAGTACTTGACTAAAGTGAATCTTGGTTCGGTCCCAGTTACTGTGAAAAAAATGAGAATACTTCGAATGGGAAGAGCTCCTCAAAGGTCAGTCCAGAAATGAATCCATGACTGGGTATTTCAGTAAATGAATTAGCCTGTTCTAAGAGGAAACTTTCCTCAATATTCCTGTTATTGCTGAAATTCTGACCTGCCGAATCGAACTGCTAAATTTTTGTATGTTTAACTCGGTTCTGTTCCTCTCCCCCCACATCATCGCTCTGAATGCGCTTCATCGCTGCAAGGAAGCGCCCCAATTTCAATACAAACAGATTCATTATGAATAGGACGTTTCTAAATTGCCAATCTGAAATCTTCCCGACTGATGTCCGTCAATCCCTGAGTTGTGAGCAACGTGGACGTTTTGTCAAACCTCGATCTTGTCCGACAAAATCCTCGATCTGTGGCAAATCACCACCTAATCTAGTAGCACAAGTCTCCGATAATCCCACTGCATGCATCCAATCAACTGGGGCTAGTTGGCACGTGAATTAGCAATTTCGAATTCGAAGGCTAACATGCCTCAAGCCAAAACAAAGGTGTTCTATGCTAATTTCATGCTCACACTCACCCGGGCAATTACAGAACTGTGTGGAATGTGGAAAATTAAGCCCATTCACCTCCGTCTATGGTTATGAATGTTTGTTCGGTGGAGGCTTTCACCGATTGAAACCGATTTCGTCGATCGCTCTGCTTGGGAGAAAGAAACTTATTCAAGGGGAGGAGCTGGTAAATGTTTTTAACGTTCTGCAATGTGCGCAGTAGAACAAAGGGTTTTTACTTTTTGTCTCGTAGCATCGTAATTATGTTGATTAGGTTTAAAGTTCGTTAAACTGACCTGGAAATCGATACAGAACTGAACTGGTACGAATTTCAAACTGATATACCACAAGCCTAGTACGAGCACATTGGTTTGTCGTCATAGTATAAGCCTGGAGCGGTTGCCGGCTTCATATAACATAATCAGTAGTAAGTCAACTGCAAGACACAGTGTGCTCTGTTCACGGGGAGCTCATCCAAAATTCTGATATGACCAATGAAACGGATCGAATCGTTTCAATGGTAAGAATATCTCTGTATCAAACCATCCATCTTTGGCACAGCTGCCGTACAAGTCGAAGACAGGAAAACTGAGGCACCGCCATGGTTCCTACATCTAGAGAAAAGAAATCGAAAACCCAGGGTTTGGTTCGAATCCGAGACCTCTCACTCGGCAGCTTCGAACCTATAGAGTTATCTCGAGCTTACACCATATCTGTGCTGTTTAACATTGTCGGACCAAAATGCTGATTCCGTAGAATTCTAGGACTCATAAACCGGCCTTGACCAGATGGGGGTTCGTTCTTAGTAAGCGAGAACGGATTTGTTTATGCGGAGGTTGTTTTTCAAGACAATATAGCCAGTTTGGGAACTTTGGGTCAATCCACCTGTGTCTTGAAATTTGACGATCGTTGGAAGATCAAGATAGACTGATAATTGTCATCCTACTTAAACAGGATTATGTAAGTTTTCGATTTTTGATAACCGTTTACAACAACACGAAGAGGGAATGTCGTTGGTTTTCCCACTTCGACTGTAGCAGTGACGGATTCGAGCCTGAACGGTGAAAATTTCATCCAGTTCAGCCATATCTGCCCTCAACCTTTGCCCACATCGCAAGTGTACAAACCGCTATATACTGAATGATACATGTCTGAATATGTTCGAGAAAACTACGTCACTTTTCTTTATATGCCCTCAAGGTATAATCTTCTGATCACCGTCAAAAGCAACACACCGATAGTAACTAATTGTGTTTACCAATCAATTTTCAGCACGACTAAGAACAAAATGAACAGATTTAGTCAATTTAAGGATCAGGAGGATAGTTTTCAGATGTTTAAAAAAAATATTAAAACGACCGTTTTCACCTTTATTAGTAAGTTAATTCAGACCACAGTCACTACCAGAATAACTACAGTTGGGATCCGTTTAGTGTGCGATAATGACACTCTGAATGCCACTTGTATCATCTCTGGTTACAAGATTAATGACATTTTAAGCGTAAAACTACTTTGACGTGAATGGGGGCACGATTTTTTTCACATTCATAGTCGTAAGCCTACCAGCTCTTACTAGTGGTTAACTTCAAAATGAACAACATTTGGGTAAATCAGTCCCACAATCCACAGCCAACCAGATGACATCGAAAAAATCAGCACGTCAATCTATAGCATAGAAAATCACCCCGAGAAATTTCGGTATTGATGGCGAGATCAATAAACCTGCAGGATTCATTTTTTAAAGTATTTTACATGAAATGTTCGATCAATTGTTTACAAGTTTTATGAACTCACTCGGAGTTACCAGTTTTATAGTGCAGAAGGCGCATTCTGTTGTTGTCTTCGGTTCATGGCAAAAGCCACACTTCGATAGCCCCCTACCTAGTTGGAAATCCTGTTGAAATGTCCTACAGATTGGAGATCTCTGAGGCTGTGGAATGGATTTTTAGTACGGTGCACATGAACCCCTGTGCTCTATCTTTTTCATTGTAATCCGTGAAGCTTCACCCCTTCTAAAGCTCACTTGAGCCATACTCTACCCTGGAGTTGGGATGCCTCCCTGAAGAGGAATGTATCGTCCCCGTTTAGCATGAGCGGAGTCCGTTGGGGAGTCTGATTACCTCTGGATAACCGAAAAGGTACTCGATCACTCAGTGGGAGCTTCCGGGAGTGCCGCTTTAAAAAGGTCGTTTGCGATGGACGTTCTTGAGAAAAGCGTAACGATAGACTTGTTTGTGAACAATATTGACCTCCGAAGCAATACCGCCGAGTGAGTGCCATTTTAAGGATACGACGCATTGTAAGCCAGAATTTAGACTTCTTTTTCATTATTATTTTTATTATATTTCATTTTCCCCACTGAATTCCATCTCAAAGATAACACAAGCGTTCTTGGCCACTCAACTGGTCGGACAGTCGCAAAAGGAAAGCCAAGATGTGTGATACTTGCCTTAGTAACTAACCAGGGCGATCAGGGCATTGCCCTTTAACCAGGAAGTGACTCAAGCTGGGTACACACTGAAAGGGGTACAAATCTTATCAGTGTGTACACCCCTATGAGGAGTGCATGATAAACTGAAGCTGAGTGGAGTAATATATTTCTAGTGTTTTGGACACCACTAATTTTGCTACCTTGAAAAATTGTCTGAGTACCGCAAATGCAGGTAAAATTGCGCCGCTTTTGATGTGCTCTGTTTACTCATATAGACCGTATCAACCGAATAACAGAGCATCATAAGCACTGACGTGCTGACTAACCAGGGAGCGGTTTTGGTTGTCATCATCATCATCATCTACAGCATGACATCAGTGTTCAACACAGATGCTTCGCTGCCGTACAACCATGGTTTATTTGAAAGCCTTATTGTGAAGAAAAGAATAAAGATCGACGGGGAGGAGACTTACTGCTGCCTTACTACAATCATTCCGAGGTGCCTACACTTCCAAACACTCATTCAGGCAATCTGGATAGAAACTGACAACAAGATCGCCACTGACATCGGTTGGCAGTCACATCTTGCAGCGTCCCCAACCAGGCGCAGTGAGGATCATGCGGTCCCCATCCTGGAAGGCGAGTAGCCCCGACAGCACCCAAACGTTTCGTGATTTCTTTCATACCCTTCTGCCAGGTCAAAGGTTGGCCACCTCTCTGCTTCCGCCACTCTGATTTGGGCATGGAAAACAGCATTCTCTTCGGCAAACGATGGTTAGGCATGCGCAACACATGTCCCAACCAACGCAGCCTCTGCTGCTGGATACAATCTTCAATGGAAGTACCCGTTGCACAACCCAAAACTCGCTTTCTAACTGCCTCTTTACGGATCCGCCGACACCAACCCACACGGGCTATGGTTCTGAGACAACGATTGTCGAACACCTGAAGACGTCTCAGTTCCGCTACTCGGACAGGCCAAGTCTCAGCCATACAACAAAACAGCCCGCACTGTAGCTTGATACACACGTCTCTTGAGATTCAGAGACACACCACTCTGACGCCATAGGTGTCTCAAATTAGCAAACGCGACCCGAGCCTTGCAGATTCGCGCATTGACCTCTGTCACACTACAATCAGAAGTAATACAAATTACAAGATATGTAAAACGCTACACAACTTCCAGTGCCTTTCCCTGGATTGTCAGTGGCGTGTATAGTGACTGCATGTCCAGGAGCATGAAATTACACTTTTTGGGTGCAAAGTGCATACCAAAGGAAGGAATGACTTTGGTCAGTTCATCTAAAAACACCTGCGCCTTCTCCTCTTCTTCAAAGATGAGAACGATGCCATCTGCATATTCCAGATTGACGAGGTTTTCGTCACAGGCTATTTGAACACCAGGGTTTTGGAGATCTTCCAGTGTTCGTAGTGGTGCATAGTTTTATGCTTAGTGAGGAGCCCAAAACTGTTTGGGTTTACAGGGCAGAGCTAAAGTGTAAGGTCCCAATTTGCGCTAACTTCTGTTGGCGCATGGGAATCCTTGCCATTTACAGTCACGAATTTGATGATGTAATCTAATTTAACCCAAGTGAAGACATCTCCAATGAGATTTCAACGAAATTCAGTTAAACCCATCTGAAGATCGAGCGCACTTTAAAGTACGGAAGCTATGTTCGAGACATTGAAATGACTAGAAGGAACAATGACACCCTTCACAGAAAAATGCATAGAAAACAGATCTGGAATGAAAGCACGTTCATTTCGAGAGTCCCGTCAAGTCCATCGAACTTTACGTGAACTCAACTGCTGGTTGTTACCTTGGCGATATTCATTTGTCTGTACAGTGGAAGAGAAATCTACCATCCTCAAATAACCCACTTAAAGCGCATACAAAGGATGGTGACAAATGAAACCTCTTGGAAAAATGGAGGTTATCAAGATGCAGCGGTGGTTCCAATACCTGAGGATATCAATGGCAAAGACTTGAAGATGGTTACTCTGAGCCAAAGCCAAAGATAGCTGGATATTTGGCATAATTCCGTACAAGATGTTAAAAGATCAATTTTACCAACTACCTGGTAACACTCCAATTCTTCTGTTACAAATTTGGTAGCTAACATGACAACAATTGAACAATGCATTCGCTGACTGGAAAGGACGTCCACACTGCCTTTAACTAAATTTTCCTCCTCGTGATCTGCCGAGAAAGAGCGGAACCAGCCTAATTGTTTCGAAATTATGAACAAAAGTCTTGTTTTCTAGGATGGGGTGTCATTTTTTCGAGGGGAAAACGATCGTATATAAAGAATTGTTACCGACTGGAAGGCAGAACCGAAAAAGAGATCCTTTCACCTGTATTCCCATCTTGATAGTTAAGTAAAATTAACATGAATCCATTAACTGTTCTCGGGCCTCTTTGTGCACTTCTACAAAATCCCTGAAGAACACTAGATCAATGGGGGTCACACAGACACGACATTGATGACGAGGAGCAAACTGAGGCTTACTCAGATCATTATTACACTCGGATTCAGATGTAAAGTGAACACCTGCAATTTCCAGCTCGCTCTGACTTTGTGAGCTTCACAAAAAAAATCGTTCAACTGTAGCACATTTTCACATGCCTGGCTGCCATGCCATCTGAAGGAGGTGTGAGGGTGAGGGTAGTTCCAGATTGCCCAAGCCTAGACAGGAGCAGTCAAGATGCTGAGGTTGAGTCCGAACCACGGACCTGCCAGTCAGTAAGCTGGATCCTAAACTATTTCGGGCTTTGCCCATTCAGAAAATCCGCCTGAAGCGGTTCACTTACACCTAGCGTCAGTCTGAGGACTGAAAGCGGTGGCAGGTTGTGCTTAAAAGATACATCATAAACGAGAGATTCATCTGAGTTCCAGGTGAGTCTCTCGCAAAACCAAATTTGTTTGCAAATGAGCGTATTTCGCCAACTACTACTGTGTTTTCACAAACCCACCAGTTTAGCTTCTGCTGGACGATCAATGATCATGGACCAGAGTAAAATACCGTTCCGGTCGTAACCTCACAAGCTTGGTATTATCCAATCCAACGGCGTATGTGAATGCTCACCTTCAGTTCACTTTTGCGAGCAGAACACAGTGCAAAACGACCATGACAACTTCGATAAATTTCACGACGAACGTAAACTACTATAGATAAGTTAAAAACTGCTTTACATTAAACTACTGTAAATAAGATCAAGCCGTTTCGAAGTCGACATCCCCGTCGGCCAGTCCCAAGCGTGTCCTCTATACGGAATTACCGTTATATCCGGAATATCCGATGATGTCGTCAGACAGAACAGAGCGGGACTCACACCAACAGAAATGCACGCTTACCGGGAAAAGCTTGGAGATCGGCAGATACGTTTGATCGAAAAAGCTTGATATTTCAAAGTGTCAAACACAATTCATCAAACCGCATCAAAGTGCAGTCACTGAGTACACGATTGTTCGAAGCAGGGTAACCTCAAGACGTCGTTTGCGGTGAACAGGCGACAACCCGAGCTGGGCAGCATTCCAGGTGAAAACGTTGTTGATGAATGACCATTTTTATCGTTCAGAAGCTCCATGCGGGTTCACTTCTCACTCGAATGATAAGAAACTATCAACTGACTAGAGTGAGAACGGTACTGTGTAATAGACCAACGACTGTTTTGCCACAGACGTGTACGTGTGGCGGACTTGTTTGCCTTTACGGCGTTGTGTGTGGAACATCATGCTCGTTGTTGAATGACTACTAGGCATGAGTTGGCGAGTTGTCCGTTTGTGTCCCCCCTCAAAGCACTTTTAAACTTCATTTTGTTGTAAGTTTTACACTGCATTGCCTTCTCTTCTTCTGTATTGTATTTTGTTGTATGGTGACCCACCTTAACTCTGTGGACATTTCTGGGGTGTTACGCATGCAAGAGTGCTGGAGGTGACAATCTGCCACCGACGGTTTACACACTAAATTGTATAGTGGCTAGTTCTTGTCAGTCATGAGTGCTGACATCGGGTATAGGGTGCGCATGCGGCTCAATGCAAACCGCATGCGAGATTATCATTGTGTGCAGATGTTCACCAATTTCGTTTGATACGAAAGACCAATCCAGAAACGGATACTGGATCACCATTGGGTGATGTGTCACCTCCTGAGCCGGTTAGCTAGTCCATCTAGCTTAGTGAGTGAGTTCCTTACTCGTTTAGTTGCATGGGGTTGTCTTGTCTTCACCTTTTGAAGCTTTACAGCAACTAGCTGCTCTCTTCAGAGACAAACAGTTCACCTTGAAGGAACATGGATCACCTTATGATGAAGGGAGGTGTAAGAAGCACCAAGGTACCTTACATCTTTTATCTTACCCTCCAGTCTAATGGACGCATTGCCCATCAACAATAACTTCCAACTCTTGGAAGTGAATAAGTCAGTAAATCGCCATACTTCTAAGTTTGGAACCGTGAGCAGCTTAAAACTAGACTGCTTGCGAGGAGTAATGTCCGGTGAGAGTATAAACTATTCAGCATGTTCAGGGAATGACGTATCATGTAATACATGTGGAATACCAGGGAATTTAGGCTGGTACCGAGCTCAAACGACCTCAAAATCAATGCCGCTTATCTTAGGCTTAGTATTCCGTCACTTGGAGTCAGCACTAGGACTATATCATCACAAATCATAAAAAGGGAACAGCTCGTCAGTACATTATATGCCCGAGAATACTGGACCATGTAACATGTAAAATCACTGTCAGCTTGAAAACGTTGGTTTGGATGTTTCTTTACCTTTGGGATCAATGATCTAGGAATGATGCTCGACATCCATGAATTTGATATGCATATGGGGACGTTCGGACTCAAGAATGCTTGGTTGTTTTGAATGTTTGAATATTTCAACAATGCAAGGCAACCATTTTGCACCAAGTTTTATTTTCAGGAGCTTTGGGTAGTCAAGCTCGGTGATTAAGGCGTGAGCTTACTACCCGGATGGTCTGCGGCCTTTCGACTGATCCCCCATAGGTTTGTGCGACCTGGCAGTATCTAAGCCCTTTTGGTCAATTCGAATTGCGGGGCAGCTACGCACAGCTGAGCGATCATTGTCACCATATTTTATTTATGAAGAGACGAGTTTCATTACACACAGAGAAGGAAGCAGATTGATGAAACTGCAGACTACCTCACAGTCTCATCAGAAACACATCAGTCTACAAACTCTTTGGAGGATTGTCCAGAAACGTGGAGTCACTCATCAACTTGTAATTCATACAATCAGTGATATCACACTGGAGCAACCTGTGCACGTTTTGTGCCGAAATGGATCCATGTAAACTCTCTCGTCCCTGGGCGTTTCTGTCATTTTACCATGTCACTTTTCCGTCGTCTGATTTCTAATTTAGTTCCCTTAAAGCACAGTTCTCTAAATCTTGAATCCGTTTTTTTTTCGGTGGTAGAAACCATCTGCTGACCATCACTCGTTCTCTTTCGTCCAGAAGTAGTGAAGTTAGGGTAAAACAGTGGGGGGGGGCTTGCTTGTGTTATGGATATCGCGCAAGCAGAAAATAATCCAGTCTTGTCTTCTACAGAGTCAAAGTTCCATAAATACAGTCTACCGATGCATTTCTTTGAAGAGTTGTACATCTGGGAACCGGATGGTTATTCTGAAAACGAAAAATTTGACATTTTTACCTGGTCGAGGATGAAGAATCCATGAACACGGGACACCAGAGTGACAGCCTTTAGGAACACCTTCCCAAGTCAGTCACTGCGGAAACATCAGGATTCCTCAACCTGAGATTTGTACTCAAAAGCAATCTCGACAAATACTAGCGCTTACGAGGCTAAGTAGCCGAATGACAAGATGATCTATCTCAGGTGGAATAGAATAGCTAGCTGAAACTTCTGACGGTGATTGCCTTAATTACGCTACTACTTATTTTTATCTTATGCCCTGTAGATGTGTCCGGGCAGAAAATAAGAAAAACCATTCAACTAAGGCATCCCTTCAACCCATGGTTCTGGCGCAACTCAGAGAAGACAAGAGGGCTGAGGCATTCCCAGATCCCAAGCCTAGACAGTAGCAACCGAAGAGCCAAGGTTGGACTAGAACGCCAGCATCTCTGGTTAGGAGTTAGGAACCCGAAAGGTTGAGTACGACAAATGAGTATCGGAATCACATCCGCACCTCGTCTATTGTTCTACATATCTAAAATTAAATAATCCTGCTAACTAAAAAGTTCTTTAAATCAGAGTTCCGAGGTAGAGGCTGTTGCGGGCTTGGAGTCATCCGTTACTTCGGAAGTGGATACAAAAAGCTAAAAACTGTACGCTGGCTTTTAACTTACTTCACTGATGACTTCAGTTGTGAAGAGCTGCGATTTTTATCGACAAAGGTGATGAGAAGTGCCTGGTCACGCTAACCAAAAACTGTACACCATTGACAGGTGAGGGTGGCTGATAAACCTGCCACAAAAGATGCTTTCCAGGATGATAGTTCTCAAATTTCTTCTTGTACAGTACAAAACAGACATGTTCTGAATCAGTTCGAATACACAGATAATTACTTGACAGATAAACTCCTTTGCATACTGATTTAGTTTTCACGAGAGACTCATCTGAATCCTGGCTGAATCTCTCGTTTACGTTGTTCTTCCTCAGCTGAATGTGCTGCACCAGGCCGCCTCATGTTTCAGTTGGCACGATATTCGAGATGTCGCAATAAATTGTATAGACGTGCAATTTGAGATCAAATATAACACAACATTGACGGAAACCCGGGGACTGCGCCTACCAGATGAGCTCCAAGATGGGCGAAACGGGTCATGGACTGTCGAAGAGCTTTCAGCGACCTTATGAGTAGTGCGTTATGCCCACGCAACATAATATTTGGTCGCGTATCTGGAACACTTTCACAGTCACAACCGAATGAAGTTGGTAGTCGAACAGACGAATGATCAATGGATGTCTCGAAATGCCAAGTTGTTTCCTTCTTCTTCCTTGACTTCGACTGACGATACGACGGCTTGACAGAACACACCACACAAGAGGTTGCGTAAAACCTTTCGGAGGCTCATTGCTTAAAATGAGGAATGTGTGACAGTCAACACAAACTTGATTTGCAAACGCACAACTTGATGTCTAGGTAGAACGCAAGGTTGACTCGGAGATGATACCAACCCCAAGAAGGACAGAACCGGTCGTGGACTGTCGAAGTGTCTTGAACAACCGTATGAGTTGTGTACTTTGCCAAGAAAATGTACTAGCATATCTAGAATATCGTGCCATGAGGTGGCGTTTGTGTATCGTGTTCAGTTAAAGAATGCCCTAAGCAAGAGATTTCTCTTAGGGTAATTAAACTTCAAATCATAAACGAGAGATTCAGCTGGGTTCCAGGCGAGTCTCTCTTCAAAAACAAATTTGCATACAGATGAGTGTATAAGTCATCAAACCAACCTAATTTGGAATTGGGTGCATTTGGTCAGTTATAACGGCTTATTCATTAGTCAGCAACCTTATACCTAGAACTTTCACATTGAGCTACAGACTGATGGCTATCATTCTTTGCTTCAAGGCATGGGGTTGTATGCATGCTCCGATTTAAATGACAGGTTTAGTACGCTTTGCATCTTTCCTGACTGAACCTTCTTTTAGGGATCTTTTGAAATAGAGTAACCTCTTAGTTCTACGTCATTCAAACACTCCCGTATGCGTAGCGGAATCAGCAGGTATGTCTCGATTCATTACGTGGAAACTGAGTATCTTAAAATTTCTTGAAACTTCTCCAAAAATCCTTCTGCTAGCAATCGCTTCACTACGTCTTCTCCTCTCTCCTGAATTCCTTCTAGGCGCAGACTATTTTCGCCGAAACTTCAAATTACTACGTTGCTCAAGCCCATTCTCCGCTCTTGTTCTAGTTAACACATTTGCTTTGAACAACGATCTCACCAACTGTTCAGTTGTGTAAGAAATTCGTTGGTGAGTATTGTAGTCTAATCTGCTCAGAATTAGGCAACTACTCTCATTTGCACACGAATTTGGTTTTTACAGGAGGCTCGACTGAATCCAGCTAGGTCTCTGTTGAAGAGTTTTCAGCAACCTTATGAGTAGTGTATTAAATCCGATCAGAATTATTCTGTGTCATTTCGGTATGATATCTGCGTAAATTAGTCTAGTAAAAGTTCACCTTCTGGTGATTTCATTTGATTTGAGTGACAGTTTGGCTTTGATTTTAACCTCAACCCTTCATCCTCGAGTGACGTTTCCAGAAAGATGCTCGATGTTGTGACGACTTTACTTTTATTCAAGTATGTGAAAATGTCAGTCATGAACAAAAGAATAGCATGATCAAGTTCTGATGCCTGCAATGAATGACGTCACGGATTCATGGGAACAAAGCGTGTAACTGAGCTTAGAAATCAACGAAACCTTGGCACAGAACTGTCGACGAATGGGCGGAGTGATGTTTTCACACTAACTTACAATTGAACTAACATCTTCGATGAGATCATTTATAGTGAGTGCTATACCGGGGATGGGCGCAGTCTTCGATTCCATGAAAGAGTTTTTTGCAAAGAATATCCTCTTTTGCGCACGATCTTGGTTTAGACAGAAGACTTAACCGAATCTAACCGAATCTGTCGTTTATGATGACCCGCTTCATATGAGAGAGAGACAAATGAGCGTATTTCTAAAATTTCATGCAATCTGGGTTCAGGTAGAACATAAGGTTGATGGAAACTCTGGGGCTGTGCCCACCTGATTAGCCCAACTGGTCGTGGGCTGCTGAAGAGTTTTCGGCAACCTTATGAGTAGTGTGTTGGGTCTAGGCGGCTCTTTACATTGCTTGTGTGAACAGCCAATCTTACTTAAAATTTAAGACTTTGTTCTAGTGAACATGCTAATCTCTGAGTGGTGTTTGGTGTTTGTAGGCGTTTATATATCGGATATTTGTGACTAAATGGCGTCCAATGTTGTAAATCTCAAAACTGGGTTCTGTTTAGAAAATGGTTGCTCCAAAATCAGTGTTACACACTAAAACCTTCCTCCAAAGAGAGTATACTCCGTTAGGCTGCCCTTAAGAGTTTCATCGTCAATCATAACCTCGTGTGCGCTCCTCCGACGATTGTTTTTTTTAAATATGGGAATGATCATGATCCTCATTGTGACCGTACTAGGACAAACCAATGCCTATAGATACCAATAATACCGAAACGCTTTCCCCCCCCCCCCCGCCAAAAAATGTCTCATTATGTCTAATGTTTGATTTGGCCCTTAGAAATAAGCGTCATTCTGCGGGCCGGAGATCTAGCACACACGGTTTCAGTCCACTTAGAACTAAACTTCACACTGACTATCGTTTTACAAGATTTTTCACCTTGACGGAAAAGGTTGAGTAAACTAGTTGTTTTAAAACATCGCTCATTTCTTGAGGCCAAAAAGGCTTATATAGATATACTACTCGTAAATACAGCGCCAGTTGGCACTCACGACCTTGAATTATAACGACCGACTGGAATTAACGTCAAGGTAGGCGGAACCCTTTCGCGTCGAACACTCAGAAGCAACAAAGTACAAGCAGTTTAATTTCTACCTAACCTTGGATTCTTGACTCTAGAACGTTTTCTCATCGAGAAACGACCAACAAGTACATTTTTTATTGGTTACGAAAAATCCACTTGCCATCCTCATCAGTGTTTCTTCTGCCGAAATTTTACGCATGCTTGACTTTCATCGTCTGACTGGTTGTGTTTCGCGCTGTCGATTCTGGCCTCTGGGGACTATGGTTGAAATTGGTCATCAGACACTTCCTCGTTGCCGCGACGCAAAAGCCACGAAAACTGTAGACAAATGTCCAATTTATAATTCTCTCTGCGCCGAATGGCGCAATTACCAGGGAATCAAGAGCATGGTTTTGTCGTCGCTACGATGTGGTAACAAATTCAAAGTACGGCCAAACTTCAACTACGTAGCTCACAAGATAGACCTCCACTCCCTTTATGGCGAGAAATTTTCTCGTTGTAAAGAGCCAACCAGCTGGGTGACCCGGCAAATTTGTACTCACCGTTCGTGAGAAATTACCAGTCCTCATCGACTACTAATGCAACGGTGTAGGTTAATGGTAAAACATGCGAAACCAAAAACTTGTAACCGCTTTCATCCTGTTTCGCGGTGATTAACTCCACGCCCAAAGTCACCTTTCTCTTCACTTTTTCAGTGTTCAAACGCAAAATACTGAGATTTCTTGACCGGTAGGCATTACAGCCGCCCGGCTTTCAACCTTGACTCTGTTGAGCCCAGATAACTGTTCCTCAAAGCCAACTAAGTCAAAGTGGGCATACATCAATATTCCCCGCAAGTTTCAAGCAACAAAACTCACCTAGAAGGGCCTTCAACTTCAAGCTGTGATGTGTTATTTTTATTGTTTCACTTGTTCTCTAGATGAGTCTGTTACGTCTTTGAAATTCAGTGGGGATCCCAATAGACTATGATCATTCCTACACATCATGTGTTTACGAGCTCCCTTGGTCTACACATTGTGCAGCACTTGTGATTCGCTCCTTTGTTTGTCACCGATCACCTTATGCAGATAGCCCTATCGTTTTCAGTCAGCTTAGTTGACTGGGATCTTGAACTGTTAAGGGGCAGCGCACGACATATGAATAGTATGGTCAGAAAATCAAATTGGACATCTGGCTTCCTTTTTCCTCCGTCTCCTTCTTTTTGTTCCTGTGAAAGTAGTTTAATTGTTTGACCTGAACCCCACAGTGATATTATCATATTCAGCCATGTGCATCTATGAGGTAATTCATTTACTTAGGTTTTTGAGGACCTGCTCAACGCGTCTTCGGAAGAACCACTTTTCGTCTGACATTTAAGGAAAATTTCGCCGCACATAATACCGGCCAACTATAGCCAAAACCCACTGGAAGTGGCTCATTTATTGGGTTTGGTTGTATCTGTCCATCACAGCTTTTTCTCCCCCCCCTCCTCTTAGTATCATGAACAGTAACACTGGCGAAGAACACTGGCGCTTTATCACCACACAGTCGCATCGGTTTATTTGAGTAAAGCTCAATAACAGAAGGGAGAAAGATGTGACAGGCAGAAGGATCTCGGACGACCCTACTACAAACACTCGAAGTACCCATACCGCCAACACTCTGTCAGGCGATCTGGATGGAAAGTGATAGCGTGAGCGCCACTGACATCGGCTGGCGGACATGTCTTTCCGTATCTTTATCTGGCAGCGATGGCGCCCCGATCTTTCGTAACATCCCCGAGTCCCTCCAGGCATGTAGTATTACGTTCACCTTTAGGTTTATGCCACTTCAACTCAGAAGCGGAAAACAATGCTCTTCTAGGTAAAAGGTAACTTGACAAGGCCAGGAACACCGCAAACCGACCACAGTGATGGATGCATTCCCCAGATGAAGCAATTTCTTTTCCACCAAACTCCCGTTTCCTGACGAAATTCCCAAGTACTTGCTTATTCCACACTGGTTCTATAACTGGTTGTAGCTGTGAACGTGAGACCCTGATAGTAAACAACCTCTTAGACCATCCAGTCAGACATTAATTCCCACTGTTGTTCAATAACACAACCAGTACTGTACTCTGACAGTTAGGTACAAAAGGCTCAAAGTGGATTTTGATACTCCTGCAGTGACTTTATCTGACAATCTACCGTCAGAGCAAACGCAACTTCCGAGATACACGTAAAATTCCACAACATCCAGTGTCTCGCCTTTAGGTTCAGAGACTACTTTATTAGCATGTTGGTGCGACGAACATGCCAAAGGATTGGATGATCATGTCCAGCAGTTTTCTCAGTACTTGTGTTTCTTCTTCCTCTTCAACAATGAGAACAATATCGTTTGCATGCTCCAAGTTGACTAGGTTCTCATGCGCCAACACGTTAACACTGGGGTTTCAGATATTCTCCAGAATGCACCTCATTACATTATCAATGACGAAATTAGACAAAAAATGAGAAGAGTGTGCACCTTGTAGCATACAACTACTTGTGGACGGGCTTCTCATACAATTTCATACATCCACAAGCATGTGAATACAAACAGCGCCAACTTCTGGGGCGTGGCTTGTTGCACAAACGGGTTAAAAAGAACGGACTACTTGGTAGAATCGAACGCTACCTGGACTGTAGGATGCCTATACGCGTGCTATTGCACCAACACTTGAGAGTGTGTGAAGATGTGGCTCAAACATCCCCACCCTGTCCTGAATATTGTTTTCTATCCTCAGTTAATGTCTTCACGTGCTCTCATAGGTTACTTGAAGTAAACAGTGCAAACAGTCTTGTTAGGACAAGGACCAAGCTAATGCCTTTGTAGCTCCCACACGCATCTTGAGCATCATTCTAGTTTGGCAAAATGATCTGTTTCACTCTAGTAGAGGGAACGGAGCTAGATAAGCGGCAACAGAGCATTCCTCCTCGGTCAGGGCGGGTGAAGTTTCCTTAGAACCGGTGGCTCGATGAGGCCTGATAGAGGAAATCCACTTGCCAATTTCTTTAGCCGCCACGTGTTCCAATTTTGCTGCCCAGCGCCCGTCGCTGATCGGGAATCCGACGGAAAAACGGCAGGACATCACTCAGTTTGTTGCTCACTGTTGAAACCAATGATTTGGACATACCTTTTTCAGAGATGGACCAGCCCTTCTTATAGTTGATTGTTCCACTGACCGGAGGTCTTTTCGGGCCTGTTACACATGTCCGGAATTTCTTGATTCTTCCGATTCCTTAGCTTTCTGGATTGACCAAGATTCTCCGTCGGAACATGCTTGTTTTTATCTGAAAACCCTCGAGTTCTGTCGGGCTCTGGATTATCAGAAACACGTGTCCAAGACTCAATAATGTTAGAGTCCATTTCGTAGCAGGAAATTACAAGGGAAGCACCCAGCATCTTGAAGGATTGCTGAAATTACTTTCAAGTAAGAGTCAACATCAGAAGATGAATCGTCCGAAAGAGGCTTCGGTACCCGGTTATGATGTGTTTGCTTCGGGTAGCAGCGCGAGGGCACCTCAGCTGTTAGATGAAGAGTTTGTGTTTAGCGTGACCGTAAAAGAAACAAGTAGGTGTTCCGCGAGGGGCAGAAGTCAGGATTCGCCTATCAATAGCCGCCTTCAGTTGATAGTGACGTGGTCTATGGACGCTGTTTAGCTAGCATGTGTGGGAACCATGCGGCCAAGCAGTTTCATTTGCTTCGGAAGTTTGCGGAAGTTTCGCAAGTACTGCACAAGAGCAATCTGTGATCGGTACATTAATGTAGCAGGGATTCACCAGTGTCTGCGCGTCTTGCTTACTGACAAAGAAGACCACCGCAGTGAGTCCCAACAACACTGCCTACCTAGTTGCCCATTCATATCGGTGGTAACCATAACAATATCTGAGGTTTTGGCCCGCAGCAATAAGACACTCAAATCGTTATAAAAACCGTATTTGGGCGAATTAATGATAATAACCTTTCATCCATAACACGTGGTGTTGAGCAGTTCATATGCATTGTGTACTGAATCCCGTTTCATGACGACAAAGGTGTCGTCCACGTAGCGGGTCCACAGCTTTGGAATGATGGTCGGCAGTACCGCGCGCTCTAATCTTTGCATTGCCGTCTCAGCGATAAATCCTGATATTGGAGATCCCATTGGAGTTCCTTTCAGCTGTTGATAGATTTGTCTATCGAAGGTGAAGCATGTATGTATGCAGTCCAACAACCTGCATAGACTTTCAGGTTTCATGGTTTCTATCGTGTTTGGATTATTCTGAAGCAGTTCTGCTATGGTTTCTCTGGCGAGGTTGTGAACAGTGACGTGACATCAAATGAAAACATGTTTTCATGCAGAGATTAGAACGCGCGGTACTGCCGACCATCAATCCAAAGCTGTGAACCCGCTACGTGGATAACATATTTGTCATTATGAAACGGGATTCAGTACACAATGCACATGAACTGCTCAAAACCACGTTTGAAGACATCAAGTTTACAATCGAAATGAAAAGAAACAATCGAGTACCATTCTGGGATGTTTTAGTGAAGAGGAAGGTGGATGGGACTCTGGGAACCTGCACATACCGGAAAGAGATACATACAGATCAAATACTGAACTACAACAGTAATCATCCAGTAAGCCACAAGAAGAGCTGTGTCCACACTCTGTTCAACAGGGCGGAGACACACTGCGTCACCGCAGAACTACGGAAGAAGAAAACCTTCTGTTCAGAGTAGTCCAGAACAATGGATATCCAAGGGGTTTTGGCAAGAGAACCTTGAAGAAGAAGACAACTCAACAACAGCAACAGCAAGAACAAGCCACCTTATATCAAGAATATATCGGAACTCGCAACCAGCTTATTGGCTCAAAAAGGAATCCTCGTGGCCCACAAACCAAGTGCCATTCTAAGGAAACTAATCTCTAGACTGAAGGAAAACCGAAACAAAACCAAGAGGAACAATGTGAGATACCAAATCAACTGCAACAACTGCAACGTTGGACAAACTGGGAGGAAATTATGCACACGAATAAAGGAACACAACGCGGCCGTCAGGAGACACGACCCCCTATCCTTGACCTCCATACAAGAAGACGAAGAAGGCCACAAATTCAATCTGGAAAACGCAAAACTTTTGACACGAAACAAGGAAAGGAATTTCTGGAAGCATGGTACTCCACGGCGGATTCAACCGGTACATTGAACTGGATCCAATTTACGCACTTCTACGTGCAAAGGAACAACATCTAAATCGGAATACTCAAGGAGAACCGAATATTGGATTCAAAACAAAGAAACAAGGAAGTCCTTGGGGTCAAATCAATAAATGTCACAAGCAGGAACTCGGAAGGGCGAAGGACAAAGGTCACCCCAGCGTCGATCACAGTAGGGGAGCAAGGGATGCCAAGCTGAGAGGTTGCGTGGGCACGAACAAGGACACAGGATAACAGAGCAACCAATGAAACCACTCGACTGAGCAACTAATCGTGGGCAAAGGTCAGTCCCGGCTAGCAGGACGTATATTAACACACAGGTAACACTACTCAACGCACAACCACCAACCCATCGTTACGCACCGCTACACTCCTCAATAACACACTGATGATGTCACCTCGAGTGGTGATGAAACGTTTGCAGAATAAACTGTTTTTTCAGGTTGTTCCATAGCGTGAGCATTAAAGGTTGCCAGAAGGACTGGGTGCCAAAGTTTGAAGAATGATTTTGAAATGTCAGCGGTTGTGGTGACTGAACAGATCGTAAACACTGCAGCCAACCGCAGTGGACAGCGAACTGATCTGTCAGTCTTGAGCTAACGAAGCTACTACTAACAGTGGGGTGAAGGAAGGCAGAAGAGATATGTGAAAGAGAAAGAACGTTAGTATCCGTATTGGTCTGTTTTTGTTACCCGCGCCGTTGTATGCAGCAGCTGAGACTGCTTGGCTGATGGCACCACGCGACGGCCAATTTTGTGCCGTACATAGAGATACTTGATATGAAGTAGTATCAATGCACACATGTTTAAGCAGGATGGTTATTAGAGTTCTTAAAGAAAATCTTTGAATCAAGAACTTCGCTAGAAAAGTCTAGCTCTCCACAAATTTTCCAACTCCCTGCTAGGGGGACTGGGAGACTCCGTCAGACCTGATTTGACCAATAAACCTGGCACGAGAGGCTCCGTGACTGATTTCAGCGCTACTGCCACGCAAGATATTTACTGGAACTGATCACTCCTGTCCCTCGCTCTAGGTCTTCTAGTCGTGCAGCCCGTATTCGTTAACTGTGGCTACTCTAATGAAGCTTCTATGACTCGCTATAGAGTGGATCCTCAGATCAGTTTGTCTTCGGAACACCCAGCTTATGTATTCTTCAACTAATCAAACGTCGAGCTAACCTAAATCTGCTTTAGGGTTTTCTCCCACCACATATGTCACGATAATAGTTTTCATCGGAAGAATCGATAAAAGATCCTACTGTTTCTGGATTCCATATTCTGGGCTTCTCTTATACATCAGCACTCTCAGTTCTTTCTCGACTTTTCATAATTTGAAGTGTCAGTGACATACATGCATCGTCACATTTATTACTTGTTGGTGTGGATTTTCCGGAACCATTGTATCTGTTCTCGACAGCACTTTCTGTTCTTTTTGACGTGCTAGAAAGTCGGGGATGGTGGTACTGGCCACCGTCAGCTTAGTCTGTTTCATTTACTTTCATGCATCATTGTCGTCGAGCAGCTCCGAATTGAGGTACACTTCCACAGAAGCACGTAGCTCACACGCGGTGATAATGATACAAGTGTTTTCACTTGACGAGGTCATCCATAAAGATCCTTACCGACATCCGGATCGAAGTCATTTGGGACATACGTTGCATGAGCTACCACGTCGGTTGGCATTGTTGCTAGATAGCTGGAGAGCGCAAAGGCAATCGCTTAGTAGAATTCACCCAACAAAACGCATTGTCCTGGGGTTGGGTACAACTAAAATAACATATATATCACCAGTCATCGCCTCACGATCATCAGAAACCTCGGAGAGTGAAATGTGGAGGTGGTCGGATGATCTCCGAACAAATTGAAAGTGCATCCCCAAGCTCGACGGTTGGGTGCGGGTCTCGAAGATACATTTAGGAGAAAACTAGGCCTAGGTAAGAGAGACCTGTAGCCCACTTTGATAAGGAATACGGATGTTGAAAGCTATTATTTAGGATGGACAAATTTATCAAAACAGTATTTTGTTTGTAAAGGAAACTACTCACAAGGTTGCTGAAAACTCTTCGACAGCCCACCTTGCTGTCTCATTTGGAAATATGGTATACAAGAAAATATCCGTAGCTTCGGTTGTTCGGCCGGTGGTTGAATCTGAGATCGGCAATGTTCTTGGCGACCTCAAAAAACACATCGATGCACAAGTACAAGACAGTGGCGTCGTCAGTCCTGTTGATGAGGAAACGCCCGCAACAGAATAGTCGGGCTTGACGAATCCATTATCAAATCAATAGGTTCCATATTTTGGAAGAACTGAGCACCATCAGCTTCAACGGATCTTAGCAGCACAACGGGGGCATTTTGCGGTCGCCGATTGCCGCAAGATTCAACTGGAACTCTTGACAGCCTAGCTTCGAATTACTCTACCCGAATCAAGCTGTAGAGGACGACCAAAACTGACTTGACAGTATCTAAGAGAACCGACTCCCCACACACCCAAGCCATGCTCTCTTTTAACAGCGACCGGATGTGCGCACTCAAGGTGGGTGGATCTGCACAAATTTATTGTTCTCACTTCCTAAAGTTGCTTGCATGGTCGTTGGTTTGTTCGCTGAGCTGGACAATTCGATTGCAAACGTTGGTGGTTGTACGCACAACCACCAACCCATCGCTACCCACCATTACGCTCCCTAACAACGCACTGATGATGTCACCTCGATTTGTGATGAAACCTTTGCAATCAGATTGCCCAGCTCAGAGAACGGACCAACGACCATCTACGCTACCTGAGCTACCAGCATTTTCCTCTATAGAAATGTTGCTTACTTGGAAGTCACTAGTAGTACAAAAATAAAATAAAACCTACACTTCCGGTAGGAGAAGGGTATCAAATTTGGGGTCTACCCACAGTTGAACCCGTACATCCATGCTATTGTCACTTGTCCGCTATCTGTGAACTTTGGAAAACTACTCCAAATGACATAAATACCCTGTGGCAACCTGCTCAAGTACTATCAGGAGGGATGGCTGCGCACGACCGAAACGAGTTGGTTCAAAACATTTCGGTAGGGATCCACTGTGACGGGATCACTTGAAACTGATCAGGCGAGTAGAGGATAGTCAGTCAGTTGGTCCTTTAGTTAACAGTCTGATGCTGTTGAGTTGAACACCACGAATGCATTGAGGCATAGAGGGAGGTTTGATTTCAGATGTGATGCTTCGTCTAATCAGCCGTTGAAAATCCGATTGTAAGCGAATGGTTGGGTGTTTCGAATGGATGGTGAATATTCAGTTCACCCATGAGGATCACCGCATACATCATGAATTATTATTTTGGAATAATATTACACGACATACCACTAAATTATGTTATATTATGATGCAAACATCATAACATATGATGGGATGTTAAAATATATAATAGTATTATGATATAATATAATACATAACAATCATCAGACACAACCCTGATGAGATCGAGGGCTGCGCCTACCCGACGAGTCACATGAAGGGCGAAACCGGTCGTTCGCCGTCCAGGAGTACCGGTAACTTTGTGAGTAGTTTCCTTTACGAAAATATACTGCGATACCTCGAATATCATACTAAATGTAACATGAGGCGGCCTTTGTGCATCACGTTCAACTGAAAAATATCATAAACGAGGGATTCAGGTGAGTCTCCCATGGGAACCAGGTTGGTATGCAAATGAATAATGTATCTGGCGGATTTCCTGTAATTTGAGTTCATGTAGAACATAAGGTTGACGGAAACTCGGGGACCGTGCCTACTTGATGATCCACATGAAAGGCGAAACTGGCCCTTGGATGCCCCAGAATTTCCAGCAACCTTGTGAGTAGTTTCCAAGTATAATAATAATAATAATCGTTCAGCTGTAACACACTTTCGGTGTTTAGCAGCCATGTCACCTGAAGGAAGCGCGAGGGCTGGGATACTGCCAGGTTGACCAAGCCTAGACAGGGGAAGTCGAGAGGCAGAGGTCAGGTTCGAACCACGGACCTTCCGGTCAATAAATTCGCGCTCTAACCACTGAACTAAAAGATAGTACTTGGAAAAAGAAGCCGGATGTCGTAGTTTGGAATGTTGAGGTGAGCTCGACCTCAACTAGTATCGATGGGTGCAGTTAATCTGACCGTATTTTGAGCAATTTAGAAGCCAAAATCCGAAACCCACACCGTCCAAAATTGTCTTCTCCGTGCTTTTTTGCAATTTTCCAAATGAACATGAAATTTTAGCCTATCGCTTGGGTATCAAATCACTTTTGTGGGAAAAAATCGAGAACCACATAGGAAGGTAAAGACTAGCGTCATTAACGATAGGGAATCCAGGAGAAATCCGGTGAAGATTGCATGTTGTGGACTGTCCTCGGAGGGCTTTAACTCTACTTATCAACCGCAGCTGTTCCGTATAACAGCAACTGAAAACGAATCGGTTTCGTACATGATTCCCTATTGGCTCAAATAGTAACTGATGGCGATTGGAGAGGAGACGCATTCCGTTTACCCTTACATAACAGAGGCGTCAGACACCCCAGATTTTCTAGTTAGCTGTTATGGCAAACTGCTGACCACAAAAGAAGTGCCCATAAACTGTACCGCCACACCAATGGGCTCTTTTTGACTCGACCTAACTCGAGTAAGACATTAACTGAGCCAGAATATGTGTAAAGCATTGTTAGATGGAACAAGTCATAGCTGTAGTACACAGCAAAAGGTAATGGCTTTGGAATGTAGGACGAGCCAACTCACGACAGCCCTGTATCTGTTGAAGTCGCCAAAATGAGGTATCATATCGCATACTCTAAAAGGCCCTTTAAAACATCCGGATACAACCAAGACAATATTCCGCCGATGCAAAAATCGTGCAGTACTGTACTTAATCATCCCTCTCCCCCACGGAGAAGCATTCAGACAAGGACGTGTTTTGCCGTCAGCCAAAGGTTTTTCCTCGGACAGAAGATGAGCGTTTTTGCAGTCACCGAAGCCTCCCGATTGAAGGCCCGAAACGTTTCACGTGACATTTCCAGTGTCTGCTGGGTTGTTGACGGTGGTTGCATAGGTTAGCTTGAAGCGGCTCATTTTTGTCACGAAAAAGTGCTGAAACGGAGTTAGTTCTATTAGCTAACAAATCCTGCATTATTCTCCATAACGGCACCCAAACCTGTAGCAACCAGGTGTGCCTGATGCACTGAAATCACCTACGATTTAACGGTCAATTATTCAGCATCGCTTAAAACTCGGCATCATCATTAATCAAGTAATCTATCAAAACGAGCTCTCTGGTCAGCTCATCGCGGATCAGTGAAGTGAACTGTGTATTCCTGCTGAACCACGTGTTACTTCTGCGATTTGGTTGGAGCTCGAGCAAGGTGTTCCTGGGGAGATTGGATCTCAACAGAATTATTATCCCCACATCCAGCGCACTAGGTTGTCAAAAGGATTTCCGTATCAGCACTTCTCTTACCAATAGACGGCACGACAGAGTCTACACTAAATCATAGTTGCAGATCTCTTCAAGGCAGACAAAATTCATGCGAAATACACAAAACGTAGCAGTGTTGAGACTGCTAAAAGGAAACTAAAGGCGGGGTGCGAATGAAAGACAGTGGGATACGGAGGTCAGGATAGATTTTCCAAAAGTTGCAAGTACTGTTCGAAAAATAAGAAAGTAAGGCCTGTGCTCAGCATGGCCTTGCATGCTGAAGGTGTCCAGCCTTTGAACAGTCCAATGAGACCCTCTTGAACCAAAATACCATGAAAGCAGGCGAGTGTGGCATAGAACTGTGTCGGTACTCGGCGCAAATTGGACAGTCTATAAGAAGCGGCTGTGTATGAGTCCGGGACCTGACCGAAACAGCGTCTAGCCTCTTCGAAGCCACGAACAGCCAAACGTTTCTTGATTAGATCCAATGGGTAAACTGCTGTTTTGGCGATCAATCCAGATACAGAGCCAGCGATGAGACTAGCCCAACGGGGAAGCGAGTCCTTCAAGTCTGGAAAGTGTTGGGGAAATAAAATACAGTAGGCCATTTGAACTTAGAACAGTGTGACTAAGATCCGCCACGAAAGCCTAAAAATGAGCGAAAAAATCGTGAAAATGTAAGAAAAAGGACAGCCATAGTTTTGGTTAAAATTAAAATGATCAGATTTACTTATCTACGCAGTTGAAACACAAGCGGAGTATAGCAATACATTTGTGCACCTCAACGCTGTCAGTGCCTGGTCTAATTAAAAGGTCACCCAAAATGAATGGTAAGGAATTTTCGGTTAGGATCAATTAGGTCAGGTAGCTCAGTGTGAAGCACAGGTATATGATGCCGAAAGAAAACTATAAGTGACCATTTTTTGTCCAAAGGGAAAGCCAAACTGTGCGACTCTCCCCGTAAAGCGGAGCATAATAATATAATAGACAGCCAAGTCTTTTTTGTTGGCCTCCTGGAGCTACCCTGCACAAGATGGCGGTAACAGTGAATTTTCGGCTAGCTCACTGTCGAGTTTAGACAGGAAGTATCCAAACCACTGAAGACATCGATAATTTCAAGAAGACTCCGAATGTCGTGGATGCGTCGTTTGACGGGCACCACGAAGACTACTCGCGCACCATAGTTTCAAATGCCTAGATCAGCCTGTCCAAAAGAATACAAATAAGGCCAAAAGTTCACCATCTTGGTTGTCAAACGGAAAAGCTATTCACGTCACTTTTTAATCTCGTGCCGTGTGGCCTGGTTACAAGTGGTATGCCCTGATAAAGCCTTTTTTCTGAAACATTGTACAGATTATAAACGCTGAAGGTAGCACACAATTCGAAAGCACGCACGGGCACAACGTCCGGCGATCCACTACAACAGCGATTAGGATACCACTTGTTGTAACTGTATAAAATAATCGCCACTTCGGTGCCTAACTGCCATGTCACCAGGAGGAAGCACGAGGCCTGGGATACAGCCAGGTTGACCAAGCCTTAACAGGGAAGTCGAGAGGCAGAGGTCGGGTTCGAACCACGAACCTTCTGTTCAGTAAATTCGCGCTCTAACCACTGAGCTATCTCGCCCTGGAAAAAAGTGTTCGTCATAGTTTCACCCTCTTGGTATCTGTTACCTATTATCGTTTATTTTTGAAGAGCATGGTCACAGACATAAGAGTGAATGCAAGCGATGAATGCGAAAGGGTTACAGGAGAATATGAGAGAAAAGAGAGAAACGTCTCATTCGAATTCATTCCATTAACAGTTCCAGTCAGATAAGATGAATCCCAACGTAGGTAAGAATTTCGGTATGGAAACATGCGTGTGAAGTCTAACAACCGAAGAAAGGACAAACAATGCTGAATGCTCTTCAAGGCGCGGTAAGCGCTAGCACAATCAAGACTCGCACATCAGGCACAAAGTGTCCGTCGTACTGGGTCTGGCGTGGGATTCAATGGCAAGAATGTACATTCAACGCCATGTGCCACGCATAAAAGTGTCGTACGTACGCAGAGAACCCACAATGGCGAGCAAACACAAGTCACTGACTGTGACTTTAGAAAGTCCCAGTCCAATAACAGCTTTGGCGGATTGAGGAAAGCAGATCCCTCGATAAGAGATGATCATCGGTTGGTGGACCAAAAGGTCGACATCACAACCAACTGCAAGTAGGGCTGAGATTATGGCGAGGGAAAATTCATCAGCACCATACTTCTGCTTTTTCTCATTCCACACAGTCACTCCGCGCCCATCTAAGACTATGTTGACGTCTATTACAGTTGCTCGGCGCTCCCGAACAGCGATCAGGTCAGTGATCACGTGAACGCTTCCTCCGTGCCGCACTACTGACAATACGAATGGTCCAACAGCAGGAGATGGGGTTGAGAGCTGCGCAGTGGAGGTGGTAGCTGATATAATTGATGCGTAAACACAGGGTTGTCAGTGGACTTTTTATTGGGGAAATTGGGAGAGGAGCTATGCATTGAAGGCAATAGCTCGGATGCATGTGCGCCAATGGGGGGGGGGTGACTGGGCCATGTCTCTAACCATTGATGTGTGCCGTTTCGAATTCCCATTCAATGAGACGGCAATGACCAGCACAGGTGAACTGAATGGTAATGGCTCTGATACTTCGTTGCCAAATCATTGCCCTCCCCTGGATAGTTTACACCCTTCACGAGGAAAAGGGCTCTTGGGGCAATTCAGTCAACTGGCATACGGAGCACGTGACCAAGCCAGCGTTAACCTATTGGGTGTGATCACTTCACTTACAGTGGGCGAGCTATTTTTTCCGAAAACTATTCGACATACTTCAGCATTACTGACCCGGTGTTCCCACCAGAATCGGGCAATGCTCCGGAAACGTCAATCGTCAAACATTGAAAGTCTTTTGATGTCCTAAGTGCGTAGCGACCAGGTTTCTGACCCATATAATAATATGGAGCGCACTGCAGTATTGTAAACTTGACCCCCGACGTATAGGCTGTCATACCTACGCCACAGGTGATGCAGGTTCACGAAAGTCGCCCTGGCCTTCCCAATCCTGGAAGAAATAGCGTCCTTAGCTAGACCACCGGGACTGATACAGCTGCCCAGGTAGACAAAGTTGTCTACTACCTCAATCGGCTCGTCCGCAAGCATGAGGTTAGGGTTCCAGCTCACCCAAGCTTGCGGTAGCACTTTACACGTTGCAGGTCTGAAGTGCATGCCAAATTTTGAGGCAGAATTATTTAATTATTTGAAGTTGCCTGCATTAAAATGGCGTCAGACCTGATAAGAGCTATGTTGTCTGCGTATTCGATATTTGTGAGCGAATGCCCCGGAAGCATTTCGATCCGACAGGCATCGGAGGCTGGTAGTAAGTCTTCCAGAACCGTATCAATGACGAAGTTGAAGAGAATGTGAAAGAGGACAGCCTTTTCTGACCCAACTTGATGTAGCGAACTTAAAGGCGAGCATTCCGTAGACCTTCACACGTCCTCGGGAGTTGGCGTACAGCGCCCTAAGGAGGGTCGAAAACCTTCGAGGGACACCTTTGCTCCATAGGCACTACCATATTTCCTGACCGTCCACAGAGCCAAATGAAGATTTCAAGTCAAGAAAGAAAACCAATGACGGTTGCTGGAAGCAGTACCTCTGCTCCAGAAAACATTGGAAAGTGAGAATGTGACAGACACATCCTCTTGCAGGACGGAACCCAGCGTGATTTTCATAGATCTATTTCTTCCTTTCATTCAACCTTAGAAAGATAAGATCAGGAAGATACCAGCACTGAAACGGGAGAAGGCACCAGGACTGGACGATCTACATCCAGCCCTCTCAAAGAAGGTGGAGAATTCCCGGTGACTCATTTGACAAAACTAATTGATGAGATATGGAGTACAGAGAAAGTGCCTGCAGAATGGGGCAGTTAACAGTTATTCCTATCTTCAAAAAGGGTACGCGGACGCTGTGTGGAACCACGGTGGAATCAGCCTGGTGGCTGTGGCATCAAAGGTGCTGGCTGAATCAGTAAAACCCTCAGGACGAAAATTCAAGGCAATCCGTAAACAAACAACAGCTCGCACCTGGTGAAGAAACATTCACGCTGCTCCGAGTAATGCTCCCTATATGATTCTGGTAGGTTCGTTTAAGCTGCTCGTACGCGGCAAATGTGACAGCAGTTTGTGGTACGATCAGCACACAGGACGGCCCGAGTCCACGCCACAACGCCAAAACACCTTCATTGCGAACCAATTCTAACAACCCCATGACTAGACCGGAGTACACCTGAAGCGAGTACACAGAGAGAGAGAGAGAGAGAATTATAAGGTATTGACCAAGCTTAGAGATATTTGAAAGTCGGAAATGCGGTCTGAATAATGATCGACTCGCCAGATAGGAAAATGTGGAAGGAAGGCAGCAAGCTAACCAGACACAAGAAACGCATGAAATTCTCTAAGTCAAGCTGTATGAACAAGGGGAGTAGTGTCACATTCAACGACACACTCATGATGGCTTTTGGACTGATGACGAAACACTTGAAACACGTTTGTTTGAAAGCCCAGTTAGCAAACCAAAAGATAAGAGCCGTATTGCCCTTGTTGACAGCCTCCAAGACAGTCGGGTGGAGGTACCAGGCTGGGTGCAGCAACTGGAAGACTATCACCACGAGCATGATAAGAACCACCGCAGCCGTTCAATGCATGAGGAACGATCCAAAAAACTGCGACGTGCAGGATGCCCCTTTTTCATGGTGTCGCGTTACTTGCTCTCCGAAAAATTCCACCAAAAAGGTACGCTTTTCAATCAAATTCTGAATACAATATTAACAGGGGAAAAGACGAACTAGTTGTTCAAAATTTCTTAAATACCGTTTCTTCAGTGCAGATGACACAGATATTCAACGCACTGGTGATGACATATTGTCGTGCTTACTGAATGTGTTTGCAGAGAAATTTTATTAGCTGTGTATGTCTGTGCTGAACACTGCGCTTCAGCTTCTTTTGAGGGTTGAACAGGGGGAAACGAGTGATCTGATCCGTGCCATTCATGAGGGGTTTTGGTTATTCCTGGTGTTTGATATTGGAATGTCAACTTCGATGAGGATGGAAAATGCACGGTTGTAGTCGAGTACCTAAGCTTATGTACACTTCCCCTAAGAGGCATGAGTTGCTTAGTGTATTCGAGCTTTTGAAGGCAACAGGACCAGTGGAACATTTGGTAAACGAGACATGAATCTGAATGATTTGTACAGGAACCTTAAAAACAAGATGCAGACGAAAAAATATGCGTCTGGAGGATCCAATCCATATTCTCTCGCTTATCTCAGGATTGCTCTACAAAACGGAAGTCACACATACTTCACAATACTTCGACGTCTGTTGGTGTTAGTAGTCATTCTACTGCGGAGCTTCCACATTGCAAACAGGTTCACAAGTGAGATACGAAGAGAAAAAGTGCGGCTAGCAAGGCAGTCGCTCAACAGGTAGAATCCTGAGTTCGAGTCCTGAATATATAGCGTCCACCTTTACTACGCTCGGGTTTCTGATCACTAAAACGCGAGGTAATCCAACAATCTATGGAACGGTTCAAGTCAAAAAGCGCTAAAGGCTACGCCGTATTTGTTCTGAAAATACCTTCACCCAAACGAGGAACGAGTGGGAGTTACTTCCTTCAGAATCCACGAACAAACTCCATTTGTTGCGGAGAGAAGTACTGAACTGAGCACACGAAACTAACCTACTTCATTGGTTGTTGAGATAGGAGTTCAATAACTGCTTCATCAGTGCTGAGTTTGGGAAGCATAATAGAGCAAACAAAGTGGCAAAATTCTGTGATGTCTGTTTGGCTCACTCTCCTTTTTGTTCGAAAGGTGACCAACTTACTGGGTCTGTATCAACTATTCCGCTGACGGATTCTACTGAAGCAGCTGTGCAGAGAGCGGGAACGAAAATGGAATTTATCGGAAAGTCCTATGACTATGGACGGTTATGACGGACGTCTATAAAATCTTCAAAACGTGATGCGGATCCCGTTATTGAAGGATGAGCGGTTGTATAACCTGTCTAATTGCGAGTTAATCATAGTAGTGATCAGACGCTCGTGACAAAACGGTTAAATATCCAAACTACTGACCGAGAGGTCAAGGGTTCAAGACTATCTGGAGTTTAATGAGATGCATTCTGTTGATGATCCCCAATAAGGATGAAACAGCTGTACTTTTACACTTTTCAGACTGGTCACGCTTACAGGACGAAATCTCCACCAAAAATCCCAAATCTCTAAAAAAAAATTGTTTCGAAATGCGTGACTCCTCACACCTCTTCTGTGACAGCTTCGGTGGACCAGGTGACATTATTAACCTCTAGAATGATCTTGTTGGTTCGCGTCTCGCCAGATGGACACGAGCGTGCACAAACTTTCTTGAAACCGTAATTTTTCGACCAAGAGCTTCCGTTTATGAACACATATAGTCTGGTTCGCCTCCTTGAAACAAAGTGCTTGGCATTCCGCTGCTCTAGACGGTAACCTAAAGCGTCTGCTATTTACGTGCACTTGAATGCTATGCACGGGTAATGACACTAAATTAGTTGGAAATAACGAACAGACAAAATCCAGTCTTGTTTGTGATTCGGAACCTCCACCACGATACTGTGAAGATTTCTGTATATTTTATCCAAGGGTTTTATTACCTAAGTAAATAAAGCCCTTGCCAGCAATAGTCAGCGATAGTCAGATCGCACGAATCTATTAAAATTTGAACCCGCGACCTTCCGCCTAACAGTTGAAGAGTACATCGGTCGACCACGATTGGCTGATCAGCGGTGTGGTTTACTTGCACTCAGACGACATGGATCGTCCAAATCATGCGACTATGCAGTTCACACCATGTAATCCCATATTGACAGACTCCTCGAGTGACTTCCACGAGTGTTCATTCCAATAAGATCTGTTATTCGGAAGTTCCAATGTATTGACTTCCAAGCGCCTAATCGCAAACGTGTAGGAATACATTAATAGTTGGTTCAAAGAAAACTGTGTGCCCATTCGCCTCACCGAAAGAGCTAGCGCGACAGAAAAACACACTTCGAAGGCGCCGGCAGAAACACCTCACAAGCTGCGGTAGAAGACCCAAAGAGCTGCAGAGTATAAATAAAAAATATCAGCGCTAGAGGGGTAGATTTCTTTGCAAATCTAAGGGCACGGATTAACACGGACCGCGACTTTGTCTTGCCACGAGTGTTCATTCCCCTTGAGCTCAGTAAGCCAAATAATCTTTCAGCTGCAGCATTTTCGGTGCACAGCTGCCATGCAACACGTGTGGGATACCTCAAGGTTTCTCGCGTCTATAGAGAGAAAACCGAGAGACCTGAATTACGGACATATCGGTCAGCAGCTCACGTCCTAACCCCTACGTAACCTGGCACCCAAATGGTAGGTTATAATTAGAAAGAATATCCCATGTCACAGAGGTTTGTTAAAGTCATCAGAGACTACCAGGTTAAGCATCCGGTGAAATTTCAGCCCGGTAGTGCAGATTAATTAATCAGGATAAACGGTCGGACTAATCACAAGTCAAGTAGCCGGATCAAGTCAGTAGCCCGTCACACGCATACCAAGCTCTTCAACCGGCGGCTGGATGGATTTCCAGTACAGTGTGGACTGAAAAGTCACGTTGCTCATTTTCATGCGTACCGAAAGAGCGACTACTATACACATCTTTATAAAATACGTTAGAACGTGTAAAGTTAGAATAACGAAAATAGTCTGCACCAAAATCTATTAGGATCACTTACTCGCTTCTGCCCCTGTGCCACCAACCGAGTTCGCATGACGTCGAGCGGTTGGCACAACGTCATTGCGATGGTGCCAGCAACTGTGCCATATATTAAATCACGATGCACATGGGTCTGAAGGTATCCAAAAGACGTAGCTGATAGTGCCTTAAGGCCATAAAATACGGCAAACTGAAAGGAGATGAGTAAACTTGTAAGCAACGTAACGCATAACCTCTACGACGGCATGAAATGTCACACCACCGATTTACAAGGGTTTACCTAAGAGAAGGCTTCGAAAAAAGCGGAAAAGCACCAGGTAAAAGGTCACCATGAAAAGATGTTACGCAACAAGAGGGTGTATTGAGCAGAAAGCAATGAGCATGCAAAACCGACGAGCGGTTCCGAGAGAAGCCTCTACTTGTTCTTTTATAAGGGTGGGGGATTCATGGAGGGAATTCATGAAATTAGAAAACCCAACTCACCTCAACTCCACAGAAGGTGACAGACAGTAACTGTCCCGGTACGTGTCCTTTCCAAAGTCCATAAATCCCCTCCTCTCGAAAGATCCGACAGAAGGCCTGTGGGAGACTTGAATAGTAGCTGGCCGGAGACAAACGCTTGATTGGTTCTACTTGGAGCTTAGTTGGTGACCAGTGCTTGTGAAATTGCTTACCTGGAATCGAATTTTCAGAACATCAAAGGGTTGAGTGAGGAGGCGTACACTGAAACCTGACAAAGAGCCGGCAAGAAAGCGGCGCCCGTCATCACCCACCATGACTAAAGTTCTTATAAAAGAGGGAGAAGTATTAGCTCCTCATCGGCAGAAGCGTTCGAGAATAAAATCAGTCACGACAACTGCTAACAACTGTTGGACCGGGTAGCCCGACACTAAATATAATTGTCCAGCTGTAACACCCTTTCGGCGCCTAGCTGCCAGGTCACCCCAAGGAAGCATGAGGGCTGGGATATTGCCAGGTTGCCCAAGCCTGGCACCGGGTTCGGAAAAGTCCGAACGCAGTACCTGAATTTCTGCAGCCAGTCTGCACTCAACGAAAATCGTCCGGTGAGTGAATTTAGCCCGCTCTAGGCATTTATTGCCTCCCTAAGGACTTGGAGTGAGGAATGATTTTCTAGGCAGTGATCGGGCTTAAGTACCCAATGCCCTAACCTACTTAACCGGCTGCTCGGGCGACCTAAAGCTGCCAACTTATCGTTGTGGTCGGATTTCTGTTCTACAGTGTTTCTGCAAGCTATATTGGCTGGAACTCAGTTCTTAAAGGTTCAACCAAGCCAGGAAGGCCAACGAGCATCAACCCGGCGAAGAACAGCGAGTCCCCACACTGCGGGTAATCGTATTACGAGGCGGCCCGGAGGTAAAGCCGAACTATCCTCTGCAAGGCAGTAAGGCGCTTCCCACAAGCGATTAGCATGTCCATGTTCATGGAAGCAATGCTGCCCTCCCCCGAGCAAGGACGAGTTGGAAAAGGTCGGACCTAAAAACCGCACACTGCGATCGCTCAGCGGTTGACCGTTACCCCCAGCGCATTAATCAATATGGTCGAGAAAAAAATTAAAGCAAAAGGTCTGGCTCTGCTCAAAAGGTGTCTGCTATGCGCAGTCAGAGAGTGTTGCGTTAATCCCCGCGTCCTCGGACGAGGCCGGCCCTCTACAGCCAAGTGGGTCACACTGAGTGATTGGCTCCGGGAAGCATCCCCAAGAAAATTATAACCGCCTCCTCGCGGTTCACACTTTTGAGTCAGAGGCTAGGGACAGGATCCCCGCGCAAAACCCGACATCCTCGCACTGCCTTGTGGGTCAGATTTTTTAATCAAAGGCTCAAGATGGGGTATCCCAACTAAACCCCCTTCTTCGGCTTGGGCAACCCGGATGTGTCAACTGCCCGCAGTCATTTGTCCACTGATGTTCCTCCCCAAACCCCTCCCACCACATAGGCAAACGTTGCTGTGTCATTTGTTTGTCAAGCGTCTGACCGGCGTGCCTTATACATCCCGCTGCCCAGCGACAATAAACCAAGTGACACTGCTAACTCCACGAGATGCTTTCTACATAGGCGCTCTTAACGCACGTACTTTATTTAAATTAGCAAACAGGCAGTCCTCGCCTTAACCATATACTGTTTTAAATTGATGTATGCTATGTCTCTGAAAGACGCATAGAAGTCCCAAAGGGTGGTTTAGCACCTCAAAACGCTGAGGACGAACTGAGCTTTTCACATTTTAAACTCTGTTTGTCCGGGTCCATTGGTAACTCGTGGAATATACGGTGTGGGAGGTACACTCAGCCCCAGAGCTGAACGCACTTTGCTGGACTGGGTTCAAATGAACAGTTGTCTTTGCACCGTTCGGTTATCCAGCGCAATCACTCGACGTAAAATAAGGTGCCTGTTTTTAATGTCGGCATACGCCACAAAAGACTTCAGCCCTTACCCTGAGAGGGGAACTTCCTATAGAGTTACCCGGGCTCACTAGCTCAGCGATAAGCATTGACACTGTGAACCTTGCGGTCGATTTTAACACACAAGTCGGTCGGCTGAGCACCTTGAAACCACATCTGGGCAGTCGATTCGGAGCCGATGCTTGTTGCGCAAACGACGGAAAACGACTCCTTAGGCAGTAGGTTAATCATAAACTGTTCCTGGCCAGTAGGAACTTTCAACAAACGCTCACATTGCATATCTTTGTGGCCACTTATAAGCTCAAATCAACAGTGGACCAAAATGGATCATGTGGCTATAGGCCGCCGGTGCAAAGCCACAACTCAAGAATGTCATTCCATCTGCGGCGAGAAAATCGATTCCGATCACACTGCAGTGCCAGCACGCCTGGCAGTTAGCCTTCATTCAGGAAGAAATATGCCAATCCATTTTCAAAAAACTACCATCGCTCAGCAGTACCGATCTGAGCTAGCTCAACCGCTCTCTATGGAAAACAACCAGTGTGCTAACCGCGAGCACGTAGATGAAGCGTGGCAAAATGTGAATAGAGCCATGCTACAGGCGTTCAGCGATATCTGTCCAACTTCGCCGGTAAGGTCGAATGACCACAGGGGATCGCTAGTCCTGGCTGATACCACAAAATGTATACCACCACGCAAAGAGTATCAGGGCCCAGCGAATCTCTCAAACGCGAAATAAAGGGGGAATTCCACATTGGAACCGATGAACTGCCCACAATTAGGTGCTGCTGCGGCCAGGAATCACATTCCGCATGCCACTGGCCAGAAGACCTGACCGCTAGCCGGTCAACCATCCAGGCGAGCTCTGATTGGCCGAAAGTGTGGACTCAACAGCTAATCACGATCTAGTATCCGCCGCATCCTAGCTGGCAATGACGCAGCTTTGAAGGCGTCAGAACTTGCAGACCTTCGTGGCGCGGATCCTTAGAATCACACCCCGAATTTCCCTGAAACCACTGTTTGAACCAAGTAAACTGCCACATAAGTTTTCCGCATTTGACGGTAGTTATTCGAAACCATAAAATCTTCCCAAACAGCCGCAATTTTACTAAAATTAATTTCAGCGATCCCAAGGTCCATTTTGGGCACGAAATCCATATTTCCAGTGGCAGCCTCTGCGAAGAAGGTGGCTTTCTCCTGTATTGGATTTGTGAATATTTTGAAAGTGCACATGAACAATATTACGTCACCCTTTTTTGCACAAACACAAAACGGAGCATCCGTTCACAACCAATGTATGAAAGAAGTTTCCTTTCGTTGCAGCAGGCGTTCGCCCAAACAAAGCCAAGGAATTCGTCGCAGCTGACAAGGTTGGTGGATCTTTTTATGATAATCAGCACACACTGTGTTCGGTGCACTGAAAGGTTTTGTTTTTACTAGCATAGTGGTAGTGCCATGGGAGAACTAGTTGGCTTATGGTAGTGCAAGCGGACAGCACAATAGGGTGACCCGTACTCCGTAGTTTTGGCACAAATTCAGCTGCGGCACGAGTAACAGGCTCGGCCGGTAAACAGTAGATGTGTGCTGAACTACAGACTATCCATCAGACTGTGTATGGTAGTAACGGTACCGTCGTCGCGACGCCCTACGTTGGTCCGTGGACAGCTCCGTACGTTGCCAACTTAGATGAATCAGCTGAAGTTTCCCGAGCAGCTGGGTTTAGCAGAAGAATCGTGACAAATTAAGACCAGCATGGACCTTGGATATGTTGTCTCCATCGAGGGAGCAGAGTGGTACTTTACTGTCATTAGACCTCGGCCCGAACTGGCAGGTTGCTAAAGGTGGCTAAAAATTCCAACTACCGTAGTGAGGCGATATTGCTCAACTTCGGAAAGATGACCGGCGTCCTGATGGAGATGTTAGGGAACGGCGGTATGCGGTCAATGCAAACCGGCCTGGCCATGTGTTGATGTGATGAACGTTCATTAGGTCAATCATGCGCCAGTTAGTACATTGTTAGTTTTGCATGGAGCTGGATAAGAGAACAGTGGTGTGAATAGGCGGTTCTCGAAATTGTGGTTGAAACATACGTGCCGTCGTAGCTACCTCATATTATCGAGCGGTTAGGTGGCAGGCATCTGGGGAGGTAGATTTATCATGGAGTTGAGCGTGCTAGGGCGAAAATGATTATTAGGAAGCCACCACAGACAGTCTATGGAACGGTTTACTGATGCTCATTCAGAAAGAGGGTGAGGGAGTGGCAGTGGATTACGAGTCACCACTAAGTAGCCAAGGTGAACAGAGGCATACCGCCAAGGGATATGAATGCTTGTCTGAGAGCACGTGAGGAAAGCACTGCAAAAATATCCTGCGAGTTGAGTAAATCGAGATCGCGGTCGCGCTTCACACTTCGACGATGAAGTTTTCTCACAGTAGCTCAGTTGCAAACTAAGTAAAACGGCATACGCTTTGCAAAACGAATTGCGTCGCAGACGTTGCGCCGCATGCATTTTTGGGTCTCTGGCAACTTATGCATAAGAACATTTTTACTCTACCACAATCTATGTAATCTATAAGATGATTTCCGAGAGTGTACGTAACAGCCAATTATGTTTAAGCCTTGGGTGGAGGCTTTTGACAGAAGCTAATTGCTTTTCCGGTTTCCGTGGATCTTAATAAACTTATTGATAGTTTCAATGATGATCCAATCGTTCTAATTAGGGAGCAGCTAAAATCGCCCTCGGCGTGTTGTGGCACTATGGAAATTTGGGGGAAGGAATGGCAGTACATGAAGTGGGGTTAACTGTGCATAGATTCGGTGGATGTTTAGGGATAGATGGTGGACGGGGAGGCGGACCAGGTGAGAAAAATGTACAGGGGCGGGCAAAGCGCATTGAGCAAATTGGTAGGGGGAAGTCGGGGTCCACAGACAGTTTAGATGACAAAGACGAAAGCGGTTGCATTTTGGCGGTGTAGGACACTTAGATGTGGGGTGAGACATATTTGCCCCTAGGGCAATGAGTTTGAGTAACCTTGCAGTCTCCAGTTAGATCCTCATTGTCATCATCAAATACAGTTAGGTAGCACTACGAGTGGCTGTCTTAATTGCCTGTGTATTCAGATAGTTCGAACATGTTTGTGGAGTGAAGATTGGTGGCAATACGTTGGCACGAACGATGAGCTTGGGGGGCCAAAACCCATATGACAGACACGAAAAAGAGCCTCAGGACAGCCTATTATGTCGAACGGCTTTCAACGTTTAAGTTTGTTTGACATGTGGAAATTTACTTGGCAATAACAGGATGCTGCAGATCCCAAAATGGTCGGTTTAGAAACGCAAGTACCGGAGCTGATATGTTGTGTCGAAGAATGGAGCACCGAGTTTGTGCGAGTGTTAATGCGGTTGGGTATATGTTGGATTCAAGTTATGGTGATAACGCTTGTATTAAGCTACAGTATATCAGCAACGGAAGAATAAAGCAGTGAACTTAGGATTTACTTCTCTAAAGAACACCATTTACTACCGAGTACCCGCCATGTCCCACCAAATATTTCCTGAAGCTACATTCATTCGTACACTTTTAAAGGTGATTGAGGACCTGGAATTCTGGCGACCAAGTCTACGCCACTTACGGCTGCCTTGTCTGCACTCTTCTTTAGCTTCGACTTCGCTGCACCAAATGATGAGCGTCATCATTGGATCTCGGTATCGCGGCATTAGTCTACGCACAGCTTTTTCATAGCAATAGGACTTCTGGAAGCTTTTCCGAAGTTAAAAACGAGAGGAAATCGACTTTGCTTTATTCATTTCAGGTTCATCGTCAAGTATATGTTGTTTATGGAAAACCGAACGGAGTGACTACATATTACGTTTGTACCAGTGCACGAAATGAATAAATACAAAATAACAAAATTTGGTTTCATAATTTCTGAACGCGAACGTGGCGGAGAGAGCGCGCACGCGATTGTGATGATGAAGAGCCCTCGTTAACCGACGGATTAGGCTTTCGTGTATAGTTGAGGCCTAACAGTCAGTGGCGCACACAGGTAAGACCGTAGCAGTAACGATAAGTAGGCAAGGTAAATGACAGTATGTACGGTTATCATGACGAAAGGCAATGACTGGCCCTGGTTTCCCACAATGTTATTGCGGTTTAAGACGTATTTCAGCTAACAGGCATCATTATTTTCAGTGAGTAAGATATCGTTGTGCTTGTCATTTGCACGCAGCTATCCGAAAACGCTGCGTTATCTACTGCATATTCGTGAGTGTCTTAGATTGGGGATCACCCATAGAGCTGCATACTCGCATCACTACTGCATAACGCATGAATTTGTTTTCGCTTGATCTGCTGAACGCAGGTCAGGCCTTCCAAACCAATGTGGTGCCGATGTTCGCCGAAAAACTTGTCCAATTTGTTACGTCTGACGATTGTAACGCACACATAAGTCATTCAACCGTCCACCTGAGTGACTTTGAATTTCATATTCCGTAAATGTTATCTCCAATTTTAAGAACACCCGGTACGTTAAAATTTGCCCAAGTTTGATTTCGTGCTTTATCTCGAAAACGGGTAATCAAATGTGAATTGGCCTTTGTCGGTGACATTGAAATTTTGCCCACTTAAACAAAATTCTACGGGCAACATAACCCCGAAACTAACAGTCGGACCAGACCAACTTCCCATAAAATCCAGAGCTTCAACTAACGAAATATTTCCAGCAAAATTAATTTCGGTCTGCTGTTGGTGGGCGGTATTTTCGCCGCATACACTAGGAAGGAGGTGATGTGCACATGTTTTGGCTTGGTTTTGGGCATTATTAATTTTGTTCACCTTTTCTGGTTATTTCGACGGGAACGCTGGCTTGCAACGCTCAATCCGAGAACTCAGCTGATGAAATACCATTATTACAATTGGTGAAAGGAGCCAACGATAACCACAAAATCTAACCAGCTCTGGGAATTGTTGTGGCGGCTACAAGAGTTGTTTGAAGAAGCAAAACCAAAGCTAATTGAACCATTGCCTCAGAGACTGTACGTCCAGACACTAGAAGCCCGTCCTGATGAGTCTCCTGTTTTATCAACTGATGCAGCTGGGCCTCAATGGCGGTGTTCTTATTCGCACCCCTTTTGATCACAATTTTGACTTCTGGTTGACGTGCTACGAAGACATGGCTGGAAACGGTTTTTTGAGTTTCATTACGGATGTAAAGTCAGATTAGTGCTGCGAACACTCGGCACACCAGAACATGAACGGTATATAAACTTCATTCTCCTCAGCCTGCCGCGCAATCTCAGCCTTGATGAAACGAACAGAACACTCCCGACGATATTCAGCAATCAAACGGCACTGTTGAATACCGGTGAGGAAGACCTCTAGCTGGTCAATAAAGATGATGGCCACGAAAAAAGCATCTCGGACGTGACATTGTTTGGCATGCAGCTCTCGCCGTTGAGCCAATAAAGCTTGTGGAGCAACCATCCTGATACCGGAAACTTTACCGGCCCGGTGTTTGGTCTGTTTCACGTGTGGCTTACTGGCTCGTTCGCGCGTTCAGTCACTAAGCAGAGCGATGTTGGAGCCGTATCAAACAAACTGGGACGCTGTTGATACCAACCGTCACGAAATTTCTTTGCCAAGCAAAATGCGCCTTGTGTACTTCGTCACCGAGTTAAATCGTGATTTGTAAGCTGCAAGGTGGTGTGCAGGTGGCTGCAGCATGTGAAGTCGACGTTTTTCTCGCATCCCGAACGTTCCTGACGACTTAAATGGCAATGTCAACCACGATAATGCCAGAATATTGTGTGGGACATGTTCTGCTTTCGACTGGGCTTGTTATCCAAGTTCTTCGGGACGTTAGAGTTGATTGCGTCTACATGACTGCTGGAAGCAATAGGTGATCTGCCGATCGTGTTCGCGTCGTGTTTCAGGTTAGTGAGGCGCTGAAATGCAGTGGTGAAACTCTGTGAAGAAGCTGGGTTCACGCTGAAAGCCGTTCGATATAATAGGCTGTCCTGAGGCTCTTTTTCGTGTCTGTCATATGGGTTTTGGCCCCCCAAGCTCATCGTTCGTGCCAACGTATTGCCACCAATCTTCACTCCACAAACATGTTCGAACTATCTGAATACACAGGCAATTAAGACAGCCACTCGTAGTGCTACCTAACTGTATTTGATGATGACAATGAGGATCTAACTGGAGACTGCAAGGTTACTCAAACTCATTGCCCTAGGGGCAAATATGTCTCACCCCACATCTAAGTGTCCTACACCGCCAAAATGCAACCGCTTTCGTCTTTGTCATCTAAACTGTCTGTGGACCCCGACTTCCCCCTACCAATTTGCTCAATGCGCTTTGCCCGCCCCTGTACATTTTTCTCACCTGGTCCGCCTCCCCGTCCACCATCTATCCCTAAACATCCACCGAATCTATGCACAGTTAACCCCACTTCATGTACTGCCATTCCTTCCCCCAAATTTCCATAGTGCCACAACACGCCGAGGGCGATTTTAGCTGCTCCCTAATTAGAACGATTGGATCATCATTGAAACTATCAATAAGTTTATTAAGATCCACGGAAACCGGAAAAGCAATTAGCTTCTGTCAAAAGCCTCCACCCAAGGCTTAAACATAATTGGCTGTTACGTACACTCTCGGAAATCATCTTATAGATTACATAGATTGTGGTAGAGTAAAAATGTTCTTATGCATAAGTTGCCAGAGACCCAAAAATGCATGCGGCGCAACGTCTGCGACGCAATTCGTTTTGCAAAGCGTATGCCGTTTTACTTAGTTTGCAACTGAGCTACTGTGAGAAAACTTCATCGTCGAAGTGTGAAGCGCGACCGCGATCTCGATTTACTCAACTCGCAGGATATTTTTGCAGTGCTTTCCTCACGTGCTCTCAGACAAGCATTCATATCCCTTGGCGGTATGCCTCTGTTCACCTTGGCTACTTAGTGGTGACTCGTAATCCACTGCCACTCCCTCACCCTCTTTCTGAATGAGCATCAGTAAACCGTTCCATAGACTGTCTGTGGTGGCTTCCTAATAATCATTTTCGCCCTAGCACGCTCAACTCCATGATAAATCTACCTCCCCAGATGCCTGCCACCTAACCGCTCGATAATATGAGGTAGCTACGACGGCACGTATGTTTCAACCACAATTTCGAGAACCGCCTATTCACACCACTGTTCTCTTATCCAGCTCCATGCAAAACTAACAATGTACTAACTGGCGCATGATTGACCTAATGAACGTTCATCACATCAACACATGGCCAGGCCGGTTTGCATTGACCGCATACCGCCGTTCCCTAACATCTCCATCAGGACGCCGGTCATCTTTCCGAAGTTGAGCAATATCGCCTCACTACGGTAGTTGGAATTTTTAGCCACCTTTAGCAACCTGCCAGTTCGGGCCGAGGTCTAATGACAGTAAAGTACCACTCTGCTCCCTCGATGGAGACAACATATCCAAGGTTCATGCTGGTCTTAATTTGTCACGATTCTTCTGCTAAACCCAGCTGCTCGGGAAACTTCAGCTGATTCATCTAAGTTGGCAACGTACGGAGCTGTCCACGGACCAACGTAGGGCGTCGCGACGACGGTACCGTTACTACCATACACAGTCTGATGGATAGTCTGTAGTTCAGCACACATCTACTGTTTACCGGCCGAGCCTGTTACTCGTGCCGCAGCTGAATTTGTGCCAAAACTACGGAGTACGGGTCACCCTATTGTGCTGTCCGCTTGCACTACCATAAGCCAACTAGTTCTCCCATGGCACTACCACTATGCTAGTAAAAACAAAACCTTTCAGTGCACCGAACACAGTGTGTGCTGATTATCATAAAAAGATCCACCAACCTTGTCAGCTGCGACGAATTCCTTGGCTTTGTTTGGGCGAACGCCTGCTGCAACGAAAGGAAACTTCTTTCATACATTGGTTGTGAACGGATGCTCCGTTTTGTGTTTGTGCAAAAAAGGGTGACGTAATATTGTTCATGTGCACTTTCAAAATATTCACAAATCCAATACAGGAGAAAGCCACCTTCTTCGCAGAGGCTGCCACTGGAAATATGGATTTCGTGCCCAAAATGGACCTTGGGATCGCTGAAATTAATTTTAGTAAAATTGCGGCTGTTTGGGAAGATTTTATGGTTTCGAATAACTACCGTCAAATGCGGAAAACTTATGTGGCAGTTTACTTGGTTCAAACAGTGGTTTCAGGGAAATTCGGGGTGTGATTCTAAGGATCCGCGCCACGAAGGTCTGCAAGTTCTGACGCCTTCAAAGCTGCGTCATTGCCAGCTAGGATGCGGCGGATACTAGATCGTGATTAGCTGTTGAGTCCACACTTTCGGCTAATCAAATATTTCGGTTCCATCTCCGAGCGCTGTTATTGACGAGACCAAGAGAATATCGACGCCACCAAACGTAGGCCAGTACCCACAGGCATGACAAAATTCAGGTCGTTCCTCAGTTTCTTTAGTCACTACAGCTCGGTTCTGCCCGCCATGCATGGTCCTTGAGGTCCAGTTTACTAACCGTTCACCAAGGCCCAAAAGTGGAGATGGTCTAATACATGCTGAATCGTGATTTTTTGTCGCTCAATACCATCCAACACTGTAAATATTTGTTGCGTCGGATGCCGCAGGCACAGCCCCGAGCATAATCACAATCAGACAGAAAGAGAGGTCCTAGCGACAGAGTTGGAATTTTCCAACATCTCTTATTCCGTCTTCACTGTACCTTACTGGCTAGCCACAAGCCGCTTCGTATTGTTTGACCTGGAGAATTGGACTGCCGCTTAAACCGCCAATCGCCCCATTCGGTTGGACAATCTGCTTCTAGGACTCAGCTCACACCATTCTGCCTCCTGGCGTGGTCCGTTAGGCCGCCCACCAAGACCCTTAGTTGCAGCGGGTCATCACGTATCACCACAGACGGTGATCGCGTACCTGCCTACGAGACAAATTAAGATCCTGCTCCACCGGGTGAGTTGCCCTGCCATTAGCCGACGAATACCATCTACGTTTCAAACGGGTCGTTGTTCAAAAGGGACTAAAACGAGCCGTACTGAATCAGTTTCATACAGGGCATCCGGGAACGAACAGGATATAGGCCCCCGCTCGGAGTTATGTCTACTGGGTTCTTTCAGACTTCCAGATTGAGCAACTTTCCAAATCTTGCCTCCGGTGTTGTGGAGCATCCAAGTCAGCCGTGAAGTCACCAAGGCACCACCAAACCCAGGTATCGTCTTCGCATCAACTGTGCAGGACCAATTGGTGGCTAACAGTTTTTGTTCTTGGTCGGTGCCCATAGAACCTAACTATGAACTCTATTAATGAATAGTGCCACAAATTTCACTGCGGTTCTGGAACTCTACCGATTGTTCAACCGTTTTGGAACCCCAGAGAACATTGTACCCCACGACGGCAGTCGATATTCATTATCAGTGTCGGGAGTACGGTATAACCCATATCTAATCACCGCCATTTCATTCGCAGGTCAGGCGGAATGCACCGTTTACACCCTGAAACGTGCACTTTAGAAGTTTAAACGGGAGACTGTTGGGAGATCTTTTGCAACGGTTCCTTCCAGCCTGTCAAGTGACGCCAGACCCAAATTCACATGATCAGTGTGACCTCCAGGGGCCCCAAGGAAGCTTCGAGCACCGCATGACACTATCCGACTGCAGCAGAGGCAACGCATCGCCACGACACGATACCACAGATCCAATTCAGTGAGCGTCTTAATTATGGTATCTGATACACAATGGACCTAAGCCCTTTTGAACAGTCGTGGACGCCAAAAGTTTTGGTTTCCGACTACAACCTAGACACACCAAGAAGACACCAGAACACATCCCTCGTCGGAGCGGCAAAATGCTCTACAGGATCCGAGTTGAGCCAGACACGTGGGCGGAGCACACAAACCAAACAGCCAACAATTACGCAAATCTCGCCATTTTGGCTGAATGAGGTGAATTTAGAGATGGTTCTGGACATTTTTGACCCTGGTACTATCACAGAAAATCCGCAGGCTGCTCCACCGGAATCCATCCCGTGCATCGACGCTGGACAGGCAGGATCAGTAAACCAGTGCGGCTACCGCAATAGACCTTCCGACTTCAGAGCTACGTCAAAAAGACTCAAATAAGACGTGTTAGTTATAATTCTACACCTATACCGCTTTGCCGCCCGCAGTTAGGCCCTGCTACGGCCAAGAAGCACTTTCCATAGGTGAACGACTAGACGACCGGGCCGGTGGCCATCCAAGCATCAATGTGAGCTTTGGTCAGCCGAACGTGCGGACCCAGCGGCCGGGAATGGTGCAATAGCCCCCGAATAACAATATCCCCCAATGGCACATCCAGAAGACGTTGGAAGTTGTAGACTTTTTCGCCTCATGCACTTTAAATAAAGCTTGCGTTACATGTGTTTTTGACCTGCTGCCAGACATTTACTACATTTTATAATCGTTATTTCTCCTGCCAAAGAAGCTACCTTGAGGTTTTCAGACTGAGATGTTTGTTGATGCACCCCCGTTATTGCTGGAAGGGAAGGTAAAGTACTTGAAAGACAACGTCGCTCAGTATTCGCACAATGGACTTGAGTTTTCAAAAGCCCCGACATTTTCAGGTTTCGGGCAGAATGTCTATGTATAATGTATATGTTCATGTAGTACTGCAAAGTATTTACATCAGTGGTTTGTTTGGGCGAGCGAATCAGTAACCACCACCGACTGTGAATAAGCAGAATAATGTGGTAAGAAATCGCGAAATTGGGGAAAAAGGTGACTGAAAATGCACGGAACTTTCGGATAGCTTTACAGTTCAAATAATTCTCTGAACACAAGAATCTACATGGCCCTTGTAGATGCAAAATATGCGGAGGTGCCATTCCTGTAAACAATTTTTGCTCGATAATTGCTGTTACCAGCTAAAATTGCGTTGGCCGAGTTAATTATTGGCGAAAAATCGTACAAGTTTGTTGCTTAACAGCAGAGTCTTCCGTTATAGCCTGCGAATTATGCTAGGGAGACCATTACTTTGATCAATTAGCCGCGTGGAACTAATATGCGGCTAGGGGACCACGATGCCCAATTACCTAGCCACACGGAAATCAGGTTGATCATGGCGGAAAGCTGAACGAACGTAGCCGACACACACGGCTACCATGCGAACCCAGCTGACCGGAGCGCGCCCGCCCATTTCTACCGGGAAGAAGGTCCAAAACAGACGAGAAAATAAGTTGAGTTATATTGGTTGTTTGGATGAGTAAATATGTCCTGCCGGGAGGCGCATGAACGTCTTAGTAAGAGTGTTCAGTTGAATACTGACATCCCGAAATGATAGGAAGATACAAGTTAGGTTAGCGAAATATCACCATGGGGCAGGCGGCTGACAAACTGGGAGGAATACTTACCCTAAAATGCGAGCACTTTAGCAGCTATAATGTCGTAGACGCTTGTTTACGCAACGCCATCTTCAGCGGCTATTTTGCATGCTTACTCAATGTACCCCTCAATAAATACGAGGCTTACATGAAATGCACGGGTCTCATTAACGGACGAACTCTCTGGAGCTGATGGGTCACATGAAATCATCTTCGTCCCTTTCATCTAACTGGCGAGCTACAGCGTTAGTCGTGGTAGTCAGAAAGTTACTCACTGCTGCCGAGTAGTTCCTCCTTGGACCCGAAAACACGGGGACACAAGCTTTCAAGACACACTGTGCTGGTATTCTGTGCTTCGGTCCAGGTCAACATCATAAGACGCCTTCTGTGCGGACTGTGTAGCAAACACATCTTTGCGTTTTTTGGACGGGCCGGGGGTAAGAAGCAAAAGTAAATTATTTTTCTGTGAACTCACATTTGGGAACAGCCTGAGGAGCACCATCGCATAGCGGGCGATGTTCACCATCACAACAGTCGGCGTGATATGATACGCGATCCGTTGCACACCAGTGGTCATTGGTAGAAGTTGGCTGATCACGGAGCATACAAAAGCTCGAGTCTGTGTCCCTAGACCGCCATCTGAGTTGAGGTGCAGCATCCTTGACCACGACGCCAGGCCGTCAGCTGCAGACTTTGGGCCCTGACGCAGCAGGATTTGCCGCTGAACAATCAATTGTATAAAAATAGCTGTGGTCCTTATTGCTTCCAGCCCCTGAAGCTAATCCACCACTCGGTTCAGTTGTTTACAAAGGGCGTCAAAAGCTGTCCGCGGTGGCTTTGGAACAAGTGTAGGGAGCACACCTTTTTCCGGAAGGTTGTAATCCAACAGCTATCTTTGGTTGATTGGGAAGCAAGCTAAGAAAAATCTGTGAAGAACAGTTCTTATTGCTTGAAACCGGTTGATCTATAAATACAGAGAACAAATGTATGCAGGGGAGCCACATCGCCTGGTAGAACGGGCATGTTTATTCTCCAGCACCGGTGCCAACCGTCTGGGAGCATCTGGATGTTTGCACCATAAACTGTTAGTTAGTTAACGTAGTTTGACCTCACTCGTTTGTTCTAACATTGTCAAAGAGCTGTCTTGGCGGTCGCGGCCCAAAGTGCCTCAAAACGAGAGAACGTGCATACGTGGTCATTTGACGGACCACGTTCAAAACGTAGCCGTCGCCCTCAAGGATTTGCCGTCTACCACAGCGGTAGGATGTGCACATCACAAATTCTTACATGAGACGCTTGGCGTGCCGGGACACCTTCTGTTTGGCGCGCTTCAGCGTGTCGCACTAGTGCACTCGTTCTCTAAGGCGACCGTTCACATTCTCCAGACGGTATCTGGTCCCATTACCAAAATAAACCGCTCCAAACTGTGCGTGTACGGCCCGTTTTCGGGTGATGTACAACCAGCGGGCCGTAAGGTAAGAAACAAATCGTTGGTCCATGCGTCGCAGGAGCTGCTGATCTTGCCGAAATCTGCGTGCTTGTAAAAAGACAAAAAAGGCCTACTGTACGGCGTTGTCCAGGCGACCAATGCGATACAATATGTGCCGGCTGTTTGCAGGTATGTCTATGGCCAAAAATACATGGATATTAAATGATACATTCGTGCTTCCTGATAGCTTTTCTGATATGAAAGTGACAAAGCATTAGATCGCAGCCGAACACGACTCTTGCAACCCGCATTTGCGCCGGCCATCTTGCCCATGACGAACGTCTTAACTAGGTAATGCTCGCCTATCTAACAGTTTAAGCATAAGAACAAACTGTTCGTCCTCCACGAACGCATCCATAACCCGACGCCTGGGACCCATGCCGTCCGTAATCGAGAAGGTATATAGCTTGTATCTATAGCGTAATATTAGGGGTTTAAAAAACTTACCCAAAACGATTTGGTGCGTGCGTTTTCTTCACATTTACGACATCAGAGAAGCGTCTGAACAACGCTATCTGCTGCCATCGGGAGAAGCATGTGTGGCTATAGTGACCTTCCCCTGACTGCCACATAACCACGTGTTCGGTCTCCCGAAGTTTTGCCAGCACCGAAGGCATATCGTTTGCCACAATAAAATCCAACTGTACGGCACTTACTCAACAGAGCCGGTCGACACTTCCGGCGGTAACCGGCATATATCCTTAGTGGTGAGAATCTTGACAAATTCATCGGCCACAAACTGCCGCACCTCACATGACGGCGGTTCGTGTTTCAGAAGGGCTCTGCAGGTGCCAAACGCGAATTCGGTTAGCCGTCGATTAACCGGAAGACGATCGTACAAAAACTTTGACAACTTATGATTGTGTTCGAGAAAATAAGCGACTGCCAGGTGGTTCAGCTTACTAGCTTCCTTGGATTCCGTCGCCTGCTGCATTTGCAGTACGCCCATTCGTAAAGCAAAACAGCGCTGGTGCTTCGATAACTGGATGAACGCACAAATACCACATAGTTAACCTTGGTGTAGTGATTCAAGGCCCTCTCAACTGCCGTGAAGAATGAAAGGGACACAGACCCGATTTTCTCAGCAAATGTGTGTGGAGCCACCTCCGAATCCATAGCACAACGAGTTCAAAGTCGAATGTGCGGCAAAAATTTCGAAAGGAGTTTAATTAAAACTAATCGCAAAAGTGACGGCATCTGAGGGCGATTTTTTGTCTGATTACATATGCAAAGCAATGAAACATTTTGACGTAGAAAGTTTTGTTTCGTCCGCCAGGTGTTTGCAAAAAAAGCATTGTGCGTCCAAGGCGCGGCAAGGAAAACTGGAGGACATCAGCAACACACCATGCTGCTGTATTCCGCTATTAAGGAAACCAGTGCAACTGCCGATGTAGCATGACATTGTTTTGGGTTGGGTTCGTGAAAGGCCTTGGGTCGATCTCATTGGTGGAGTTTTGCTCCAAAATGATGCTGAGATGCGTTTGTCTCAACGATTTGGAAGCACCCTAGTCTTGGATGGCTTTCCTAGAGATACAGGGATTTTTGCCAGAGTTTTTAACCCCTCCTCTTTCCATCACTCACCGTCCCTATTTTAGTATGACAGTCAAACACATGTTTCCACCAGTGGTTTATTACTGCCTACGGTAAGGATGTTGATGACGGAAATTTTGCTTCCATCTTCAAGTTGCGGTTACCAAAAATGCTCTCAGAAGAAGCAACCGTGTCGCATTCACATATTGTGGCCTCTCATTTAGTTGAAACCAGTAGACTCTCTTTTAGTACTCACTTTGAAATGCAGAAGCTACATGCACTTCTTGGCCACTCCCGGAAAAACCCTGATAACACCTGCATGATGTGCTGCCTTTTACACATGTCCCACCCATATCATTGCAAAAGTAAGTACAAAAAGCTGTAACAAGACATCCCTTTTTGCATGTTTCGGACAAAGACAAAACAAACATCTCATAGTATGGTCAGCCGAGCCGCAGCATTTTTATAGCGAAATGTTGTGACAATATTTGTTCCCAACTAGTGGGTAGCATACCTCCAGGCATGATTATACTGTTACAATCAGAATAAGATCATGACAGGTGGGGTTTGCGGGTATTGGGAATTTCGTGGAAAAGGGATGGTCGGCATTTTCCGAAGTAGCCTTGATCATGCCGAATGCGCCATGGGTAGGGAACCAAAAGTACAGGGACTCTTTCTATCATATGGGGAACGTCAGATAAGACAAGGCACGATCATTAAGATTTGAAAGTGGCGGGTGAAATCATTACGCTGGAGGGGGTAACAAGAGGCTACCTGCGTGATAAAAAAACTCCAAATAGCAGAAAATTTCGAACTAGAATAAAGGATTTGGAGCGGCAGCAGAACTGCCACGATCTTACCAGCCAATTTGAACTAAAGCCTAAAGCCGTCACTGAGGCTTCGTGGCTTTGGGCTGTTGGGCGTGTGGCCAGGGTCACGATAAAGCTTAACTGGGGATAGTGAAGTGGGGGATATTCAGTACGGAAAACGCTACTGGGAAGTTCAGAACCACAGTGTGCAGTGAAACTGGAGAGATTCACTAGTGTTGCTGTTGGAGCGGGATCGGGTGAAAAAGTTTCTTGGGAGAAGGGGTTCACGCAAACGCACAGGAAGGAACGCGATCTGCACGGACAAGGACTGACCCGGTGCGGAATACAAAGCAAAGAACACCTACATGTTTTGATCCAATGAGAGGTTCAGTAGATTAGAATGGACGCCTCCCGCAGGCGGCCGGAGCCAGATGACTTTGCAGTTGCAAGTAAGGGAACGAGTGGACGATATGGCACAGTTAACGTAGGAAGTGAACAATTGCGGGTAAGCTATCAAAGTGGTTATGACAGTGCCGTGCCGTCACTGCACCAAGATACTTCAGTTTCTGGGCAGTCCCGTGACGGACGTCGTGATAGTGGTAGTTTGGCTGATATGTGCAGTTCTGTGAACAGAGGGATGTTTTGGGTTTGCCAGAGGATTCCGCAGGAAGAGCGAAACCAGTGTAATATCGCAGGTAGTATTTTTTTTGTTCGGTCGGGGATCCCTTCAGGTGTAATGCACAGGTTGGGCGGAGTGAGGACTGACGGAGTTGGAACTTCTGAGATGGTGGACTAGATTTCCTGGAGGTTATTAATGAGCTGGACAATATTAGGACAATCTAGGAGGGAAAGTGGGTGTGAGGGGAATGATCACCAGTCCCCGGAGCACCACTATCTATAAATAGTGCATGGCGAAGAAGACTTTTATTGCTAGCCTCGAATTCTGGTAGTAAAATGGTTATAGTGTCACTATATATATATATTGTCTATGTCCACTCCTGGGAGCAGGAGTCCATTGGGGTTCATTCAGGTGTCCAACCAAGTGACGCTTAAAAAACCCCATCGAAGAAACAACTAGTGATGTTAGCGGCTAGCGCGAATGATAAAGTGGTGGTTGCAGTAAGCGGCAATCACCAGCGAATTCCGTGATCGATAGACCTATTTAAACAGGCAACCTCTGAAATATCTTGCGGAGAGAGAAAAACACATTGTGGCATTTGCCGTAAAAGTTCATGATGTCGTGGTCATTATGCAGTGTCTTGCAATCCAAGAAAAATCAGCAGCCTCAGTTTTCTGCTGACTAGGTCTTCCATCGCAATTCCAGTTTGCCCCCTCCACAAGTCTGACAATTTCTTTACGGTGCTAGTCCTGCCCTTTGCATTCCCAATATCTCCCGATTAAAAATATACTTTTCATCTGACTTCCCTCCAACAGAGGCACCGATAAGTCTACTCAGTTGTACTGTAAACCATATTTTTGAGACGAAACTTGCCATTTGTCTCCACTTCAAAGTTTTCCATCACCATGCACAGGCGGGCCCACTTGAATCAGTGTGTTTAGCGCCAGCAGGTGGAGTTAGGTCTTTTGCCATAGCGTAAGTCACGTATTTATATTATTCAGTGTTGTTTGGGTACATATGATCCCCTGAAACACGTCTGATAAGCTAATTCAACGTTAAAATGTGCGCTGAAATTTTAATTTTGCTGAGGATTTCGGTGATTAGTTCGATGGCAACTAAATTCTCTGCCACAAGCGGTATACATCATCGGTTCAGGATCGCTTAACGTGAATTACGACCCATCCGGCGGTCTTCTCGGTTTGTTTTCCGTAGAAAAACAAAATTTTCTCAATGTTTCGTGACGATCAATATTCATGCCACACCCAACCAGCACGATGTGAAACCCTGCTTTTTTATCTATTGCGTTTGCAGGCATGTGGGTCCCTTGAAGACTTTTCAATAAACGGATGACTCCAGCACTGATGCCATGCTCAGGGGCTTGGACTTAGCATTTCGTTTTATCCAAAGCAGCTGGCTGCGTTACACATGGTCTGCAAATAATTGTTCCGTGCGCACAGCATCTAAACCTTAATGTGTATACAAATCTGACCGGCCTAGTTTTAATTCTTGTTTTTTCTGAAAAGACAAGACGGCACGCCGCACAAAATGTGGGCGGTGACAGCCTGTTTTAGGACGGTGGCACTTGCCCGAAAAACGTTCACGTTGTAATGCTGCGCATTGTTCCTGGAGACTTCGCAATCCTTCTGGTGGTGGCCGATCAATCGCGAATGCTTATCCAGCACCCTATTTCCAAGCCTGTGCTGTGCATGAAGCAATAGCTCTTCACAAACTGGTCTGCTCCATCAGACAGATAAACAGAAGTCACAGTGTAGCAAAAGAACTTACCTTCGGTTCTGGGATAAAGTGTTAAGGATTCCGTGCACATACTAGTTGAGTCGGCCGGCCGTAATCCTGGAGGAAGAAAAATTCTCTGTGTCGTAGCTTCTGACGCGCCTTTCAAGCTCCAGTTTCGCCACCTGGGCTGCCAAACTCAATACTGCATTGTGATACTCGTACAGTTGTGTCGCAGTGCCTAACTTGACATTACGTAGCGAGCAGACTTGGATTTCTGGCCCCGGAATCTCCACGATCAACAGCATAACTACAGAAGAGGGAGGCTGGTAGAGTTTTCAAATTTTGTAGGACAAATCCAATATCCGAATCTGAAATGTATTCTAAAAACACTTTAACTACCACTACTTAGTATTGGAAATGTGGGCGTACCAAGTGCGCCACATTCTGACCCTTCACATGGAGGTTGGAATCTTTTCGGGGAGTCTCTGCCATCGCTCGAGCTCGAACCAAACTGCTTAACCCAACGGAATTTCAGGACTTGGTTCACTGCTCTTCCATGCCCAGAGGCCGCAAATTCATTGCGATCCTAGAAATATGATGGGCATAATCACTGACAACGCCAGACTGATCGATAAGGGTTAAAGTGCGGGTGGGCGGACGGACGCTCCGAAAATCTCAGGACGTTCTAAAAAACTCGTTTGGCGCAGACTAAACCGCAGCACGATTGTGGCTTAACTTCCGGCTCTTAGCAGAGCAAAACTGCTTAGTGGGCTCGTAAATTGTGATTGAAAGAATTTAAGGTTCACCAAACATTTGGGTCAGAACGGAACTCTGGAAAACTACGACGTTTTCAGTATTAGCGCTTCATAGTGTAGAGTGTGTCTATGTATGTTTAATTATTCTGCAAATTATATATATGGGTGATTTGTTTGATGAAGAAAATATTCGAGGTCATCAATTACCACTGACTGCGAATACGTTGCCTAATGTAGTGGAATATCGTGATTAAAGGTGAATCGCTTTCAATGGACGTAATTTGCAGATACTTCTGCAGCTGAACTAATTCACTGAACATTCCATAAACTACACAACTTTATGGATACAAAATATGCGGAGCTTTTACTCCTGTAAATAATTTTCGCTATTTACATCGACTTGACTGGGCGCATACAGAAATGTGCGTTCAGGGACCCCGATAATTGTTATTCCCCGTTAACGCCACGGAAGCCGTATTCATTATTGCCGGAAAAATCCTGCCAGGTTAGAAGAACCTAAGTCTTTCACATGTTGGTGGTCTGTGCAGGTTTGTTTTTTAAAAAGAAGAGTGCTCCATCTTAACTTTCAAAAACTGTCCGGGCGATCACATCGTTGATCATAGCGGACAGCTAAACGGACCTAGCTGACGCACACGACTAGCACGTGGCTAGTGGTCTACATTACCGAATCAGCGTGCCGGAGCGCACACATCTAACACTACCGAGAAAGGGCCCAAGTTATACAACACAAAAAGTTGAATCGTACTGGTCATTTTGACGAGTACATTTGTCTTTCCGGGGAGCGTATGGCCTTTTTAGTGCGCAGTGTTCAATAAGCTATGCACGTTCTAAAATGAGAGGAAGATATAAGCCCGGTCATCCAAATATTAGTATGAGGCGGACGGATGACAAACTGGGAGCAATACTTACCCTACAGAGTGAGTACCCCAGTAGCGACAATCCTGTTTAGTCTTGTTTACACAGTGCCATCTTAGATGGCTGATTTGCATTGCATGATTTCATGTAGCTTGTGGCCTACTGGCTATAAAAGACAAATCGAGGGTCCGTGCTGCGAAGTATTTACAGATCCTGCCGGAATCTGTGTGTTCGTGTTTGGAAAAGCAAAAAGCCTATTGTAAGCTATTGTTCAAGAAAGCCATGCGGTAAAATAAGTGCCGACTGTTCGCGCAGTGTGTCTACGACCAAAAATACACGGATTTTATATGATACCTATGTGCCTCAAGATGACTTTGCTAATTTGAAGTAGCACAACGTGACGTCGCAGCCAAAGACTACTCTTGCAGCCCGCAGTTATGCCGCCAACTTATTTACAATGAAAGATTTTACTTGATATTGCCCGGATTATTTCCCCAAAGAATCCCAATGGTTTATGCGTGGAGGCAAACTGCTCGCTTCCATGAATGCGTACATAACCGAACATCCGGGACCCATGTTATCCGTGATCAGGAATGCATAAAACCTGTATCTACAGGTCGGATGTTAGCGGCTTTAAACAACGTACTGAAACCCGTTTTTTTACGTGCCTTCCGTCAACATTTATTGTGTCCGAGAAGCACGGAGACATCACTATCTGCTGCCATCTGGAGAAGCACATGTGGCCACAGTGACATTCTCCTGACTGCGGAACAAACACGCATCTGGTCTCCCGAGGTTCTGGCAGGGCCAAAAGCATAACACTTACCGCAATGAAACAACTATGTGGCACCTACTCAGCAGAGATGGTGAACACTTCCGCCGGCAGTTGTACATGTCCTGAGTGATAAAAATCCAGCCGAATTCGTCAGCCACAAACTGCCACACCTTACACGACGGCATTTCATACTTCACCAGAGCCCTGCAGGTGCCCAAATCCTGTTCGGTTAGCCGTTGATTTACCGGAAGCCGTTCGTACAAACCTAAAGAGCTTTATGGGCGTGTTCAAGATAATAAGAGGTGAATGCAGTGGTTCCCTTGCCTCCTCAGAAAAAACGCACTGGAAAGCCGGTGCTTCGCGTACTGTTGTTATCAAAAACACGCTAAGCTTACTAGCTTCTTCGGATTCCTACACTTTCGGTTTGTATTGCAGGCCGCCCGTTATATTTGTAGTACAGTCGTCCGTAAGGCAAAACAGCGCTGGTGCTTTGGTTGTCAGATGAATGCACAAATACCAAGTGGTTATTCTTCATTTATTCATTTAACACCTTCTCAAACGCCGTTAAGGAGGAAAAAGATACAGCCCCAACCTCTCAACAAAGCCACTTCTGAAGCCATAACACGCCACTCACGAGAAGCACACCTAAATAATTTTCATGAAACTATGGGGTTTTTGAAGTTGTGACTTTAACGGCGACTTAGTCTAACCCGTTTACACCTTCCGATACTATGTTGTTTAGATGAACGTGACTCCAAGGTCATAAATCAATACACATTTGCATTTTGCTGCCGGTTTATGAGAGATAAATCAAGAAATCGCGCTTTGGCATATTGCGGCATCCTGCAATGTTCTTTACGAAGGAAATATCATCCACAGAATGTCGATTTTAATTCCAGTCATAAAAACACTAGAACAAGTTTTGCATGCGTAAAAACCCTTAAACATAACAAATTTGTTCAGTAAACATCTGCATACCACCATTTTCGGGAAGCTGGCCTCCCGTTCTGTGTAGTGTCGAGAGGGAACTTGATGCATTATGCAGCAATAATGGTAGCATATACCTCTGTGAATGATGTCCTTCGCTGACATGTACAACCAGTCAGCAGGTAGCGCAGCGTTACGAAATAATCGCATGTTAAGTAACAACACAACAGCATCTTCGTAGTCAGAATAGATCATCATGCCCAAATTAACTAGCGAAAAACAAGACCGACCACTGTCGGTCACTGTGATAACAGCAGGCGGTTTTACCTAACTTGGAAACTTATCGTAGCTGCCAGGAATAGAGAGCGTAGGTAAACCTGACGGACATTGCTTGTCTACCGAAGCCCTTGGAGAACTTTCCATATGTTTCCGTAACGTGTCTGCCCCTTCCGCACTTCCCGTACGCGACGGCGCAAAAAATAAACGGTTGACAACTATCACTTCAGCTGCAAGCCGTCTTCCCACAGATATTTATATCGTAGGCCGAACCCCATAAACAGCCTTCTGCACTTAAGTAACGAGCAAACTATAATGAAAGCAACTTTTGTCGGACGCCTGTGCTTTCGGCCTGAGCTTGCCTTGGTTTTAGTAAGTATCCTGGGCTATCCTCTTATGCATAGAAAAATACGTTGATAGCAGAGCAAAAATTTTAACAGAGACTCACCAAATACACCACTGCAGTGGTTAGGAACTGTAACGACTTTTGACTGCCTGTTATTTTGGGCCGCAGTCTAATTCACACCCCAGTGCTTTCTAGCAGGCCTTTTTGACAATTATTTTAATTTTGAGCCTCGGCTTTTATTGCCTTGTTCGAATTGTAGCAGTAAACCAACGTGCGCCCTTGACGGATCCAAGAATTTCTTTGATCCACGCTGGTCTTAATTTGTCACGATTCCTTGGTGAATCCCAATTACAGTGACAACCACAAACGACTCACTCAAGATGTTTATGTACAGTGTTGTCCACCAACCCAAGTACGGCGTCGCGATGACAGTATCGCGACTGCTATACCCACTCTGATGGTTTGCCTATCGTTCACCATGTCCCTAATATTTCCCGAACGAGCGCGTTATGTGGGCCCACACGAGCGTCCTAATCCGTTTACTTTGTGCCAGGACTTGAAATCACTGGCCACCCTATTGCTCTGTCTGTTTGTTATGCCCATAAACCCACCAATCCATCCAACGGCACTATCAAGGATTTGGTATACCCATGAGGTTTAAACCCCGCCCTGATCCCGATGTAGTGTGTGCCGATCATCATAAAAAACAAAAACTTGCTGGTTGTGATGAAATCCTTGGCTTTGTTTGGCGGTGCATCTGCCCAGATCACCGAAGAGTTTTCCCTATGCAGGTCGCAAACGGCTGTCTCATTTTGTGTTTGCGCGGACATAGAAGGCAATTAATGTTCGTAGTATTTATATCATTTCAAAACCCAATATAAAAGAAAGCACTAAAGAAACCAGCTCCTCCACAAACTTCCCCACTGTCTTCACTTAGACAGTGCGAAACCACTGGCAGCCATTGTAGCGTGGGCGAGTCGACGCAATACGCTGTAAGGCAACGGGTACACTGGGTTAGTTCAGACACAACAGCACGTGGAGGCACAGCAAGCACGACGCACGGATAGGAAAGCAGAACGACCGCGTTGCAAACACGTGTATTCGACCCCGGAACCGAAACCGAAACAACGGGTACAGGTCACGGGAATTACAGAAAAACAGGTCAAGGTCACTCAGGGGGGGGTGTACCAGCAGGCTACTCCTCCCTGTCCGGCGCCCGTGGTGACTCATCCGGTATACCTGTAATTGGGAGAGAGAGAGAGAGGTGTACACGTAAGGCCATATGTTAAACATGTGTAAGCGGGAACAGTCAAGTTTCAAATGCGTTACACCATTACAAAACGAATTTTGCGCCCGAAGGGAACCTCGGGTACATTCAAACAACTTCCGACAAAATTTCGCCCGCAAGTGGTCGCAGATAAAAAAGATTTCTTAAAATGTCTCTAGTGCCAACAAAATCAACCGTCCTTTTTGTTTGCATTTCGATTCCCATACATGGTCGGGAGATCAACATGGGGTGTGAAACCGGTGAAATTAGTCTTTGTCGTGAAGCCTTGATGCTTCAGCTAGGTTACCGGAGCCTTACATTATGACACGGGATGCGCTGGGGTTGCTTTATTCGATGGCCAGTTTTTGTGCAAACCGTTGCAGACGCCAAAAAGTGACACGTAAAACACATTCCTGGCCAGATGCAGATGAAGCAGCACACACGGCCAAGATTATGCGACCGCTCTAGATATACGAAAATGCTTGTTGTCTAGCAATCCATCAACACACAAAAGACTTCAGTGGGAAGTCCGTGCCAGCTGGTCTACCAAGAAAGGTCACACAACTCTGGATTGTAGTCCACCCGAGGTTTTCTCTGTGTGTGAAAGCTAAGTAGACCTGTTAGTTGTCTCTAATAAAGGCTCTCGGCGTGCAACATTGGAGCCCTTTGGAAGAAAATTTAACCTGCATTTTTGGGGGCATAATGACTGGATTTTTCTGCTTTAAGGCGGGATTTATCAAGCATGAGCAAGTGTGATGGTGCACGTGGCTCCCTCTGATATTGTCCGGTGCGTTTTCTGTCAGACAATGAGGGTGCAAGTGGGACAATATTTCGCATCATGCTTGTGACCTATGTGTACCAAATGACGGTTTTCTGTTTATTCAAAATAACTCGTGAGCATGAGAACCTCCCATTCATTTACATACACAGCTTGTGAATCTTATATCTCCACTTGCTTTACTTCATCACAGCGCCGTACAAGACCTTCGCCTTGGCACGAGGGTTGGCCGATCCCATCATACGTGTATGTAGCATTGCGAATTTTTAGCCAGATGTGTTGGGCATGTTCTAAATCCTATCATGACGCACGTGTAACCGCAACGCTAATCACATTCACAAGAACGGTCTAGAGAGTGATGGTACAGGCTTGGACCAGCGGACCGCCAGTTCGCGTCTTCTTGTTCGGTACGCGGACTTTTCCGCTGAGCGTGCCGACGAGTTACAGACTTGCGCACATTTTGATGCTTGAATCTTGTTGGGCACATATGTCTTCTTGTGTAAACAGTACCCCAGACTCATGAACCCAATTTTCTCCTTGGTATTTGGGATCGTCATATCTACGCGAGACTCGAATTTCCGTATCAGAAGCCAAACACACAACGCTGTCTGTGGATTTTTGAATCGGGTGGCTATTCGCCGAGGAAAGATTTCGTAACGCACTTTTTCAAATGTCTGGGACCATATGGTATAGCTAAATGTGGGCGAGGAAGACAGACCGAATCCACTGCCCTGCATATCGCATCCGGTGTTCAAGAGAGTTTTAGGAAAGGTTACGATGACTTTAATGACAGTGCGGAGCCTGCCGTAAAGCCACTCTCTGCGTTTTAGGGATGTCGGATGAGCAACACTAAATGTACCCCACTCCAGTACCAATAGAAATGGTTGGTGGTCATCACAAATCTGCAGAATACGCGCAATAAAAGTCTGGGTTTTGGCGCCCAAGTATGACACACCAGCCATACTAGCTATTAGTGGACTAGGTTGACCTCCATGTGCGCTAAAGCTTCCAGCCATCATGAATATGTAACTCTTTTTCGTCGATAATTCTTCAGTAGAAAATAGTTTTGGACAAATGGTGGCCAAGCTTGGTCAGTGCACAAGGGATTGAGTATTACTTCGGCTTGTGCGAATTCTTATGAAGGTGAAGAGTCGGCTGCCCATATTCGAGTCAGTATTGGTTATCGATAGAGCGTAGAAGCCTCCGCTTGTGACCTGAGTCATGCCAAACTGGAAACCCTGTCGCAGTCAAGGAAGGATCACCCGAAGTACACCGTCGATAGTGCTTGGAAAATAAAACTGCCCTGGGTCTGACTTCTTTATCTGGATTCGTTTTCCGGTATAAAGACGGTGACTGCCTACCTCCAGTATACCGAGAATGCGCTGAGGAGCAGCTCCCTGGCCAATGTCAATGCTATACCTTCAACGCCGCGAGGAGTTTAGGCGTATAGCGGCAAAGTTGAGCAGTGACGTGTGATTGGTCACGCTTCTGGACATTTAAGTGAAGTGCGTTCAGCTCGGATACACAGAAAAAGGCTAGTGATGAGTGGGCAGGGGGGAATTTGTTAGTAGCCATGATGGTAGTTTGGAAGCTTCAGCGGTTGTATGTTTCCCTTATCCGCCGCTGTATGGCGTGAATACGTTCATCAGGCCCATTTCACATGGCAAAAGGCTGGCGTTCCTTGATGACGCGTTCGACCGTGGACTGTATGGTTGCATGTAAGCTTACAGCGCCAGGGTGCTGAAACCCAGGCAGGAGAATCATTGCCATCTTCAGCCAAAAGCCCTTGGTCTAAAAGCCTGACCGCAGAGCGGCGATGAGTGGCGTAAGACTAGTGAGAAAGCCAAACTGTCATCCCTGCCCTAAAAGCCAACCTTCTTTTTACATAGTATATCGGATATACATCCATCAACTTGGTGTAAAAAATCTGCGGACACCATATTGGCGCACTACAGTAAATTCCAATAAGTCACGGGGTTCTCAAACCGCCGCACAACAGCATGATCCAGATTCTTGAAACCGACCACCTTATTAGGGACTCCTAGCATTCATTTGTAGCCCTAGTACATGGATGGTTCGCTCGGTTTTGGTATTGCGTGGGGCTTACTCTGTCATCTAAGTCAGATAGCGTCCAGCGTTCGCAGATTTAGGAACAAGAAACAGGGTAAAAGTGTGCAGTAGGCACCACATGATTGTTTGCAACGCGTAGTGTGCATTGACCGTTAAATTTAGAGAAGCCTCACTGGCACAGCCGCCAAGTTATGTTCCGCGATCTGCCTATCAACGTACGTACCATAGCTCACGAGTATTCTTTTGTGTCCTGCTAAAGGCCGGACACGGTGTTAACTATTCCTAATAATTCCAAAGAATGCTGTAATGAGCAAACGGTATCTTCGAGTGACGCATAATACCAGAACCTCCGGGAAGGCAAAACAAAGTCGGAGCTGGGTTTCTATACGGTACTTTTAATGTGAGACATAAATTCACAAATTATGCAAACCTCGACAGCAGATACTCGTCCAAAACAAACGGTACAATTGGGCTACAAAAGTACGAACCAAAGGAGCAAACAGGCTCCCACGTGAGACAGTCACACGTGTATAAGTTCGGCCAAAAATGGCCGGATGACCTCAAGGCCAAATGAGTGAAGTGGTAAGGACAAACAAACGCCAGTTCATATGCACGCACTAAACACAAAAGTGGAGCAAAGTTAAAAATACAGACAGAATAAACGTGAGGAATTTCAAATGTCAACGTAATGGACGATACAGGTGCCCCCGGAGAATTTAATGCCGCTGACGCTCCGCCTTCAAAAAGCAATATATATCCCGAATTTTTGTATGGAGCTACCCAAGGTTTCAGGGCTGATCTGTCTTGAAACCTACAAATGCTTCCCCGAATCTTTCAAACTAGTCATCTAAGTTAAACCAAGGTGCTGGAATTCTCACCAACATTGCCTGATTTTGCAATTCCTTCAGATGATTCTTCTTTGTTTACTACAAAAACCTCGAAAATGACTGCGCGGCACTTACCTTGTTATGTGTTGCTCATGCTTTAAATATACAACAAATAGGGTCAAACCAAGGTCCCAAAAGAGGATGCGCTTATCCACCCGAGCAACATTTGTCTAAATGGAACCCATTTTCATGCGATAGACGGTAGATACGTCCAACTTAATTTGGCGACAACGCCTCTTGAAACTTACCGAAATTTGGCACCTCCCGAGACCCAAGGAAGCTGGGTTCTAAGTATACTTTCGGCTGAGTATTGACACGTTATATTCATCAGGAATCTTGTTATTTGATTTCTGCCACATCTAACTATGACTTATACCGCCCACCAAACGTGAACCGAAATCAATTTCGAAAAACTATGGAGTATTCGAATTTGTGGGCTGTGTGGGGAGTAACTCCAACCTAATCGAACGTTGCAGTGATATGTTGCTTAGACAATTTTGTGCAAATGAGCGAACTTTCAAGTCGCCAACTCCCTCAATGCATATGTAGTTATCAGTTTACCAAAGCAATCACGAAATCAAATCGCAGCATACTTCAACGTTGTGCCGAGTTTTTCGAATGGTAGATAACTTTTACGAAATACTCCTCAGACATAGTGACAAAAGGTGATTTGTTAACCGAACTTCGTCACAAAATACACCTGGAAAGCTCGCCTTCCTTGCAGTATAATTATTGAGGACGGCTTGATTCGTTCTTCAGTATTGAGGTGAGTATGCATCACCGTGAATGATACCGATTCTAAGCTATGCGCATCCATCCAGAGGATATCTGTATGTGAATTATCAACACCCCGATGCGATGTCTTTCCTCTCACACATCCGGAAGCCTCAGATGATGAAGACCTTATTACGTTCGCGAAGTTCTGGTTATCAAAAGGACCGGTTAACTGAGTCGAATGCGCCTTTGAACTCCGGGAACAGTAAAATTGCGGGTCACTTGTAAATGCAGCGTTCCAACAGCTGACGAAGTGTGATGATTTGGTCAACGCAACACCTACCAGACCAGAATCTTGTATACTTCTCTCCAGCCGAACTCTGCTGGTCTAAATCTGTCACAATCATCATCGGAATCTTAAATTCTCTGGCAGTCCCAACTGACCCACCCATGACCTTCCTGTACACGGACCCAAGTACGACGTTGCACTAACGGTACCACAACTGGCATACCCAGTCTGACGTCTTAGGCGTAGTTCAACATTTCTCGTATTTCCAGGCCGAGCGCGGTGTGTGCACCAAGAATACCGTCTCAATTCGCTGAATTGCCAAAGTTCCAAAGTTTTGTCCACCCTATTTTGCCGTCTGTTTGTGCTGCTCACAAACCTGATTGTTCCCATCACATTGTCAAGGCTCCACATAAAGGTGAAAAAACCTTATCACGCACCCTATACAGCGTGTGCTGACCATTATATGTAAATCCACCAAAAGTGTTAACTGCGTCCAGTTCCTCAGCTTTGTCTAGCTATAGGAAACTTTCAGCTACATAAATCGGTAATGTCTGCTCCAGTCTGAGCTTGCGCGGACAAAGACGGCGTAATTAATGTTCATGTACACACTATAACAATTTCCAAATACAATAGAAGAAAAAACATGTGAAGAAAATTACTGTCTCCCAAAATTTCCTACCGCCTCCACAGCGACATCGTGGCGAACCATGGCAGGCATTAAAAAAATGCATTCCGCGCCCAAAGTGGACTTTGAGTGCGCATAAACCAATTTTCGCAAGCCTGCGACTGCTTGGATGGATTTTAGGAATTTATGTGAAAGTTACCTTCATTCAAAATACGGTTTCAGAGAAAGTTTTGGTGTGATTCTAAGGGCCGTCGTAAACTATTGCGTATGAACAAGCCTCTGGCTCCGATGCTCGCTGAACACGACCTTGGCGATTGGTGCGGTCAAACAAACAAGGTGGATCAGTATCACTGCAATGGTGTGTGTACTCAGATATGTACCTATAGGTACATATATTTTGTGGGGAGAATTTAGGGTTGCAAAAACCAAAACTCCAAGTGACACGGCTTAGGCAGACAAAAACCACCGACGTACTACCCTACTATGACGTCCAATGTAGGAACAAACCGAATTTGAAATGTTCCTGAGTTCATATATTTCCAGCGTGGGAGCATACAGCGACTGCGCTTATGGATCAGCGAGAAATCCTGGAAACCTCAGGCAATCTCAGTTGTTTGAATCGGCGGAACGGTCATTTGCGCGTTTGCCCCGAATTTCGTCGAGTTCTGCCTGCACGGCTTTTTCCCGCAGCATGCATCGGTGCAAGATTAAGGAGGCGCAATAATGCGATCAAATTTCATGTGTGTTGTGGCGCAGCTATGGAAGTGAATAAGAACTCAAGCGGCATGCTTGGACCATTAGAAATCGGATCATCCTGATATGGTCTCATTACAGCTCCCAAGCCCGTCTCTCGTTTAGTGTCCACGGCCGCATGTGCTGCGGTTTAGTGTTGGCTCTCTTCTGCCATGTGGTACCTCATGTCGAATGATCACTGTTGAAGTGATTTGAAGTATGCGCGCGTTTCTGCGGCAAGTTCCCCGAAAATTTGCCTAGTGGATATTTAATCACCGTATCGACGGCTGCAACTCAAGCAAAGCAGGTTCGACTGCACAGTGAATTGCGGAGGAATTAAATTAAATTGGAATCCCGCTTTTGACCACCAAGCTTATCTTATTCAAAAAGAAGAAGACAGGTTGACCGTGCTGAAGAACAGAATGCGAATGAGGGCTAAACAGGGTTTTAGTGAACCACCATGTGGTGCTGTCCCATCAGTTTATTTCAGTTCGACAATCTTGTACGGAGGTGCGGACCGCCGCAAATCGTCCTCACGTTGTAAGGTAGAAAGGGTACGGGAGAAAACAGCGAAAAATTACGGGATAGGGGGCTGATTGAAAAGAGCCGAACGTACACAGTAGCGCCACTGCCTGACAACACCATGTTGGCGCCTTACTCTAGCCGGTTATTTTAATGTCAGATCAGTTTCTTCGCCTAAGTTTACCACGTCCACTGGTGCAAGACAAGGCTGTCCTCTCTCACCTTTCCTCTTCAAATTTGTTATTGATGTGCTGTTTGAAATTTCTCTGTCTGCCTCTGAAACCTTGAGAGTCGAAACGCTTCATGAATGTTCCCTCAGACATTGAGTATGCAGACGATATTGCTCTCCGTTCAGATCCTTCAAAAATGCAAACCGTTATGAGCAACCTAAATAACTGTCGCACGGTTTGGCGTGCGTTTCACACCTGCAGTGTTAAGTAATACTGCAAGATTGGGTGGAATCAAGCCCAAACTTCATGCTTGCAGCCGAGTCAATCGATGTGATAGATGAATTTGTTTACCTCGGTAGCTGTATAGGTCCCGGTGGACTGGCAGGATATGAGGTTATTTCTCGAATTGGGAAAGCCAGAACAGCTTTCGCCAACCTCCGACACCTATGGCGCCGACTCGACGTCAGTCTCTCTGTAAAGGGCAGAGTTTTCAATGCGGCGGTGCGCTCCATACTGCCTTTACGTGCAGAGGACACAAGAAAGATGTCAGTGTTTGACCATCGATGTCTCCGTAGCCTTAGTCGGGTCTGGTGGGAACATTGGATCACCATAATCATCGGCAGCATGACATCAGTGTTCAGCACTGATGCTTCGCTGCCGTACAAGAACATCGGATTAGCAATGTTGAGGTACGCCAGATGGTCCTGGAAAGAAGGAACTCTCCCGCGATAGATGCATTACCCACGCTCCATAGGTTACGCTGGTTACGACATGCACCCGGTATGCCAGAAAACCGTCTGCCCCACAGAGCTCTTTTCGCCCACCCATGCGCTGAGTGGAAGTGACCGAGTGGTGGACAGTGTATGGCCTGGCAACGAAGTATGAAAACACTAGCCAATAAACTGACCGCCACCTTGGATGGGGACCCCGGGACTCAACTCATAAATGGTGAATTACACGGGAAGACATGAGTGATCGAAACTGTAGCAGCTGGAACCAGTGTGTATGACAAATGGTTTACGGCTGAATTGGGTTTGGTTCTTTAATCTCCCACCTCAACTCAAATCGTTCAGCTGTAGCACCCCTTCGGTGCCTAGCTGTCATGCCAACTAAAGGAGGCACGAGGGCTACGGGGGATACTGCCAGATTGCCCAAGTCTAAGCAGGAGCAGTCGAGATGCTGAGGCTGGGTTCGAACCACGGACCTTTCGGCCAGTAAATTGGTGCTCTAACCACAGTCATCCGAAGTCGTTATTCGCTGGTGCCGCCTTGTCAATAGTTAGTCGAGTAAGGGTCCTGTACACTGAAAAGTTTGGCCGAACAGCGTCACAAACTGGAGTAAAGAACGAACTTCGGGGCAGTGGATAACCAGCTAGACTGATGAAGTGTCAGTTACGAAGGGTGTGGGTACCGGTGGCGAAATCCAATTGGAAATGGATTGGGACTGCTGTTATTCCGTACAAACCAAGAACATCGGAAGTCATTCGAAGGAATCTCAACACGGCCAACATAAGAGTAGCTTTCCAGAACGGAAACACTGCGCTCTGCGCTGGCACAATTGGAGGATCGTCTCCTGGTGAACAGAACTAGGAGTTGTACAAATTTAAGTGTAACAACTGTACTAAGGTCTACATAGGACAGACGGCCAAGGAACTTCACACCAGAGCCAGAGAGCACAATAAACAGGTCGCCGAGAAACGCGGGTGAATGTTGATCATTACTGAGAGACTCAGCAATGGCGGAGCATTCACTTATGTTTCGATCACGCAGCGAACAAACGATAATGTGCGGGGATTGTGACGATATTCTATCCCCAGCTGTGTTGCCTGATCCCGACTCTTAGAACAGCGGAATAGTAAGAAGACGAAACCATGGAAATGGACGAAACCATTCTCCGAACAACAGGCGATAACGAAAAAATGAAAATGATATATATATATATTCATAGTTTGACCTTGAAAAATGCCGGAAGTTCGTTAGCACACAGAAAGATACAGAGTTTTTCGGGATATTGATATCTCCAACACCTCCCCTTGTAAGAAGTCAGTAACAAGCTTGACGCGGGTCGACCTGGGTACGTTCCGGTTGCCGTCGGCGTCGGTCTATCCACCGCCTGGATGAAGCACAGGGCTGCCGGCCACACTTTTCCGAAGCTGCATCAGCTTTCGGCTCAAAAGTATCGAGCAATATGTCCAAAGGTACGTTACCCGAACATACTGGAGTTTCCGGCGTGCTGTTAAAGTGGAGTTGGTTTTGATGTCTGGTCCAGGTGTCTGGACCAAGCGACACATCGTACATCACACTACCGCGTTTGCGCAGGATACGAACTGTAATCCACGCATCGTGTCCCGGGCGATAATCACGAACCAGTACGAGCGTTCCCACCTTGAATGGAGCTCCCGCTGCCACGAGTATGGACCTTGACTCAGTAGACTGTGTTGGTAACATGGAAGGATGCACAGTTCTCAGCTAACGACCCATAAGTGCCTCTGCAGGTGACTGGTAGTTCGCCAAGGCATCATTCGGGGTCGTTTGGTACACAAACAGGAATCTCTGAAGGGCTCCGTGGGAGGTCTCCCCTCGAGCTTTAAGCAAGGCTCTTTTGAATGTGTCGGCAAACCTTTCTGCTTGACCATTCGATTGCGGGTGGTACGGTGGTGAACGAATGTGCGTTATACCATGTCGGGTGCAAAACCCGCGCGGAGGTGAACTGTGAACCATTGCCTGAGACGATGGACTCCAGCCAGCCATGCTGACTGAAAATGTTGGATAACACACGCAGCGTACTAGATGTTGGACAGGACACCGGAATGATTTCTGGCCACTTGGAAAAAGCGTCAATCAAAACCAAATAGGAAGTGCTACGTATCCATCCTGCGTAATCAATTTGGACCCGAGACTAAGGCTTCTCAGGTCGAGGCCAGGGAACCGCTGGTTGATGTGGTGGCTTCTTGGCAGCTTTTTCGCATCGGGAGTAGCGTTTTACAAACTAAGCAATTGTTTGCGACCGACAGTGCATCTCGGCGATGAAGGAGCTGTCGAAGGTAATCATCTTTGAGGTTCGGAGGTTATAGAGAATTCATGAACTGGACCGCCCTTTGAAGCGTCGGGTCAGCCATGGTAGCTTGTTGAACCTCTGTCACTAGCACGGGTAATGCACTAACAGACTGGACCAACTGGCGGCCGGCTGGGTCCTCGAAAGCAACCTGCGCAATAACCGTGTCTTCTCCGTGAGTTGGTTGATTGCTGATCAGGCGAGATAATGCATCGGCCTGACCGAAGTCGGTGGTGTGACGATATTGAATATCAAAGTCGTAGCCCAGCCTAATAAACGTGCATCTTTGCAGACGGTTGGCAGAGTGTGCGGGAACACCCTTTTTTGAACCGAAAATGGAGAGTAATGGTTTATGATGGGTAAGTGGGGTGAAGCGACGACCGTACAACAACTTGTGGAAACGCCGGACGAGGGACACTAAGGCCGACGCTTTCTCTATTTGTCCATATCGCTGTTCTGCTGTTGTTATTGATTTCCACGCGTGCATGATGGCCTTCTCTGATCCGTCTGGGAAGACGTGCAGAATGACGGCACCGACTCCAAAAGTAGAGGCATCAGCTGCCACGACGTTCGGTAGTTTTGGGTCGTAGTGGGTCAGTAGCAGATCAGAAATGAGCATCGCTTTTAGCCTGCAGAATGCTACTCGCATTCTTCTGACCAACGCCAGGGGACGTCCTTTCCAAGTAATTGATTTAGTGCCATCCTCATGGGGTGGCATCTGCTGTGTATCTCGAACGTTCTCCGGGTCAGGATGACGACCAGAGGCGTCGAAGATGAAGCCAAGATACTTCACTGTTGTCAAGAAGAATTGACACTTCTCAGGCGGAGGCAATTGTCCTGAATGCGCAGCAGGACGGCATTGATCCGATCAAAAAGCTCTTCGGGTGAAACAGCAACGATCAGCACGTCGTCAGGTATGCGACCACACCTGGAATGTCTGAAAGAACGACGTCCATCAACTGCTGAAAAATTGCTGGGGCAGTTTTGACGCCAAACGGGAGACGGGTGTATTGATACAGCCCGCGGTGTGTGTTGATTGTCAATAGTGGGGGTGATTCTGGTGCGACTTCAACTTGAAGATACGCTTCAGCGAGGTCGATTTTCGCGAACTTTCTGCCGTTCAGGACAGCGAATAGGTCGTTGGGCACTGGTAGTGGATAGTGGTGCCGCTTGAGAGCTGCATTTAGGCCTGTTGAGAGATCGGCACATATGCGGATGTCACCTTGGGTTTCTTCACCACGACGATTGGCGCTGCCCAGGCGGAGTAGGATAAAGGGAACAGAACGCCTCGTTGTTCCAGCCGTTGAAGTTCGGCATGTACCAGTGGGACGGAAGCGTACGGGACTGATCTCTTTGGACGGAAGACTGGCGTAGCACCCGGCAGGAGGTGGAGGACTGCTTTTGTCGCAGTGAACTGACCGAGATCGGTTTGGAAAACAACCGGAACTCACTTGATAAAGTCGGATGCATGATCTGGATGCGCCGTGAGAGACTGAACTGTATTGAAAATGATACTGATTAGAATGTCGGCTAACCCCAAGCGATCGAACCAATCAAGACCCAATAAGTTCAGCTCAGCTGCCCTTACATAATACGACCTCACGAATGTAGTTCCCCGAAAAGACACAGCATTGGAGCTCACCGGAAAGTCTTACTTCTCCACCGCAGGCACTGGTAGCAGTTCGAGCGGCTTATCTGATCGGAGGTTACCCGAGCGTGCGCCAAAGCTTCTCCGAAATGATTGTAATGTCCGACGCAGTGTCCAACTGCAGACGGACTGGATGACCATTGACGGTGACTGTGAGATACTTTCGGTGACTTGGGGTGCTGGTCTGGAAAGTAGCCAGCAAACTGAGAGAGGACCCAACAGGGTTTGATTTCTGTTTGGGACGGATGCGTGATGACGGCTTTGAAGCACCAGAGACCGTATCGTTCAGCTGTAGCACCCTTTCGGTGCCTAACTGCCATGCCACCCGAAGGTTGCACGAGGGCTGGGATACTGCCAGGTTGCCCAAGCCTAGACAGGGGAAGTCGAGAGGCAGAGGCAGGGTTCGAACCACGGACCTTCCGGTCAGTAAATTCGCGCTCTAACCGCTGAGCTATCTCGCCCCCCCAGAGACCGTATGCATCCATGACTGACAATACCCATATTTGTGTCCCACGGACTTACATTGGCGGCACCGATGATGCTTGTAGGGACAGAACCTGACGAAGTGCCAGGCTCCACAGTGCCAACATTGTGAAGGTGGTGTCTTCTTTGGGCCTCCGTTTTGCTTCGGACCAGAATCTTGTGAGGCCGATTTGGTCGGGCCGGAATTGACAGAGCCAGGCTGTTGCGTAGCTTGGTGGATTGCATGAACTTCGGAACCTCCATAACCCCCCAACTTGGACCATCGCGGTGTCGTGCTTCAGGTTGAGCAATCGTTGACATTCCGAGGTGATGGCGTGCAGCGTCATTGATGGGTCCTGTTCGATGCGGCTGAGGAGTCGGGTACGGATTTCTGCATCCTTGGGGGATTGTAGACCGCATATGAAAATCAGCGACCTCAACTGATCTTCCGTTAGCGATCCGAGTTTGAACTGTTCGCATTCCCGGTTCACAATGCCAGAATAAGTGAGAAAGTCGCCTGCGTCACTTTTCACCAGTTTCAGGCACCGATAACTGATGTTGAAAATTGACGTCTGCTTGCCAAATATTTGCGAAAGTGAGTGAACCGTTTCGTCAGAAGTGAAATCACGTGGGTTCTTTGGAAGAATGTAGTTAGTAGGCGAACCTTCCAACTATCATCCTGGGTTGAAAAGTCGATCTTGAACGGGCCTTCATAGCGACGAATCCAAGTATCAAACGTTATGCCAGCCGAGGGATCATAGCAAACTCGTTCATACTGCCAGCGATTCCGTCAACCGACTGTGGGACGCTCGACGCAGCCGGCGAAGCCAAAGACGTAGTTGATAGTCGCTCCGTAGGTACTTCTATGAGTTGCAGTTGTTGCTCACGTTACTTCGAGTTGATCTGCCTCCATCTTGCGTCGAAACATGACAGCACTGGACACGGGACACAAAATAGACTCAGAAAATGTTAGAGGTTTGAGGAGGGGACTACGGTCCGCGCCACAGAGAATGATGGCCGAGGTGGTGGAAATCGCCAAGCGTAGAACTGGCAAGTGTGCAGGACGGTTTTTGTTATGTTTTCGATAACGCAGCGCGGACTGTGATTATATGCTACCCCAGCTATGTTGCCTGATCCCGACTCCTGGTACAACGGAATAGTAAGAAGAAAATAGTAAGAAAACCTGGACACAACTGTAATGCTCCGAACAACAGGCGATTTACAGGTGATAGCGAAAAAATAGTGGAAAAATGAAAATGCCGGAAATTCGTTAACACAATTTTGGGTGGGATATTGATATCCCCAACAATTCTAGATCAGTCGAGCTGACACGTGATGCTATGTGGTTGTGAGAAAGAGGAGTCATAAATAGAAGTAGATCTGAAGTGCACTTAATCTCACCCACCTCTCAACGAAATCTGCCAGTAACACCCAAGGTGAATCATTAATTGAAGCATCTTTGAAGTGAAACATTAAGGAACCAAACCTGGTTAACACTAATTTGAAATTCCCCCAACTTGTCAACCACAATAATCGACAAAACCCGTCAACTGACATTGAACGCTGATCTAGTATGCTAATCTGAAGAGGTCTTACTGGTTGCTGCTGTCTGCTTTTAAACCTGGCCGACTTGGTGATCTGCTCACTTGGCCTGATGAAACTTTTGTGTCAAAAGCAAAACGTTGCCCGTTTAAAAGCTACTGATTGTTTGCCAAGCCGTTCTGAAACCTGCTTTTTTCTCTGCATGTAGTAAACCTGGGTCGACTATGCATATAAAATTTACTGTAGGATTGCAACGCTATCTGAAGAAGAGAGACGAACAAGCAACTGGAGGTGCGCGTTGCAGAACAGAAGACATGCTTTCCGTCATCAAATCTTTACTAATCCCATGCACCAGAAACTGCATGTCATCATCCATATTAGTAGGCACAAAAAGCGCACAGTTGGTATCATTGACTCCCTGGTTTCCTGTTGCGTAGGCCAAGTAGATGTGAAACTGTCACGGATGACTAATGTGTAAATAAGCATTCTCGTGCGTCTCATGCTTACTGCCAAAAAGCGCTTCCCTAGATCTTGAAGTTTTTCCCACTTGGTTTCCGTTACATCAAGCAGCTCATCCATAACATTCACTAACTGAATGTCAGTGAGGGTCCTGTAGAGATTTATTCTTACTGTCTACACCCTAACACCCGCTGCCTCACGGTTAAAACTTATGAGTCGGAGGCTAGGGGCAGGGTCCCCGAACAAAACCCGACCTCCTCCCACTTTCTTGTGGGTTAGACTTTTGAGTCAAAGGTTCAAGGTGGAGTACCTCAACCGACCCCCTTCTTCGGCTTGGACAACCGAGAAGTATTATTCGCCATTGCAACTCTTCGCTCGTCGGCCTTCCCCTACACCTTGCCCATCAAACGACACCATCCCACTTTCCGGTGATCGAAACTGTAGCAGCTGGAACCATTGTGCCAATAGTGTACGGTTTACAGTTGATAAACTGATTTGAATCGAGGGGACGGAAGGTTGTCGTCAAGTCCTCGCTCGTGTTACAACATGGTCCAGGTTGTTATGAAGGTTCCGTCAGCTCTGTCGTGTGCAGAACGATTTCGCTTTCGCGAGCAGACAGGACTTACGTCATCAACCATGGAATTTTTCTGACAAGAACGACAGTCTTCCTAGGATTGACCTTGGACACACCCGACTCATTGCACCTGTCGGTGGTAATTCATCGACACATTTAACCGTAAAGGAGTGTTCTATGAATTCGAGAATGCGTTGGATTCTGTCGATTGATTGGTGACCTTAACCGCACCTGCCCCAAAGTTTGTGCGTATAATGCAGCCCCTATATTCACACACTTTGTGAGTGTATAGCGGGAAGGAGTGCCGGAATGGTTGTTCACTCTCTTTATTCTTGTTCATCTTTGTCAGCGGTGGAGTAATGGGGCGAGTGCTGAAAACTCATTAAAACGCCGTTGTTCGCATCTTTACTGATGAGAACCCTATCAATCTGGGGTACGCAGACGTCATCGTCCCTGCTTTTCAAGACAAACTTTTGGTCAAACTGGCCACTCTCATCATCTTTCGGTGTGTGCTTTGCACCTCCAGAACGCGCAATGTCTGAGCGTGCCGGTTGCACTTCAAGGAGAATCACTTGAGATAGCTGTATTAAAAAAGTCGTTCAGCTGTATTACCGTTTAGGTGCCTAGCTGCCATGCCACGGGAGCTGGGATATTGCCAGGTTGCCCAAGCCTAGACGGGAAAAGTCGAGGCCAGGTTCGAACCACTGACCTTTCGGTCAGTGAATTCGTGCTCTAACCACTGGGCTATATCGCCCTCAATAGTTGTATTAGCTCTGATGGGCCTGTGTCTGATGAGGTCAGTATAGTCACCGATCAGTCATATCAGCTTTCGGTGCGTAGCCACCATGATGTCCGAGGACTGAGAGATACTGCGATGTTGCTCAAGCTTAGACAGGAGCGGTCGAGATGCCGAAGTTGGGTTCGAACCAAGAACCTTCCAGTCAGCGATATCTCGCCTTAACCACTGAGCTGTCTCGAGCTCAGTGCACGAGCTACAGGAATCCGAATCACGTTTGCTAATAGCGTCACTTGTGGTGTCAAAACTGCATATCACGGTCGTAAGTATCGCCTGTTGTGAAAAATAGCCTCTTCGGACCGATTATGTGAGGCGTCTCCATGGTTCTGACCACTGATGTCTCAGAGGTGTTGCTGGTGTCGGATCGTGACAGCGAATTCGTAACGAGGTAATTAGAAAACGGGCATTTGGATATGCAGCAGGTACTTCAATCGCGGAAAACACACAGCACCATCAACTACGGTGGCTCGGCTATGTGGCACGCATGCCGAAACACCATCTACCGAGACCAGCGTTATTCTCCGTGCCTTCTTCAGAATGGCGAAAACCACGAGGTGGACAACGTATGACATGGCAGAAGTGTGAAAGAAATTACGAAGAGTTTGGGTGTTGTTGGTGGGGTCCGTCTTCCAGGATGGAGTGCACGTGATATCCCCACCCCATCCTTGCGCTCGAATGTAAACACCGCAGGAGATAACGGTCAATCGATGTCGCGTGTTCCTGCTGTCAGTTTCTTTCTGGATTATCTGATTGAGCGTTTGGGGGTGTAGGCAGCAGGTGTAGACCAGCATCAGGTCTCCCTCACCCACTGTTTTCACCTTAAGGCCTTAAATGATTGGATAAACCTTGTGGTTGTACGGCAGTGAACTATCAGTTCCAACAGTGAACATCTGTTTGTGTGGAATAAAATTTTTAGCTACGTAAAAAGTCTGCCAGCTTGACGTGGTGCTCTGAGAGCGGTCTGGGGATACAGTCGTACTATCCTTTGTGATGGGAATGTTTCCCCCCCAGGCGACAAGCAGCGGCACTGCTTTCCTCGAAGAAGAACTGGTAACAAAAACGTTGCCCCTCAAAACTGCACACTGCTCGCCCAACGGTTGGCTGTGACCGAAATCGAATTATCCAGCAACGTCGAATCGCAATTAAGACCTACCAAGCAGCTGATGTGACTTTAAGCGCATCTGATAATAAAAATAAAAATAATCGTTCACCCTTTCGGTGCCTAGCTGCCATGCCACCCAAAGGAAGCCAGGTTGCTCAAGCCTAGACACGAGAAGTCGTGGGGCATTGAAGTCAGGTTCGAACCACGGACCTTCCGTTCAGTAGATTCGTGCTCTAACCACTGAGTCATTTCGCCATAAGCGCATCCGCTGTGCACTGTAACATTGGGAGTGAGGCATCTGTTCCTTATTCCCTTTGTCCCTGGACTAGGCTAGTCCCTTGCAATCTACCATGTGAGACTATTGGGTCATCCGCTTTGAGCCGACTTCTCTAGGAAAACCTTACCGCCGGCTGTCTTACAGATAAGACTATTGGGTCACCGGTTAGGGGCAAGCCTCCCGAACCAAGACCTTCCTCTGACTGTCTTGTGGGTCGGACTTCTGACTCAAAGATTCAGGGTGGGGTATCTCAACTGAACCTCCTTCCTCAGCCTGGGTAATCATCATCATGGACAGCATGGCATCACTGTTTAACACTAATGCCTCGCTACCGTACAACCCCGATTTATTTGAAAAACTTATTGTGAAAAAAGAGTCAAATTAGACGGAAAAGGGCTTTGTTGCTAGTACGTTACAATCATTCCGAGGTGTCTACACCTCCAGACACTAATTGAGGATGGAAATTGACAACACGAACGCCATTGACGTCGACTAGCAGCCATATCTTGCAGCGTCCCCAACAAGGCGCAGTGCGGATCACGCGGTCCCTATCCTGGAAAGCGTGCTACACCAACAACACCCAAACTTTTCGCACTGTTTCACACCTTTCGGCCACCTCGTGGTTTTCGCCATTCTGAAGAAGGCACGGAGAATAACGCTGGTCTCGGTAGATGGTGTTTCGGCATGCGTGCCACATAGCCGAGCCACCGTAGTTGATGGTGCTGTGTGTTTTCCGCGATTGAAGTACCTGCTGCATATCCAAATGCCCGTTTTCTAATTACCTCGTTACGAATTCGCTGTCACGATCCGACACCAGCAACACCTCTGAGACATCAGTGGTCAGAACCATGGAGACGCCTCACATAATCGGTCCGAAGAGGCTATTTTTCACAACAGGCGATACTTACGACCGTGATATGCAGTTTTGACACCACAAGTGACGCTATTGTATGCCTTTGACGCCACAAGTGATGCGAATTAGCAAGCGTCATTCGTGCACCAACCATACCATGTTGGAAACAGAGGTTCCCGACTGATCACCGGAGTTAAACAATGCTGGACCCGGTTGGTAGTTGCTCGGGTGACCCACTGGGAATATCGGGTGTTGTGGCCGTTCCTCCTTTTTCCATTCTTTCTCCTATCAATCACTATTCCCTTCAATCTATATCCGCTCACTACACTACACCGTTCCCTCTATTTTCAACAATTCACTTCAACCTCTGCACATCCTGCCTCTGGATCGCCAGAGGTGTGCAGCCGAAAGCGAGTGGAGAGTAATGGGATGGTTAGCTTAGCCACTGTGCCTGCACCTTGAATTTTTGTTTCTGATACACAGCACACATCAGTGTCACGTGAATCCAGTGTGAGAGGCGGAGCAGCTTGTTGACTTAATTGCTTCAGAGTGCGGGCATTAAGGCAGCCAAATGTATTTAAAAGATTGTCACCGAATGTTCCACTAGGTCATGCCAGAATCTTCGAGCTGTAAACGCTCAGTCCTGTTTGGCTGACATTCTGACCAATCAAGGCGTGTCTTCGTTTGGTCCATAGTCCGCACGTCACACATCCGTCCAATCGACGTTATGTTCGGTTATCAAGAGTGGCTGGCCTTCAGACAACATATCAGACCCGTACATGATATCCGGAAACTAGGTTTCTGACAATGGGTGTCTGAGGTGCGTGGTTAGAGGACGTTCCACGTCTCAGGCAACTACCGCATCAGTGCTGCCTTCACTAATTCATCCACGTTCGAGAACTCAGGGCGAACTATTCCCAGGATGGCACTGTCCTCTTAGAAGGCGGGTAAGAACCTGAGCCGCTCCCGTCAAATAAGACTTAGTGCGGCTTTGTCTTAGCCTGGAATACGGTATCCACTGCTGGAATCTGAAATGGTTCCCAGTTTGTGCGGGGCTGGTTTATGCTTGCCGTTCGCAGGTGTCAGCACTACGGTACATCTGTGATGCTAACTAATTCTGCCGCAGGAACCAGTCGCCGTAAACTACGTGAGCTCCGATCGGTAGTTAAGCTCGTATATAACCGTTATTTCATACTAACTATCGACTGATGGATATAAGCTAGTTTAGCTATTTTGCGCCGTCTTGACAATCAGCTTGCACCGTCATGCTCGGTATGGGGACGAGATGGCTCAAGTGGTTAGAGCGCGAATTTACTGACCGAAAGGTCTGTGGTTCGAACCTGACCTTCCCCTGTCTAGCCTTGGCCAACCTGGCAGTATCTCAGCCCTCGTGCTTCCCTCAGGTGGCATGGCAGCTAGGCACCGAAAGGGTGTTACAGTTGAACAGTTTCATGCTCGGTATGGATACCTGAAAGGTTTTTGTCTTCACGAATTGGACGTATGGTGGAAGCTTTGGAAGAACCCTACAGGTACGTTGAACTGCCGGGACCGGTCCGAAACATGCTATCTCAGGTGTTCAATCACGTTTGACCTCAGCGCATCACTAAATTCCTGCTCTGATAAATCAGAGGAGTAATCACTCAGTCCACATAATGTCTCATAAAGCTGGATGTTTACTATTTGTAAACATTTCCCTTCAGTACACAGCCGACACTGCGATAAGAATATCTCCGAAACAGACATCTGCGAATAGCGCACTCAAAAGGAAACATCTCTTCATTTTAGAAATGAAGTTTTACACTTTCTAAACGTAACACGCTACTCATGAGGTTGCTAAAAACAGCCCACGATTAGTGTCACTCTTCTTGGGGTTCATCAGGTAAGTGTGGTCCCTCAGTCGTCCTCAATCGGCTGTAGCGCTCTTTCGGTGCATAGCTGCTATGCCACCCAAAGAAAGCACTAGGGCTGAGGTTCTCCAGGCACAGACAAGGGCAGTCGATATGCTGAGGTTGGGTTCGAACCAGGGCCCTTCATCATCATCAACATCAGTATTGGCATTGATGCTTCACTGCCGCACAACCGCGGACTTTCCTGTCAGCAAGATCGCACTTTAACCACTGAACTATCTGGATCAGTCCCCGGTCTTCCCTCAACCGTATGTTCTACTTGACGTGGCCTGGTGCAGTGCATTCAGTTGGAGCGGACCACCATAAACCTGAAATTCAGCCGGATTAAGTTGAGTCTCCTGTCAAAACCAAATCCATATATGAATGAGAGTATTTGTGAAAGTTTGACATTGTTTCCTTCCTGTTTCGTACTTTGCGAGCAGCTCAGATCATACGCGTATGTTGTCTGAATCGGAACCGAACAATCCTATCCTCTTCTTAAAGTTTTAAATTGGGAGATGGTGGGCAGCATACTATAGTTCGCTTCGCTAGTTTAATTTTCTTCGTTTTCTTATATTGTAGGTGCGTCATGGTCAGTTATCATGACGTTCAAACTGTACCTAAGATTGCTCCCGGTTACATCCATGCCACACCGCGAGATATCCTGAAGTGGTTTGAAGACGCACCACCCTCCTCTCGCATTGAGTTTGTTTGTGGTCTGCTTCGTTTGTGCAGCCCTTCGGAATTACGCTTTTTCGGAAGCTGTCTTGAAGAGCTGGCGCGCCTTCACTACGAAGACCTTCGTGAATTGGAGTCGTTAGCCAACTCGACCGTGGAAGCCAGCACTGACGAATGTCTTTCAACCCTGGTACATGAATCTCTGTGTAAATCACCACCAGCTACAGAGGATTTGAATTGTAATAACCAGATCGAGACAACAAATCTCAGACTTGGCTCTCTTCCATTATCCTTGCGTGTGCTGGCAACCAACTCCACCCTGAGATCTCAGCTGATATTTCGCTTGTCATTGTTACAGTCCAGCAACGTAACCAGCGCCAATGCATACTTTGAGGCTCTGATAACAGATAAGTCCATTTCATCCGATTTCGTGCTGGTGTACGAACCTGTCCCACCACTCGGGCGAAATTCCCCGTGTCCATCTTCAAACGAAAGCGAGGATGAATCAACACACTTACCTGCACTAAGTACGTCCGAACGACGTGTGGTTGAAGAGCTTCTCCTACTGTATACTTTGGCAGCGTTTCACCCTGCATTTACTTTTGATCATCGATATCGTCTTTCCGCGTGTCTGTCCAAATTACGTAGTTGGGCTGCGCGGCTCAAAGGGGAACCAAAGGCATCTTGTCCGTGCCATCAACCCCACCGGTCCTACCCGAGTGCATCGACCAGTCCATCTCGGCACAGCCGTCAGTCCCGACAACCTCAACATTCGTGCACTGATTCTCACGGCTCGCGCTCTCATCATAACTTACCTTCGCCAGCAAAATCTTTATGCGGTACACCGAATTGTGACCTCTGTGCTCTGGTATCAACACAGCCCTATGTAACTTCAAGTTCAGCAAGAATACGCTCAACAAACGCATCTTCATTGCCTGTAAGTTTCAGGTCTGTTCGTCCTGCTTTAGCTTCTTGGTTCTCAGAACACCTGGTACCTATCTAGCCCTCGGGTTCCCACATTGCATTGCCGATAGGATTTTTTAGCAAGTGTGGACGCAAATTTACCTCGGTATCTCTGACATTGGTCATGTTTTACATTCCTTCGGGTGTTGCAATGCGCGAGCAACAATTAATACTGTTATACAAGCTAGTATTCGCTTGCCGCGAGAACGTTCAGTCTTGCGTCCCACGGTACACAAGTCCGTTTAGGGGAGTGAAGTCTGTCGCAACGAGCAGTTTGTCCTCCTTCGATATTCTGCTGAAGATGAAATATTAAGCATCCCTCCCAACAATGTAGTTGAAGGAAATGCACGTGCTGGTGGACCCAAGTAGACCACAGGTGCGCTTCATTTAGGCGTTCCTGAGTCATTATGTTATCGCTTCACGTCTAAGGATCGTGAGCAATCGTCCTTTGGATTTTGGTTGCGTAACATAATGTACAGAATCGAGGGACCTGAGTAAATCGGTGTGGTTCTCGATTGAGTCACGCACTGCCTGCTTGTCATGCACGTACTTAGTTACACCTCTCGGCAACATTAATTTAAAAAGACCACCTCAACTGTGGCGGTGTTTATTTCTCGTTGGAATGGAAATCGATTGTTTCAGAAAGGTTTTGGTAAATAATAATAAATAACAACCTTTCTGAAACGATGACTACTCAATCGGCTCCAAAAATCTTCCAAGCTTTTTAATTGTATGTGCTTTTAGCACATGGATGACAAGCCTACGATGCGTAGTGCACTCACAAAACACATTAATCCACTGAGGTTCTTTCACTGTGCATACCCGTCAGTATGGTTCACAAGGTGAAGTTGAATAGGGCTACCACTTAACATCCGTATACGTAACGTCAAACTGTGATGATTCAAGTATGCTGGACCGAAGTATGCGCATGAAAGCCACTTTGGTAGGCGGGCGAACAGTCAAAGTTGTGTTTCGCCGACACGAAATATAATTTGTTTTCTGTTTGTTATCACGCGCAAGTACGATCCACAGCCATGACACCCCGAATGGCGGACTCCTAACCAAATAATTTTTATGGACAGTAGTGTGCTGAAATCCTTATTTGCATGTACGTTCGTTTATTTCGGCCCATGTAGCCCAGCCGGTTGTAAAGTCTACTGAACAACTAAACGGTATCATTTTATCTCCTTATTGCGCTGGGATGTGGTGATTGGCTCATTGCTGGTTCTAACCTCCTAATTTCATGTAAGTAGATGAAAAGTCCAGGCCAGACCAATAGCTACTGCGTTAAGGTTGTCTACAGCGTACATGTAATTCAACCAGTATTTTGATAGTGTATACATGCGGGCCAGGATAACATCTGTGTGCTGTGCTTGTTGACTCCCCTGAAGCTCGAACGACCAAACATTTTGGACTTTACTCGGTATGGTATACGTCAAAATTTAGATTTGCTGGTCGGCTTCAGTGATTTTGAAATCTTCGTAAGCATAAAGCATGGCTTTATCTTGCATCTGATGTTTTCTGTCATCATCTAACGGTCATTATAAAATTGGATTTCGCGGTGCTTATGTGCGGTCCGAACTGAGCCGACACAAGAGAGAGTTTGATCAACAAGATTCGAATCGGCACTTTCATGTTTGACGATGGATGTATTGTTTGTGCATGTAAATGACGTGTAGGTAAATGCCAACTGAGAGCGCACAACTTTGCTAACCCATCAACTTTTCGAATGTATGTTGCATACTAGCTTGTCCCAGGTGAACTCAACGTCGGAACGATAGTCGATTTTGTAGATCATTTTACAGCTCTTGCCTACTTCGGTGACGCTTTCTGCTGAATTCACCATTTGACGTGAACTGAGATTCTGTTTTCCGAGAAAAGAGTGTAAAACAATAAAGCTTTGTATCTGTAAACTGGTCCAACAGTTGCCAAACACTTCACCCCTTCGCCTCCTAGCTCCCTGTGTGCGGTGCTATCGCACTGCGACTTAAGGTGTGCATTACGCATACACCGAAAACTGAACACTTGCAACAATCCTAGTACAATGACGTAAAATGTCCACCCCCAAAAGAATCACTTCCAATCCTATTGAGGGTACACACTAGCGTCCGCCGTTCAGCACTAATTGATGTAGGATTCCTCCTAGGAGGACCTTCCTATATGGCCCGGTACTTTTGGAGATTTCGTACAGAAACAATCACTATTGCGGTAAGCTGGTTTGTTGGGTCTTTTAGGTCCTAAAGATATGTGACCGGCGGTCATTCAGGAAATTTAGAATGCCGCACTTCGACCGAAAAGTTCCGTCGCCAAATTTAATAGTGAAAACATGGTGCCCAAAAGTCCGATCTCTGCATTCAGGATAGCGCTCAAGCGCAATAGCACATTCCCAATGAACTCCCCAGTGAAGACCTCCGCTCCATTTAACGCCGCCACAGCGGCCACTTGTTTCCAAAATAGTCACGTTTTCAGGCGCATGAACGTTGTGAACCACAGCAGGCTCTCAAAATCGGACAACCCATAGAACGATTGCTGTCGTATACGGGACAGAATTATTCCCCACTGTGTACATTCAGCTAGATAAATCCATCATGGTAGATCATCAGACTATGGAAACCAACGAAGAGTCGAACTTCATGTGGGGAACACGTTCGATTTTTACCAAGTCTATACTATTTCAACTTCAAGTAAAACAATTATAGTGTCAAGAGCAGGAGAGCCTATCGCGCCTCTGCTACACATGGTTCACTGGTTGGTTCTGATCATGAAAAGCGAACCACTGGAAGGAGACTTTCTTTTCGAGCGTACTGCACAGGACACTCGCACGAGAATAAGATAGCCAACGGGGCTGAAACCCAAGACATGGCTGTACAACCGCATCGGTCGATCTGCATTGTCTCGCTGTAGCTGGACACGCAGGCGTCAGTCACATTGAGAACATCTTCCAGGCGGTTGTGTATGGCAAAACAAGCAAACACTTACTCGATGGATATGGCAGTGGCGCGCACATTGTGAAGCCAAACAGCAGGTCATTTGACCAGTAAATCAATGTCTTGCTAAACCGTATTCACAACGACGACGAATGTAAGCCCAGAGCGGTAAAACCATATATCCGTGCTTGCGTGCTTAACCTCCGTAATAGTGGGTAATGGGTATGTGAATGCGTGTGGATCAGATGCACATACTCTGCTTTGTCATTGCTAGGGTAGTCGCACTAATAATGTAGTCACATAACTACATCACTAACCGTAATGGTCATTGGGACAATTTGACGGATCGTTTAGCACTAATGCTTGAAAGTATATGGTCAGAATTTCGGATTAGTCATGCGCGTAATAGATGCGTACTCCGCTCCGCATGATTCTGGGCCTTCGGACAGCCAGCTCGTCATATTTTGGCGTGGGTGTACTAATTATTGTGTCTTGATTGACCTTTAGTTTTTTTTTACTACAGATTAGAATTTACTAGGGTAGGGGAATCACCACCGATACCCGTTTAATGGCCTAAATTGAGTCTTTGTAGTCAGTCTTGTTGCATCTATATGAACGGTGTTACGTATCCCTCCTTTGGGTTTTTGGGGCGGTACTTACATACATATCTCGTCCAACGGCAGCTTAGAATTTTCGGTAACACTTTTATTCTGCTTCAGTTCTGTTTCGGAACAAAACGAAAAACGACTAAACACTGGATCAGCAGGTATCAGACTGAGCTTGCTGCTTTCGGACTTAGTGTCCGTGATTGCAAAAAGCTGCGTGAATTTGAGGCTGATAAGATGCCTCCATAGTTTGTTTAATTCCGAACTGCGCTCTCGTGTAAGGGCGAAATTCGGCTATGAATTCCTTACGATGGCAATCGTTTTGGTAAGAAATTGGTCGTGGTTGAAAGGCTGCGTAGTGTCTCGGAAACTGAACCTAGTGAAAAGCACACTGAAATGAAGAAAAAATACAAACTCTGTGTCATTAGTTGATGGTAATCCGGAGGACCAAAAAATCATCTGGATCGATGAAATCAATTTTAATTTGCATTACGCCCGGAATTACGGGAGGTCTAAAGGAGACGAGAACACTAACAAGTCGTCGGATCGATGTAAACAGTATCGGGACAGTACGGGAGAAAGGACTAGCGAACTTTACCATCAAATGCGGGTTCATCATGGCCGATCGATGCGTTCTGTCAATGGCCAACGTGATTGTTGAATCGAGCTCATAAAACCGTACGACTCATGCAATCGTATTTGACAATGCAGATTAGGCTCGTACTTGCCTCCACGGAATTCGGAAAAAGTCGTCTAGAGTGTTGTCAAAGCACAAGTGAAGACAGAAACGCATCAATCTATGATCTCATGTTTGATGCTGATCCCGATATAATCGTCCGGTAGCATGAATGACTCATGCATGTGCTCGGCATGGAGGCCGTTCGTAGGTAAAAAAACGATGCGGGCTGCATACAGTTTCAAACATTGTCTCATTTGGCCACGGTAAAACGATCGAGGGCTTTTCTGACAATCACTGGTGTTTAGTAAGTCAGTGATGTTCGTTCAATTAGGACTCGAATGAACTGCTGATCGTTGCTTTCCTTCAAATAACTGTGCAGTTCAACGACTACTGTATTTTCTTGGGTCGGTGTTCAAGATGTCGAAGCAATTTTTCCTTCATCGGAAGTATTCCGTAAAAGGTCGGTTACAGCTGAAGGTTTGGTGCATTTTCGGTGGCAGTTCATAAGTGTTCATGTTCTGCTGTTGGGGCGAATTTTGCCAGCTCACGCAGCATAGATGTTCGTTGGTTTTTTCGCTGATTTGGTCAGTGTGATTGCAAATGTTTCATCACCAACCGTAAAAATGCACTGATCATGTGACCTCGATTGGTGATGAAATGTTTGCAGTCCACTCACCATGCTCAACGAACAGCGAACATTGTCGAACAAAATGTTCAGTTGTTTGGCTGTGTTCATTCCCCTCCTCTATTCTCATTGTGTACAAAGTGATTCCCCGTTTCGCGCCTATACCGCCTTTTTTGTTTTGACCTTGTCATCGCACGTCTTGTTTAAGTCAACATGTGAGTTTCGCTTGTGGCCTCCTTGCCTTGAGTCGGCTTGAACTTCGGGATCCCGTTTGGAATTAGCAGTTCCTAAACTGATGTATAGAAACGGGCGTAATCCCCCACCGTTTGAGGTGTGTACAATTTTATTATTGTATTATTTTATTTATAGTATCGCATTTGTTATAAACCCCCATTTGACTTTTGGGGTTTTTGCGCGTAACTCAACCTGGCCTAGAAAATTGCTGGAAACAGTCAATAGGCTGACTAGCGAGAGAAATCAATGGATTTTCTTGAAGTTCACTCAACACGCAATACTTCCAGACGTTACTGAACGGTACTCCTGGTTTTACGCACTTCACTACTAACTTAGCTGCAAAGCTCTGTATGGATACTAATGCAGATTGTGTGAATTTTGCGCATGACCATGGGATGATTGACTAAGGGAACTGATGCAATTACAAAGCGATGTCAGTTGCACCTTGAAGTGCAAGAAACATATGCTTCTGGGGCGTACTTCAAGGCAAATGATCTATCTGTTTTGAAGGATAGTTCGAATCGGATTTGTGAAAACAGGCTGAATTTTGACGCAACTGACACGTGTTATCCAATCCCAAAATGGACATTTTTATTAGCAACTATCGCGAATTCCACCTGGTGTGAAACAATTTCAAAGGACGCAGCATGCCTGGGCCAAAGCATCGAGTAGGTAGTTGCACGATGCGTGTTTGGAAAAAGGGATCAGTTGCGCAAGTCATAGAGATACTCAAGGAATCATTCCTGCCTACTCGATGATTTGGCGATTGATAAGTAGCTCGCGGTTTTTTCGGTTTCTCTTCTCGCAAAGCGGATGGACGTAATCAGCTAGCCTGTCCGCTTGTTTCGATCACCGATATGGTTAGTGATATAGTTGTGTGACTATATTGTTGTTTTCAGCGAGTGCGACTATTTTAACAGTGACAAAACAGAGTACGCATCTGATCCATACACATGCACCATCCGGCTACTCGGACGGTTCGGTGGATGTTAAACATGCTCTCCACCTTTGTGGATATACATTCGTCGCTATTGTGAAAACGGTTTAGCAAGACACCGATCCCTAGTGTTTGAATGATCCATTTGACGCTCCTGCTCTTGGCACAACTCTTTCAGCTGAATTCGAGGTCATTTGGTTTTTCGAACTTTTCAGCTCATCACCGCTTAGTGCGTTCCATGACACCTTCGTTTTCTCAATTCACATTCAATGTTTGGTCAGTGGTACCGGGAAAATCATTGGAAATCATTTTGAATGATTTTACTCGATGAACCAATATCCCCAAGTGGGGATACAAACCACCTCTCTGAAGAATATCATTCTCCGAAGGACATGACTTTTATTTGTTCGATCCTCGTGATGGTAAATGATTCTGTCAAGAATTTCTACAGCTTGTCAATAGGTCGAGTGTTTCACGCACTATTGGCGACTTGTTTCTACTTTGCGGTGTTGCTGGAATCCTGAAACAAGGATTTTGAATTTTAGACAGGGTCAGGGCACACTTCAGAAACCCGTCGGATGTCAACCTTAGACTGGTTCATTGGTTATTGAGTTTGCTAGCGTATGATGAATAAATTATTTACGTACACAGCATCCTTTCAGGTGAAGTTATGTGCTTAGATAATCCAATTCGTTAATATGATAATCATTTGAACGTGTTTGGTTACCGTACACAACGGATAAGGTATTATTAACGTGCGACGAATTTGGTTGGCTGTTGCTCGTTATGTCACTACATAAGGTCTTACCAAAGTTCACCCCGGGCAAGCACAGTAGCACCAATTACGGGTATGTATACATTAAAATGATTAATGACAAATGACTGCGTCTTCATAACGCAAGTCGGCAAGCAATGGTTTGTTAATACAACGTTAAGAGTGACGACTGCCTCAGGCGAGGGCTTATGTGATCAGTGTCGTGTATGACAATACAGTGTTGCAGCTCAAATCGGCATTCTTGCAAACCTGCCATCTAACTACGAAATTCTACGATAGTCGTTCCAAGAATGAATGACCTCTGAATTCAAACTACTTCACACTGGTCCGATGAGTTCAGCTTCGAGATTGTCGCCACTTCCAACACGGGTCACTCAACATTACCGTAACGTGAAATGCTATTATACTACTATGCATAATTCAAGAGCCGAGCTTTTCATTTTTGCACCAGTTAGGTTTCTGGCTTGAAGACAATCCTGTCTACTCTTGGTAATTAGAGATCTCATAACACGATTTTCATGTATTTTGATCAACTGTTATCATCTCTCTGCGAAGTAGTTTGCTCCCTACGAGTTCTTCAGACGGTTAGGAGAGGCCTAGCATTGAAAGAGAACACCCATGTTGGTTCCCAGGAGGTATTTAGTATTCATTTGACAGAGGGCAAATGAAACATCTGCCTGAGCCCCATCTCAATGGTGATCTTTAAGGATCTTGTTCTTGGAAAGTTACTCGGAAAAATCTATCAGGAGTGATTTTTTTATGTTGGGCCTTCAAAAGAACATGATTTCACATTTATTCTCTATCCAGAGACAGTAGTTTAAGGGAGGCCACACTTTTTCGTTGCATTATATTATAAAAATGTCACCTAACTTCATTATATGCCTGTGCGGTCCATAAAGAGTGCTCCCCACTGGGGTATCGCTTCCCAACTGAGAGCAATTAGGCCGTTCTTCATAAGTAGTATTTGTGGAGGGGATATGCTAGTAAGATGGAGGCTAAGAGAGCCCCCCGGAACGTTTTTGGGACATTCGGGTGCGCAAGTTCATGTCAATTCTCCCCACTCGAAAATCCGGATTAGCCATGAAGGTAAGACCAACCAACACTTGTACATTAAAGGGGAGTAGACAAGTTAATTTGAATGAGCGTGCATGTGATTGGGCATCCTATTGTACAGTGTAAGGATAGAAATCCTGTTTTCACAAGCTGTGATATCCATAGAAAGTGTGCCGTTGCTTGGTTAGTTAATCGGGATTTACTCCGTTGAGGAACATTCTAGCAAGTTTATGCGGTGTGTACTGTGAATTGAGCTGATACTTCTTGGCCTACTCACACGGTCGTTTCCCATTCTGTCATCATCGTTCATGTTAGTGACAACCAACTCAGTGGCATCGGTAGTGACGGTTTGCAACAAGCTGGCTATAGTCGGAATACCTCACTGCACTGAAGTAATCTGTTTAGAACAGACCTTTGCGGATGCAACAGCCGACAGTTACTGGGTTGACGGTGTCCGATCCAGTTTCACCTTCGGGAGCATCTTGCAGACTTATGAAAGGGACATTGGAGTTCTGGTGTTGTATGACTCATAAGTCGCTGATCCACCACAACGAGGTGGTTTGCATACATTCAGTAACATCACTGGATATGTGGACAAACCGGGCCTTGCAACGTATGACATTTCACAACACTTAATCTGTTGGGCGAAATCCTACGCCCAGGCTTCCTCACTTCTAGCTGTCATCCTCTGCAATAAGCCTAACGCGCATGTGATTGATCAGGGTATTCTGCTGCTGACTTGTTCAGCATCAAGGCGTGCTCTGATTGGTTGGGCACAGGGACCAGCCAATCAGATTTCAGGATCTCATTCCTGTTGCTTCCCTTGGATGGCTTGGCAGCAACGCTCCGAAAGAGTGCTGCAGCTGAACGGTTATTTTATCTAGTTATCTGCTAAAGGCTTTGTCCGTTCAAGTGTCTGTGTACTGTCGTTACGCGCACATTAAACACGAGGCGCTGAGCATGTTTTTTTACTTGTGAACCCTTGGTCTCTGCGCCAGTGCAAATACCAGCTTGATTGGGTTGGCACGAGAACTGAGGTGAGGCGTAAACTTCATTTCAGAAGCGATTTCGGATCACTCGCCGGTTTCTGTTCGATGTTATCTTGTAATTGCCTCACAGAGTGATTGGTACATTGCAAGAGGACAGCAGAATGATTAACCAGCTGACAGTAAATTCACATAATTTAGCCTCCTTTCTTTCCTCCATCCTTTCTATGCATAGTTGCCACGCGACGAGAAGGAAACGCAAGGGTTGAGATATCGGATTATTTAAGCCCAGCCAGGTCCGGTCGGAAAGCCACAGACAATCAGTAGTTTGCGCTCAAACCTTAGTTCAAAACTGTACAGAGTCAGGGACTGTGCAACGCTTCTTATTGTTCGGCGCACGTACACCCAGTTGCACCGCCTGATCAGCGTGTGCAACAGTAACCGACTTTGTCCGACTGGTGGACAAGAGCACAAATTGCTCATCGGGAGCTTGACCACCGAAAAAATATGCTTTTGGTTTAATTATTCTTTCCAGAGTGGCCGAGAACTTGGGTTTGTGATGTGAGTTTGTTGACTCGCTTGCAGATCGACTCATACCGTGAGTAAAGACAGTAAAGCAACTATGTTTGATTTGGGAATACAACTAACGGGGTCTAACTTTGAGGAGTGGGAATCCGAAGATGGTACGATAAGCGGCTTGTCGTGATCACTCAGTCACTGAGTGCAGATTCGTGAACTTTGGGTCTGTTCACTGTGTACATTGTTAGATCCAACTATTTACTTGCCCTACTTGAGTTGACGACAGTGGGTCATCCAAAAGTTGATGTTTGTAAAAGTGTTGTCGTGACTCTATCGATGTCGATCCAAACTGCATCCTTAATTATTCAGTTGATGCCTCACGCGAGTTAATGTAGTTCATTCGTGTCTTCATCTATCCTGTTAGGAGGCCGAATCGCCGTATTGAATAAATCGGGAATCGGATGTCAATCTGTAGCGTGTTCTGATTGCACTAGCCCCTAATTTCGCCTGCGCCTCGACCTTACTTTAAATGCCTTCCATAATCAAAACAGTGTTATCAAGGTTCTTTCTGGTTAAAACATGCTTCTCAGGTGGTCTTTCTTGTCTTGAGCTTTGGAATATTATTGAAACTTCGAAGGTATTCCTGTCGGATTGTTTTTGCTCTGTTCCTGTAGAACCATCAGCCTGCAGACCGAACGGTGCATATTCCCGATGTTTTGGCTGGATCCTTGAATGAGAACTGCCAAAGGTTGACGCCTAGTGGCAGGCAGCGTGGTCGTTCCAGTGGCTCATCTTGTCGTCTCGAATCTACCGTCCTGATGTCACCCCGTGCTCAACAACGATGTTGCTCCTGTGAAGGCAGGTCATCTAACTGCCGTACAACACCGGTTGACGCGACAAGTCTTTTCTTCGGTCGTGAAGCAAATAACAACTATCCTCTAGTTACCACCGGCGGTTGCTCTTCCTCTACGCGGTCCCTGTCGAGCAACTCATCCATACCTCACAGTCCTGGTTCGTCTCGAACCCACTGGTCTGACGTTTCATTCGAATGCCATTCTCAGACAAACCGTCCTCCGTTTTCTGGCCATGCGGTCAGTTCCACATCTCGTTCAACGGATGAACTCGGTTTGAGTAGGTTCCATTTTTGCGTTCCGGCGTTGCACATCCCACATTTTACCCATAACTACCGTTTCCTCCTTGCAGTAAGAGACTTGCTTTTTTCAGGTGGATTGAGAGCAACGTATAGGTTGTCGAACGTCTTTCTTACTCTTTTCACTTCTAATTTTAGTGTCCACAAAGACCCTCACTGCTTCGGATGGCCTTGCCGTAATGCGACATCTTCCGGTTAGCGTTGCGTCACTACATCATTCCAGTTTGGAGGAATCTCTTCCGGGTGGAGTAAGAGAAGGCGAGTTGTCCAACCCTTCTCGTACTGTACCATTCAGCGGTAGTGATCGAGCTTTGCATTTCCATATGTCAAAACACGGCAAAAGTATTACCGACTATTGCCGCGTAACACCGAAGCGCCATAGCTCCGGTTCGTCTCCCATATCTACTCCACCTTCGGAAGACAGTGGTTCCGAGACGATGGCTTGTGTTGTGTCCACAACATCACCCGAATACTGGCGTCCGAAGACTTGTGACCGACCGGTGTTTGGTGGACGGTTTCGTAACCTACCGAACGATCATTTGGGTCCAAGTACTCGCGTTGCTGAGTCTGTCCCACTATCCGGCCCCTCTACGGCTGCTAGGAGCACAACCAACGGATATCCTGCAACCGCCACCAGCACCGTGACAGTATCCCGTTCCACCGGAACGATCCGAGAATCAACATGCACTAACACAACCTTGTGCTCCACAGTCCATCCGAACTCCCAGGTTGTCTCTCATCGCACCACATCCTCACACAACACTCGAGTTCCGTCGGGTGGTGATTCTATCTGCCTCCACACATCCTCACATCTTCGTTGCATTCCAAGTAGCTGTCCTGGTTCCTCTCATCTAGTCTGTGATTCAAACGAGCAGTGCAGACATTCTCTTTGGTCTTGCCAAACGAATTCCGAAGATCCCCGTGCAACTGCTGCTCTCTTCTCCAGAGATGATTTCCCCGAACTCCAAACTTCCCCCACACGTCGAGAACCCAAGCAAAGTAAGAGTTGATTGATGCCATTTTTTCTCCTCATCTGTCTATCACTTGTCCAGTTGACTGCATATCGACTCACCAGTTAACGGATCACGTAAGAGCAGCGTTTTTCCAGTGTCAGTTAAAAATTCCAAACGTCCTTAGCTTCAACCTCAACGTTGGTGCGTTTGAGCACCTGGCATGATCACCACATAAAAATTATTTGCTTCCTAACAGTTCAAGGTGACGGTACACGTCCACGGCGAATCCTCTCCTTTAAATGAGAAATCTAAAGCGGGGTTGTCACAAACGCTACGGTATACACATTCTCAACATAACTGCTGCTGAACGTGGACTGCGTAATTTCAAACAAATTGCGTGACTGTAAACGCCACACTGGTGAATAACGATCTAGGGAAGACATCCGTGAATAAGTTACGGACGACCAGGTGGGACGAAAGATGGTTTCACCCGTCCCAAAAATGTACGCGATTCCGAACATGAACCTAGTGTGGAGCGCACACAAAGTTGAGGAATGCATATAATCTGCAAATGCTCCAGAGTGGTTTGAAACAAATATAGATTGGGGTGAAAAATACACTGTTTTCCGTCTTCAGTCGCGCAACGATTATGTGCTATTTTCGAATTTCGGACGAGGTTTTTGGAGGGACATGTTTCCACTCTCCCACTCTAGCTGAATTCTGCATGTTGACACGCTTATTTTAACATTATATGATGTGCTACAACACAAATTCCGACGTGTTTTGCGAGAAAGTGTTTCTCCGGCAGGAAATAGGCGATATCGGTCATTAGTCTACCAAGCCATTATTGCAGACAAGACGTGGCTGGACTGTATTGTTTGTTTTGTTAGCATGCTGCAACGTGTATCAGCCCCTTGTGTGAGAATTACCAGCTCATCCAATTTCGCGTCATAACTGACCAAAATTTCAACGGGTTGAAACACCATTCTAATTTCCATGTTATCGATTATTTTCTCACTTGATTGACAGGCCACTTGACTGCTTTGTCTTGAATGGACCGTGCACCCAAAAAAATGTTTCCAGGCTAAATTCTAGTCACGCCTTTACTGTCTTTTATTCTCCCCACAGGCGTGAAAGATTGGGTGAAGAGCGTTCAGTCCCGCTGTACGAATGATGTCCCCTCAGCAAAGCCTACTGATGCTACGTCAGCAACGTGCTCCGGGACACAACCACCGACATCGGTTGTAAATGACATCAACAAGACTTTTTTCAGTACCTCTCCCCAGCTAAGTGTTTCCGTAACTTCTGTGACATCGACAGCTACACCTTCCCAGGCGGACCTTTTTATCTCAAACGATTCTGTTACTTGTGCTCAAGCTACTCCCAGCCTTCCACCCACAGTGCAGCCTCATCCATCGGCCCTGTATAGGTTCCAACACGGTAGTTTCTTGCCCCCAGCGCATTGCTGGCATTCGGGCGCGCCACCACCTTCGGTCCCATTGTTCACTCCTGCTGTCTATCCCCAGTCTTACTTGTCTCATTCCTCTGGTGTTTTCATAGCTGCTCCACCTGTTCTCTCGTCTGCCTGTAATGGCATGCAACATTTCGCTCTAGGTTACCCACAGTGGCCCATGCATCCCTACGCCGGTGCCGTTTGCTCCAACTCTCTGGCACCCATCTCTGTTTCTGTGCCTGCTCAGTTAGATGATAAAGTAGACGACACGGCCGCCAACGCCTTCGAGGCTGTGGATTGCGAAACCTCGGGAAACCAGTTGAGCACAGGAAACAATATAGATGAGACGGAAGAAGTAGGTTCCACAAAAACGGTTGACGATTTATCAGAGGATGCTTCATCGTCGGAACCAAAGAAGCCAGCAACCAGTGAGCCTACTTCACTGCGAGTGGCGTCCGTCATCGGTGCGCTACCACATGTTAGTCCACCCGTGACCACTGCCAGCATGATTCCTCATCCACTTATCCGCTGCGCGTCTACTGACTTGTTCAGGATTGCGCTACCTAGCGTGGATTCTCCGGCGACACACTTCCTACTAGTCACCCCTTCAGGAACCCCATGTATTGCTCCGGTCACGTACTTCCATACTGGTGAGCCAGATGCGGCAGTAACAGTAGTGCCACAGGATTCCAGCAGTGCCTCAGATCCCTCAAAGAGCCAATCCTCCGATACCATGTACTCCACTGTAGACGGTATCCTGCCGCCTACTACCGCGGATAATTCTGCCAGTTTGTCGAATCCTTCTCGGAGCGATTGCAAGTAAGCACAGCACTTATTGCCTCTTCTGCTAATTTTACTACTGCATAGTACGTTTCCTATGAGGCAGATTCACGTAATGAGTAGCGGTCCATTTGCCACATTACACGCTAAGTACTCTAAGCTCCTGATGGTACATCAAGTTGTATCATTTTCGATAACATTGTTAACCGCTGCTGAAGATGTTTGTCACTCCGGGGCATAATCTCAATAAAGAGGTTCCTTCACGTAGTTGACTAGGAAAGTGCTGTTTATTACTACGAATATCACTGTCTTCTGGGGCTTGATTCGCATAACTTATCTGAACTCTTCTCGCTTTCTGGCGTAGTGATTCGTTTATTCATGAGTTAGCTTCTTAGTGGCCCCTAGCTGTAGTAAATTAATGCGAGAGAAGGAAACAGTACCGAGCGCAGCATCGCTGCTTTTGAATCAGGTGAACTACTCCTTTGCAACAACCCCTAGTAGTCGCTTGCGTATACAACAGTGGGGCCCATGTTTAGCCAGCGCATACGAAGACGATCCTGGTCGATTGGTCAGTTTCGCTATCCAAGGTATGGTGCAGCTCCCTCAGGAAAATTCTCGCCGCTGTCGAAACCTAGTTGATCCTATTGACGACTAAGTTAAATGAAGCTTGCTATAGGCACTTGTATGTTATTTTCAGTTGACACACGTGTGTTCCGACACTGAGGCGCGTTTACTACCAATGATCTGCTTGTCAGTCTCTATTCTTGGGTGTTTATCACCATCTTTTCTTCATCTTAATTGGAATTGGCTCAATTCGTGGCGTCTCGTGTGTGCTTATTCGATAAACTGAAACTCTTGCGTTTAGGACATGTTTTTGTTGGGATTGTCGTAGTTAACAAAGTTCTACCTTCGGCTGCTCCCTCATCCAATTTCCGAGACTGCTCGATTTTTGATGAATATACTCCAAATCTGTATGTGCGTGTGAATGCGAATTAGTGATGACGCAGCCCTGTATGTTAGCCCGAACGCATTTTTCTTCTATCAGGTCCAATCAACTTGCCTTACCACTGTTCTGTGGCGTTGGTGCTAGCTACTTAACGAACCGAAAACAGACTATGAGTAAGTTGGAGTGCTCCAATTCATCTTGGTTAGTAGAACAAGGTGACAATGTACTTTGCAACGAGGGGCCATGCAGAGGGTGACAAGAGTCAGCTGCACGTGAAAGGAGCTCTTTCGTTGATCACCAACCTCGAATACCGAATGCATTGGACTCATCCCGTTCAATTTGTCAAATAATGAGTTGTTCTGTATTATATGCATCTTGTCCAGTTTTTCTATGGAGTCATTCTGAGGGCATCTTTATTCTCCTCATCCAGCTCGCCGTCGCTTGTTGTAACCTCTGATCCTGTTACCCAAACTGCTGAACTGGCTGGCTTTCAGGATAAGATGGCCAACGGCCAATCACGTCCAGTTTGGTCGAATCAGTCCCGAGTTTCTACTACTTCAGTCGATACGAAACCTATCTCTGCGGTCACTGAATGGCGGAACAATGAAACATGTTCAAGCGCCAACGTTATCTCATCCACCGGCTCACAACATCAACAGTTCAGATTATCGGGAGCGAGCACTTCCATGAATCTCTTGCCGGCACATCTGCGATCTACTAACGGGTCTTATCCACCCCGTGCGTATGCACAATCACAACCGGTAGTGTTCAACACTGGCGCTTTTAACGGCCGCCCATTCCTGTCTTCCAATTTCATGCTCTACTACACTTCAAATCAGTCAGCACCGAATGCTGCTGGTGTCTCGTTTCTCCCCTCGTTCTTGCCTCCATACCTGCCTGCCGGTACGGTACCCACCCCTAGTCAGGGAGCACCACCACCAACACACCCACCTGTGGGGTTCCCACCCGGTTCAATGTTCACGGGGAATTCGGTAACACGAGGTGGAGGCACATCTGCACGCCCAGCAACTTCCTCCGATGCGACAGCAACAGTGACATCCACATCTTCATCTTCAAGTGCATCGGCTGTAAATAACAACCTAACCGCCTTTCCTGTGATTCCGACTTCAAGCAATGGTATCAACCTATATCCCACCCCTTCCTTTCCTCCGCCTCTCCAAGCTGCTCCTATGATCCCCAATTTATTATCCCATCCTCCACCACCATCCGGATCGTTACCTCCAACTCACCCAGTCAGTCATCATTTCTACACCAATCTGCCACCCAATTTCGTTCCGTACGCACCGCATGCGTCCACTATGATGCCGAGGGGAAACTGTTATAACTGCGGGATCCCTGGTCATAAAGCGAAAAGTTGTCCTTCGAGACATGCTTCACAACTCTCCTCATCGATGGAAGGTCAGTATTTCTTTACTCTCTGTGACATTTCTGGTAGGGTACGTTGTCAAAGACTTGCCACACCTAGATTTGGTGCTTTCTCAAATAGGTGTAAGATACAGAAGGTTATCGCAGTTAGACGAACTTTACTAGCAAAATGTACTGGCACTAACAAGAATAAGTAAGTGATAGAATATTAATGGAAAATTGCGTGAGCGTCCCCTCATACTGACTACTTGTTTCAATGTGCGATTCGTCCATTGATTCCGGCAGTTCGCTGACAACAAAGGTTCCTGTTCACTTTTGTTAACCTACACTGATCAGCGATCAGCTGACTTGGAGTAGAACATCAAATATAGTAGACCTTGCCAATAAACAGTTTCTCCAGGGCATTTTGCACCGGATGTTACATGTTGTGAAAGGGACACCCGCGTCGATTTTTCTACGTGACTTTTCACCAGCCACCAAGTTAGCTGAATAATAGTTTTACCTATATACGGCAGTTGTGCGTTGCGGGTCACCTTATAACCTCTCATCGAGTTCTTCCTATAAACTGAGCTCCGTATACCCACAATGTTAACCACGAATGATCAGTTGAGCGATATTCTGAATGGATTTTTAGGATCCATCCACCGAATTGGCTTGGTTGGACGGAAATCATCGCCGTGTGATCAGCATAAAAGAATGAATAACAGCAACACCACCAAGGGAGCTAGGTGTACTCTTCAGCTGCTGGACTGTAGGCATAAGGTAACACTCAGCTTTCGAGAACTACACTCATTTGCAACTCAATCTGGTTTCTGCGAGAGACTCACTTGGAACCCAGCTGAATCTCCCGTTTTTTGATGTTTCCAGTCAATTGAATGTGCCGCACCAGGCCGCCTCATGTTCCAGTTGCTACGATATTCGAGATATCGCGATACATGTATATACGTAATGCACTACTCATAAGGTTGCTGAAAATTCGTCGACAGCCCACGACCGGTTTCGCCCTTCTTGGGGCTCATCAGCTAGGCGCAGTCCCCGAGTTTCCGTCAACCTTATGTTCTACTTGAACCCAAATTGGACTGTTTTTCGAGAAATGCACTCACTTGCAAATCAATTTGGTTTTTGCGAGAGACTCACCTGGAACCCAGCTGAGTAGTGCACTACGTAACACTCAGCTCTTCACCCATGAACCAGTGTCCCAATCGCTAGACACGCTCCGTAACCTGTAACCGGTAGCAGTTTTCCGCTCGTTTTTTTTGCCAGCTTGTAGTTTTTCTCGAACGTTATTTCGTTTTAAAACGTGAGATTCGATACTTCGTCGAATTTATGCTGTCAGAAGTAGCGATTTTGTCGAAAGAGGTAAACACCAGCCTGGGTTTGCCAAGCAGCTCTATAAAATGCATAATTATCAAGCTTATTGATGAACTTCTCGTCAGTAATGCTATTCATTGTGGTTACCTATAGCATATTGACATTATCGGTTTGTCTTATTTGCCTACCCAAATCCGTTGCAATGTCTCTCCTTGTTTTGTGTGCGCCGATCGTTTGTCGGACAATGATGCGGCAACGGTACACATGCGAATTTACGTGCATTTTTTTCTGATAAAGTTGACTTTTTTCCAGAAATTTTCATTCGGTATAACCAGCCTCGACGTCAAATGGACATCTGCTTGGTCGATGACTACTAACACTATCTGTTCTGCTAGTGATAGTCGAAAAATGGAAATTTCTCAGAGGTATTCCCAGGTGTTCCGGGCTTGATCCCTGTTTTACGAGAATCTTCGTTGGTTATAATACATCGACTGAACCAGATAAACGCTAGTTAACCTGAAATCTAGGAGGGAAAACGTATTGTGACGTCCTGCACTTCTGGTCTTTTTGTGTATTTTTGGTTTGAACATAGGATTTAGACGCCACTTTGAGATTCACTGCTTTGCTTGTTTTATTTTACTGCACTTAAATATGCTTAACCTAGCTGATTGATTCACCCTAGAGAGAAATACTGAGACGAGGAGTTGATTTTTGTCGTGCCTCCCACGCGCCCTCACCATGACGGCTGTTGCCTATTGGTTGACATGACTGTGGATGGTGTCTCCAGTTCATGACAGATTCTCGACTTGCAACAGGGTCTCCTACAATATTCTACATGAGTGAGTGCCACTCCATGTAACGACAACATCAACTCGTAGTAACTACTTATTGCTACCGAATGGCCTACGAACCCCATGACGGTTACCTTCTGCTCTGCCGGTCGCACTCCGATGTGCAAAAGCTAGAGTTGCACCTGTATGGTCTTGAGGATGTCGCACGGCGAGAGGAAGTTACCGTCAAACATGAAGGCCACCACCAGTATGCTCAGTCTCGCAACTGCGTCTCCTGTGTATGAGGATCCATAAACAAGTTATATCGATGGTTAGAGTCACCGATGGATGTGGCCCGGTGCCGTATGCAGTCCTGTTCCTGTACCCGGGTTGCCGTCTTCAATACTTTCCTATTCACATCCAGCTCCGCACAGTTTGCATGAGGCCATGATTGAAATGATATTTCAGCGCTCCAGAATGTTGGCTTTGGTGCGCGCTTGTATCCTTGTAATCCGCAGTTCATTCATGGGCAACATTTGGTGGCTAGAATGGATAGACAGCCCGCACTGATTCTTGACTGCTGATGATGGTGATGGTTGGCCAATAAAAAATCGTCCAGCTGTAGCACCCTTTCGGTGTCTAACTGCCATGCCACCCGAAGGTTGCACGAGGGCTGGGATACTGCCAGGTTGCCCAAGCCTAGATAGGGGAAGTCGAGAGGCAGGGGTCGGGTTCGAACCACGGACTTTCCGGTCAGTAAATTCGCGCTCTAACCACTTGGGCCATCTCGCCCCAAGAAATCATTGGTTGGCCAACGATTTCTAATCGACCTCGTGATCACATATGTTCGTCTTTCACGTTGAAACCAATTAATGCATTTTAAACTGAATCGAAAATTTGGCGCACCATCAACAAACCAGAGAACGGTGTGTTTAGATATTTGGTGTTTTTCGAGATTCGATTCCTTAAGGGGACACTGACGCAGCTTTCTTGAAAATCATCTATTTAAAAAGTGTTTCGCTGTGGGGTTGCTGTAACTTACGGTTCATTGTCTTTTCTCTCTACATCTCCCACCCAAGGAACGTTTCATCTGAATTATGCACCAATGAAATAGTTGGCTTTTTCGAACTCATCCCGGTGATCTACTTGGGTGGCTTCTACACTGCCGATCCTTACGTGAAGAGCTTCTCAGACAGCGTCACCTTCCTCCTTGATCCTATGTGTCCGCGTCAGTTCATTGTGCGAGCCACTGGATTTCATCTTGTGTCGTCCTGGATTTTGAAACGTCCGGTGGTTTTATTTCCCAGATCTCTCAGCTGACTACTCGTTGGCTAGTGTTCCAAATCCACCAGTGTTTCGCCATGCACTCGAGACGCCGTTGCAGAGCTTTTCAAACCAACACAACACATATGGATCTGGAACTTGAAGTTGTTCCTTTCTCGCCTAGTGGTTGGAACAGCCTTCATATTATTTTCTTTTCGCTATGCAGTGATGCTTGGAACGGTGTGCTTCTTCGACCACAGCACTGTGCTGTACACTAGTGCTAATTAGTTTTTCTACCTTCTGTCTGCTCCGGAAAAAAACATGCTTTTTTGCACATAAACTACTACGAGGCTTAAAGAGGAGGCTATCAGGTATTTTGTCGCATTTTTCATGGGTGCGGATGCGAACAGCAATAGCTCATTGCCAGTATTTTAATAAAGTCACTTTTAGGCTGTCATCCTCCCGTCCAAACAACAAAAAAGAAACAAAACACTGTTATCCCACCCCTCTAGTTTTCTTCTGTCGAATCCCAATGTGGCTTGTGGCCTTTCGTGCATTTTTGATCAAGCCTGTTTGTTCAGATTTGGTGATAGATCACATTGCAGTTTATGACCAGCAACGGGTTATCGTGCCGCACATGTGCACACAAGTGGCGTTGAACTGTTCCCCTCCAGTTTGACTACAACTATCTGGACCTCAGAGTAACTTGCATAGCTAACTAGTACTGCACATGTTTCTGTGGGTCTGTAAATACTGTTGTGTGAGTGCACCCTTATCAACTTACAGATATCTGACCTATCCCCGTCGCCACTGCTTATGACTTACTTCAGAGTTTATCCATCTTTCATCTCAACCACCAGCATGCGCAACCGAATTGCGTCTGGGTCTGGTCTGTAAAATATTTTTTTTTAATTTTAGCGTATATATTATGACTACTTACCGTGAAGAAAAGCCTGCAATTAAGAAAAGGCAATTTCGATATGTTTTGTTTTGTTTGTTTTTCCCCGGGGGGGGGGGGGTTATCGAGTCCTAATGTGCCGAGGTGGGGATTGGGTGCAAGTTGCGTCAACGTCACACTCAGAATCCCAAATAATATTCATTGACTAGAACTCGAAACGGAATGGTACTCCGTGAGTTATCAACTTTTCCAACCCTTTAGACCATAGCTTGCGTGCCACTCGAGAGCCAGGTTCAGACCTGTTCCGGGGACTGATTCTAACTTTTCTCGGTCAGTAGTCTGCGTCCCAACCTCTGAGACGCGTAAGGCTCCATCACCACCCTTCTAAAGCCGATGCGGTCAAGCAAACCAAATCGTTCGAACACTTAGGGTCACATGGCTGTGGCAATGTACCTTACAGTTAGCCGCTGGTCTGTTCGCCGAGCTTGGCAATTGGCTTACAGTCGTCTCGTCACCATGCGAGGAGACATCGTCAGTGCGCGCACTGGGTAGGGTAGGACCCTGAAAATTTACCCATAGCTGGGTAAACTCCTTCGAATTTCTAATTATCGCCTAGACTCCCACATTTTTGGTTGTCATCGTTATCTGCATCTCTGAATCTAATTAGCGTTACACATTTCACGGATGATGAAGATGAACCACTTTGCCCTGGACTGCCATAAATGCACCGATGTTTTTTATAACCGAATGGCCGATCAGCATCTGAACCGTAACATTTGCTCTTTCTATAAAATTGGGTGCTCTCCTCATTAATTCAACGTTATGTTACGTTAAAATTTGAATGCAGACCAGATTGAATTTGGATTTGAAATACAAGCTGCATGACATTGTTGTTGAACACTAGATGTCAGCTTTGTGCACACCGGCGTCACGGCGCTCTGCCTCGTCGGTCGCGAAGATATCGCCAATCCAGCTTACGTGGGAATCCGAGCTGTTTCAGTGTACTCACCTGCCACGATTACGTGTGTTGCCCTAGCAACCGTTGCTCACTGATATGAACTCAAAATACTTTTGAAAACGCACATCACTCAGGAGAGAACACGGTTGAATATATGGCAAGGTCTGCAATCTCAGAGCCGGTCCAGAAATGGACTCGTTGCTTGACAACCCGATCCATATATTCTAGCACTAAGGCAGTGTACTGTTACAAATTACAAGTGATCTGGAAAAACAGTCAACAGCGCGTTTCGTCCCGGCTGGATGAGCAGAATTCGGTCGCCTGATGTTCATGACCTAAGTTCGAATCCTGACCGTAATGCCACTCAGTCATCGGCCACCATGTGGACCATGGATAGGTGGCTACTCATCAGTAGTAAAGGCCTTAACAAATTCGTTGCGTCGTTCAAACCGAGCGAACAACTTTGAAAGTATTTTGTCGATGGCAATAACACAATGCAAACGAAAAAGCGATGTTCATACCATCTATCGGCATCGATTCACCAGGACGTAATCCGAGCGCATATTTACGCAAACATTGGGAATAAAGTGCTCCACTTACATCTTGATATGCGTTAATTGGTTGTTGTTTACTGTTCATCCGTCTCCAATCTCGGCCTTTGTCGGTCGTACTCTGGGAATCATCACAGTGCTGTGGACCATTCGTTCAAAAACTACTCACTCTTACTTCCTCATGTATGGCGCTATTGCCCATGTTCATGATAAAATGAAAACACAAACTCGTATACTGATCTATCCTGCCGTACCCTGTACTTCCGAACATTGGTCCCTCCGAAATTCCTAAAGAGTAAGTACATCATCGTTTGATAACCGCATGTCAGTGGAATTCCGATATCGCCTCTTCACCTGTTTATCTGTCCCTGAGGCTTCTTTTAAACAAAACATGCAGTATGTTCATTTGTTGGATGGATGCTGGCTAATAGACATAAGGCTGGTCTGCGATCTCTAAGTTGTGAAAATAAATAAATAAATAAAAGCCCAACTTTTTCCGCACTACAGATTAGCGGTCAGTTAATTCCTCGTTGTAGACGAAAGTGGTAATGCGATTTCCGGAACACGGATCATAGCTCAAATTCATATGCAATAACATCCTACCGCTTTGGTTGTCTCTGGCTAGTTTCCATTCGAACCTTGCCAACAAACCTTCGAATTCCGGTCTGTCTAATTAACTGGTACACACCAATCTGTGTATTTTGGTTGCGGCACAAGGACCTTAGCAATGAACCAACCGAGACCATCACAGTCCAATCACACCAACTCCAAATCTGCCGTCGACGAATCCACTATCGTCCGCGAAAATGCCCGATTTTCTGCACGATAATGCCATAACAGCTGTCTGGGTGCCAGGCACACGCGAACTTGAGGTGAAATTTTCACAAACAGGACAGCTGGATGTAAACAGCTAGTTACTCTCCTTGTTGACGAACCTGTCTCCCCCGAACGGGCGATATTATCACCCTCTGAGAGAGGCCAAAACGGACATCGTCGACCCCTGAAACTCAGACATCATAAGTCACGTCCTGAAGGATCGTATTTTCAGGTAGTTTTG